>CM061533.1:225569089-226294771 GCA_030545055.2 Neoaliturus tenellus
CCTAGGCTGCACAACACCGCTCGGCCAGTATGTCTCCGGCTTCCATGCGGTGCGTCTCGCTGTTCTCCAACTCTCTATATGTAAGTATTTTTACAAGTTTTAAATCTAGGTCACTTCACTTTAACTCTGGGACAATATCGACTTGTGGTATTTCAGTGTTTTCACTCAAGGTCACCACACTTTAACTCTGCTGTTCTCCAACTCTCTATATGTAAGTATTTTTACAAGTTTTGAGTCTAGGTCACTTCACTTTAACTCTGGGACAATATCGACTTGTGGTATTTCAGTGTTTTCACTCAAGGTCATCACACTTTAACTCTGAGACTGCATCAACTTGTATTATTTATGTGTTTTGACTCAAGGTTACCACACTTAAACTTTGGGGTGGTATCAACTTGTAGTATTTCTATGTTTTGACTCAAGGTCATCACACTTTAACTCTGGGGCAATATCGACTTGTAGTACTTCAGTATTTTAACTCTAGGTCACCAAACTTTAACTCTGAGACTGCAGCAACTTGTATTATTTCTGTGTTTTGACTCAAGGTCATCACACTTTAACTCTGGGATGATTTTGACTTATAGTATTTCTGTGTTTTGACTCAAGGTCACCACACTTTAACTCTGGGACGGGATCGACTTGTAGTATTTCTGTGTTTTCACTCAAGGTCATCACACTTTAACTCTGGGGTGATTTCAACTTATAGTATTTCAGTGTTTTGACTCAAGGTCACCACACTTTAACTCTGGGACGGTATCAACTTGTAGTATTTCTATGTTTTTACTCAAGGTCATCACACTTTAACATGTAACTTTAAGGTAGCACCGAAACGGTGCTACCCGGCTTGACATTTTCAAGTTTCCCAAGATCATCACAATTTCCCCCACCACTTCCCATATACCTAGAGTACACAGAGCCAGACAGTCAGTCGCTCGGTGACTGTCGTAGGGTGTGCATCGGTGTCGGCACTCTGTTGTTCGGTTTTCAAGGTCACATTCATGGCAAATTGGGAGACCTGGCTCGGTTCAATGAGCTCTGAGGAGTGACACATGATGGTTTAGGCAGAGTCACGTCGCAAACTCCAGCTTGACTTGGCACTTTTGCTGTTTCTAGTCGCATATTCGCTCCAAGTCATCAAGGTCACGAGGACTCTGACTGAAACTCGGAGCGAAGTGTGAGAAACGGCAAAAGTGCCAAAAAATTTTAAGTTTCGGCGTGACCTTGACCTTCATGGTGACGATGACGTCATATTGATGATGTAATGGGTGGTGACGTCATCGGCACGTCATTTCTGTGACGTCATGGGTGTGACGTCATAGTGATGACGTCATTGACGGTGACGTCATCGATGATGCAATCGATGACGTCATCGGTGACGTCATCGGTGATGACGTCATCATGACTCAGCACATTCCTCAGGGGTCATTGAACTGTCCCAGGTCTCTCAATTTCCCACTACTCACATGTCATTCAAATTACAATTATTTTATACTGCTTTACAGAAAAAAACATTAAAAGTAAAATCCAGTGAAGCCATTATGCTGTACAAATTTAACTTACTGTTGATGCAAAAAAGCGGCACCGAAAAACACAGCTAGATGTTTCGACTTTCAAACACTGAGGCTAGAAACATAAATAAAAACAACTTCATGGTTCCAAGCAATTAGTAAACAAAATTGTAATTTTAATTAGGCTATTTAATTAAGTATATAATACGAGTTATAACTCTTTCATAGTTCGGTTAATTCGAATAAAATTATCAATATAGGCCCTATACGCAATTTAGCATACATTACAAGAGGTTGATTATGTCCTTTGTTAGTGGGTGTCAACTGTTTTTGGTGTGCGGGGGTTACCTCTATACGTTGCGTCAGATTATTCTAAAGAAAATAATTACTTTAGTTCCATCATTTTAAAATTACTTATTTTGTTTAGTTTCTGTATTGTCTGATCATTCAGGTTCGCGAACTCATTCAAGTAGATACTGCCTTACACCCCTGAACTGAACCAAATTTAATCTAAATCGGATGTTCTGTTCAAACGCTATAGCTAATATAATAATTGAAAACCATTAATTAATTGTAATCGCTGTAAAATGTTAATCGGCTATATTGAAATGGAAAAGTTCGAGCCTAGTAATAATTTTAAAATACTCTTCAAATGTAGACAGGACAACGCTGCAATAGCATCGGACTGGTCGAACTTTCGTTCGACGCGAGTCTGCGCGTGCGTGTGTGGGACGTCGCAGTCCGATGTTTTTAGAAATGTACCCGCGCCTCACCCCTCGCCCTAGTTGGGCGCACCTGACTGTACTAGGACAGTTGTGTTGGAAAACAGAGTGTACGATGTATATTTTGCCAAAGGTGATGAAGACTCTTAACTACAGTAGGTATATGAACTCAAAAAAAGAATTTAGATCTAAAACGTTCAACTAAGTTTACCCTCACCCTGATGGATCAATTATCACCCCCCATTAATTTCTGAGACCAGAAGATAACCATAAAATTAATGGTCATTCAAGCGAGCCCCACAGGATGACACAGCGCCCGGACCCCGTAGTCCTGTATCCTGCGTGAGCCACTCCCTCTGGTGGTGATTGATGCATATATTTCATTTCCGGTTCCGCGGGGCGAAGCCCCCTCCCCCTCAGATCGATAATGTAGATCACATGATCCAAGAGACTAATGTGAAGGGCTGAAGGACCGGACAGACACATGTAATCCTTTGACAAACTTCTAAATTACTCGCCCCACGTAATTCACTGAAGCGCTCTCCTCCTCTGATGGAGAGAGATGGAGGGGGTTCATATGTTTTGGTTTGAAAGGTTAAATCAACTCGATTGAGGGAAGTTGAAATAGGGGTTGGCGAAGTTGATAAAGCCGGAATTACATTTCACTAACAAAATCTATGAAAGTCAAAATATTGACTGTATTTGACTAAAAAGTTTTTTAGTATTAAAGTAAAAAGTATTTTGACAAAAGACCCCTAGAAAAGTATAAGTAGTACATATAATAACGGGTAAATTTAACCCAATATTGGTAGCAATTCTTGTTATGATTGGTGAATATTGAGGGCTTTAAGATACCTTTACAATAATTTTTAAGTTAACTTTTAGTCATATTTGGCCTTTAATATTGACTTCTCATTAAAAATTGGAAAATTAATTAACTTGTAGACAATTAATGAACTGTGGGATTACATCTGTTACAAAAACTACTACCAAATTCATTGCTATAATTATACATATCCTATTTGTGGACTCTAAAGCTTTTATGGTACTGATCAGATATATGTTATTTTCGCTAAGCTAATTGGCAATAGTAGGTTCTCGTTCTACATAATTTGAGATGCAAAACGTAACAGGACATTTAATTAACCATGACTAATCTTGCGAAAATTTAACGATGCTTTCCCCTCTAAACTTTTTTCATCAGCCGGGTGGTTAAACCAGAATAATTAAACTTCAAGAATAATGAAAAGCTGTGGAAAGTTGACTAGACAGGCCGACCGACTCACGTATGACCCCGGAGGTATCTGTATAATCACCCGCTCACGAGCCTATTTACATAGCTGGTCGTTGCTGTTGATTTACCTGCCTGGACCCTCCTCCTCGGGCTGGCTCCGGGAGACTGCTTGATACGAACATTAATTTATTTACTTTCCAGACCAGCGGCGACTCATCGACGAATAAACAAGAGCCGTGTGGGACGCTGCCAGAGCGCTTGGGAGGGCTACTGGATAACTGCTCTGGGACGGGGTTAATTGGGTTGGTTTTGAATTAAGAAGATAGGGCTATGAAAAAATCAGTTTGGACTCTAAGGAGAAAGTTTTTTGAGGTATCTATTCCAGAGGAATCTTGGATGATATTGCACAAACGCTCTTTGGGAAAGCGGTGCACACGAATACATTTTTTAAAGTAAGTATGGCACCCCGGGAATTGAAGTCAAGAATCTAGAACTTTATTGACTATAAACGACATTTACATGCCATCAGTCTCGTCAAATGGATACAAGATATTACTAGATATTATACATTTGTTATAGATTATAAGATGACAAATTTCTCTGTGCTGTAAATAGGGGTTTCAACCAAAACCTTTAGTTTAAAAACATTGATAGGCAAATTCTTTACTGCCCCCGGAAGGACACAGTACAGTTTCAGAGCAGTTACCTCAAAACTCTTCAGAGTTCTAGAAAACTTATAGAACTTAATGAAAACTGTTCCCTCTTGTCTAGTGCAATGAGTGTGTAGTGTGCACATAGGCCTACTATCGGACTAAAGTTATCAAGCTACATAGTTCCATCCCTCCACTAAACATCCACCACTAATCCAAGGCTTCATTAAAGCCATGTGTGCAATGAATCGTATTTATCAAAAACTTGTTGATGTTATTTTTCACATACAGCAATCATCTCAGAACAACAAAGCAGGTAGGGTGAAGAAGACGCTTACCGTTTGGTTGGCGGGATGTCTTACTTTATTAGACTACAAAATTGACGGCGTATAAGGTAGTTTACTCAGCGTTGGCCTATACATGAATATGAGTTTAATGGTGTCACTGAATGACGTTTTTCACCATACAGATGTTCTCTGTATCGGTAAAATTCTGACAGTGACAGTGTTGCATAGTGCTTTATATTCATTTTATAATTTCAATTCTCTTTTCTTCTCTAAACTAGATCCATAGCTTTGTTATTTTCAAGAGGTTACTGTGGGCTATTATATTAAATACAATTTAAATTTAAAACTGAAATGGAAACCCACACCACAATACAACAACGTATTTACATAACCATAAATGGTATCAAACGCCGTATAAACTGGATATTGCAGTATCACTGTGGGCCTATAACAGTATCAGTATCGATATCTGGCAACCCGATACTGCGGTCGCATTCCTGCGGTGCGGTCGCGGCCGCCATCTAACATTCCGAGGTTACGACCAGTCAACTTGGCCCTGACTTGTACTCATAGCATCTAAGTTTTAGGGTGGTAACTGACCATTTTTTTTTGTAACAGGATCGAGATAAGGTTACAGTCGTTATGGCTGTTTAGTGGCGAGATGGGACGATGTAGCTTGATAACTTTAGTCCGAGAGGTCTGGTGTTTGATTACATTCTTCGTAGTTGCTGCAACTCGCAAAATACATGTTTAAGTTAAAACCGTACACTTACTCAAAGTAACTTATGCTTATACACTGAAGTACCAAAACAATTTAGCTTTTAATTTAAGGCAGTTTTAATTTTTTTCAAATTTCCTACACTGAAAGAAATTTTTAGGCGTTTTGGCGAAAATTCACCTTCTTTTAACGAAACGGAACTCCTAAATTTGGGACGGCGATTTGTCTGGTAACTTTAGCCAAACAAATTTCGCTAAAACCATTTCGGTAGACTACCGAAAGGTGCATATTAAATTGATCAGTACCTCTGATTGATTAATCAGACACATATGGGGAAGCCGCCAAAATAATCCCTTCGCCACATGCCCACTTAGAATGTTAGTCTTGTTAGACTTTCATCTCATTAAAAATAAACAGCTAGTGCTGTCAGCCAAAAAGTTACCAGAAAATATACAAATCGATAACTTATGTTTCTAGGTTGGTTTGAAGTTTGCAGCATCACAACGTAAATTTGGTTTGGAAAATATTGCAATCACAACTTGCAATTCAACTAACTAAATAATAAACTATGAGTCAAAAACCATATAATGCTCACCTCTGAAATTTGGGATGAATTCCTCCAAACCCAGGCTTTCAGCAAATCTTCCGTTTTGCATCCATGTTGTCGCCGTCGTCGGTTACGGCTCAACAACTGCCAAAGGGCGAGAGACACAGCACGTGCGCATGCGCACTATGGGGTAGGGCCGAGATTCAAGCATTCGTTTCGCTAAACTGCCTAACTAGACGGTAGGTTTTAGTCAAACGTTACCGATAAATACCTGTCAGGGTCTTTATTTTGTTGGTTCCTATCTTGTTAAATTACCGTTACCTGTCTCGCGGTTCCTGGTGTATGATTACATTATATTAAAGAGTCATTATATTAAACAAATATTCGATGAAGTATTGATTTGAGTCTCTTAAATTATAATCAGGTTCATTAGGTAATTTGAACACTTACCTTTGATGGTTTTATTTCTCCATCCGAAAGAAATACTTTTTTTCTGATTTAAGAATCCGTTGCACAAATTTACTGTTACCGTTTCGCTATTATGAGCGCATGATTTTAGCGAAAATTACTTCCTTTTTTAAAGAAATGGTTTCCGCTGATTAATAAAATTAGTTTTGGTATTATACTATTATTTCGGCTAAATAAGCGAGAAACTCCTTTACCGACCCAGTTTCGCTAGAAAATACAGTGTCTTTTTTCTCCGTGTATTTAGTATGTCTAAACTATAGGGAAGAATTTCGTTTTTAGTTGTGTTGAAAAATAAAACAATATTATTATATAACCATGAACGGCATGGCATAGATTTAGCTATATCATATTTTAATTACAATTTTGTATTTAATTTTTATGGATCTTCTAGCCTATTGGTTATCTTGCAATTCAATGCCTCTATGATCATTCAAATCATTGCAATATAATTTACAGGCCTAAAGATATTTTTTACAGACCTCAAAACAGTTTTGTGTAATTAACACGGTTAGTGTTATACTGTACATTGAATATCGTACTGATCTAACGCAATACACAAATTAAGATAGCACTTTAATTAAAACACTAAGTTTACACTAAGTTTAAAGCACTTTAATGTTTTCATGAAGGATTTACCATAGTTTTTTCAGTTATACATTCCATTCTCACAAGTCGCTCTAACAAAACAAATAGCCTACTTTGCATTTTCCCTATTATCTTTCGGCAATCAACAATAATAAAAATAAGTTTAGAAAAGGTAATGTAAGTCTCATATTTATATTTTAAGTTATTTCTTAGAAATGGCAGGCAGTCAAAATTTGCATAAAAAGCATTTTGCCGAAATTTCAAAACGCAATAACTCGCTCTATATTCTACCTTTAGAGATCGGGTTTGTGGCTTTTGAATCTACATTCAAAGACCTTTAAAATGATATACAACATGACATAGGCCAATACAGTTTCCTCTATGACTTCCTCTAGGGGGCGTTCCCCGTGTTGTGACCATTCTGTAAATGTGGCAACATAGATTTTTCACATCTCCTAAATGTCCTCGACAATAATCCAAGGTCAAATTTTGTTAGACTTTTGTGCATGCTCAAAATGTTCAGAGCCTGGACGTATGAGTTTATAGTGGTGTCACTAAATGACGTTTTTCATCATACAGATATTCTCAGTTTCGGTAACATTCTGACAATGAAAGTATTGCCTCATGCTTTACATTTATTTTTTGTAATTTCAATTCTCTTTTCTTCTCCAAGCTAGATCCAGTCTCGTTCTTTTCAAGAGGTTTCTTTGGCCTATTATATTAAATGCAATTTGAATCTAAGACTGAAATATAACCCCACACAATACAAACCACTGCTTTGCATGATCATTTGAACATCAACGTATTTAACAATATAATTTACAGGCCTAAAGATATTTTTTTACAGACCTCAAAACAGTTTTGTGTAATTAACACGGTTAGTGTTATACTGTACATTGAATATCGTACTGATCTAACGCAATACACAAATTAAGATAGCACTTTAATTAAAACACTAAGTTTACACTAAGTTTAAAGCACTTTAATATTTTCATGAAGGATTTACCATAGTTTTTTCAGTTATACATTCCATTCTCACAAGTCGCTCTAACAAAACAAATAGCCTACTTTGCATTTTTCCCTATTATCTTTCGGCAATCAACAATAATAAAAATAAGTTTAGAAAAGGTAATGTAAGCCTCATATTTATATTTTAAGTTATTTCTTATTATAAAACTAACTTTTTCGACGAAATTGTTTTGTATTCAAAATATGGGTAAAAACTCCAAGTATGAGATAGAAAGATTTCCTTTTTATGGCGAAGGAGGTCGAAATAAAACAAACGTAACCTTATAACATTCAAGGCAGTAATATAAGTCTCTTTACGTCAGCAAGGATGAAAATAAAACCTTTTTCCTCTTATTTCTCTTAAAGGACGTAAAAAACATGAGGCGAAATGTAATGCGATATTGTGTAAAGGGCAAAGCAATAATACCTCAATCTTTGCCGCAAAAACAGATAGAAATGTCTTGTTGGATTTTATTTCAAGCAGTGGAAATAATGCTAAATAGCCGCTTTGTATTTTATTCTTTTTGGGAGTCACGTGAACACTTTGTTGTACAATTACATTAGTATGACGTCAACGATTAGGCCTACCATTCCATGTGTATTCCTAATTACTCATGAAGATCGTTCTTTTTAAAGTGCTTTGCTTACTTTATATTACAATACTAGATGTAATTTTCATTAATTCTACTTAAAGATTTGTTTTATTAAACATTATATCTACAATTAATTGTAAATTTTGAAATGGGTTAAAAGATATTTTCCAACTTTTAACTGTATTATTTTTCCTAGTGTTGAATTAAAAATGTACACTAATAATTTATATATACCTACTACAAAGATGTTCTATGTGTCTGAGTATTTATTTCCTGTGAATTTGGTGCATTTATCTTAATGCTTAACGCATTCATATGTTATTTGGAAATGGGAAATGTATTTCAAATTATTGGTAAATTATTTGTTAATTTATTATCTTTTAATAGTTTCTGAATAAATTGCAGTAGCAATGTAAGTTGGTGTTTTACTGTAAAAAAAATTAGACTATGATGATTTCTTGTAGTAAATTATCTATATGTTGAGTTATAATCGTGATTACTGTGTTTAGTTTGATAATAGTGGTGCTCTTTTACATTTTATATTTTAAGTTATCATGCACCCTGCTATACTCCAGCCCAAAATTGCTTCAGTATTAAATAAGCTCCAGCATGATGTGTTGCTTCCTTGAATGCATATTGAGCTATAGAGCGATTTTTAAAACTCAATCCTTTTTTTAGATCATGTGTTTTTGCCAATCAAACAGCTGTTCGCCAAGTTGCCGCCAAACAGCTGATTGCAGTGTTCCAAATCACGTGATCCACTCCGCTCTCACGATTACCCGCTCTTCTCCGCGTCTAATCCGCTTTTAATTATAGATCCTGGCGAGTCGACGACGTCTTAATTTGATATTCACTCAGCGGCCATGTTAAAGGCGGGTCGCTATTTTTCACCAACAAACATGCCGACATCGGGAATGCAGAGATGGGAGAAATCATCAGTCTTCTAACCAACAATGGGTGCTTGAAGAAGATCACGAAACACTGGAACGGATCTCGACTGATTAAATTTAAGGTCGATTTGATTTTATACAGAAATAACTTTCTTTTGTCTCCACTAGTATTAAATAAGGTGGAAAGATGTATGCAAGTTGGAGAGAAAATTCAAACAGGCGAAACAGAATCAGTGCAGTCACCTTAGACTTTAGCACTCAAATCAAAGTTTAACATCAGAAATTGCATAAGAACCAAAAACATTATTTATAGAGCGATAATCGGGCAAAATATAACTAATAGACCCAGCTTTTAGAACAAAATTCAATACTCTTCCAATATCTAGATCGTTCTTTAATCGAGTAGACCAAATCGTTTAGTCCGTGAGCTAGTTAGAATACAATTCAGAGTTTTGCTTAGAATTTACCCTCATTCACTTAGCTATTATAATCATGCATATAATCAGTGGGGTTTGTTGGCAGGAAACATGTTCTAATCTAGGCATGTTGTATTTACAATGCAAACTAGGCGAGGTTGAATGGACCGATGAAATCTGGTGAATGGCTGTTACACACTAACTAGACCTAACTTGCCTGTTAGGCCGGGTGCGTTGTTATATTATGAATTTAACGTGGAGATTATATCTTCATTGTCTGTCCGTTGGTGTGTTTAGCTTATCGTGTACAGCGTATTTAATAACATGTGGGAAAGGAAATCTTGATAGAGGTACGGTTAAATAAATACCCCATTGTGTTTAAATTCCCGATACCGATATGCTGTTCCGAGCGGCCATCCACACTTGCCGATGTTGTCTCGGTTTGTTTATTTATTGTGGATAAACTGGTTTAATATTGAACAATGGGTGGTTTAAGATGAGGATTATGGGTTTTGGAGATTGAAAATATAGATAATCACAAATTGGAGACTGTACGATTTAACCTGCAAAAACATTACAGTTTATGTAAAATTATAGGTGCATAAAACGTTAAGATATTAAAGGATATAAAAATTAAGTTTGTTTGTATGACATAAACCTTTTGCTATTATATTTTGACTGTCTTCTTTATCAAAATAAAATGATCGAAAATGGTTAATAAAGATATTAGTGTTCTCTGGAATAGTTTACTCATCCAGACATGTTTCTCTGCATGGGATACCTTATGATAGTAAGAAATATTCATCACAATTTGTTATGATGAACGGATTAGAGAGTTTTTTCTTTAAAAATATTGTCAATGATTTTATGGCTGCTTGCTTTTTACAGATCAGGCGTATTTTGAGTTCTAATTGAAGTTATGTTTGTTTATATCATTCTTGCTATAGACACCGGTAACTATGGATATACAAACGCTGTAAGCTTTTTAAATATTTACAGATTAATGACACACAAATAGTTTACAAATATATAGTAGCTATATCCACTTTCTTCGACTTCGTTGTGCCAATCCACAAATTAAGATTTACATAAAAAAATCATTTCATGAATGCACTATGTAGCTCTTGAAATGTATCAACTTAAAATTGTCTTTTGAAAAATGTATAACACGGAGAAACTTGTGAAATCCTGTCTAGATGATAGAATCATTGAGTAAAGCCCGCGAGTAAACCAGCCAACAGCTTGAGCAACAAATCAGCGTTCAGCAGCAGCAGTCAGCCAGCCGTAATATTGGCCGTTATTGATACTGCTGCCTCCGTCGTCGCCCAAGGGCTTCTATAGTTCGCTCTCTCCGATATAAAGACGTGATTCGACCATGTTTTACCGACAGGTATGGCTTCAGCTTTCTTTAAATTCCCGAGGAAATAGGTTTGCAGGTGAAATTGACAGCTGGAGGTTCAGTCATATATTTATTTACTTCTTTAACTGTGAACTGGACTATTATATGTTTTAATGTATAAAAACCAGATTAAACAGGTAGGAGTTTATAAAACTATAGGCTACAATCAGTTAATGTAATCTTGAAACATGTATAGTTTTTATATTATGGTTTAAGTTAGTATATTACTAACCAAGTACCAGTATGAATGAATGGTTTGAAAAATAGTACTAAAATTCCATAATTAATCTATAATTTAAGGGTCTGTAAGCAAAAGTCTTGGATTCTTGGATTTGGTTTCAGTTACTAGTTTGGCCTATGACTACCATTTATAAAGGCGTTACTTTTTTCAACAAACTCTACACTAGTATCAGTACGAGTGTTGCCTCAAGTATACTGAGGTCATATTGAACATGTTAAGTATTAGTTGAGTTTAAACCTACGTTTATATGTTGGTGAAACAAAGTATATCAAATCTTCAATTTACAATTTCAATACGGTACTGTTTATTTTTGTGCATAGGCTACTGTATCATTTTTGCATAAGCTATAGGCCCTAAACCTCACTATCTGCTGAGTCTAGGTCGAATATTAATTAAGACTGCATGTTATTTGGGATGAACAGAGAATTTATAATATCTTTTGATACCTTTTCAGGGTATCGCTTTTATTATTTATCTGTTTAATGGTCCAGTTAAATATTAATAAAGAAACAGAAGAAAATGAAACGATTATTCAAAGTTAAATTGTTGTGACTTGATTGCTAACAAAAGTTAAAAACCCCCTCCATGTTAAAATTGTTCTCGGTCGTACATTTGTCTACTACCAATACAGAAAAAAGTATTTATGTATAAATAATAAAACTACACAAGAACTTAGGTTAATTTATATTTCAGCTAAACAACAGCTAATCTTCACAACCCAGTAAATTGCTTCATAAGCAGACGGCAAAATGAAATCAACAAAATCAGATACAAAGAAAAAAAATCATAGAATCACAGAGTGCCTTTGGAAGCGGCAATTGTATAGTCGGTATTAAAATGTGAGACAAAAATGTGTACAACACAATTTTCGTAATATCGTAAGCTATACGTTATTGCTTTATAAACAGACCTACAAATGAAATGGAAAAAATATTATGTCATGACCATCAGTGGATTTTTGTTTTGAAATAGAGTCAAAAAATCCAAAATGAAAATCTGCAAATAACTTATTTCTGGGGGTTTTAGAGATCAAACATCTCAAATCACAAGCACCGGGATAAACCGTTATACAATAAATACGGTATACAATAAATGGAATGAAATGGGAAATTCAGCCCGGAGCCCAGGACCACCGGGATTTTGGTTTTTGCCAGAGTGGATACGCTGAAGGGGCAAGACGATCAGCCTAATGATGTCAAATAATTAGCTATGGAGTCGCGGCTCGCGCCCTGGCAGTTGCCTGTACATTTAGTGACGGTAACACAAATATGATAAATTATCTATTGTTTAAAAAGCTCATTGAACTTTTTCAAGTTTTACTCAGTGTAAACCTTAATGAAACCAAATAATCTACATGGACCACTCTTCGTATTTTAGACTAATTTAATCTAATCCCAACAAAATCTGCCGCCCCTTAAAATTTGCCGCCCTGGGCCCGGGCCCATGTGGCCCATGCCTAAATCCGGCCCTGACTACAGCACTTAAAAATTATGTAAAAATATATAAAAAATTGTTCCTTTTAAGACTACTGTATTTTCTTATTTGTATAGACTATCTTCTTAAACAGAGAAAATTAATAATGCATCTTCGGCAGAGAAGGAAGCAGCAGTTTTCCCACAAGTCTGTCAGCAGATGGTTAACTCTTGCCGCGCGCGCCGCAGCCTCACGGATCCAAGATGGCCGCAACGAGCTGCTAACAGCGATGTTTGTCTCGGCTGGTTCCTAACCTATAATTTGCCGTGCCGGAGTCCCTCCAATATAATTAGGTTCACCTAACCAAACATTACATCAGATTCTATTGTCTCAACCCTTCTTCTTTGCTGCGCTCGACAAAACCTTATTGTTTCAAAAATCGCGATCATTTTTACGACCTTGCTGGCTCGCTCTTCGCTTCGATTGTTTGAGGCTGAGTTCTAGTCTCCAATAATCTTTTTCTCTTCGTGAGGATCTAATTACCACAAGAAGAAAGAAGCCATGGATGTTTGAAGGTCATCGCTCTTTACTTATGCCACATACATTACTCGCTATATCTTTTCTCCAAGATATGGTAGAATAAACTGCTTTTGTAAAACTTCACCATTGTTCCTAAGCTTGGTTTTATAACCACTCTCTGCAAAAGACTAACAAGCAATATGCCGGTAAACGGCAAATTTTGTAAATGTTCAGCGAAAAAGCACAGGAAGTTCTCTTTTTGGAGAAATTAAGAATTTACAAAACTTTATATATTCTGTTATAGGTTTAATTAAATTGCACATTTAGATTACAATAAGTAAAATAATTGCAATCAGTAATTAAGTAATTAAAAATATACAGTACTACTAAAACAAAAATAACAGTACCGTATATATTATGCTGCTGCATGTGTGGGGGCGACGATGTTTACTTTGGAATTTTGGTGAATTGTATCCTCTTTCAAGTTCAGTTAAAACTAAATCTTTTGCCCCCATTTGACGCAGGCGATGTCCAGGCCTTTGTTTATTCAGGGGCTGGTGGCAAAAACGTTGGCCTGTGTCAGGGTGGTTTATAGCGTCATGCGCCACCCGTTGTGTTGGGTTGGGTGCCAAGCGCAATGGAGCTGGACAGTGGAAGCTATAAATTTGTCACTGTCCTCACGAAAACACTGTCCTGCTAAACACCATGACCGCCCACGCTCACGTCACGTTATGGGACAATCGTTACGTCCAAACATGGCCAAACAGTGTTTTTTTTTAGGTTTTGGAGGTTTTGAAAAAATTATAAAAGTTTGGGTAAACTGCAGCTGTTTTTTATATAACTTTCAGTTTTAAAGGACTATTTACAAGCAGGTGTAGGCTACTGCAGAAGAATAAATGTTTATATATTGGCTTTGTCTTTGTATCCTACTATTGTTTCATTATTGAATATTTCACGTGAGTCTTACAGCATTACAAATTTAGTTATTATATGCCATACTCCTGGTCCGGGAACTCTGTATACTGTATCATTGCATTAATGGCATTGCTCTGTTTGAGACATTCACTAGATGGACTATAAAATCGACTCTAGACAATGTAATTTTATTCCAGATTTAATGAAATTTCGTATACGAAAGTTGTAATTGCGTGATGTTTACAATCATTGCATCAGATATGTTTTCACTCAGAGAGATTGAGTTTACTTTTTATTGGTGAGTAATTTTGTAGTAAAACAACTATGGATCATTGAATTAATACGCAGAAAAACTAATAGACCAAAAGTAATAGGACTACTTGTTTCGGGATTGGTAATGCAGAAGCATGTTGAGTTTACCGTCTACAGGCGAGAGGTTCCCAAATCCTTGTCAACATAATAATAGTATTTCAGTCTCCAGCAACAGGACATCTAGGGGAACCTACTATGATTTGAAATTTTTGAAAAACTGTAAAAAATCAATCCCAATGATAAAAATCATTCCACAATATTAATTCATTGTAAAAAAGAGACAAATTTAAACTAACTTGTCGCCATGCTACTATACTACGAACTTCTTTGGTATTCATCTTCGACCAAGATCTGATAATCACATGCTATCCATTCCACCCTGTTACATACCTATTTTACCACCCGGCATTTAAGAGGGAAAATCATAAACCGAAAACAGGCTGTAGGCCGTAAACGGCAGTCGTAAATCGCTTCCGATTGTTGGTCGGTTTTAGATCTCCGATACGCGGGCCTGGACCCGGTAATGAGACAGGACGTGAAATACGTCCGCGACCGCGACGGTGCCGTGAGTTAATGACTACACGGGACTATCTGTCGCCAGCCAATAAACCCGCGTATCGCCTCCTCGTTACCGCGCCGATCAGCTGATCAGTGGTCACGTGATCACCGCGCGGCCGTTAATTGGCGGGTTAACAGCCACAGCAGACGACGCGACGATCAGATATCGCACGGTTTATTTTACGCGGCGTTGGGTAAACTCGTGTTTTCTATTTTCAAGACTGTCTAGGTGGTCTTGGCCCTTTAGATTTCAAGATCTTGGTGGTCTTGAAATAATGTAGATGAAGCTGGACATTTTACAATGAAATCTTTAAAATTTCGATATAGCTGCGAAACTTGGTGCGTATTTTAAGTTGAAAATGACTATAGATTAAAGGGGTTAGTGTGACGGATCATCCGGAGCGTAGCTATACAGACCAGCGGGTTGACGGCAACATCCAATGATCAAATGCACCATAGGGTCTAGTTACGAACCTTAAAATAACTTATTACTTTTTTGGGATCGAACCGGTTTGGATTCAAAGGCACGATCTGTTACCATTCAGATAACCGGTTGAGTAAATTATGTGCTTGGTAATGGTAATTTGATTTCAAAATTTAATTTGTTCTCAACGCGGCTTTTGCCGTATTCGCACGGTTACCAGTTAAGTTGATACATTCATTAATTTGACTAGCGGAACATTGGGAGACTTATTTAGGTTCTTGTTCTTATAAATACAGAAGTATATTGAATTAAATTTTCTTCAAAACGCATATAAATTATAAGGCGGCTATTTGAATAAAAAATGTATATACATGTTCATAAATTCTATGGTTTTAATCAATGTGAATGTGTATGAGAAATCGCGAAATTACTGGTCAAGCTGCCTCCAGCGAGGGTTTGGTTTATTTTACTCCAAAAACTTTATGACTGGTGCTTTAGTTTACTAAGAATATAAAAATGTATTGTTATTTATCTCCTTTTTTATAAACTGATTACTGCAGTTTAATAAATAACTAGTAAAACTATTATAATAAAATATTTGTCGAAAAACACTGAGTTACCAATTATTGCTAATAACTCTGTATTTTCACTTTAGGTAGGATCTAAATTAGTTTTAAGGCAGATGATATTTGTACTAGAGACACGTTTTTTAATAAGGAGATTTACTTGAGGTAATTTGGTCGGTAGGTTTTGTAACCATGGAAATACAATTTTAATTTTAATAAAAAATACTTATAGAGAAAAAATATAGTTAAAGGAAATATGGACACATAACCATCAAAATATACACAATAGTGGAAAGTACGATTGTGTATGTTTTGAATTCGGAAACAGAGCTTCAAAGGAATAACTCCTTTAAGATAAGAGACTTCTTGATTGTTAGTTATTGTAAAATTAGGTTTGTTGTACACCGAACTTAGTAACTTCAGGTTCTTTTCCATTTTATTTCCAACAACACATAAAAATCAAACATCTTTTAACCTAAAATATATCACTTGCAGTCATAAAAATTTGAATCGGTTTAAAATCAAAGGCTTACTAATTAAAAGGTCTCTGGATAATTAACAAGACTCTGCTGCTATGACGTCACTGGGGCTACTGGGACTACTGCTAATCTCTCTCTGTACATGTGCACCCTACCAATGACAACGACCAGCTGTCAGAGCGCACGAGCTAGGAGTTGTTGCGACTACTAATCACAGACAGCAGACAGCTCACCGTTGACAACAGCAGCGGACACGTGTCTCTGGATAATTAACAAGACTCTGCTGCCATGACGTCACTGGAGCTACTGGGACTACTGCTAATCTCTGTACATGTGCACCCTACCAATGACAACAACGACCAGCTGTCAGAGCGCACGAGCTAGGAGTTGTTGCGACTACTAATCACAGACAGCTCACCGTTGACAACAGCAGCGGACACGTGTCTCTGGATAATTAACAAGACTCTGCTGCCATGACGTCACTGGAGCTACTGGAACTACTGCTAATCTCCAGATATTATGTCTGCAATGAAGTGGGAGCTGCTATGGTGTTGGTGTTGGTAGGTTGCACATTTACAACCGCTACATCTGGATCGGAGCCAGTTATACCGTTATGAGTGAATACCTACTGTATAAGTTTTGCTCTGTGAATATGTAATTGATTCTTAAAGTAGAAAACAAAATGACACTTTTGGAATAAGCCAAAATTTAGATTACACTATTGAGAATACACTGTAATGTTACACAACATTTTCAATTTTTACTTTCTCCCCCTATACCATAGTATATAGAGAAAGTATTGTTTTCGTAAAACACTTCGCAATAGTTTGATGATGTATATATCCATTTTGGAGCCCCCTTTCCCCCTATAAATGTATATATTGAGAAAGTATTGGTTTCGTCAACATTTTAAAATTTGAGTTGTTGGTAAATTTATCCGTTTTGGTGCCCTCTGAGTCCAAAAAAGTGGTGTTCGAATGATGTCTGTGTGTGTGTGTGTGTCTGTGTGTGTGTCTGGATGTATACAGAGCTAGAGAATGCCCCAATGGTCCGATTTTGGTGAAATTTGGTACGCAGGTCCAAACCCATGATAATTCCAGGCGTTTTTTTCATTTTTTTGAATTTTTGATTTTTAAGGGTGTTTTGCCCCCAAAAACCCTCAAAAATCGTAAAAAATCCAAATTTCTCAAAAACGGCTCTAACGATTTTGATTAAAATTTTGTGGTTTATTAAGCTTAAAATGGTGAATAAAATGACACCACCCGCATCTCCGAGAAAATGCTCGTTCAAAAGTTATGGCGTAATAAGTGTTTCAAAAATCAATTTTTTGGATTTTCAAAATAGCTGTTATTTTGAAATAAATTTTACTTATCACCATTAAATCAAGCTCAAAAAACTAAATAATCCAGTATTTTAAATTTTTGCTCTATGTCAAGTGGTTGCGGAGAAAATTAAATTTTTCGTTTAGCGGTAAACGCAGTACGTTGTCACACACGCGCGTAGGGTCAAACTCACGCTGCTCAGCTGGTAGCTATCCGACTGAGTCGTCAAGACATTAATGTTTGAAGCTTTTAACATCTTTTTTTATATTGTTGGGAGAAAGTATGTGTCAGTTAACTGATACCGTTTATTACATTATATGTTTCTCATTTCAATTCAATTAGTTCACTGTGTTGTTTTAAAACATGAATTGCTATGCATTGTTGTAGCGTTCGATTCAATTTTGCTCTTTATTCATAGTAAAACGTTTTAGTGTACTTTGACTATACAGTACCTTCTAATAATTATCTTACGATTGTTACCATTATTCAACTTATTTTGGCCATGCTCAATTGATAACTTTTTATTATTATTATTATTTAGGGTGGTAAGTTAAAGAGTTAACCATATGAAATTAGAAGAGGAGGAACTGTGGGATTATGAGTAACACACCTGGTAAATGTATTTTTTTTAGTTATTCTACGTTTTGTTTTATACTAGCTGGGACTTGGGTTGTTGCTCCATATTGTACAAGCTCAACCAAAGCAATTTGTTAAATTAATGTAATTATTTGTTTTTATTTTTTTGGAAAAAAAAACATTATTAATTTTTTTAATGTCTTGTATAGGTTAAAGTTTTGATTTATTGCTATGCCGGGCCTAGGGAAAAAACAAACAAAAAACAATATTACGAACGATTTTCCATTTAATATCAATAACAATTTAAAGTTTTTACAAGCAAACCTATACATTTTCTTTTCCCGAATGAAGAAGATGATTGTAATAAATTTATAACCTCAAAATTATGGTTTCGGGAAGCGGGATAGCAAACGACCTTGTGTTGGTTCATAAAGGAAACGCGATATGTACCAACAAAAACATTTATAATAACAAATAAAGTAGCTCAAATTATTAACTTTGAACAAGGACTGCAGTATGCAGCGCATTCACCACTCTCCACTGCTGGGCCAGTGCCAACGCCTGGGTAACAGCCAGTGTCTCCTGAGTAACTGTGTGTGACCGCACCAGTGGGCTGGGGCCACCTAGCATTCTTGGTGTGTGTTTTATGAGCCATTCTGCACAGCTACACCCACCACCTCCTCTGGCTGACTGATATACGCTCGTTAGCGCGAAATTGCTAGTTGTTGTTATTTAAAGGTGAGAATGTTTGGGGCGTAACTTTGAGATATGTCTACATATTTTCCTTTCAACTATGTGATGGATAGAAGAAATAGACATGGGGAAATATCACAATAAATAAAATCCATAAATGCACTATACTTGTTTTTATTTATTTACAGGCCTACTTTTCGCGGTATCACTGTAAAATCGGGTCAAATGTTAAAATTTTATTTACGAAAGATTTCATACAACGATTTTAAATTTAAATTGATTGATTTAAATTTCATACAGCAATCTAATATTGCTGTATTATAATACTGTTGTATGGCCAGTAATCAATATTGCTACGCTGAAGAGACAGGTTTGATTCCTTTCCACATTATGGCTTCTACTTAAATACTTTGCTGCTTTCTCCTGATTATTCATGATTGTCATGAGGTTATGAGAAAATGAAGAACATAAACTAAAATTCCTTGTATATTACATAAGAAAAACTACAACCCAATCGCATCAATTTGAAACTTAAATACTGTACTGATATTTAAAGAAAAATCGTTTTCTGGCGATGTAACGCTTGATCGACAAGACATTTATCGCGAGAACATTTTTATATTCATGCAACTTTATCACGAAGGATGCAATTGGAGTTGAAAACTATTGTTAATAAAATGAAGTTAAATTCGAAAACCATCTTTCCGTGAATAAAACAGTTTATCGCATGATATCAACCTTGAAATTCATCAACCCAGAATCAATTAACCTCGTCATAACCATGAAGCAGCCGTCGCTCGCAATACCAACAGCGGTCGTGTTGATTGATCTGACGGCCGTTGTTCCGCTCTATGAACGCGATGATGGTGTGGACGTGGCCTCGGACGTGATCACCGCCGGTAGATACGCGATCCCCCGCGGCGACGTGGTCATGGTATCGGCTACGCGACTGCTGTCATTACACTGATGCCTGACATCACGGTGAGCGATGTGATGGCTGCAACGGGATCTGCGCGGTCGGCGGAGAGGTCGTGTGCCGTCCAGGGGTTGGCCTTGTCCATCCCATCCATGTGCTGTCATAGGATAGGGATGAAGAAGGAAGATGACGGAGATCAAAAATTGGGAATTTTCGTTCGAGTTATCTAGATGGATGAAAATTTTTACTCAATGCAACTCGTATTTAGGCCTACTACCTTAAACTCTTGGAAATGGACTCACGACACAGAACCAAGGAGTGGTTTTCTGCCAATAGGCTATGACCAGATGAAAGCAAACCCCAGCATAGTTGCAGCAGATATTGCAGTAGTTAACCCTAATGGTCCAAATGAGGAGAAGTAACCTTAAACTTTTAGGCTTCACCATGTAACTCATAATCGCATTAAAATGCCCTGGTAGCTTCGGCTTCTTAGAAAGTGATTGAAACCTAAATTGACTTGGAAATGTCACACTTTGAACATCTGAACTTATAGGGCCCTACTCTTATTAAAAAAAAAAAAAAAAAAAAAAAAACTTAAAACCCATGCTCTATTCTTCATGCTGCTGTTTCGCTGTTTGTGCCGATATCCTATGCTATTGTCCTTATTTCAATATTATCTTTTTCAATGATAAGAA
The DNA here is from genome assembly GCA_030545055.2 of Neoaliturus tenellus. NCBI lineage: Eukaryota > Metazoa > Arthropoda > Insecta > Hemiptera > Cicadellidae > Neoaliturus > Neoaliturus tenellus. Next base: position 225,589,744 of record CM061533.1, read on the forward strand.
GTGAACTCATCCATAACATACAAGATTCGCACAAGACATTCCGCCGCTATTTAATTAATTTTAACAAATCATTATCTCCCTTATTTCAATAGTGATTTAAGTGAGGCTGGCTCTCTTACGTGTGTTATAATAATGCATTTAATGAATACTCTATGTAAATTAAGCAAGAAAACGACATTTTATTTTACAAATAAAATTAGATAAAAAAATTCTGTTTGAACAACGAAGTGATAAGAACTTCCGCAGCTTTTTTCATAAATAAATATTTTTACCATGTTGTTTTCAGTTGTGTGTTGGAGTAAGTCATTTTTTTCAATTACCAACCATTTAAAGTAACCCTTGATTTTAAAGAACTTTAAAAATCTAGAAAAATGGCGAAAGCTAGAGGTTTTAATCTTAAGACTAATTTAACGGACATTAAAAAAAAAATTATGGGTAAAATATTTGTGTCACCAAACAGATGGTATTTAAAATTTGAGTGTTATCGTAAATCAGGCAGGGGTAAGTCTTTTCCATCAAGAAGTGGGGTTTGACATAAAATATTACTTTTAAACTAAAAAAAAAAAAAAATTGAATGTGTTATTTATTTTACTACTAATTTTTAATATGTGACCCCTCATTTTATTGTTATTGATATGTTAAAATCAATGATATGAATAAATTTGAAATAAGTCGACTCTAAACAAAATGACGACCAAACATGTCTCTTATCAAGAGTCTCACACATGTAGGCATATTTTATACCCATAATCTTTGAATAACCTGCACTTTTGCAATAGTTAAATGAGACGCCTCCAGCTTTCACCATTTGTCTATATTATTTTAATCTCTTTAAAATAAAGGGCCAAAGGGTCAATAGGGGTTGTAACTATTTTAAAAAAAGTCACCTTCACCTCTAAGAGGTTAAAAAAAATTTGATGTCACAAGATGCGGAGCTGTCATGACAGCTAGTGACAAGCAGATTTTTTCTATATTATTTGGTTTTAAAAATAAAATTTCTTTCTTACATTTACACAATAGGATGTCGTAACGTCTTTTAAAACATATAATTAGACCATGTAATCTCAAGTATAAAAGTCACGCCTGTCCCTGTAAAAGTGATTTACTTTTTTCTTTTTGTCACGAATGGAATAAGTTGCCCTCATAAAAATGTAATGTAATAAATTGAATATAAAACTATATTGGTCAATTGAAAGAGTTACACCAGTACAACAGTCCACGTTGAAAGCTCATATAAAGAGTTATCAAACTTTATAAACATCTGATGCACCGAGGCATGGAAGCAAGAATATTGCCATAACGTCGCATTAAATGTGGAACAAGATATAATATCAACATTATTCGCCCATGAGTGTAACGAGCTGGAGCGAGTAGATGAGCAGCGATTTACGGAGTCACGTGATTATAGACAGAAGCGGTTACGGAGCTTGGTCGACCCGCTCTCACTCCAGTCCAGTCCACTCCCACCCCGGTACGATAGCTATATGTATAATTACTGTACTTACACGACATCAATCTCCTATCCTCCTCTGCTCTGTGTACTTTCTCACCAGAGTAATGGCGGCCATTCCCAATCCAATGGTCTGAGATTACTCTGATTAGTTGTTATAAGTTGTGGTTATATGTTTGCGGAATGGTAGTGATTATTCGAGAAGGATTTGCATTTCCTGAGTGCTCGTAGTATAATGTGACCTGTGTTATAAAAATCCACAGTCACAGTTATAAGTTAGTTTAACTAATATTAAAACAAGAATATAGTTTTAATTGCAGTTATTACCATGACAACATGTTTGGAAAATACTAAAAAATATAATACACTTTATATCTTCAATTATAGGAAATTTGTAACATTTCTTATCTAGATCTATTAGTGCATTCAACTGTCAGAGCATTAAACATATTCCACTTAGTTTTAACGATGAACATTTGTTTCCAACTTAAAACACTTCCCTAATTGCAACAGTGTTTTAAGTTTTAATACAATAAGCCTGAACTGTTGAAGCTGATGAGTTTTAACTCAGCAAATATAGTAGTTTTCATCACTAGGAGCAAAAGTGGGTCTTTTTGGTGCGCAATCGTGTTTTAAAAACGAGGCGCAGCCGAGTTTTTAAAAACGATTAAGCATCAAAAAGACACTTTTGCTCCGAGTGATGAACAACGTTTTTTTTTTATCATAATGCGAAAATTAGACTTTTGGTCGTTAAAAATATTAACTATAAAGTTGTATTTTCGAGCTTATATTTACAAAGTAAGTAGGATGCAGTGTTTACATTTCTGTTATTTACAAACAATGCTTTTCATAACGTTTGAATTTCAAAATTATGATAATAAACATTAATAAATCAATAGTAATATACTTGGCAAACAGCTGACTTTTCAGTACTAGGACCTAAAAAATTCTCCTAATGATTTTTCAGTCCTAGGACAGAAAAGAATCGGTTTCAGTATTATTAAGAGAACAAAAAACAGGCTGATTTCGTGCAGAATGATAAAAAAGCTTTTTTGCACATACGGTAAATGAATACGGCAAACGCCACAGAGTACTCTGTGCAAACGCTAAACGCTATTTCATTTATGGTTGATTTACCTATTTATACTGCTTGGAGCTATGAAAAACTTGTTGAAAAGTGATCAGCGGTAAATTTTATACATTATTTATCCGGTTCCACGACCGTACTCTGAATATTGTTTATAAATTTGCCAATTTAAAAATAGCGTTTAGCGTTTACCTTGTTTAACCTATGTTGCAAAACTCTCTATAAATTTAAAAAAAGTACCGTAACTACAATAGTCCCTTCTTAATTTTTGTATTTTGATCATATTTACGAAGTGTGCACATGCCATTTTACAAATTAAGTTGTACAAAAAACCCGCTACTCAAAACAATATGCAAATACTTGAAACGATTTCGGTCCTTCCATTTCGGCAAGATTCATTTCTTGGAGTAACCGTTACGGTCTCTAATCGATCAAAAATACATTGATAAATGTGAAAATTATATATTAAACTACCAATCAGATCTAAATGGCCCCACTGGCCATACAAGTACCGCCCACATGGGGAAAGCGGCCTGACCACACAAACCAAATTTGAAACCTGATTAGCGAGTTGGACAAATTTCCACATAACGACACGCGGTAAACACCCTCATTTCACCGGTTGTCTGGTGACGGATTGATGGGGCATGCTCCAGATCAGATGTCGAGCCGCGGGCCCGGTCCTGGGTTGACGGACTATTTGTCCCTCGATCGATCATGTTACGATCCATCGATCATGCTCGATATCCAAGATGGCCGCCGCCTGATGAGCAGTATAGATTACAATGTTTGTTTTCCCCTCGATCGTGTAGTAATCGATATAATTCGACCCCGCATTCCCGTCATCACGGGCTCGTTGGCTTGTTTACCCTGGGCCTCGGCTAATTACGGCAATCTCCGGCAAATTGCGGGCCGCTGCAGATTGCAGCGTCTTGTCTTCGGCCGGTTTGCAGCCCATTTGCATTTATCTCGAGGAATTTGCATTGCGCCGCTACTCTATGAATTTTATGGTGCGTGATTAGTTAGTGGATTGCTAAACTATCTTGTCACCTTATTCGCTGGTCAATTTTGAAATATGATTAGCATGATATTAATCGAAATGAGGGGCTAAAGAAACCTATCAGGTTTTGTATTTAGTGTCCAACATTAGGGAATATGAGTTTCTATATCTAATGGTAGATTTTTTTCCATGAGATACACAATTTTAAACTGCTTATAAAATTTAATATCCTATTAAAGTTAGAGTGAAATCATGCTTCTTAAGGTGGCAGTAATTATACTTACTGGAATAAGACAGTAACTGTTTAGAGTTCAGTGCTGACACAGAGTTCTGTACAGTACGGTACTAGACGTAACTTTGGGCGAAAAATAATATTTCTATTAGATTTCACTTTTAACATTGAATATGAGAGTTGATTGAAGAGGTTTATCATCTTGTCGATCACCCTCGGATACTTTTTGTGAAATTTAAATTTATTGGTAAATTAAACTATTGAGTATAAACTCTAAACCTCATAAAAGCTAAGTTTGAAAAGGTAATTTGTTCACCCGATGATTATGAAGCTAGTGGCCCTTTACCTGCAACACAGGTAGCCGCGGGAGCAATTGTTGGATGCTGGAGGACCGGCAAAGAGGCGGTCAACGAGATGAAGTCATAATTGGTCCAATCAAGGACGGAATCACAGATGAACGGCGCCAAACTCGCGCCCTAATGAAGGGATTCAGAACTGAATGTTTCCTGTTAGCGGAGGAGGGGCGGCCGATTGGGCCTTGTTAGTACTTCAAATGTCGTTACAACCTGGCATTTATTTTTCTTGTAGTTAAAATTCAATTGAATATCCAAACTATGTTGGAGTTTGTGCTGCTTTTGACCGAGAAAATATTCGAATGGAACGTGATTCGAACTAGAGGAGTTCGAATTATTCAGTTTCTACGTAGGAAATCTATAGAGCTTAAACCTAAAATTTCAGTTCTTGTAATTTTTACCATTAAAATTTGGCTTTCTAAGTTTAACAGAATGCTAACCACCTTCAGTTAGTTTGTCTGATATACTTATTGAATTGTTTAACGTAGGCTACTCTAAATTGTCTTAAAGTTATTACAATTTTAAATAAGTTATTTCTAGTTTAAATTAATTAGTCAAAACTTTAGTTTTGTTTTAAATAAAAAAGGCCAATTCAATTTTAACCTTTAAAATTAAATTCTTAACTGCGTTTAAAATTATCACACAAGACAAATCTATGTATCCAGCTTGTCATGCAGATCTGTGGTGCACGAGTGTACATTAATTGTCGACGAACCAATCTATAGGCCTAATGCACTAAATCTTATGCAATATTTATTCATGTCCTCTATCAAAGATACGTAGTGTACATAGTACAGTATATAATTGAGAGGACACGTATTTATACTGGGCTACTAAGGCTAGGATGACGAACAAGGTTTAAATTACAAACTCTGTTTAAGTTGTCATGCTCTCCTTAATTAATTGCATCCTTAATGAAAATTTAATTTCAGTATATAATTTTTTACCGCAGTTACAAACACTTGTACCGTTGGAGTATTGTGCGAGTCATTGCAATGTTTCACAATTTAAGCAACAACTGCTCGGAATTGGCTGTTAACGGTTCGCTAATTGTACATTCAATGGCCGTAATTGCAGAAATTAAACTTTTGGTTTACGAGTTAACTTTATCTGGTGTTTCATCTGGTGGTTACGAGGGGTCAGTCATAATATATATACTCTGTACCGTATACTCAAAAGATAAATTATTCAGCTGCTACAACATTGTCAATGGTTGTAAACCTTTAGTCAGTTTTTTAAGTGTACTGTACATTACTTTTGGGCTATGTAGAAATGTATTTATAATAAGTAGGGTTTGATGAGAACACCTAAAAAATAAGTATTATTAAGGTTGATGACTATAGACTGAATAATAATATAAACTAAAATATAAAATATTTATAGGAAAACACTCAACTAAATTAGGCTATACATTAAGCTGATTTTAGACAAACCGAGTATGCAATTGTTGTAAATCGAGTAGAACTCTAAAAAGACTAGTAGCACATCAGTTTCAACCGAAAAAGCCGGAACCGCTGTGAAGATACGAGGTGCAAATTACATGCAGATTATAGCGGACCCAAAGCGGTCCCGACATTGTAGTTAGCGTAGCGCCGCCGCCCCGGTCCCGCAATTCGGAGCGACTTGTGGGAACGGAAACTATAAACAATGAGAGTATCTGGGCCAATCTGCAGCGGGGTAGGCGGTGGTCGACATTGTGAACTAGGAGCAGCACCCGGTAGGAAACCACAATTAGTGGAAAGAAGAAAAAGAGTGAAGCGGGTGAAGTATGGGTGGACTAAGGTGGGATGATAGCTTCAGATACCAGTAGTCTCTTGGAAAAATAAATATACCAATACCACAGTGCACTGCAAAGTGGAATTAGAGAAAAATTAGCTAGCAAGCAGTTATCATAAGTCAAGAGGTGGAGCTTGATTATGGCATAAAGTTGATTGTGTTAAACTGAAATGAACAGAATGCCACGAAGAACCCTATCTATCTACAAGAATTATTATGTTAGAATAAGTAACCGATAACCAGGGACGTAACTAGGGATCCTAGTGCCGGGGGCAAGAACTCAATTTGGCACTCGCCCTCCCTTTCAACATTTATCCCATCCATTTTTAGATTGACGAAAACTCTCATGTTCAGTAAAGGTCTATAGATAGCCTATAGTGAGTAAAAATCACGCAAGGGCTTAATATTTTCTAATACAATACATAATACTTCAACTTAAATTCTAGGCAGTACTGAACCAGAGAGTGTCATATCAGGGGGAGGGCTCACCTGGAGTCTGAAGGAGATGATGCGGTAAGTCGATTTGTACATCAAATCTCAAGGTCCCTTTAATTCGGCCATGACCGTTAAAAAGTTTCAGCAAATGAGTGAAAAATAGCAAAAATTAAACATTATTTTCACCATTAACGTTCATCTTCCACGTGTTCTCCAAAATATAGTGTTCGTTGCTCACAAACGAAAGTTGGGAAGTAGTTGGATAGTGCTGTCACTGATACTCACAGCGGTTTGTCGATTTTGGGTTCACTGCCGGTTGAGTACCACAGGCCTGGTAAATTCCAGGTTTGTGGGGGTCTAATCCGCCTTAATGTGATTTGGGGCACTTGTTCCATAATTCCTCCTGTCGCAAGACAAGCCTGGTAAGGCTCACGCTAGGTACGGGCTGCCCGTGAGGGTAGGGGGAACCACCATAAGGCTTCGGCCTTATGTTGTGGATCAAACGAACACTATGGAAATGTTCTCCAAAAAGGTTCAAATTCAAACATTTTACCTTGGATCCGGTAGGCATGGATCTGGAAAGACTTCCAGCACTTCTCTGAGACCTCGGATGTCAGCGGGGTCCGGACATCAGCAGTACCAACATGACGGAGGCGCGGCACCGGGGCTCGTGTCATCCCGCATACCTGCGTGGGTTGGCACCACTGGGACACTCCAACGCCGTGTCCTGTCTCACCATTGTTGTACAGTTGGACACTGATGAATGGCTGATCCCAGATACCACGTCGGGTCACTCGTTTCCATTATGATATTCAAGTAGATGCAGAGATACAAAATTGATAAAGATAAACATCAAAATGACAATTTGCAGGCCATAATTGACTATTTATATCTATAGAAACGAGGTATTTCACGGACTTCTTTACTAAATATTTAATTTAATTTAGAATTAAATGCAAGAAACTAATTGGTAAAGTTGACAAAGTGTCTGTCTAGCTGTAACCGTAAAATGTAAATTTTGTTAATAAATCACTTGTGCCGCAAAGTAAGTATTGATGAAATTAACTGTGGCAGGTATTTCACAGGGAGTTATAAAAATTGTATATAAAGTATGTCCTACGAATAACTATTGACTATTTAAACTTTCTAAGAACTTAATAAACAAGTACCGTCTTAGGTCTACTGCGTTCACTGTCCTCAATGGAATGAGGCATAAGGTGTTTTGAGCAATATAGGCTATGCACGTCATTAATGGGAAATTAATTTAATGTTTCTTATTAACATCATTTTGTGTTCTTATAATATTTTTGGTGTTTGATATTCCACAGTTTAAATTAAGAAACCCAATCCCAAAACGGCCGCATTAGGAAACTTCCCAATCGTTTTAGCAAACTGGAATTAATTCCTCACAAGTGCCTAGTAAAGATCTTTAAAAGATTGGGGGCAAGATCTTTAAAAGTCCCTAAGAGTTAAATGTGATCCAAGAAGGCCTGGAGGATTAAAAGAAAGTTAATGCGAGTTTAAGACGTCCCCTGGAGGGTTGGGGAGGGTGAAGCTAAGTTAAACACCAACTGGGAGTCGGGGAGTAGGGAGTAGGCTGCCAACTGCCAACTTTGGAGTACAGAATTTGTCGTTACTGCAGGCACATTTTCTGTGCTGCAGGGTAACAAACTGCACCAAACTGTTGGGTAACTGGTCACACTTTTGTCTCCCTTTATTTACATTCAACCTTATTTAAAATATGCATCATCAAATCGTATCGGCGTTTCAAAGTATAATTTTCTTAAAGGTTCTCATTAGAGGTTATAAAAAGTTGATAGAGCAATCAATTGACAGTTGAACAGTATTAATTGAAGAAGATATTATCGAAACATTCGGATCTAACAGTATTTATAAGACACACGCAGAATACCAGTTAACTTTTCCATCTTTAGGTAAAACACGATAAGTGCTTTTATTGCATAAGCTATTCTTTATCTTATTCTATTGAATTCTACTGTATACACAAATTCAAAACATATAGATGTCCTGTTGTAAGCTGTTTATAAATTTTGGTATAGTGTTGCTAGTAATGAAATGTAATGGTTCTACATCAGTTCGCTAACGTATATGGGGCTACAGAAAGACTATACTGTAATGTATCTCTGCATGTTTCCCTAAGTTTAAATATTGTTTTGGATAATAATCCATGACCATATATAAAAACATAACTGAACCATATTGGTGTTCATGACTACAGAGATAAACACAAATATTTACAACCTCCATGTCCTCTGTTAAATTACCATTAAGTATAAAGTTAAGTCTAAATAAATATTTGGTACAAAGACAACAATTTTCATCCGACTTAAGTCGAATTAAAAATTACAATGAATTCAAGATGGGGACTGAAGAAGACTTTGCCCCAAGTTGTATAATTTGGATCCGGAACTAAGGGCTCAAGTCACAACCTCCATAAGCTCCTTACCTTCAAACTCCAAGTTTCCGTTTAGCAAATCGTTATTGTATTCATTTCCTGATGGATGTAAAATCTCAGTGAATTTAAAACGTTAAGGACTATAGCTGCTTATGGAAATCAATTAATTCTTTGTTGAAAGAGGCCATTCAAAAGACATTGTTTTAATGTTGCCGAAAAATAATAGAGCAGTAAAATATCAGAGAAGTTTTGTTAATAGTTTACCAAATTTACATTAGAAATTTTAATATTGCTCTTTATAATTAGTAAGGTAATTAAATAAAAATGACATTTAATTAGATTTAATGGAAAAACGGTTTTTATAACATAAAAAATTGCATTGAGATAAAATTTGTACCTTATCCAGAAAAAGGATTTTTATTAGGAATTCGATATATGTAGATAACAGACTTGCTAACCCACTTTCTTCTATATCCCACTTTAAACATAAAATAATTCTTATGGGTGATCTATAATATACTTAATAAGATTTTCCATATAATATTCGTTTCGCACTGTTCACATGAATTGAGCTAACATTTACAAAATATATCAATAAAGTACCTACTGTACAAATTTATTATGTGAAATTAGTTATGCCTGTTTAATTTACTATTTTATTTGATCCTATTAATCATGATGACTCGCTAATATTAGGATGGCTTTACTAAAGAAATCCCTTTTACATACAGCTGTCACATTTTCTATCAAATGAGGAAGTGGATTGAACCTTTGCCAGAACAATAAACATGTATAGTGCATTCGTTATATGGCATGTGCTTTGCTTCACAATAGATGTTAGTTTGGTTCCAAAAAGGTCCCATTGTACTGGATCTACAAATAGCCTTTACTATAATACAACGAACCAACAAGCACCAGATTGCCAAAGTAAACTACTTACGAAGGGTCCGCAATGCCAATAGCCAAAACAGTTAGTTGTAATTTACAACACAAAGGGCTGAGTTATACTGAGTTATAATCCTATCCTATTATCTAAAACCAGCACTCTAAACAGTTTGTACGAGAAAATCTTTTCGTTTAAGACTTTTTTGTGTGTATGTGATTTTTGGCCACGCGATATCGATTGGAGCTGTTTACAAGACTGATGGGATAAACCCAGGTTCTGCATCCTTTAAAAGTATCTATTTTATCCTAATGCTAATTTGTTTGCATATTTAACCAGAATTTTTTTTAATTCTTATAACTAAAAATAAAACAGCACTGTAACTCACATTTCCAACGTGTTTATTTTTTTACCCTTTGGTCTGGAAAGTGAGCAAAACAAACTAGTTTTCCATCTAATGTTAATCTTATGGCCAATTTTTTATACAAATCAAAGCAACATCGAATCTGAAAAACTATGGGACCTAGAATGTTAAAATTTAGCACGGGTGTTCTTCTTTGCTCATAGGTGCTCACTAAGAAACGGTTTTGCAAAATTCCACCAGGGCTCTGCCACACAGGACTTCAAAATTTATATCTAATGTTATCCTTATGGCCAATTTTTTATACAAATCTAGGAAACAACGAATATAGAAAACTATAAGACCTATGATGTTGAAATTTGGCATGGACGTTCTGCTTTGCTCATAGGTGCTCACTAAGAAACGGTTTTGCAAAATTCCATCAGGGCTTCACCACACAGGACTTCTAAATTTCCAATGTTTGACGGGCAACAGCTAGTTGACAATATATAATTAATGAATTAATGTATTTACTTAGTATACAATACTTACTATAGGCCCTACACTAGCTTGAATAGACTTCATAGCAAATTCGTGTTTGAAACCAATTTACGGTGATCTTCTGTGGCGATCATGAGGTACAATTGACACATGGGCCTAGCAATAAAACCATTACTCTCCTTGAAACGAAGTTTATGTTTATGTTGTGATACAGAAAAGTGTATATCCAGCTGAATGATTGCAACACCTCTGGCGCAGCGAACATATGAACCTTCCATATTTCGGTATCAAACCAATGCTTGGATGAGAAGTCTCAATAAAGAGAAGTATATTTACTTAGTGTTAGGAGTGTGAATGGTACGTAATATGATGTTTTATAATTGTATGATTTTTCCTAATAAATGCTCGTGCCCCAGGTACTACTCAAATCTTAACTAAACACCTAGGTGAGTATTTTGTTAGGTATAACGAAAGGAGTTTTACAAATAACATTAAAGATATTTCATACAACTCGACGATAAATTTGTTCAATTTAGAGACTTCAACCATTGTGATTAAACTGATTAGCCGAACAGTTGCGAGTATTATAATGTTGACAATCGGCAATCAGCGAATCAGCTGGCGTGTGTGTTTGAGTTGAGGTGCCGAGCGGGGGACGCTTGGTCCGGGACGCGGGGACAGATTGGAACACAAATCATACAATGGCGATGATTACTGGGACTGGGACTGCGGGACAAACAGCCAACAAAACGGATTACGTGTAATAAACGGATGAATATCCTGCACAATGACTAACTGCAAGGGTTCTTTTGGTACAGCGTCCAGTATCTGTATTGATCCATGAAGGTTTGGATATACCGATATATAAAGGTTTGTACTTTGAAAGTAAGAACCTACTGTCAAAGGAACCGACAAATAAATGGCAACAACGAATATTAGCGCTTTTTATTTCAGCATCTTTTATTAATTTTTTTTGAAAGTTTTTTTTTTACTATTGCCTAATATTTGATACTCACAAGAAATGCAATCTATGAAATTAAAACCCAGGCAAAATACTATTCATCATAGATTACATAAGTTCTTACTCGATTGTTGATAAAAACTGGATTTAATTTAAATAACAATTTAATAAATATGAACATGCCTACTTCATTTGTCTAAACTAAAAAGTAGCCTAAACCCATATTTTTGGTTTCATTTATTTAAATATTTTATCGCGAAAGGAACAGACAAAAATAAATAGATTTAAACTGAGGTTCATTGTAACGCAATATTTTTTACGTTTAACGTTCTATAAGGTTATTTGGGTTAAAATTAGTTTGTTATTAATAAAACTCAATATAAATATCCTATCTAGATTATACGAATCACCAAGTATCAGGCAGATCCAAGATAACTTGCCACGTAGATTACAGCATTTAGCTTCCAAACGGTTTCGAGTTTGCCTGCTGCCAGTGACATGCAACTTTTCCAATTACACTTTAAATGGGCTTGCTACTGCGTATCACAAGATGAAATACTCGGAAGAAATTTTACCACCCACATTCTCCAAAGCAGTATTTAGGCCTATATATGCAATTCAATGCCTCAGCCACTAGAAAAATGTGTAAAATATATAGTTTTCAAACAACAATAATTTGCATAAGATAAAATATAGCACTATAGTTTTAGATAAAAATGTTTGTTACCTAGTAACGAAATTGTGACAAACATTAGCTGAAGACGATGATTAGGAATGGACTATTTAATAAATTGCAAGTACATGCTTGATTAGTGTAGGCTAAATTAGAAAAAAATATTTGCTGAAAATCAAAGAACAGTAATGTTTGAATACATAATTCTAATACAATTTTGTATTAGGCCTACTGCATAAGCCAAAAAGACAACAAACCCTACTGTGATTACAGATGTGAGGATGTCAAAAGTTGTATTTGACTTCCAAATCTACTATAGTCTTCGTAAGCTTCTTATATAAATCTCCCAGATAAGAATTTGTAATGTATTCATCCTGTGAATTGTTTTAAAATCGTTTGTAGGATTAAATCCTCTAGCGTCACTTAAAATTCTAATCTTTATTTCAATAACTTAAATTCAGAAATAACATTCTCTAATACTAATGTTGGATAAAACATTACAAGTAAAATTAAGCGATATTTTTTTCCTTTCATGGCAAGTATATTGGCATCGATTATAAAAAATATCTATTGACAGCTAATTTCTAGAGGCGAAAGAATAAACGTGTTTTTCAAACTAAAGCAACAACATATTTTCATAAGAACGAAAACCAGTATCAACACAAACATCATAACTAACAATTTTATTCTAATTTATATACTGTTGAAACTGTATCTGCAAACGCGTCGAGATTTATAACTCGGTTTGTGAAATAAGAGTGATGTGGGGTGTGGGCATCACGAATCGTCATGGTTATAAAATAAACCCTACAAATTTATACAGTATGTAGCATCCGAATCGTGTTAACGCGTTAGCACGTGTTTGGTTTCACTTAAAACCAGAAAATTAAATATCCTGGCGCAAGACCTTTAAAGGACATATGTCTCCAATAATGCTGGTCTCTTTGGCGATGTCTTGGAGCCCATTCTTTCTAACGTTGCATGGTAGGATGTATGGATGGACTACGACTCGTCACTATTAACTCCCTTCGTTTGTTCTTCGACTGCTATCCCCTCGTGACGAGGACCCCTCCCCCACCCCCTTGAGCGTCTTCATATTATCTCCCGTTTTCGGCTTTATTACTTTTATTGCAGGGGCGACTCTAATAAAAGTGTTCAGTAAAGCAGAAGTAACGTGAGAAATTAGAAAATAATTCATGTGCTTTCTTTATTTTATGAAGGAACATGGTTTCGATGAAATAAGTAGACAAACAAATTTAGAATTACTCATAATTGTAAACTGAGCAAACAACTGTTAAAAGTAAGTTGGAAGCTTGAGTTACGTGGTGAAATTAAAGCAGAAAGTCTAGAGGATTTTTAGTTTCTAGTTTAAAAAATCTGTTGTCAAAGATGTCCGGAAAAACGCTGCATTACATCACTTCGATGTTCTTTTAGGGTTACTACTTTATTTTGCATTACTACTTTACTACTTGTAAAAAAATAATTAGGGCAAGAAAACTGTATCTCCGTGTTTGTTAAAATATAATAAAAATGAATATTTGGCTAATATTGTACAAGTTTCATCTTGTGTACGGTGTATACAGCGACTAAAGAATAGGCCTATGTAACTATGATATCCTAACCAGAAAACATGTAAAGGTTTTTATGGATGTTTGGGGGCTACTATTTAATACCCCCCGTCGCAGCAGACCTGCGTACTCAGCGAATTTCCAAATTAGTAATACTGTATTAATTTTGACCAGCTAAACTTGTAAACGAAATTTCATCACGTGCTCATAAATAGGGAGATAAATGTCTATTCTCCTTAAGATAAATATAGGGAAAGAGTATGCGGGTATGCTGCCATGGGGGACACTAAAAGTAGGTTTTTAGCTTAGAAAAAATTTATTTCGACCATATAAAGCCATATAGTAAATTTCATCAATATCTATCCATAAATAAAAGAGTTTGCCTATTCTCCATATGATTAACATGGGAAAAAAGTATGCAGGTTTGCTGCCATGATAAGTACAAAAACCAAGATTTTTTACCTTAAATGGATGAATCTCAACCAAATGAAGCTAAATACCAAGTTTCATCCAAAAATATTGGTTAATAAGTGAAATATTAACACATCCTTATTCTCCATAAGATTAACATTGGAGCCCCAAAAGACAATGTACTGTCTTTAGACTTTGTAATATCTCGGTAACCAGTGGAGATAGAGCAAAGCTTCAAAGTACTAAATTGTGTGTTTTTTTGAGCTAAATCCAATGGTCAAAATAAAAATTTAAAATTTTTAAAATTTACATATGAAAAATGCAAAAAACCCATTTTTGGGGTACAAAACCCCCCAAAACTACCCCTTCCGGTAGATCGATATGTCTGGTTTTCGAACTCATCCGAATAAACGTAGGATTACACATCTCTACCAAATTTGGTGTCGATCGGACCATTTTTACGAGAGTTATCGTGTCTAGGGACACATATATACATATATATATATATATACATATATATATATATATATATATATAAAAATTTTAGTGACTATTATTTTTGGTCTCTGGGCACCTCAAAACGAAAAAGTAACATGGTCCCGGGCTTAGGTCTCACCATGAGACCTACGGTAATAGCTTATTCCCTATGGGAAATTCGCTAAAAATGACCTGCCAATCATAAAATAACTCATATCTCAGTTGCAGCACAGACTGACAAAATAAATAAATAAATACATGACATTATAGGCTAAATACCGTTATAATATGATTAGGCCTAACGTTTCGTTTTTTTTTTGCGTAGTAACGGAAAATTACCTAAAACAAAACAGGGTCGGACGTGCTCAAAGAAGAGGTTGTAAATTAAACCGACAAAGAACGTCTTAACTATCACCCCCGAGACAGACCATCAGGTTTCAATAAACAAAGATGTCAAAAGATATTTTGGTGGTAATGATTTAGTTGCTGGCGATGCTTGATTGTTAATAACCTTGGTAACCAAGAAATAATTCAAAATTTTTGATGAAATTTTATTCCAAAAGATTTAGAGTAATCTAAAAATAATCTTGCGGATGAATATATTATGTAAAATAACAGTCACAACTTTTTATTATTTTATTCTGAGACACTCAAATGTACTTACCGTGTTTTGTACCATCACACCTACAAAATCCTGGGATGTGGAAACTGAGAAAGAAAAACTGAACCAACTGTTTACTATACCTTCGGGGTTGGATCTTACTGAACTAGGGCCGAGTGGGCATTGAGTAGAGATTAGGGTAAGTCTCCCTAGCTATAATAAGACGTTTACACATGGATAATACACTCATCTTCGACCGACGTTCCTTATTGCGAGGGTAATCTCATACTACTTTCGTAATTAATCTATTAAATTTAGTGCATCGTTCCAAAGGAAATGAATAGTGTATCAGAAATGTCTTTTTTGTGGATTAGTGGAGGTTTTGTCTATATTTTAATGTTTTAGATGCAAAATAATTAAATTATGTAGTTTGAAAGATGGCTGTTATAAGACAACCTATGTAACAAGGCAATACGAAGCATTTGAAACCATTGCAACTTATATATCACAATCATGATTTAATTATTTATTCGCGCTTGGTAGTCTATTTAATTTGCATGATAATATAAATGTCCTAAAAATAATATACCGTACTTAAAATAAGCATTTTGGGAAAAAGACATTATGAAAATCGGTAAAAAAAATCAGCAATTTATAAGGGGTTTGAAAAACATTTAAAGTTTAATCCATAGTGAGCATAATATTATAATATGAAGGGCTTCGAATTCCTTTTACAAACTTTTATGCCAGATTAGAAATTTGTCTTTTAATAATTATTTATCTTGAGTACAATTTTAAAACATGTTGTGGTATTTAAATAGTTTCGATTGTTATGATAAACAGTAAACCAAACCATGTACTCCTTGTCTTCCCCGTTTATATTTACCCATTAAGGGAGCACCTGGAAAAGTTTTAAGCCACAAAGAAATGTTTCTGCCATCACAGCTGGAGACGGGGCGCGTTAGCACGCCGTTAGTTCCGCCAGGATCACACAGAGTGCGCCAGTGTGGCGTCTCAGGGGGCGCGTAAACATCAACATCAACCCTTATCATGTACCCCGTGCAATGTACTTGTACCGCCGCTCCGTCGTAAATACGGATTTGGAAGCTAACTTTCTGTTTCGAAATAAATAATAGATGATGAGATCTTCTAAATTACAAGAAGACAAAAAACTTCTCTGAAAAAATGTTAGCAAAATTTTTAAGCAGGTCATTGTTCACGTTATTCCCAGAGTAATATTGCATTACATATATATTTTTATGTTCATGACGATATATCTTTTAGAAAACTGTAGAAAAGGAAAACTAGGTAGATCTTCATGTTTATCATACAATAGTAAGTAGTAGCCTATGTAGTTTAACCTCGTTGATGTACATGTAAAAGGAGAAAGTCACGAGTTACTTTATTTCCATAGACAATCTATAATATTGTATTGGTAGTATACATTACTAGATATTAGGCCTACTCTAAATTATTTAAAACTCAGTTTCAGTTTATTTCTCTTAAAACATTTCTAAAACTTTATAAAAAGCTTTTGACTTCAGTTTTTTTTCTCTTTAAAATTTCGAGAAAGTTCATTGAACAACGTAACACAATATACAATCCTAATAAACGCCTTTGAAAAAAGAATAATTATGTAATGGAATTTCGGAATTTGAATGTTGCTAGCAGATTTTTTGGAATTCCTATGGGGTCTGCAGAAACCAAAGTCATCAGACAATGAGTATGAGCAAACATTTTGACCTGCATGCATTACTGGGGATGAATAGAAGCATAAAAATTACACGACTAATGTGCTACCATTGAAATACATTCTCACCCAGAAAAGAAGTAAATAATCATTACCTTCAAAACCTAAAGAAATTATTAAAGTCTTTATTTAAAGTATTGTTAAAACACAGGTTTACTCAAAGTCTTGTGATGTAAAAACTTTCCTCCATTGCCGGCATTGGCTTACGAGGGTGGATGAGCATAACGAGGTAGCTACATCCGTTTACGCCGCCGTCGAATCCTCGGGATTGAGAGGGAGCTCAGCGAGCGCGGGAGCGGGAGCCGCGGGAGCCGGGAGCCCCCAGACACGGTAATACGGCTATTCCTCACGGCCCGGGTGAGGGTATTCATTTGGATTACATTTATTCGATTCCTTTCGCGTCTATGGGAATAAAGGGCGGGAATAAAAGTTATGTCCCGCAACTTATGTCACGTGTTTTGCATACGAAAAACAGGTAAAATAAATAAGATGATCATGCGCTTGTTTGATTTGATTTACAACAGGGAAGTAGTTTATTAACGTAGTGGCTAACTGGCTTATATCGCAGTAGTATTATTAAATGTTGCGAAAATTGAAGAATCGAACCATAGCACTTTCAAAAACTATTTCTCGCTTCAATGTTTTCGCGCCCTGTACTAATTGTTCGTATTAAAACTGTATTGTTGTTTGATAATTAATAATATAATTATATCTCCCCTCTTTATCTCATTCAGAAGAAAATGAATAACAGTAGTAGGTTAAACACCGGTTCTGAAACACCCTCATAGTTTTTTTTGATGACTTTTTGCTTCGTATGACCACTTTTTTGCTTCATATGACCACTTTTTTTTGCTTCGTATGACCACTTTTGCTTCAAATGACCACTTTTTGCTTCAAATGACCACTTTTGAATATAATCCAGGGAACACTCATAGTTTTTTTTGACCGCTTTCAGCTCCAAATTGACCGGTTTTTGACCGGATTCTGGCCGGTTTTGGTCAAATATCAGCCCATTTCAGCCCATTTTAGGGCATTTTTCAGGATTTTCAGATATTGATTTCAAGAAGCACTTAGAATTTAATCCAGTTGTTAGTTTAATTAGGGGTCCTTTTTTGACCGCCTTCAGCTTCAAATTGACCGGTTTTTTACCGGATTCTGGTTGGTTTTGGCCAAATATCAGCCCATTTCAGGGCATTTTTCAGGATTTCAGACAGTGATTTCAAGGAGCATTTTGAATATAATCCAGGGAATACTCATGTTTTGTGAGCGCCTTCAGCTTCAAATTGCAATTTTACCTTCAAAGACACATTTTTAGGCCAAAATTCTCCAATTTTTAACCCAGTTTAACCTCTTAAGATCTAATTCCTAAGGCCCAGACAAGCCCTAAAACCTAGCAGCTAAGGCTTTAACCTATCAATAAGCCCTATTAACCATTAGCTTAATCCTAATGTGTTGGACCTAAGATCTAAACCTAAGGCCTTGCACCTGAGTCCAAAGCCCTAAAACATAGCAGCTAAGGCTTAAACCTGTGAATAGGGCCGATTAGCCACCAGCTTAGACCTAATGTGTTGGACCTAAGATCTAAACCTAAGGCCTTGCACCTGAGTCCAAAGCCCTAAAACATAGCAGCTAAGGCTTAAACCTGTGAATAGGGCCGATTAGCCACCAGCTTAGACCTAATGTGTTGGACCTAAGATCTAAACCTAAGGCCTAACAGCTGAGTTCAAAGCCCTAAAACCTAGCAGCTAAGGCTTTGACCTGTGAATAGTTATTAGCCAACAGCGTAAACCTAATGTGTTGGCACTAAGATGTAATCCTAAGGCCTTGCACCTGAGTCCAAAACCCTAAAACCTAGCAGCTAAGGATTTGACCTGTGAATAGGGCCTATTAGCCAACAGCCTAAACCTAATGTGTTGGCACTAAGAGATAAACCTAAGGCCTTGCACCTGAGTCCAAAGTCCTAACAGCTAGCAGCTAAGGCTTTGACCTGTGAATAGGGCCTATTATCCATCAGCGTAGGCCTAATGTGCTGGACCTAAGATCTAAACCTAAGCCCTTGTACCTGAGTCCAAAACGATAAAACCTAGCAGCTAAGGATTTGACCTGTGAATAGGGCCTATTATCTATAAGCTTAGGCCTAATGTGTTGGACATAAGATCTAAGCCTAAGGCATTGCACCTGAGTCCAAAACCCTAAAACCTAGCAGCTAAGGATTTGACCTGTGAATAGTGCCTATTAGCCAACAGCCTAAACCTAATGTGTTGGCACTAAGATGTAAACCTAAGGCCTTGCACCTGAGTCCAAAGCCCTAAAAGCTAGCAGCTAAGGATTTGACCCTGTGAATAGGGCCTATTATCCATCAGCGTAGGCCTAATGTGCTGGACCTAAGATCTAAACATAAGCCCTTGTACCTGAGTCCAAAACGATAAAACCTAGCAGCTAAGGATTTGACCTGTGAATAGTGCCTATTAGCCAACAGCCTAAACCTAATGTGTTGGCACTAAGATGTAAACCTAAGGCCTTGCACCTGAGTCCAAAGCCCTAAAAGCTAGCAGCTAAGGATTTGACCCTGTGAATAGGGCCTATTATCCATCAGCGTAGGCCTAATGTGCTGGACCTAAGATCTAAACCTAAGCCCTTGTACCTGAGTCCAAAACGATAAAACCTAGCAGCTAAGGATTTGACCTGTGAATAGTGCCTATTAGCCAACAGCCTAAACCTAATGTGTTGGCACTAAGATGTAAACCTAAGGCCTTGCACCTGAGTCCAAAGCCCTAAAAGCTAGCAGCTAAGGATTTGACCCTGTGAATAGGGCCTATTATCCATCAGCGTAGGCCTAATGTGCTGGACTTAAGATCTAAACCTAAGCCCTTGTACCTGAGTCCAAAACGATAAAACCTAGCAGCTAAGGATTTGACCTGTGAATAGTTATTAGCCAACAGCCTAAACCTAATGTTTTGGCACTAAGATGTAAACCTAAGGCCTTGCACCTGAGTCCAAAGCCCTTAAAGCTAGCAGCTAAGGATTTGACCTGTGAATAGGGCCTATTATCCATCAGCGTAGGCCTAATGTGCTGGATCTAAGATCTAAACCTAAGCCCTTGCACCTGAGTCCAAAACCCTAAAACCTAGCAGCTAAGGATTTGACCTGTGAATAGTTATTAGCCAACAGCCTAAACCTAATGTGTTGGTACTAAGATGTAAACGTAAGGCCTTGCACCTGAGGCCAAAGCCCTAAAAGCTAGCAGCTAAGGCTTTGACCTGTGAATAGGGCCTATTATCTATTAGCTTAGGCCTAATGTGTTGGACATAAGATCTAAGCCTAAGGCCTTACACATGGTTCCTAAGATGAAATGCCTTGGACTTAGGTCCTAAAACCTAGCAGCTAAGGCTTTGACCTGTGAATAGGACCTATTTGCGTTTAGCTTAGACCTAATGTGTTGGACCAAAAATCTAAACCTCAGGCCTTGCACTTGAGTCCAAAACCCTAAAACTTAGCAGCTAAGGATTTGACCTGTGAATAGTACCTATTAGCAAACAGCCTAAACCTAATGTGTTGGCACTAAGATGTAAACCTAAGGCCTTGAACCTGAGTCCAAAGCCCTAAAAGCTAGCAGCTAAGGATTTGACCTGTGAATAGGGCATATTATCCATCAGCGTAGGCCTAATGTGCTGGATCTAAGATCTAAACCTAAGCCCTTGCACCTGAGTCCAAAACCCTAAAACCTAGCAGCTAAGGATTTGACCTGTGAATAGTTATTAGCCAACAGCCTAAACCTTATGTGTTGGCACTAAGATGTAAACCTAAGGCCTTGCACCTGAGTCCAAAGCCCTAAAACCTAGCAGCTAAGGCTTTAACCTGTGAATAGGACCTATTACCCAACAGCTTAGACCTAATGTGTTGAACCTAAAGTCTAAACCTAAGGCCTTGCAACTGAGTCCAAAGCTCAAAAACCTAGTGGCTAAAGCTATGACCTGTGTATAAGACCTATCAGCCCCCAGCCAGGACCTAATGTGTCGGGACTAAGATGTAAACATAAGGCCTGACACCTTAGTACAAAGCCATAAAACCTTAAGATCTGAAAACTTACAAGGGGGCCGCGATTCACAGCCCCCCATGAATTGAGCAAACATTAGGCAACGAGGTCTTTTTTCTTTGAATATGAAATTATGACCAGAAATGGTTATCAGATTCAGATTGGAGTATTTGAAGACCAACCTCCATCCATCTTACCCAACTCCTAACTACCGCATGGACTTGACCCAAGACCTAAGGCTATACACCGTAGGCTTTAAGGATCTTAAAAAGACCTAGGCCATAGAGTTAAGACCTGAATATTTACAAGGGGGCCGCGATTCACAGCCCCCCCCCTGAAAAGACACTGTGGTCTAAACCTAATACCTAATACACCGTGGTCTAGGCTTTTAGGTTTTTAGACCAAAGACCTACTACACCATGGTCTAGACCCAAGATCTAAGGTCTGTGGTCTAGGCTTCAGGTTCTAAGCCCCAAGGCCTGCATAGGCATTTAGGTTCTTAGCCTCCAGATCTAAGGCCCGTAATCTAGGCCTTTAGGTTCTTGAATCCAAGACCTAAGACCCTACATCATAGCCTAGACCCTAAACCTAATGCCTGTGATCTAGGCCTCTAAGTTCTTCTCAAGACATAAGGCCCTACACGATGGTCTAAAACCAAGACCCAAGGTCCGTTGTGTATTCTTTTAGGTTCTTATACCCAAGTCCTAAGGCCCTACACCAGGGTCTAGAACCAAGATCTAAGGTCCGTAATCTAGGCTTTTAAGTTCTTATACCCAAGTCCTAAGGCCCTACACCAGGGTCTAGAACCGAGATCTAAGGTCCGTAGTCTAGGCTTTTAGGTTCTAATACCCAAATCCTAAGGCCCTACACCAGGGTCTAGAACCAAGACCTAAGGTCCGTGGTCTAGGCCTTTAGGTTCTTATACCCAAGTCCTAAGGCCCTACACCAGGGTCTAGAACCAAGGTCCGTGGTCTAGGCTTTTAGGTTCTTATACCCAAGTCCTAAGGCCCTACACCAGGGTCTAAAACCAAGATCTAAGGTCCGTGGTCTAGGCTTTTAGGTTTCTTATACCCAAGTCCTAAGGCCCTACACCAGGGTCTAGAACCAAGATCTAAGGTCCGTGGTCTAGGCTTTTAGGTTTTTATACCCAAGTCCTAAGGCCCTACACCAGGGTCTAGAACCAAGACCTAAGGTCCGTGGTCTAGGCCTTTAGGTTCTTATACCCAAGTCCTAAGGCCCTACACCAGGGTCTAGAACCAAGTTCTAAGGTCCGTAGTCTAGGCTTTTAGGTTCTTATACGCAAGTCCTAAGGCCCTACACCAGGGTCTAGAACCAAGATCTAAGGTCCGTGGTCTAGGCTTTCAGAATCTTATACCCAAGTATTAAAGCCCTACACCAGGGTCTAAAACCATGATCTAAGGTCCGTGGTATCTAGGCTTTTAGGTTCTTATACCTAAGATTTAAGGTCTGTGGTCTAGGCTTTTAGGTTCTTATACCCAAGTCCTAAGGCCCTACACCAGGGTCTAGAACCA
Source organism: Neoaliturus tenellus (assembly GCA_030545055.2). NCBI lineage: Eukaryota > Metazoa > Arthropoda > Insecta > Hemiptera > Cicadellidae > Neoaliturus > Neoaliturus tenellus. The sequence continues at coordinate 225,612,226 of CM061533.1, forward strand.
AGTTTTAATGTCCGTGGTCCAGGTTTTTAGGTTCTTATACCCAAGTCCTAAGGCCCTACACCAGGGTGTAGAACCAAGATCTAAAGTCCGTGGTCTAGGCTTTTAGGTTCTTATACCCAAGTCCTAAGGCCCTACACCAGGGTGTAGAACCAAGATCTAAAGTCCGTGGTCTAGGCTTTTAGGTTCTTATACCCAAGTCCTAAGGATCTACACCAGGGTCTAGAACCTAGATCTAAGGTCCGTGGCCTGGCTTTTAGGTTTTTACCCAAGTCCTAAGGCCCTACACCAGGGTCTAGAACCAAGATCTAAGGCCCGTGGTATAGGCTTTTAGGTTCTTATACCCAAGACCTAAGACCCTACACCAGGGTCTAGAACCAAGATCTAAGGTCCGTGGTCTAGGCTTTTAGGTACTTATATCCAAGACCTAAGGCCCTACACCATGGTCTAGGACCAAGACCTAAGGTCCGTGGACTAGGCCTTTAGGTTCATAGACCCAAGACCTAAGACCATGCACCGTGTTCTAATACTCGTTTGAAAGGCGGCCGGACCCAAGGCCTAAGGCCCTTCACCATGGTCTAGATCCCCAAGACCTAAGGCTATACACCGTGGTCCTTATGCTATACGCCGTGGTCTAAGATCCTAGACACAATTTCTAATTCCATCATGGTCTAGATCCTTAAACCCTAAGGCCCTCCACCATGGACTAGTATTCATCTTAAACCGTGTGCAGTTGTGATTGTTTCGTCTGTGTAGCTAGAGAAAACTCGGCCTTTAATTTCTTAGACCTAAGACCTAAAGCCATACACCGTGGTCTAGGCTTTTAAGTTCTTAGACCCAAGACATAAGGTCATACGCCGTGGACTAGGCATTTTAGCTCTTAGACTCAAGACCTGAAGCCATATACCGCGGGTTAGGGTTTTAAGCTCTGAGAACCAAGACCTAAGGCCTTGCACCGTTTTCTAGGCTTTTAAGTACTTAGACCCAAGGCCTAAGGCCCTACACCGTGGTCTAGTTTTTTAAGCTCTTAGACCCAAGACCTAAGGCCATACACCCTGGTCTAGGCTTTTAGGTTCTTATACCCAAGACCTAAGGCCCTACACCCTGGTCTAGGGTTTTAAGTACTTAGACCCAAGACCTAAGGCCATAAAGTAAAGACCTGAAATCTTACAAGGGAGTCGCGATTCACGACCCCTGAACAGACACTGTGGAACCAAGACCTAAGGCCTTACACCGTGGTTTAGACTTTTAAGTATTTAGACCCAAGACTCAGGACCATACACCGTGGTCTAGACTTTTAAGTACTTAGACACCAAGACCTAAGGCCATACACTCTGGTCTAGGCTTTTAAGTATTTAGACCCAAGGCCTAAGGCCCTACACCGTGGTCTAGGCTTTTAAGCTCTTATACAAAAGACCTAAGGCCATAAACCCTGGTCTATGCTTTTAAGCTCTTAGACTCAAGCCCTAAGGCGGTCCGCATGGGTTAGACTCAATACCCAAGGGCATACACACTGGTCTAGGCTTTTAAGTACTTAGGCCAAGACCTAAAGTCATAAACCGTGGGCTAGGCTTTTAAGCTCTTAAACTCAAGGCCTAAGGCGGTCCGCATGGGCTAGACTTAAGACCTAAGGCCATACACCCTGGTCTAAGCTTTTAAGTACTTAGACCCAAGACCTAAGGCCATAAACCGTTTTCCAGGCTTTTAAGTACTTAGACCCAAGACCTAAGGCCATACACCGTGGGCTAGGCTTTTAAGTACTTAGACCCAAGACCTAAGGCCATACACCGTGGGCTAGGCTTTTAAGCTCTTAGATCCAAGACCTAAGGCTTTCCGCATGGACTAGACTCAAGACCTAAAGCCATACACCATGGTCTATGCTTTTAAGCACTTAGACCCAAGACCTGAGGCCATAGAGTTAAGACCTGAACACTTACAATGGGGGTCGCGATTCACGGCCCCTGAACAGACACTGTGGTGTAGACCCAAGACTTAGGGCCATACACTGTGGTATAGACTTTTAAGTACTTAGACCCAAGACCTAAGGCCATACACCGTAGTCTAGGCTTTTAGGTTCTTATACCCAAGACCTAAGGCCCTACACCGTGGGCTAGGCTTTAAAGCTCTTAGACCCAAGACCTAAAACCATAGAGTTAAGACTTGAAAACTTACAAGTTAGTCGCAATTCACGACCCCCCGAACAGACACCGTGGTCTAGACCCAATACCTAAGGCCCTACACCTAGACCCAAGAGCTAAGGTCCTTCACCATGATCTAGACCCTAAGACCAAAGACCTTACACTATGGTCTAGTACTCGGCATAAACCGTTTGCAGTTGTGGTTGTTTCATCTATTTCTAGAGGTAAGTCGGCCTCTAAGTTCTTAGAACCTAAGACCAAAGGCCTTATACCACGGTCTAGTACTCGGCATAAGCCATGTGCAGTTGTGGTTGTTTCATCTATAGCTAGAGGAAAGTCCTAAGTTCTTAGACCCTAAGACCAAAGGCCTTACACCATGGTCTAGTACTCGGCATAAACCGTTTTGCAGTTGTGGTTGTTTCATCTATAGCTAAAGGTAAGTCCTAGGTTCTTAGACCCTAAGACCAAAGGCCTTACATCATGGTCTAGTATTCCTCTTAAGCCGTGTGCAGTGGTTAATTTGTCTATACTTAGAAGAAAGTTGGCCTTTAAGTTCTTAGATCCTAGACCTAAGACCCTACACCCATGGACTACAACCTGGACCTAAGGCCACATCCCGAGGTTTTGTACTCGTTTAAAACCGTGTGCAGTTGTGGTTGTTTCATCTATAGCTGGGCGAAGATTGGCCTTTAATAACTGTGTGCAGTTATTACTGTTTCGTCTCGAAAAAGAGAATGTTTATGCTTTTACACCATAACTTAGAACGAAAACCCATGGTCTTATTCCTAAAACCTAGGACCTTAGACCGATACCCTAGGACATAAGGGCTTAGACTTATTGCTTTAAATCTAGGGCAAAAGGAATTTAAATGAGGACCTAAGGCCTCATAATTTAGACCAACCCCAATCCCAAGCATTTAAGGCATTATACCATGGACCTGTAAGCATATGACCTTAAACTTTTGACCCAAGATCTAAGACTTTAACATAAGTCTTAAGCCCTAAGACCCTACCCCATGGGCTAGTACTGGTCCTACACCATAAGGGACCGTGTAAAATGGCGTGCATAAAGCCAATCACATGGATTATTTGAAAGCCCAGGGCACATGAACACCTGTGTTTGCTGTTGGGCGTTTTTATGATTTGTGCTTTCGGGCGTTTTGCAAACTCGACCTGCATATTGCAAATCGATGTGTAGACGATGCCCTTTAATAATTAACGTCTGCGAACGTTTTTCAAAATCGATGTGTAGACGATGCCTTTTAATAATTAACGTCTGCGAACGTTTTTTAGAATCGATTCCCAGACGCTGTTTAAAATAATCGACGTGTACGATCGTTTTTCAAAATCGATGTGTACACGATGTTTTTTAATAATTTCCGTCTGCGATCGTCATTTCCGCGTCGAGTTTGCAAAACGCCCGAAAGCACAAATCATAAAAACGCCCAACAGCAAACACAGGTGTTCATGTGCCCTGGGCTTTAAAATAATCCATGTGATTGGCTTTATGCACGCCATTTTACACGGTCCCTTATGGTGTAGGACCAGTACTAGCCCATGGGGTAGGGTCTTAGGGCTTAAGACTTATGTTAAAGTCTTAGATCTTGGGTCAAAAGTTTAAGGTCATATGCTTACAGGTCCATGGTATAATGCCTTAAATGCTTGGGATTGGGGTTGGTCTAAATTATGAGGCCTTAGGTCCTCATTTAAATTCCTTTTGCCCTAGATTTAAAGCAATAAGTCTAAGCCCTTATGTCCTAGGGTATCGGTCTAAGGTCCTAGGTTTTAGGAATAAGACCATGGGTTTTCGTTCTAAGTTATGGTGTAAAAGCATAAACATTCTCTTTTTCGAGACGAAACAGTAATAACTGCACACAGTTATTAAAGGCCAATCTTCGCCCAGCTATAGATGAAACAACCACAACTGCACACGGTTTTAAACGAGTACAAAACCTCGGGATGTGGCCTTAGGTCCAGGTTGTAGTCCATGGGTGTAGGGTCTTAGGTCTAGGATCTAAGAACTTAAAGGCCAACTTTCTTCTAAGTATAGACAAATTAACCACTGCACACGGCTTAAGAGGAATACTAGACCATGATGTAAGGCCTTTGGTCTTAGGGTCTAAGAACCTAGGACTTACCTTTAGCTATAGATGAAACAACCACAACTGCAAAACGGTTTATGCCGAGTACTAGACCATGGTGTAAGGCCTTTGGTCTTAGGGTCTAAGAACTTAGGACTTTCCTCTAGCTATAGATGAAACAACCACAACTGCACATGGCTTATGCCGAGTACTAGACCGTGGTATAAGGCCTTTGGTCTTAGGTTCTAAGAACTTAGAGGCCGACTTACCTCTAGAAATAGATGAAACAACCACAACTGCAAACGGTTTATGCCGAGTACTAGACCATAGTGTAAGGTCTTTGGTCTTAGGGTCTAGATCATGGTGAAGGACCTTAGCTCTTGGGTCTAGGTGTAGGGCCTTAGGTATTGGGTCTAGACCACGGTGTCTGTTCGGGGGGTCGTGAATTGCGACTAACTTGTAAGTTTTCAAGTCTTAACTCTATGGTTTTAGGTCTTGGGTCTAAGAGCTTTAAAGCCTAGCCCACGGTGTAGGGCCTTAGGTCTTGGGTATAAGAACCTAAAAGCCTAGACTACGGTGTATGGCCTTAGGTCTTGGGTCTAAGTACTTAAAAGTCTATACCACAGTGTATGGCCCTAAGTCTTGGGTCTACACCACAGTGTCTGTTCAGGGGCCGTGAATCGCGACCCCCATTGTAAGTGTTCAGGTCTTAACTCTATGGCCTCAGGTCTTGGGTCTAAGTACTTAAAAGCCTAGCCCACGGTGTATGGCCTTAGGTCTTGGGTCTAAGTACTTAAAAGCCTGGAAAACGGTTTATGGCCTTAGGTCTTGGGTCTAAGTACTTAAAAGCTTAGACCAGGGTGTATGGCCTTAGGTCTTAAGTCTAGCCCATGCGGACCGCCTTAGGCCTTGAGTTTAAGAGCTTAAAAGCCTAGCCCACGGTTTATGACTTTAGGTCTTGGCCTAAGTACTTAAAAGCCTAGACCAGTGTGTATGCCCTTGGGTATTGAGTCTAACCCATGCGGACCGCCTTAGGGCTTGAGTCTAAGAGCTTAAAAGCATAGACCAGGGTTTATGGCCTTAGGTCTTGGGTATAAGAGCTTAAAAGCCTAGACCACGGTGTAGGGCCTTAGGCCTTGGGTCTAAATACTTAAAAGCCTAGACCAGAGTGTATGGCCTTAGGTCTTGGTGTCTAAGTACTTAAAAGTCTAGACCACGGTGTATGGTCCTGAGTCTTGGGTCTAAATACTTAAAAGTCTAAACCACGGTGTAAGGCCTTAGGTCTTGGTTCCACAGTGTCTGTTCAGGGGTCGTGAATCGCGACTCCCTTGTAAGATTTCAGGTCTTTACTTTATGGCCTTAGGTCTTGGGTCTAAGTACTTAAAACCCTAGACCAGGGTGTAGGGCCTTAGGTCTTGGGTATAAGAACCTAAAAGCCTAGACCAGGGTGTATGGCCTTAGGTCTTCGGTCTAAGAGCTTAAAAAACTAGACCACGGTGTAGGGCCTTAGGCCTTGGGTCTAAGTACTTAAAAGCCTAGAAAACGGTGCAAGGCCTTAGGTCTTGGTTCTCAGAGCTTAAAACCCTAACCCGCGGTATATGGCTTCAGGTCTTGAGTCTAAGAGCTAAAATGCCTAGTCCACGGCGTATGACCTTATGTCTTGGGTCTAAGAACTTAAAAGCCTAGACCACGGTGTATGGCTTTAGGTCTTAGGTCTAAGAAATTAAAGGCCGAGTTTTCTCTAGCTACACAGACGAAACAATCACAACTGCACACGGTTTAAGATGAATACTAGTCCATGGTGGAAGGCCTTAGGGTTTAAGGATCTAGACCATGATGGAATTAGAAATTGTGTCTAGGATCTTAGACCACGGCGTATAGCATAAGGACCACGGTGTATAGCCTTAGGTCTTGGGGATCTAGACCATGGTGAAGGGCCTTAGGCCTTGGGTCCGGCCGCCTTTCAAACGAGTATTAGAACACGGTGCATGGTCTTAGGTCTTGGGTCTATGAACCTAAAGGCCTAGTCCACGGACCTTAGGTCTTGGTCCTAGACCATGGTGTAGGGCCTTAGGTCTTGGATATAAGTACCTAAAAGCCTAGACCACGGACCTTAGATCTTGGTTCTAGACCCTGGTGTAGGGTCTTAGGTCTTGGGTATAAGAACCTAAAAGCCTATACCACGGGCCTTAGATCTTGGTTCTAGACCCTGGTGTAGGGCCTTAGGACTTGGGTAAAAACCTAAAAGCCAGGCCACGGACCTTAGATCTAGGTTCTAGACCCTGGTGTAGATCCTTAGGACTTGGGTATAAGAACCTAAAAGCCTAGACCACGGACTTTAGATCTTGGTTCTACACCCTGGTGTAGGGCCTTAGGACTTGGGTATAAGAACCTAAAAGCCTAGACCACGGACTTTAGATCTTGGTTCTACACCCTGGTGTAGGGCCTTAGGACTTGGGTATAAGAACCTAAAAACCTGGACCACGGACCTTAAAACTTGGTTCTAGACCCTGGTGTAGGGCCTTAGGACTTGGGTATAAGAACCTAAAAGCCTAGACCACAGACCTTAAATCTTAGGTATAAGAACCTAAAAGCCTAGATACCACGGACCTTAGATCATGGTTTTAGACCCTGGTGTAGGGCTTTAATACTTGGGTATAAGATTCTGAAAGCCTAGACCACGGACCTTAGATCTTGGTTCTAGACCCTGGTGTAGGGCCTTAGGACTTGCGTATAAGAACCTAAAAGCCTAGACTACGGACCTTAGAACTTGGTTCTAGACCCTGGTGTAGGGCCTTAGGACTTGGGTATAAGAACCTAAAGGCCTAGACCACGGACCTTAGGTCTTGGTTCTAGACCCTGGTGTAGGGCCTTAGGACTTGGGTATAAAAACCTAAAAGCCTAGACCACGGACCTTAGATCTTGGTTCTAGACCCTGGTGTAGGGCCTTAGGACTTGGGTATAAGAAACCTAAAAGCCTAGACCACGGACCTTAGATCTTGGTTTTAGACCCTGGTGTAGGGCCTTAGGACTTGGGTATAAGAACCTAAAAGCCTAGACCACGGACCTTGGTTCTAGACCCTGGTGTAGGGCCTTAGGACTTGGGTATAAGAACCTAAAGGCCTAGACCACGGACCTTAGGTCTTGGTTCTAGACCCTGGTGTAGGGCCTTAGGATTTGGGTATTAGAACCTAAAAGCCTAGACTACGGACCTTAGATCTCGGTTCTAGACCCTGGTGTAGGGCCTTAGGACTTGGGTATAAGAACTTAAAAGCCTAGATTACGGACCTTAGATCTTGGTTCTAGACCCTGGTGTAGGGCCTTAGGACTTGGGTATAAGAACCTAAAAGAATACACAACGGACCTTGGGTCTTGGTTTTAGACCATCGTGTAGGGCCTTATGTCTTGAGAAGAACTTAGAGGCCTAGATCACAGGCATTAGGTTTAGGGTCTAGGCTATGATGTAGGGTCTTAGGTCTTGGATTCAAGAACCTAAAGGCCTAGATTACGGGCCTTAGATCTGGAGGCTAAGAACCTAAATGCCTATGCAGGCCTTGGGGCTTAGAACCTGAAGCCTAGACCACAGACCTTAGATCTTGGGTCTAGACCATGGTGTAGTAGGTCTTTGGTCTAAAAACCTAAAAGCCTAGACCACGGTGTATTAGGTATTAGGTTTAGACCACAGTGTCTTTTCAGGGGGGGGCTGTGAATCGCGGCCCCCTTGTAAATATTCAGGTCTTAACTCTATGGCCTAGGTCTTTTTAAGATCCTTAAAGCCTACGGTGTATAGCCTTAGGTCTTGGGTCAAGTCCATGCGGTAGTTAGGAGTTGGGTAAGATGGATGGAGGTTGGTCTTCAAATACTCCAATCTGAATCTGATAACCATTTCTGGTCATAATTTCATATTCAAAGAAAAAAGACCTCGTTGCCTAATGTTTGCTCAATTCATGGGGGGCTGTGAATCGCGGCCCCCTTGTAAGTTTTCAGATCTTAAGGTTTTATGGCTTTGTACTAAGGTGTCAGGCCTTATGTTTACATCTTAGTCCCGACACATTAGGTCCTGGCTGGGGGCTGATAGGTCTTATACACAGGTCATAGCTTTAGCCACTAGGTTTTTGAGCTTTGGACTCAGTTGCAAGGCCTTAGGTTTAGACTTTAGGTTCAACACATTAGGTCTAAACTGTTGGGTAATAGGTCCTATTCACAGGTTAAAGCCTTAGCTGCTAGGTTTTAGGGCTTTGGACTCAGGTGCAAGGCCTTAGGTTTACATCTTAGTGCCAACACATAAGGTTTAGGCTGTTGGCTAATAACTATTCACAGGTCAAATCCTTAGCTGCTAGGTTTTAGGGTTTTGGACTCAGGTGCAAGGGCTTAGGTTTAGATCTTAGATCCAGCACATTAGGCCTACGCTGATGGATAATATGCCCTATTCACAGGTCAAATCCTTAGCTGCTAGCTTTTAGGGCTTTGGACTCAGGTTCAAGGCCTTAGGTTTACATCTTAGTGCCAACACATTAGGTTTAGGCTGTTTGCTAATAGGTACTATTCACAGGTCAAATCCTTAGCTGCTATGTTTTAGGGTTTTGGACTCAAGTGCAAGGCCTGAGGTTTAAATTTTTGGTCCAACACATTAGGTCTAAGCTAAACGCAAATAGGTCCTATTCACAGGTCAAAGCCTTAGCTGCTAGGTTTTAGGACCTAAGTCCAAGGCATTTCATCTTAGGAACCATGTGTAAGGCCTTAGGCTTAGATCTTATGTCCAACACATTAGGCCTAAGCTAATAGATAATAGGCCCTATTCACAGGTCAAAGCCTTAGCTGCTAGCTTTTAGGGCTTTGGACTCAGGTGCAAGGCCTTACGTTTACATCTTAGTACCAACACATTAGGTTTAGGCTGTTGGCTAATAACTATTCACAGGTCAAATCCTTAGCTGCTAGGTTTTAGGGTTTTGGACTCAGGTGCAAGGGCTTAGGTTTAGATCTTAGATCCAGCACATTAGGCCTACGCTGATGGATAATAGGCCCTATTCACAGGTCAAATCCTTAGCTGCTAGCTTTAAGGGCTTTGGACTCAGGTGCAAGGCCTTAGGTTTACATCTTAGTGCCAAAACATTAGGTTTAGGCTGTTGGCTAATAACTATTCACAGGTCAAATCCTTAGCTGCTAGGTTTTAGGGTTTTGGACTCAGGTGCAAGGGCTTAGGTTTAGATCTTAGATCCAGCACATTAGGCCTACGCTGATGGATAATAGGCCCTATTCACAGGTCAAATCCTTAGCTGCTAGCTTTAAGGGCTTTGGACTCAGGTGCAAGGCCTTAGGTTTACATCTTAGTGCCAAAACATTAGGTTTAGGCTGTTGGCTAATAACTATTCACAGGTCAAATCCTTAGCTGCTAGGTTTTATCGTTTTGGACTCAGGTACAAGGGCTTAGGTTTAGATCTTAAGTCCAGCACATTAGGCCTACGCTGATGGATAATAGGCCCTATTCACAGGGTCAAATCCTTAGCTGCTAGCTTTTAGGGCTTTGGACTCAGGTGCAAGGCCTTAGGTTTACATCTTAGTGCCAAAACATTAGGTTTAGGCTGTTGGCTAATAACTATTCACAGGTCAAATCCTTAGCTGCTAGGTTTTATCGTTTTGGACTCAGGTACAAGGGCTTAGGTTTAGATCTTAGGTCCAGCACATTAGGCCTACGCTGATGGATAATAGGCCCTATTCACAGGGTCAAATCCTTAGCTGCTAGCTTTTAGGGCTTTGGACTCAGGTGCAAGGCCTTAGGTTTACATCTTAGTGCCAACACATTAGGTTTAGGCTGTTGGCTAATAGGCACTATTCACAGGTCAAATCCTTAGCTGCTAGGTTTTAGGGTTTTGGACTCAGGTGCAATGCCTTAGGCTTAGATCTTATGTCCAACACATTAGGCCTAAGCTTATAGATAATAGGCCCTATTCACAGGTCAAATCCTTAGCTGCTAGGTTTTATCGTTTTGGACTCAGGTACAAGGGCTTAGGTTTAGATCTTAGGTCCAGCACATTAGGCCTACGCTGATGGATAATAGGCCCTATTCACAGGTCAAAGCCTTAGCTGCTAGCTGTTAGGACTTTGGACTCAGGTGCAAGGCCTTAGGTTTATCTCTTAGTGCCAACACATTAGGTTTAGGCTGTTGGCTAATAGGCCCTATTCACAGGTCAAATCCTTAGCTGCTAGGTTTTAGGGTTTTGGACTCAGGTGCAAGGCCTTAGGATTACATCTTAGTGCCAACACATTAGGTTTACGCTGTTGGCTAATAACTATTCACAGGTCAAAGCCTTAGCTGCTAGGTTTTAGGGCTTTGAACTCAGCTGTTAGGCCTTAGGTTTAGATCTTAGGTCCAACACATTAGGTCTAAGCTGGTGGCTAATCGGCCCTATTCACAGGTTTAAGCCTTAGCTGCTATGTTTTAGGGCTTTGGACTCAGGTGCAAGGCCTTAGGTTTAGATCTTAGGTCCAACACATTAGGTCTAAGCTGGTGGCTAATCGGCCCTATTCACAGGTTTAAGCCTTAGCTGCTATGTTTTAGGGCTTTGGACTCAGGTGCAAGGCCTTAGGTTTAGATCTTAGGTCCAACACATTAGGATTAAGCTAATGGTTAATAGGGCTTATTGATAGGTTAAAGCCTTAGCTGCTAGGTTTTAGGGCTTGTCTGGGCCTTAGGAATTAGATCTTAAGAGGTTAAACTGGGTTAAAAATTGGAGAATTTTGGCCTAAAAATGTGTCTTTGAAGGTAAAATTGCAATTTGAAGCTGAAGGCGCTCACAAAACATGAGTATTCCCTGGATTATATTCAAAATGCTCCTTGAAATCACTGTCTGAAATCCTGAAAAATGCCCTGAAATGGGCTGATATTTGGCCAAAACCAACCAGAATCCGGTAAAAAACCGGTCAATTTGAAGCTGAAGGCGGTCAAAAAAGGACCCCTAATTAAACTAACAACTGGATTAAATTCTAAGTGCTTCTTGAAATCAATATCTGAAAATCCTGAAAAATGCCCTAAAATGGGCTGAAATGGGCTGATATTTGACCAAAACCGGCCAGAATCCGGTCAAAAACCGGTCAATTTGGAGCTGAAAGCGGTCAAAAAAAACTATGAGTGTTCCCTGGATTATATTCAAAAGTGGTCATTTGAAGCAAAAAGTGGTCATTTGAAGCAAAAGTGGTCATACGAAGCAAAAAAAAGTGGTCATATGAAGCAAAAAAGTGGTCATACGAAGCAAAAAGTCATCAAAAAAAACTATGAGGGTGTTTCAGAACCGGTGTTTAACCTACTACTAATAACTTCGCATCAGACCGTGAAGCTCAGAAGGTACCGGTAAAGTTATATCATAATATATAAAATATATAATCAGTAAATGTAATATCCGTAGAAATATAACCATTGAAAATATTATCCATAAATGTTGAACGTAACCACACACTTGATGACCCGAACTCATAAAAAAGTGGTTAGATAAAACGGACCGTAAAACATTCAACATAAAGCGCGATTGTCCAAACAAAGGTTGCCTCCGTAATTTACTGCGAAGTATTTTCCGGCCGATGGACGGACGGGGTTCAGACTCAAAATATGATCTATAAATCCGCGGGCAGTAACGAGGAACAAACTTTCGGCGTGTCGTAAACGCCGAAATAACTCATAAAGCGATTAATTTGCAACGACCGAACGGCGCGGCGGCGGTCCCAAAATGGCGGGCGGTCGGTCGCCTCGCTGCCTACGACCGCTCGTCGTGATTATTCACTCCCGCCTTTATTCACCGGCGTGTTCCTGGTAGCCCTTGGCATGTTACGGGTGGCCTATTAATTAAATGAAAAACAAACAAGCCCTCTCGAACACGGGCTGGGAGGGGCGATGCTTCTCGTTTTTTGGCGGGAACGCAGCGCCTCCTCTGTTATTTATCGAAGGTTATATTGGCTGGTAAATGCCAACTAGCCAACTAGCTCCGATGTGGATGCTGAAGTAAACAGCAGTCAGTGAGCGTTTTGGGTGTAGTGAATGTTAAGAAGACATGTATGTGTTAGGCTCAGTCACAGGAAAATATTTAGATTTACCTACAAATTACCTAAATACTGTAATAACCAATGAAAATTAATTTATAACAGTAACAGAACATGATAAAAACCTACATTAAAGAGTCAAAAAATCTTTGTTTTACATATAGTTTTATAAACTTAATTCAAACGATTTTAATATGACCATAATGATATGGTAGTGTAAATACGATCAGAATGTATTTAAAATAAAAAGAAATATTTAATAACAGCATGGTTGTAATATAAAGTAAATATATAAGAGACTATAAGTTATAAGTTATATAACACAATGTGTGTGAAGAATTTTTTTATCGCATTTAAGATTAATGTTAATAACAAATTAACTCATTAGTTATAAACATGAAATTTGTTCATTTTAGAAAGTCTTGTCGACATTTCTGTTCACCATGAAGACCAATTTAAGAATACTAGGGATCGCCTCCTGATCGAAATTCGATCAAAATTTCAGTTGATCTGGACCCAAGAAGCTTAAAACATTTTAGACCTAAAACATCTGTTCTTTTGACAACAGCTGTCTTAATGATTCATTCAATTCTCCTTTCTCCATAAGATTAACATTGGAACTTTGAAAGCCTGTGGGGCGTAGCCCTGGAGTCCGATGTGAATAAGAATGTGATTCTGCTCATCTACAGGACTATACCTTTCTAACGGTATGCTTGGATTTCTCCTACGATGTACACGAGCTGAGAAAAAAGGAGGAAATTAAACATGCTTGCGTATTAATATATAGATTATTTTTTTCCAATCCGTAGTACGTTGCGTCGAATAACAAGACATATGATTCCAACTATAGCAAGGTTCACGAAAACAGTCCGGTGGAACTTTTAACAGCTGTGTCCCCCCTCACCCCATCTCATCTTGCAATTTTTTCATTCGTGGTTATGTTAACCATGGGTAATATCTTAAAATAATTTTCTGGATAGACTTGACAACAATGCATCAACTCTCATCGGACTATTTTCGTAAACCTTAGCTTGAAGATTGTTAGGTATTGACTTATAAACGTCGAAGTATAACCCCAAGACTTCTCTAACTAATCTAAATTACCAGTTAGTTGCTTCCAAATGCCCTCCTAAGGCAACAAAGTAAACGAACACAAACGCAAATACCCGTAGCAACAATTACTGACCATAAACTCCTATAATGATCGGTTAAGTATTTACAAAGTTACCACCATAATAAATAAGCGTGGACGAAATTGCCCAGTGTTTACCCAGCACAGCGGCGGGAAGCCCCGGGTTCGAGCCCCCCCCCCCACTCCTCCATAGCCCGTAACTCGCCGCGGGTAGAGGCGGTGAAAGATAATGGATTCCGTTAATTATCAGGTTAGCAACCCGGGTTGTTTGCTCGGCGATCAGCTGTTATTTATTGTGCGAGCACAGGTGGCTGGGTGAGTGACCGGCCGATCAGCGATGGGCGCTGCTCCATGTTTGAGGAATATTGAAGGGAGCTTCATTGGAGTTGAGTGGTACGTCGAGGAAGCCAAAGTGATACACTTGATTCCCGTGCAACGCCAAAGTGAAACACCACTTTTCCTGTACAACAAGTGATGCACAACAATTTCCTTGCATCAGTGACAAAGTGATACACCACGATTCTTGTAAATCAACGTCAGAAGTGTTTCACCACGTTTCCCGCACATCAACGCTAAAGTGACAGGCCACGATTTTTGTGGTTGATACAACACAAAACGAAAGTGACAAACGCCCATTTACATAACTCCCTTACATTAAAGTTCAAGTATTACAACACGATGCCAAAGTTATTCTGATTTACGATTCATGTACACCTTCCTCGTAACTTACATCAACCCCAAACTGACACCTCGAATCCCGTACATTAATGCCAAAGCGATACACCTAGATTTCCGTAGCCTACATCAAAACTCTCGGAAAAGTTCTCGGACATAAAAACTTACGCCACAACGTTATACAACGTGATACACCTTTAGTCTCAAATATCAACGTCAAGGTGTTAGATGATACACTACAATAACAAAGTACGGTAGGCTACGTCAACAAAGTGAAACATCACTTTGTCCTGTCATTGACACCAAAGTGAAACGCGATCAGCATCAGTATGGTGATCCTTTCTCTATAGTTTCCTAAAGTCGTTGCAACATGTGAAAGATAGACTATTATTTATTGCTAGAGAATAACATCTCACAATATGTACATCACTTTGAATTCTTCTCACTTATCGAATAAATTTGAACTTAAATTCAAATTCGGTTTCGTGATACTCTCTGACCTCGACGCCAAAAGATACATCCTTACACCATAGTTCCCTGACATCGGTGTTTAGCCCTCTCTCTAGCACGGCTCTCGTGTCCGGCCCACGGGTCGAATTTACCTGTCCGTCACTTACACTGAACAAACAAAGAGGCGGGGAGGCCAATTTCCGAGTGACCCCCCAGATCTGGTTCAGGTAATCAGCAATCACGCTGGCATCACCGGCAATCACCGGTAATCGGATGCTGATTGGGCCGGACTGTGTTATTTGTCCGGGCCGGACGGATCGCTGCGTGGCGTGCGGGGCTGAGATCCGATCAGCTGATTATGAAAATTAAAAATGGCTGGGGGATGTGGGATTAGGCTAAGACTGATTGGGTTCCTTGTTTCAATTTCGAAAGGACTGTTTGGGAGTTTATCTAATCGGGAGGTAATGGGATGAAAGATTGGTAGTGAATAGTTAAGATTGGTAAATTGGATACTGAAGCTAATTGATGTTTTATGAAATTTGATGATAGTGGCTGGTTTCATTTGTAAAGCGATTGTTCCCCTATATCAGTAGATCTTTTTATGGTTGAATGATTTCAGTTCTATTGAAAAATATGTTCATACTGGTAGAGTAAATGAGAAGGAACAATTTTCTATTATATCATCATACCAACCTCATCATAAATTCACTCACCTCTATATGTACAGATATAGAATATCTTGGCCTGAGATGGCAGTTTACAGCTCAAACATTGGAGTAAAGCGATGACGATGCAGACTGTTTTTAGGATCATATGTTTACCAATTTGAATCCTGTAATGAATTATGCCAGATGCCAAGATATTCCATGTTTTCTGTACATCGTAGGATGTGATGCAGATTCGTTTGAGTAAACTAAGTGGGCATAGTCATAGTCAGGAGTAAAGCTAATAAACCCATTCTGAATTGTCCAAACTACAGTACCTGTCAAAATACTGTATTTTATTGAAAAATACAGAAGCTTCGTAATCCATTGGAGTGAAAGCGAAGCCCTGATTCATTTCCAATACAAAATTAAGTCCCCAATATTCTTAGATTTTTTTCATTCATACACAATTTAAGCTACATGTGTCCAATTCAATGATAAAGCTAAAATTTGGAACCCATACTCATGTTGGAATCACTTAAATAACACTATTTAAACTTTCCCTTTAAAATATTAGTGGAACAGGCCTAATATAACCAGTATAAAAAATATAGAGATAAAAGTGCCTAAATATTTTAGTCTGAATGTACATTTTAACCAACTTGGCGGTTATCTTTATTCATTTGATACCTTCTTTCAAATAAATAAATTTTACAGAAGGTTTTAAGTGATAACGAATTGACACCGGCTATCTTCCAATTTTACACTTCCTACTCCTATGTTGACGTCATCGAAAAATACTAATAACGGAGTTGATACAACCTTGATATAAAATGTAACTATTCGACACTGTATCGATCCAACAGTGTCCCCAGACAGCTGCTGTCCACATCACTCCCCGAGCTGTCCACCAACCCGTGTAATGGGTACCGTTCCCGGTCTCCTGGACCGACACACCTGGTCCTGCCTGGACGACAGGATTTCCTCCCGGCCAATATCCTGCCGATAACTATGTGAAAACCACCACCAATTAACTCTCAAATGACTGATCAGTTTACCGGTGCGGTCTAATGTGAAGCGTACCGTAAATATATTGATTATGTTCGAATGATATATTATAGACTCGCTCGAGTTAAAACATTTTTTAAATCAAAAGATATACTGCAAGCTTATAGCAATGTTAACGAAGTATTATATTAGGCATATCTATTTAATTTTTGCCCCCAAATAATCAGTTTAGTAGATCAGTAGATTACCTATTTAACTCATAAATGAACTGGGATGAGTTAGATACTAAATAATGACACAACTGGTGTAGGCCTTGTAGAAGTTTACAACCAGAAAAAATGATTGATTACAGGTTGCCTTGTGGTACTACAGCCATTATCAATATCTAAAAGATTAAAAATTAACATAAAAAATTGTTAATGTACAACAATAGGACATTTTATAAGGGTTTCTTAATTCTTTAACACTTTGGGTGCGGCTCGGTCACCGGTGACCGGTAGCGAAACGCGAGCGCCGGCCTGCCCGGTCTCGTGTCGCCGGCCGTGACTCGGCGAAATGAATCAGTCAGTGTGGCCCTGGGTTGCGGAGTAGTTCGGAGTTGTTTATACGTGCGTTACTAGGGCAACCTGCCTTCTTTCGGTTGTGCGTCGCCCGCCTTTCCCGTGGGCCGGCTCCGGTCCATTGTGACCTGAACTTTTTTAATTACTTTTAACTCTTTTTTAAGTGTTTCTTCCGTGTTTTGTTACATAATATAATGTTTAATATTTTTTTATTTGAGTTTTATCGTCTTTTATTTAAAATGGATTCCCCAATACCAGAAATGCTTCGACCAGTACTTGACGAATTTTGAGTAAAAAAAACAATGGTTGGAAGGGTGGAAGGGGCTGTAAAGAGTTGTAAATATTAGTTTTAATTCTATTGAACATTATTATAATTATATTAAACATTTTTGATGTAAAAATTCGATATTGTGTTACGAAAAACTATGTATTGTCGTTGCGCGGGCCGGCTCGGTCACCGGAGACCTGCACTTTTGGACGCCATTTTTTAGGTGAAATAATGCAAGAACGCCAGTTTGCCGCCTCGATCTGGACTTCTGGAGACAAAAATTAAGATTTTATGAAAAAAAAATTTTCAGGCCCGCGGGAAAGATTTCCGATATTCTTTGCCGCACTCAACGTGTTAAAACTGCCTTGTTAATGACATGTTGTAAAATACAATTTCTCATTCATTTTAGTATTTCCAGGCAATAGAAAACAGTAAAACCTGATAATGATTGCTGTAAATTGAAAACTCCGAAAGATTTTATTACCTCATCATGGAGTTTCTTCGAATTCGTCCTGAGGTAAAGCTGTAAAACGCTAAATAGTCCTTGAAAAGCGGGCCAGTTAAGGAAGAAGAAAACAATAACATTGCGAGAGTCTTTATCACAGACAAATTTATAATGGCGAGAGTGTCGCGGAAAAAGTAAAAAATATCATTGTTTTTTACATTAAATTTGGGGAGCATTGGACAAAAGTTGTTCAAATTAATGATCAGTTCTTTGGTAGTATGATAGCTTTAAATGTAATACATAATACTTTAAATAGTATTCTATACATAATAATACATAATACTTTACATAATATACTTTACATGTATTCTATATGTCATCCCTTGACCTTCTTCAGGATATTATCCAGAAAGTGAGGAACATGCAAAGCATTTTTCAATGGGGGGACATGGCCCACGAGGAGACAGAAGTATCCTCTGTCGTTAACTTAAGGGCGATTTTATCTAAAACAAGTTAAATATTTGAAACAGAATAATACAATATCCTATCCCAAAATATTGTCGATGTTAAAATGGCTGCCAATAAAACGTCCAAGTAATCACAACTCTACGTTAAAAATAAAATCTATATAGGGCCCACTCATCATTTTGTACTGACTTGGGTCTGGTAAATAATTTAAATAACAAGGACCTTTAAAATTTATTACGTGATGTGTCTGCCATACGTACAGGGTTAGGCAAAAGTCTGGATACCCCCAGTTAACTTTTTAACGCGTTGCAGTAGGAAAACCAAACTCGGCACATGTTTACAACATCAAAAACTGCACTTTTTCATCAACTACACAACTTTGCCCCTGCCCCCAAAATGGGGTATTTTGGGGGCAGCCCCAAATTTTCAAATGTAAACCCCTATCGAGTGACCCCTCATTTTAAACGGTTTATCAAGAGAAATTAAATGGCGCAAACCGGAGGTCGATATCTTACCCCTAACCAAAATGGCAGCCATTTCAAAATTTGACATGGGCAAGCAAGTATAAGTATGGACACCCCCAATTAATTTTTTAACACGTTGCAGTAGGAAAACCAAACTCGGCACATGTTTACAACATCAATAACTGCACTTTTTCATCAACTACACAACTTTGCCCCTGCCCCCAAAATGGGGTATTTTGGGGGCAGCCCCAAATTTTCAAATGTAAACCCCTATCGAGTGACCCCTCATTTTAAACGGTTTATCAAGAGAAATTAAATGGCGCAAACCGGAGGTCGATATCTTACCCCTAACCAAAATGGCAGCCATTTCAAAATTTGACATGGGCAAGCAAGTATAAGTATGGACACCCCCAATTAATTTTTTAACACGTTGCAGTAGGAAAACCAAACTCGGCACATGTTTACAACATCAATAACTGCACTTTTTCATCAACTACACAACTTTGCCCCTGCCCCCAAAATGGGGTATTTTGGGGGCAGCCCCAAATTTTCAAATGTAAACCCCTATTGAGTGACCCCTCATTTTAAACGGTTTATCAAGAGAAATTGAATGGCACAAACCGGATGTCGATATCTCATCTCTAACCAAAATGGCAGCCATTTTAAAATTCGAGAAAGGTAAATTGACTTTACATTAAATCAGAAAATAGCTTTTTTAGAATCGAGAATATCTGGAATTATTTTAGAATTGAACCTACTAGTTCATTTCTGCTATTAGGTTCAATTCTAAAATAATTCAAGAAATTATAAATTCCAAAAAGCTATTTTCCGATTTAATTTTAACAAATGTAAATTTACCCTTCTCGAATTTTAAAATGGCTGCCATTTTGGTTAGAGATGAGATATCGACATCCGATTTGTGCCATTCAATTTCTCTTGATAAACCGTTTAAAATGAGGGGTCACTCGATAGGGGTTTACATTTGAAAATTTGGGGCTGCCCCCAAAATACCCCATTTTGGGGGCAGGGGCAAAGTTGTGTAGTTGATGAAAAAGTGTAGTTTTTGATGTTGTAAACATGTGCCGAGTTTGGTTTTCCTACTGCAACGTGTTAAAAAATTAATTGGGGGTGTCCATACTTATACTTGCTTGCCCATGTCAAATTTTGAAATGGCTGCCATTTTGGTTAGGGGTGAGATATCGACCTCCGGTTTGCGCCATTTAATTTCTCTTGATAAACCGTTTAAAATGAGGGGTCACTCGATAGGGGTTTACATTTGAAAATTTGGGGCTGCCCCCAAAATACCCCATTTTGGGGGCAGGGGCAAAATTGTGTAGTTGATGAAAAAGTGCCGTTTTTGATTTTGTAAACATGTGCCGAGTTTGGTTTTCCTACTGCAACGCGTTAAAAAGTTAACTGGGGGTATCCAGACTTTTGCCTAACCCTGTATATCATATTCCCTTTAAACGTATGCTCGACATTGACTTCCAATATTTATCATGAAAATATATTTTTTGTTAAAGCGATCATGATACGACGAATTCCGACGCTGAAATTATTTTGAGATGGAGTTTACAATATTTTATTCTAGACATTTTATTTTTTTATATAGGCCTAATTATCAATTATACATAAAGACCTTTGGTTGGACACTACAGAACATGATTTATTCGTACCATGATTACGAAGTG
The DNA here is from genome assembly GCA_030545055.2 of Neoaliturus tenellus. Classification (NCBI taxonomy): domain Eukaryota; kingdom Metazoa; phylum Arthropoda; class Insecta; order Hemiptera; family Cicadellidae; genus Neoaliturus; species Neoaliturus tenellus. Next base: position 225,632,277 of record CM061533.1, read on the forward strand.
ATCATGCTCAGATGCTCTGTGAAATATGATTTTATTCTCACCCCTTTTGGGTCATCCCCCATTTCTGGCCATGTTTCAACAATTAGGATTACACGGTACTTTTCCAAGCGAAGATGAGTGGGGTACCATAGAACACATTTTAGGGGTATCTGGTGTCCAAAATTTATTTAATTTACCCCAACCAAATACGTCATAAAGCCCTGTAGCTACACTACCATGAACCAAAAGGTGATTTCTGACACATTAGGCCATGTTACAACCTAACTTCCTGCATTAAAAATTATCACCAGGCCAGATCCGGACAATTTCCACATGTCGTCCACATCGTGATCGCGGCCGTTATCGTGTATCGTGATTGGCCGGAAGGGGAAGTGTTTACGGGGCTGATTTATGCGACGAGTATTTGTAAACACCGAGGTCCATGTGGTTCCTAACAGGGGATGTATCGGCTCAACACCAACAACCAACGGCCAAAACAAACATTTACACTCATGTTAACTCTGCTGGGATCCCTCACTCCGGCAGCCTCTTCGTCTCCCACCTTTGTTTCGATTAATCGGAATCAAACAGAACCTTCGGACTGCCTGATGCCTATTCGATCTAACTGCGTTGTGAATGCATGTGAATGAGAGCGCTTATCAAGGGCTACGACCTGTCTAATCTCGTACTGGAGAGGATATTGGAGTCACCCCAGAATCTAACAATGTCGTTTGAATAAAGAAATTATTTTTTCCTTTGAAATCTGGATACTTAACAGTGCAATATGACAGATGTTTAACTTTTTATTATTAATTTTCAAGACAAGCTTAAGCATGCTTCACCATCCATTGATTGAAGAAGTTGGCAGCACCCGATTCTTGGGTATTTGCATTGACAAAGGCTTAACCTGGGAAGACCATGTTGACAACGCCTGCAAGCGTGTGTCTTCTGGTATTTTTGTACTTCGGTACCTCTCCGGGTTCTGCCCAAGTCAAATCCTTTTGACGGCTTATTATGGTCTCATATATCCCCATCTTGCTTATGGGATAATAGTGTGGGGTGGTTGTAAAAACAAAAACTTCATCAGACTGTTCAAGCTTCAAAAGAAAGCCGTGCGTTTGATTGCAAATCTGAATTACAGAGAGTCATGCAAGGGAGCTTTCAAACAGCTTGGGTTGCTTACCTTACCCTGCCTCTACATTCTTGAAACCACCTTTTTTTTCTAACGAAATGCGTGCAAACCCGAGGGTGCGATATCCACACATACGGCACGAGAGGCAGGGAGAACTACCGCACGGGAAAACACCGGACGGTGGTTCACGAACGATTGCCTTCACAGGCAGGTGTTCAGTTCGCAAACCATTTACCGCGCGCATTTGACAAGAATGCAAACCCAAGCCTGCTCAAAAGAAGGCTCAAGCGCCTACTGGTGACCGAAGCCTTTTACTCGGTGTGCGAGTTCTTTAGCCACACGTGGAACTAGGACCAAACTCAGGAAATCAAACACGACAATCACTGGGACGGAACCTTTTTCTTTTGTTTTTTCAATACATAGTGTGTATCATTTTATTTATTGTATTTTTTTGAATGACTCATTCCATGCAATGTTATTTTGTTTTACGGAATAAAGAATATTATTATTATTATTATTATTATCCAGGTACCTGCATAAAGTTGGCCCCACCACATTCGGCGCAAATTTTTAAAACCATAAGTTAGGGGGCTTTTGTGCTGAATTTGTGTTTTTCTTTGTACCTTGTACCCAAAGGCTAGTTAATTCGCCTCCATAACGGATTCCCACTTCTTCTTTTCACAATAATTTCCAGCCACAAAATCTACTGCCTATAGGTGCTCACTAAGAAACGGTTTTGCGAAATTCCTTCAGGGCTCCACCCCACACGACTTCAAAGATTTGATGTAATTAGCTGTTGAAGATTCAAAGCTATCAGCTGTTGGAGAAATAATACATTTTAAAGGATGACATAACCATATGACAATATTTTTTATCTTTGTAAACAATTTAACTGGTGTCAAAATGTATTAGAGTTTTTTAGGTTAGGTTAGTTAATCTACTTTGTCAAATACCACTCACTCGGTATCATCGAATTTTTATAACCAGGGTATAGGGTGTTCAAATTTGCCATGGACGTTCCTCTGTGTTAAAAAATGCCCACTAAGAAACGGTTTTACATAATTCTTTCAGGTCTCTACCCCACAGGACTTCAAAAGTTCAATTTAATATTATATTCATTGATATTATTCTTATGACCAATATTTTATACAAATCAAGGCAACAACGAATCTGAAAAGCTATAGAACCATCGATGTTAAAATTTAGCATGGGCGTTCTTCTTTGCTCATAGATGCTTACTATGAAACGGGTTTGCGAAATTCCATCAGGGCTCCGCCACATAGGACTTCAAACTTTCTATCTAATGTTATTCATAGCTAATTTTTAGTTCCAATCTAGGAAACAATGAATCTGATAAACTATAGGATCTATGATGGTGAAATTTGACGTGGACGTTCCTCTTTGCTCATATGTACATGTTCACTACGAAACTGTTTTGCAAAATTCTATGAGGGCTCAGCCACACACGATTTCAATTTTGTCTAATGTTATGCTTGCCAATTTTAAATATGAATCTAGGGAACAACGAATATAAAAAGCCAGATAACTTAAGAGATTGAAATTTTAAATGGAAGATACACTTTGCCCATAGGTGCTCACTAAGAATCGCTTTTGTAAAGCATCTTTAGGGCTTCACCTTACAGGACTTCAAAATTACTTTTGGGGCCTACATGGTTGAATTTTGGCATGGACGTTCCTCTTTGCTCATAGGTGCTCACCAAGAAACGCTTTCATAAAAATCCCTTCAGGGCTCCACCCCACATCCCACATGTCTTCGAAATTTCAATATAATGTTACAATTATTGCCAATTACAATACGAATTGAAAGAAACAACGAATCTATAAAATATAGGGCCTGCGGGATTGAAATTTGGAGTAGTCTCTTTGGTCATGGGTGCTCAATAAAATGTGGTTTACACATTTCCTTCATTGCTCTGCCCCAAATAACTTCAAAATTACTATAGAGCATACTGGGTTAGTTTTTGGCATAGACGGTCATCTTTGCTCATAGGTATTCACTAAGAGACTAGATACTGGAGGGGAACCAATAAAAATACTTGAAGGACCTGAGGTAAACCATTAAAAAGAACTTCAAAAGAGCCTTCAAAAGAGAGATGATATGGAGCTATATTTAAAACAAGACTAAAGAATGTTATAAACAATGACATGTTAGTTAAAATACAAATATTGAAAAGATATGATAATTAAAGTAAATTATTAAACTAATGGGGTGTGATTTGCTACATGTATTACTTTCTATAAATTGAACAAATACAGTTTTGAAAATATAGTTTTTGAAGTCTTTTAGGGCTCTACCCCACTGGTCTTAAAAATTACTCTATGGCCTACTGAGTTAAATTTGACATTGATGTTCCTCTTTGGTCATGGGCATTCACTAAGAAAGGATTTTGCGATTTTCCTCTAGGGCTCCGCCCCACACAACCTTTAGGTTACCATAGAACCTACAGGTTAAAATATGACGAGCACATATCTTTACTAAAAGGTACCAAGAAACGGATTTGCATATATAGTTTTTGAACTCCTTAAGGGGTCCGCCCCTCAGGACTTAAAAACCTACGGGGCCTACGGGGTTGAAATTTGACATGGATGTTACTCTTTGCTCATAGGTAGTCACTAAAAAATTGTTTTGGAAATATAGTTTTTGAATTCATTTAGGGCTACAACAAACTACACTTAAAAATTATTCTATGGCCTACGGGGTTGGAAATTGACATGGACGTTCCTCTTTACTCATGGGCATTCACTTGGAAACGATTTTGCAAATTTCCTTTAGAGCTCTACCCCACAGAACCTTTAAGTTACCATAGATACTACGGGGTTGAAATTTGACATGGACATTCTTCTTTACTCAAAGGTACTGAGAAACTGTTTTGGAATAATAGTTTTTGAAGTCCTTTAGGACTCCACCCCACTGAACTTAAAATTACTCTATGACATACGGGGTTAATATTTGACATGGATGTTCCTCTTTGCTCATAGGAAGTCACCAAGAAACGGTTATGGAAATATAGCTTTTGAAAGGCTTTAGGGCTCCGCCCCGCACTGGACTTAAAAATTACTCTATTGCCTATGGGGTTAATATTTGACATGATCGTTCCTCTTTGCTCATAGGTTCCCCGCTCTCACTATTTCAATGTATTAATCTTAATGTATATCTTAAGGAAGAAGATTTCATAGGTCTTAAAAGAAATTAAAAATAAAATTCAACACGGGCGAAGCCGTGACGGGCAACAGCTAGTATTTTATATACATAAAATGCACCAAGCACTATACGAAGCTATCAAAATATTGTATATAAAAAAGATCTTTTTGAAAGGAAACTCATCGCCGGCATTTGGCCAGTAGTATGTTGAAGGCCATGTGCGTGAGGGGGTCCCAAATTTTTGAACTGATGTCCTTGTAAGGTAAAACTTCCTTTTCACACTTTTCACATTGCTAGAAATCCTCCGGCAAACATTTGCCAACATCCTGTTTCCCACCGCCCCAAATCCATCGCCACCCCGGTATACAAACAGCCCTCGGTGCCCGAGATGTTGACAGCCCTTATCTGCCCGCCTCCACTGTTATCAGCCCCTCCCGCCGTCTTATCGCTGTCTGGGTCATCGGTTATCTGTTATCTGGACCCTGTCAAACCTCAGTCGATACTACATGTTTATGTTAACTAATGTATCTGTCAGACATGAATTTGACGCTTCATTAGTTTGATTTTATGACCAGTGACATGACACGTATCCTCTTTATGAGATATGTCAGTAAATATATTTCATGTTTTATACTTATGTTTATGGAAAAGTAGTTTACAAGAATAGGTCTAATGAAACTTAGTCTAGTAAAGTTATCTTTATAAATGACTGAACCCGAACTCGAAATTAATTGTAAACGAATATATTTTGAACTAGCTGTGTACCCGTTCTTCGCACGGGGTGTGTGTACAGTTTATTAAACTAATGATATTAGTGATTTCACAAATTCAATATATAACCTTCAGTTGGTTCATTCTAACGTATCTAGATATCAAGTTTTATGCTTAATAGCTACCAGGTACATCCGTCAAAATCTTGTTAAATCCATTTCTCATTTAGTCTAAAAGTTATTTCTATTAATGATTTTGTTGCAGTTTGATTAAACATTTATATTCGTGTGGGGATTTCCTTTATAGTTCTATGAGTATAAATCGTCTCATAGACGATTTAAGAAAACTCAGACTTGTAAAAAATATTATAGCTTCTTATGAAATCTAATATTGATAATCCTTGATATTGGTAAGCTGGATGTGACGATAGCTATGACAAATCCAATGTATTCCACCCCTGCATCTTGTTCTACCCATGAAAGATATGTACAGACATGTACAATATTAAATCTAAATTCAAAATTAGTTAAAATTTTAATTCCCAAACCAAGTAAAACCATGCAACATTTGTCAGTAACGTATAGGCACCGCACCGCAGTGTAGATATTAGGTTTACTTAATTCAATTTTTTTGTCTTTAGACTTTACCTTTTTACCTAAAACCTCTTGTGTTGCCTATGTATACAAAACTGAATAAATAGAGACATCCCATGTTAAAAGTTATGTCGAAAAACGGAGAAAAATTAAGCATTGTTGGTGGGATAACTTTTCCTTATTGCCACGGGAAGCGCTCTTTTTACCTTCTAATGTCAAAATAAGTATATTTGTTTGTTTACACAAAATAAAAAACAATAACAAACTTCTGCAAATATGTTCTTAAACCATCTGATTCCATTCAACCAATCAGCATGATCCTTAAATGAAAAATTACAGTGGTACTATGAGTATTATGAGTATTTTTTGAGCGACTTTCTCACTTCTTCATAAGAACCCTACTCATTAAGTTCTTACACATTAATATTGCCCCGTCTATACCCGAACTACTTGAAAGATTGAGCAATTTATAAACCTCATTGGTGTTAACTACATATTGTGTTTGATGAAATACACCTCTTTTTGTCAGAACGTGCAATGAAAGCTAAATTGGGAACTAAAATTATTTTTTAATGATAATACGAAACATTTTAAGATTTAAGGGTCAAAACTCGTTTTGTAATAATTTCCATAAATTATTTTAATATTCATATTTAGAACCAAGAATTAGTTGACTTTATTTACTGTATTTAGTCCAGTGAAAAAGTTAAAGGGTTATATGTGAAAGAGTCTGTATTTAAAATTTTACGTGTTGCCATCTGTGGTAATAATGACAAACTGTCTAATCCAGCTGATTAAAGAGCATAGATAAAAAGGTAGAATTAAATATTCCCATAAGATTAACATTGAATATTTCTTTTACTATAAGGCAGAGCCTTTTTGACGAACGATGCCTTAGAGCAGCTAAAATCGTTCTAATTGCAACATTTAACAATAGTAAAAATTGTCATATCATTTACTAAAGCCCTTGTCGTGTGAAAAGAGATTAAAGATTGGTATTTTAGCACAACTTGGCTACTTTGACATACTATGGGGCAAAGCCCTAAGGTCGCTAAGTCAATTAAAGTTGTAATGAACCTTCACACCACTCTCGTCTATGACATGAAAAAAATTTAGACCCTTAGGTAAAGTCGTTATCCAGTGAAAAGAGGACAAAATAGAACCCATGAGCGTTACAGACAGAATGACAGAGAGAGAGACAGACAGACAGAGGGAAAGAAATTTAGATGACACCGATTTTGGATTCTGCGATGCATAAAAAGTAAAAATAACCAAAAATTTCTAAATTCTAAGCAACGTACAGACAAAACTCTAATTTTATTAATATAGATGATTCTTATGTAAAATTACCCGAGGAAATAAGATGGTGAAAAGTCTACCACTCTCCAAAGTTGCAATTGACTGCTATTTTTCTCATGATGAGTAGCCTATTTGTTGAATATCTTTTGAAAAATTAAAGAAAGCTAAATAATATAAATCTGTAAAATTTAGAAAATAAAATTTTGCACATTTTGATATTTAATATATATTGGTTGTTATATTTAATATTGGCGATATTGTTCTTTAAATCTACTTTCTATTGTTCTTGGTAAACCCATAGGCCCTATTAATATTCCATATTTACCACTGCCTCCCTGTGCATGTTTCCCATTTTATATACAATGTCGTACAAGCGATATGAATAACTTATAAACGGTAGTTCAAAATTCCCATTTAGTAGGATAAGATTTTGGTCGATCAGATTGTATACAGTCATACAGTACGACTCTAATAAGACAAATCTTTCAATTAAAATATTGCATTTAATATTCTTAAATAGTAGTGAAATGGATTGAGTCAAAACCCAAATGCAAACCTTGCGGTTTACAGATTGCTTTCAAATCTTAACCAGAAAGATCTTACTTAACTCAAGATCTTGTTAAGTAAGATTGTTAACAATCTCAAGAGAATTGTTAATATTGTTTTGTGGATCTCAAAAGGAATTGAACACAACTACATAAACGAGTGGAATAATATCATCATATAACATTTCGTTTTTATCCTGGAACACCAAAGAAGTTGTTTGGTGCAGAAGTTTCAAAATATAGTATGGCCTACAACAGACCTACAGTATTTGTAAATCGTTCACACCTATTTGTGACCATAGTCCTCCAAATGCGTTATCAACTCCTTTATCGTCACGTGCTCCTCTGAGGCCCCCCGCGGGTCGTGCTAGGGCATGGGGTGCCGAGCTATAAAGCTGTCCAGGGACCTCTGACAAAGCTGTTGTGGAGGGGGGTTGAGGGGTGCCAAATTCGAGGGCCAAGGGTCACGGGTTTGACACATTTCTCACTGAAACTTCCGGCATAAACCAGCTGGCCACCACTTATTTATTTCATCCCCAAAATATCTCCTTGTCTCCCAAAAATCCCCTTCGTATTTTTTTTTTTTTTTTTTTAACTTAGCTTCAACAGGTCTTTTTTCAAGAAAATCACTGCTTTGAATTATCATTCAAGGTACACCAAATTTGTCTCAGTATCAATATTATAGCACAGACAAAAGAGCCTAAAGGTTCTTTTCTCTGTGATTATAGTATAACTGCTCAAATTCGTAGTGTATATTTAAACAGTTTTATTAGTGGTGAAGTGAAAAACAATTACATTTACTTTGCGACAGTTTGAAGACACCCCAACAACTATATTGAACTTTTGTGTTGCTTAAGTATGAAAATATATTTGAAAAACAAGTAAAAAAAAAAGCTAAGACATTGTTACGCCTATAGTAGTTTGGGAACCTTATAAAAATCGGTTCCTCTCAAACTATGTCTAACTAATTCATCTTGTGTTGGTATAGTCTCCAAAGTAATAATAATTGTCGTAATATAAAGCTATTACAATCAATATGATTACAGTACACCCCACAAAATAAAAAAAGATAAAAATTCATAGGATCTAGTATTAGTTTAATAATTGAAACCAATAAGCAACATCGTAAGACATTGTGTGAGATTCTGTGTTGGAATTTATCTATACGTAGACATTACAAGATTGTAAAAGTATACTATATAAATTAAACATAATCTTATTTGTACATGACAAAAAATTTGCAGTGTTGTAGATGAGATATGAATTTGAATATTACATACTCTAACATTATGTTGAATACAATTTGTACGTGTAAATGGTATATTTGTTTTATTGAATTTTCATGAAATTGGCTCCTAATAACACTGTAAATAACTGTGAGTGAAATGGGCTCAAAGACGTGCATTGGACAACATCGGGGGTTCCCTAAATTATGTTTTATGCATGTAAATCATCTTTAAACTATGCCAACGTCCCTTTATCATCCAGTCTTATTTACAATTCTTCAATGTTTTATTCCAGCGCACGAGGATTTGAAAGTTTTGGTCTAAATAATTAATACAACATTGTTTCTGACTACCTATGTTAGGACCAGCTGTTATGCAGGCTGAAGGACCAAAATGTGTGATATTATTGTTAAACAGTTTGGAATTTACTGAATGAAGTATTTTAAATATGCCTACACTGGAAAATAAATCTAGAAATCTATTCTTATAAATATTATTTAATACTTTGATGTTTTTATACTAGGACATCGACCGACACAATCTGATGCGCTTTTAAAGGAGAATATGATTGAAGGGTGGGTGTCATGTATTAGATGAGGTGTAACTTTGTTACTGACAACAACCAGCTGATTTATTCGTCAGGATTAATCCATATCAAAAGTAAAAGGGCAGATGGGTCCAGTTTGTGTAGACTATAAAATTCTCTAACTCTAAATATAATTTAAGGCATTGACATAGAGGGGGTTGATTGTGTAACTATATTTAACATCTTCATTTCAAGAACCATATTATTTTCTAAATCGCTTGACATAGCTGCCCCTTTGCCGGTGTTAATTACAACCAACCTGTCCCCAGAAGTGCCCGACAGGCTCACACCCTGGAGCTCTGATATCAATTAAACACCCCGTTGACACCGGCCCTTCACAGTCGCCGGTGCTGAAGCCATTTACAGTCACTGTGGCATTAAAGCTGCCCCTGCCTTAATTGCTGGAATAAAAGCCGTTCCCAAGCAATTAACATGTTAAACTCTCGCCCTAAAGCCGCTCTTTCCTAAAAAATGTTCATTCAAACTGCTTTCACTTGGGGCCCACGGCGGTTTATAAACGCTTTAACGTTTTCATTTATAGTTCGTATAAAGATTTTTAATCTCACCTTTTATCTGTTAATTAATCTTAGGGTGCTACAAATAGCAATATTGTACGTATAATTTTGCTGGAAAGGGTCGCTCGTATATTTTCTACATCCAATTCTTTTTTTTATTGAAAATTGTCATTACTTTATATTTTACATAATGAGTTTAAACAAAAACTATTAATAATTTTAAAATGCTGTGCTTTTCTCTGATAGGATGTTTTTTCCTATAAGACCAAGAACAACATCAAAAATAATAATCATTACGTACCTTTGGTGTTTCTTTCAGAAATTTATACATTCATCATATAACCTTGACAATCCAGTTTCTGATTTTTTTACAATTATATTTTTTGCAATTGTAGGCCTACCTCTTCAAATTTGGTGAATTTTTTAACATTTGTTATTATAGAATTTGTTATACTACTTAAAATATAGGATTACTCGTTTCCTTAGCAACGAGTTGAAATGTTAAATTTTAAACTTCTATTTAAAAAATGTTGAAAAATATTTAATGCAGCTCAAGTAAAATTAGATTTAAATTGTGGTGGCACTCACTCAGTAATACCCTTTTAATAAATAGCGTCCAAATTCTTAAATACATAAGTTTACGAGAGTGGGAAGACATAGGGCTACTTGTATGAGTCCACCATTAATCGAAATTGGAAAAAAATAAAATATTTGTTGAGCAGATACCTAAACTCTGAATAATGTGATGAGCTTAGAAATTCGAGTAAATGAAGTAGTATCTTGTATCAATAATAATTACGGTTAAATGTATTACGACACCTTTGTCGACTTTATCATAATACTACCTACGTGCATGCCATACGATATCATACTCATAATGATGAATAACAGGTTTTATCCGTGTAATCTGCATATTATGTACCACAGAGCATTCAAAATATAATTCGGTAATGGTTCAACATTCCCTGTCCAATGTTAAACTCGATGAAATGAAACTTGAAAAAGAAGGAAGAGAGGTGCAAAAAGAAAACAGGCTAGTTTAACTTGGGAACTTGGTTAGTTTTGAATATTTCATATCCCATGAAGGAACTATAAGGTGCAGCAAAGATGGGATTGTTGAAGGTTTAACAATCCCATTTTGTCATCCCTATTGCATTTTGACCCTTGGTTTGACTAGCCCTCAATGGCAGAAGCATTAACTCAACCACTCTCAAAATTGAATTCCAAACACCCAATTCCACAAGATTTATAAACTTATAAATCCCACGAGTGATGTTTACCCCAGGTGGCGTGGAGAGCGAGAATATCGCCACATCACACAACATAATTCTGTCCACCCAACGCGAGCTAACGATACAATAGCAACATACGACGGAGCGTGGGCCCGCCATTGTCAACATACCAACAAAGAGTCATATCTCTCCGGTATAGATCCACCTTACAATTACCTGGAAATGTACGGCCCGCCATCTCCAACCGGGACATCGAGCAATTAATAAACAATTGTCGATGTTTAATTAAAAAGATAAATCGAAGATGGTAGATACAGAGTGACCCGCCAACATTCCTGTATGATAATCGCCTGTTGTTTATTTAAATACAATTTGATAATGCAGTTGCCCCGGGGCCGCCGCTGACAGGATGATGGCAGGTAATGATGGGGTGCGGACCAGGACGCGGCGCGGCGGCGGCGGCCATCACGGACCGTACCTCTACACTGTACTGTAGTACAGAACAAGGTAACTAGTCTCCGCTCACGGGAAGTAGTTTTATAAACAAATTTAAAGGGGGAATGGGGGTAACTAAAGTGGAGTATGAAGTTCCAAAATCATGATAACCCCACTTGTATGGGCGATGGACGTGGTAGGGTTTTAGGCATATGGAAAGTAATATAATTCCTGAATTCCTTGATGTGTAATAAAGTTATATGCATGTACTTATTGCGGATGTTTGGAAAATAACCTAACGGAGTGTTATTCGTAAGGCCAAATCTAGGCAACGTTCATTACTTTTGTCTTGTTTTTCCCACATGGAAACTGGGCTGTGTTGTAGGCCTACAGTTTGAATATCGTAGGAAAAGTGTTTATTTGAATGTAAGTATTACCAATGAACACAAAAATATAAAGGTCACATCCTATGTTAAAAATTGGTAAACAAATGGTTCTCTAGGAGCGCTGTAAACTGAAATTGAGCACTCCAAATAGAGATAGCGCCAGCGAAACGTAGGCCTAAACATAGTAGGCCTACGAGAGAGAGAGGGCGATGTTAAATTTGTTATTTAGTATTGCGTCGTTAAAACACTCCTTTAAACATAAGTTACCTAGCTTATTTCTTATCATTTGAAATTTTTTTTTTAAGGAGAATCGTTATTTTACGTCATTAAATTAATTAGGACTTTGTTGTATGGGCTTTCAAACTTCTGATGTTATTCTAATGGAGATATTTTATTTAGCCAATGTGTTGATTACTACTGTTGATTGATTGTTAATCCTCGGCTGCGCCTCATTTTTAAAACACGATTGGGCACCAAAAAGACCCACTTTTGCTCATAGTGATGAAAACTCCTATTGTAGTCTATTTAAGCTAGTGGCAATAACTATAATAAAAATTACATTGGCCTGAAAATTTGAAGGGTTATAGGGCTCAACCCGAAGGACAAATTTAAAACAAAATGAAGAAAAAATTTTAATTCCTAAGGAAGAATTTGAGAGAAAAAACACGGTAAATCTACGCATTATTCCCTTGAATTTGATACATAAATCGTTGACTATGTACACTAACGTGAATGTACTTAGTCAATGCATAAATCATGAAGGTTCAGTAGTTACTTGGAATTCAGTGATTGAACCATGTACTGAATAGGCCTATTGGATAGGTAATTATTTCCATTTCATTATTCATATTGTATATAGTGATCTCATATGGAAATACAAGTCGTTTTAGTAAATCGATGAAACTGTGCCATTTGTATTTTAATGTTAATTTTAGTTAGTTATCCACACAATTTGGATTCAAAAATTATATGGTTATGTCAGGAAATAAATGTTCAGCTTTAAATATCTCATCCCTACTTTATAAAGAAAAAAAAATGGGATAGAAGGATTAGTATTATTACGCTTCCAAATTGTCTTGATTACAGTACATATTGATATTCCTAAAAATATTTTTATTGACCAAGACTGCTCAGCATTAGTCTAGTAGATTTTCTGGATTTTTGGTTTAATTCTCAGTTTTACAGAAAAGAACAGTATTATTATATTTTCTTTCTTTTTAGCGTTCAAAAATTTATTACTTTTAAATCATAAAAAATATGAATTACTACTATTACTGTATTACCAAGAGGTATTATTTTTAAAGTTTTTAGTATGTCAGTTAGAATGGGCAAAAAAATGCATTAAAATAAACATATAACGCTTATCTTTTTTTTTTTTTTTTGGGGGGGGGGGGTTTATATCACGTCATTCACTATTTAGTTACAGTTTTAGAAATTTATACTAAATATTGGGGGTTCACGTCCTTTCAAATATCCAAAAAGTTTTTAATAAAATGGACTCAAGCTTTGAACTTTTATGAAAATATTCACTGCTATACGGTTTTATTAAGTATTCAAAAATTATTTACGTTACAGTATATATAAAAAAAATTAGGAAGCTAATCACAGAAAATAAAATTCTATAAAACATGACAATAAGGTGAATTGTAGAATTATTTAACAGTAAAGGAGTAGCATTAGCAAGACGACTCAAAGGAGTCGATAACGCAGTACAAACGAGCTACTGTAGTAGTTTCCACATTCACCGCTTGGGTGCGCCAGCTCCGCAGCTAACGTCGGTAACTGCGTGAACCCACGATTTTCATTTTCAAAGCAAACATATCATAAATGTGAAAATGTGAAAAATAAGGTTGATGTTTGCAGTTGCAATACCCGCCACCTCGGATTTTTATTCTCATAAAACTACTGTTAAATTTTGGAATGTAAACGCCTTTAATATTAATAAAAAAAATTATCTTTATGTAATTTTAATGAAACTTTAATTAATAATAAAGAGAATTATGAAACAAAAATCACGATTGTGGAGCAATTTATAAGAGGAAACACATGTACATCTTTAAACAAATTAATTTGTTATTACTTTGTTGTTTAGTACCTAATCAAACAATCAAAATATAAAACTTTTGATTTCATAGTCCTTTAGGTAATAAAATTTCCTTTAATATAATGTAAAGATGAATCTTTTTCGACAAACATTAAAGGTGTAGCGGACGTTTGAAATTTAACATGTGTTTTATGGGAATTATCCAAGGTGGTAGGTACAGCAGATTCCAAAAAAGTCTCAGCAGTTGTAGCCGTCATAGTCATGATGCAAATTGACGTTTTCACTTTAAGTTTTGATTAGGGAAACGACAATTTAAGTACGGTGGTCCTATAATTTAAAATTATGTGCAAACAATATAATTTCTGGGAATGTAAAAATTGCTTTTCTGAGTAAGTAAGTAGCTGAAGTAAGTAAAATATCTTTGAAACATTTTAGAAAAACAAATATAAACTTTTGAGACATCATATAACAAATTTGAATAATGGTTTTTGTTGTATAGTAAGCTGAATTTGCCTAGCCTATGTAAAAAGAAATGGACAAAAACCTCAATAAAGGGGCATAATGACTTATATCAATAGGGGCAAAACAGGTAATAAACTAATACAGTTTAAACGAATCTAGAATATTGTAGAAAAGTTTAGTGTTTACTACAAAATGTAAAACATGTAAAACACAGTTACCGAGGGAAATTTCGTGTGAAAGGATCGTGTAGCGGCAATTATGTCCATTGTATTCCTTCGGTAACGTTAAATAGTATGGGTGACCAGCTTTGAGTCATCTTCACCCTTGAAAAAAAAAACAAAACAAAAAAAAAACACTGAAAACATGACTCCCTATTCCCCTGTTTCGGACGGTGTTTTTGGATATTTATTGGGAAAATTTATGTTTTATTGTAGATTAAGGTTAGATCTAGGTCCCTCATACCTGGATATATGAGTGAAAATTAATGGTATAAGTAAAAAAATAATCTTAAAAGTAAGGAAAATCGAGTTAGGCCTACTTTGCGTCGTCACAGAGAGTAATATTTTTAAATTTTCAAGATTTTGAGGTATGAGTGACCTAAAATAACTATTCAATTTTATCCCCGAAACAGGAGAATTAAATACCATGTTTTGCATAAAAGCCGTATGGTTAATATTGCCATCGATGTATACTATGATACATCGATATACATGTATATACGTCGATATATACGAGTTTATACATGTTTAGGCCTATACATCGATATACGTACGTAATATAAATCGATGAACATTGCCGACTGCACCAATGGGCTGTACCAGCCTAAAGGTGAAGATTACTCTTAAGATATTAGGACACATGACAGGTCTGAGTGAAAAACCGGTACAGTAATGATAATTTTGAGGTAGGGCTAAGTAAAGCACAGCGGCTCATCCATAAAAAAATACAAACGAGATAGCTCAATCCTCAGGGACAGTATCACATGACAATTACTTCCAAAGTGGAAACCCTCGCAAGACAAATTGTTTCAGAATAATTAACGAGAGGAATTTAATCCAGGAGCGAGCGACCCTCTTCAGCAATTACAAGAATTGTCGAAGCAGTCCCTAGGGCTGCTGTTGCAATTCAAAGTGTAAAAAGTCCCTCCCCCGTGCCAAAAATCCACCATAGGAGCCGCCCCAGCGCTCCCTAGCGGCATTAAGTTAAAAACCGGCGAACAAAAGGAACTGGGAGCCGATCCTTTTAGTATAACTAAATTACGACCGACACGCCTGGCATGTGTGAAAATTGAACCCTTGAGTGTTGAATTGTCGAGTGCAGCGTCGATCGAATGGTCCGGTCCCCCACCTATTGTGCAGCGGCGCTATAACTCATCGCTTGTTAAGGGGGGGGGGGGGGGCTGCAACGTAACGGCTTTGCAAAAATGTTCGTGAATGCGAACACAATGGGGAAGAATACTGTATGTAGGGCGTGACTTTTTATGGGTGTAATTTTTATCAGGTTTCGTTTGCAGAGGGTTTTATTTAAATCCCAATTAAGTTGAAGATGTGAACAATAGCAAAGAGTTTTGTTTTTTGGAGGATTTGGTGTAATCACAGGGTTTAAAAGTAATTATGGCTTGGGAAGATTAGTTGTTGAAGGTTTCTTGTTAGGTAGTCTAGTCAAATTATGGTTCAACCCGGAAGTAATTGCATTATATATTTCGACCGATTCTTATGTAAAATTACCTGAGAAAAACGATGGTGAAAAGTCTACCACTCTCCAACGCTGCGCTCGCCTGCTATGGCCAAATTTTTCAAAATTTCGGCTATAGTTTTATAAGTTTTTGCTGAATATCTTTTTCACCGATAAAGACAGCTGAATTGTGTAAATTAATTAATTTTAGAAAATAAAATTTTGCACGTTTTGATGCATAATATGTATTTGTTGTTATAATTAATAAGGGTGATATTGCTCTTTAAAGCTAGTTTCAATTGTGAGCTGTTAAGTGAATTTCTTTTGTTGGAAAAACCATATAACAAAGGTTAGATATAAGCCTTTAACTATGTTAATTTTTTAGTACTGTTAACTGCTGAGTACGCAGGTTTGCTGCCACGAGAGGTATTTATTTTAAGACGGCGTTGGAGTGCCGCCATGTTGGATTTATTTCCCATAAGAGCAATGCTAAACTTGTCCCCGGCATTTGTCATATAATTTCATTATTTTTTGTCCGATTAGTTAAGAATAAATAGCGTTTTAATCACAATTAAATTCCCCGTTCCTTTTGCGAGATCGATTCTTTGTAAATAATTTACAAAATTCTGTAGAAAATGTTTTAAAAGTAGTAAAAAACTTGCTTTGTTATTTCAAGTTAGTAAAAAACACTGATGTTTATAAAAAATTCCTCTCACAAACCAAATCCGCCTTGATGAACCCTTTATTTAGAGCTATAAAAAAATTATTTTCTGATTATAAATAAAAGAGTTATTTGACATATCGTTTAACATTGCTCTTATGGGGGAAAGGCGGAATTTGGATTGACTCCAACGCCCTCTTAAGAGGGCGTTGGAGTCAATCCAAATTCCGCCTTTCCCCCATAAGAGCAATGTTAAACGGGATGTCAAATAACTCTTTTATTTATAATCAGAAGATAATGGTTTATAGCTTTAAATAAAGGGTTCATCAAGGCGGATTTGGTTTGCGAGAGGAATTTTTTATAAAAATTATAGTTTTATACTAACTTGAAATAACAAAGCAAATTTTTTACTGCTTTTAAAACATTTTCTTCAGAATTTTATAAATTATTTACAAAGAATCGATCTCGCAAAAGGAACGGGGAATTTAATTGTGATTCAAACGCTATTTACTCTGAACTAATCGGACAAAAAATAAAGAAATTATATGACAAATGCCGGGGACAAGTTTAGCATTGCTCTTATGGGAAATAAATCCAACATGGCGGCACTCCAACGCCCTCTTAATCACTGAATAAGAATATTAAAAAGTACGAAACATAATCGTTGTGTAATGAATTTCGTAGCACCTTCTCAAAACAGAGCGTAACTTGCCATACATTGATGTTGTGTTTTGGCGTTCGGATTTGGCAGTCACTCTTTACCTCCATGACAATACATAGTATTTTGGTGCTCCAATATTAATCTTATGGAGAATAAGGATGTGTTAATATTTCACTTACTAACCAATATCATTTCCACTCTTTATTTCGCAAATTTGTGTAATTGAGAAAATCATGTTAATTAATTTTCAGTATAAATATTGTAAGTAAAATTTATAAAGTCTGAGAGTGATTTGCTGGGGAAACTAAAAAATCTATTTTATCAGTTATTACATTAGATTAAAACTCATCAGGTTCACTCAAATGAAAGCGTCACCTCTCAGGGTCTCTAATTCACCGAAAACCATAAGTATACAGTTATATTTTAAGCGACAGATCATCAGAATAGTTATATTAAGCAAAACTACTTACCTGTTTTCTCTGTCGCCTCGCCCGCAATCATTTGGCATTAAAATAATATTATTCTAGGCTGAACTACTCAGTATGTGGTAAGGTATATGAATTAAATTAAACATTAACAGTCTAAAGTAAGTAGTACTGGGGGCCGAGCATTTGCTCGGTAAACTTAAATATTATTTGATGACTACAGCCTTCACACCTGATATATATTTCAAAGTAAATCTTTACTTTACAGTTAATTAAATGTTCTTATTTGCGGGTCATGTTTTTCAAGCGATTCATAGATAAGTTAAAAATGCACAACAGATGAAAGTGAAGTATTTGTAACTGTAGACATAGACAATATGTATGGCAATATCCCAAGAGAGGAGGCGGTAGTTGCTCTTGTAAATAGATTTAAACAATCCAACAATTTTTCTGATCCTGAAATAAATTGTATTTAAACTATGGGAGAAGAAATAATCGACCAAAATTATTTTCAATGGAAAAATACTATGATCCTAAAGGCCTTCCAATAGGTGGTCCGTTATCAGCATTGTTAGCTGAAGTTTACCTGCAAGCATTCGAGGAGAAAGAAATTTTAAACTAAAAAAATCCACATTGTAATCAAATCAAATTTTACCACAGTTATGTTCACAATTCTTTCATAAGTTTCAAGGGTACAAAAAGTCAATCAAGACTTTTATTAAGGTACTTGAATAATTTAAATTCTGCTATTAAATTCAAAATGGAAGTCGTAGAAAAAGGTGTCATCAGTTTCTTGGACATAAAGGTGATAAAAAACAATGACAAGGAAGAATTTGGTGTATACAGAAAACCAACTCAAACAGACCTAGTAATCCCTAACAACTCTAATCACCTGTATCAATACAAACAATCCGCATTCAGGTCAATGGTTTACAGATTATCGAATTACAGCTTATCACCTACTGAATATGCCAAAGAAAAAAAAAACAATTAAGTGCATAGCTGTTGAAAATGGATATGAGCCCACTATGATTGATAACATGGTTAGAAAAAATTAAGATAAAAATGGTTAAACCAGCAAAGCACACAGTAAACAACAACAGATTTGTTCCATTTAGCTATACAAATAAATATTCTGAAATAATTGGAAATGTATTAAAGGAAAATAAAATACAACCTGAATTTAAAATCAGTAAAACGTCCCTTGTTAATAGGAATAAACGGTTGTGAGATAAAGATAAAGCTAAAGGAAGATAAAGCTGTTAGATTCAACATATCTTGTTGAATGTAACAGTGGGGTTCAATGTAATTTAAGCATAGGATACACAAACTTAGATATAAGTACTAACATCTTAACATCTACATATCTTTTGTTAATATCTACATAGGATACACAAACAGAACTTTTCCGGATCGTTTTAAGGAACACAGGGCAATAAATCAAAGGAACCCAACTTCCAAAGTAGCCCAGCACTTAAAGGAAAACACTGAACACAAAATAGAGTTTGGCCAATCATTAAAGGTATTGAAAAGATGTAACAACAAAACCAAGGCAAAAGTGTGGAAGAATACTTTATTTAAAAGTATGCACATCAATATGGGAAAGAGACACTTTTAAGTAACAAAGAAGATATTAGGGATAAAATCACATTCAGGCTGTTCGACAGTTTAGATAGGTAACATTAAAAATCCAGTGCCACCCCAATCAGCTGATAATAACATGTCATTGTATTCCTGTTCAAGTCAGTCTATCTGCAGTAGGCCTACAATCACTGTCCGGTAAAGTGCGAGTGGATATAATGCGTGTACTGTACGGTTTATGTTATTATTTATTAAATGTGACTGTTTGTTTCGTGTGTGTCCGTGTACGTGTATGTGTCGGGAATCCCCGTTTGACAACTATCGCAAGATGGGCTTAGTTTTATCATAAAAAGCGGCTGAGAATGAACCGTAATGGTTCGATACATGTCCCGTAAATAACATTTGACATCTTTATGCTAACTGTAAGTAAAGATTTACTTTGAAAAAACTTAAATAATTCTTTGAAGTCATAGTAATAATATCAGTCACAAGCTGTACGCTAAAATGCCAAAAACAAAAAGGCTTCTTTTCAAGACGAGCTTGTTCGCTTCGCTCACTCGCCTTTCATGATATTTTAATGTAGGGGTAAGGGTGTTGCACTCTAGTATAAATTTGCTGAAACTGTAACACGTTGATTTTATTACTACGGTTAACAGCTGATTTCACGATTGTCACTAGTTATTTTGTTTTTAAATTGAATTGTGAATCTACAAATTACTTAGTTTATTTATACTTTACTTTTATTCAGCTAAAATATTCATAATAATCAAAGAACTTAAGTACTACTTTAAAACTGATAAATTATTTGTATTATAGTATTGTTTAGTAATTCAGTTACTGAGTACAATGGAAAACCTCAAGTTTATACTGCAGCACGTGGATCGTGCTTTTACAATTACCGGTATTGAGTTAACTGTTTTCAGCAGTTCTTTTGTTTTGCTTTTAAACTCCATGAGACAAATGGCAAAACTTCAAGGATTTCAATTCAAGATTATATCGAAAGTAGATTTTTTTAGCTTATAAAATATAGTAGAACCTTGATAGTTTGACACTTTGTGGACTTGGAGAGTGTCGAAGTATCGAAATGTCGAACTAAAAGAAATATATGGGAAATTTTAACATAGGGCATATAAAAATCATGAGTTGTATTAAATTTTAATGAAACCATAACTTGATTGAATTTGAACATAGTAAATAATTAATCTTTGAAATAATTCTCCACTCTGTTTACATTTTCACCCTTGTCAAACTCCAAAATGGACATTATTGGTCGTTACTGACATGTTAGGTTGTCACAGACCGTGTTGAACTATAAGGAATGTCGAACTATCGAGAGTCGAACTATCAAGGTTCTACTATAGTATTTAAATATTATTTTTATCTCAGAACTATAAGTTATCAAAAAAGTCATGAAGAAAATTGGTGTGATTTGCTCTTACGAGTTTTTTAATCTGTTGATTGTTAGATGTATGGTGTATAAAACATATTCAGGCATGGAATGTACTCAATTTTAGTGCCATAAATGCCATTTGTTTAGGTTTATAGATTTTATTTATTTTAGGTCTAACAAATGGTCACAGAGCTATAAAAGGTTAAAGACATATTGGAAGCAACCACTGAAATTAGTTAAAAAGCACGATACCAGATGAAGGGTAAGACAGTAGAGGGGTTTAAAAATGAATTAACAACGAGTTTTCAAAGTGAATGAATTTAATCTATAAGAATATACAAGTTTACATAATTTAACAAACAAATAGACTTTATATTTACAACAAGCAGAGGAAACCAACCTTAATACACACAACCAAATTTGATTTCAGATTCAGTGTTTACAGTCTTGTGCTTTCCATTAACTTGTTCCTGTAGTTGATAAAACCATTAATGATAAATAATAGCCATACAAAAAGTAAACGATGTATGTGTTACACATTAATGATTCAAACGCATGCTTCGATCTTAACTCTAATTCTGTATAAGGCTTAACATAGATACATTTTCAGCGTGGGTTGGTTCATTTTTATTAACGGTACTCCTGAAACCTCACCTACAACTAGAATAGATTTTGCTTGTCAGTATGTTTTTCAGAAACTTTAATTAATTTTTTTAAAACATCTTTCTGAATGGAATACCTGAGTACTGTATTAATTGTTATACTGACGTGCTTAAAAAAGGTAGAGCTCCCAATAATATTTTAAAAATACTTTTCCACTATTTTCTATTGAAATTAATTTGTCTTTACAGTTGACTATTTTAAGAATTAGGAAATTTTGGTTTATTTGTTTGCAACACCCTTGTTATATAAAATGTATAGGAAACACAATACCACAATGGTTTTGTGGAAGAAAATATAACACATATGTAATTTTAGAGGAGCAGAAGAAAGTACTCTTATATACTTACTCATAATTAAACTCTATAAGTATAATATAACTTGTAATATAGTTATGAAAAAATTCTTGATTTCCTCCTACCCTCTTTTACTCCCAAAAATTTTAATTTATATCAGCAGAACTTTACAGCATGATTGGAGCAACAAACAAGTGATCATAATGTTTCATAAAAATAGTAACAGTTTTCTGTTTAGTTTAATGGTACAACATAAAATGTAAAGAACCAAATCAATTTAATTTTAACAGTTCCAACAAGCTTAAATCTATTAAAGCTATTCTTACAAGCCAGAGCAAGCTACCTAGAGACATACTTTTTGTGCTCCTTCTCATCTCATCTACAGTGCTATTAGTTCTAAATACTTCACCATAGGTTAAGTGGTTTAAGTACTCCAAATCTTTCTTCAATTTATAATTTCTAAACTTAAAAAAAAATAATCTATTAAATTTTAACCCTCAAGACAAATGCCATTAATGCAAAAGCTTGCAATTTAGAGAGAGACCCGATAAAATTCAAATGCTACTTCATAAAAAAGTGATAAGTTAACGTACCTTACGCCTGTTTTTAATTGTTTATTATTGCTGACCTTCCAAACATCATTGGAGTTAATTTTTCACTGTGCAAACAATTTTAAACACCTCAGCTATTTTCTCTGATAATCTTGTAATTGATTGTGGATAAGAAAACAAAACAAATTTAATATAAACAGCCAGTCAATAAAAATAGAGTTTAACTGACTGGTGTAACTGCAACGGGTGTAATGGGTTTTTAATTTACTAGTGCATGTATCTTTATTTCCTTATGGACTGTTGTTTTGAAATATAACTTATGCAAAAATAAATAAAAAATAGCCAGTTTAATGTTATATGATAAATATAGATACTCGGAATTGCATTGACAATATTTCCCTTGATGTTAAAGTTACGTCATGTCTAGAGTTATCTATTTATTTCCAATGCTGTAATAGGACCTGATGTGTATTGCACTGTAGGGCCTCTGAGTGTGTTGTCTTATATTTTATCATCGGATCAATATTTCATGGGGAAATATAATCTTGAGGGTTAAAAATTAAAGTATTAGATGTGAGTCAAAATAGTAATCATGCTTGTACTGAGGTATTATAGTTTCTGTAACTAATAACAAATAGTTTCACTAGGAAAAGCTTTGAATTTAACAACGTACATAGAAAATATATAACATTTTAAGGATTATATACACTTAATTTACACAGATAAACATTTAATAGGATAACAAATTTATAATTAGTTATTTGAAAAGAAAACAAATTTACAATTGTGTTTTGTACATATAATACACTTAGAATTTTCTACTATCTATTTACAAAGGATTTATTAGGTCTTAAACTATTAATAGAAAATTATTGTTTCAGTATAGTTCGTAAATACTCTACAGGATTAGTATAAAACAATCATAACACCTATAGATAATTTTAATATTTTAGTTCAGTAGTGCTTATGTATGGCATTGACAAGAGAAAACAAAATTTAAAATAAAGTGTAAAATAAAAAGTAAAAGAAGAAATGAAATAGCGATAGCATGTGCCATCTTGTCAAAAACCAATCCTTTCGCTATTAAATTTAATATGTTGAAAACACTAAAAATTAACACAACATATTTTATGTATTGTAAAGGCATAATAATAGCAACAAATAAAAATCTCATGTATATTGAAAGAAAAATAATTTAAATAAACAACAATAATTATTTTTTGAAGTAACTTAAATGGATAAAATTATTATTTAGTAACATGTTTCTCGTAATGATTTATAAAAGGAAGACTTCTATATTTCAAGTAAATCTAAGGTTGAAGTAACGATCAGGATTTTAAAAATAATAATAATAATAATAATAATAAGAATAATAATAATAGAATATTTATAATATTAATTAATAATTTTGTGCTTTAAATTTCTTTTAAATAAATGTATATCAATAATCAATTAAAAATTTCAAAGTTATCTTTATACAGTAGTTTCAATCACTAAGTATTTGAATCATGAACACAAACAAATTTTAGGAATGTCTAAAATTTACAACCTGTACCATGCTTTCTTTATAAGAGCAATAACATAGTTTAAAAATGCTTTCACTGGTTGATACATGCAAGACTTAATTTTAAATCAGTCCAAATGCATGCTTGCAAAAAATATAAATTAAAATGTGTAGAATGTATTCACAAATCAAATTGTATGCAAATTACAAATGTATAACGGAATAAACTAAAATAACCTCTTCCACTTCATACAATTCTTTTATTAAGTTTTGTTGAAAAATATATAAAACCAAAATTATGATAAAAGTAATTTAATGAAAATAAAAACTTTTTATAACCTTATTTTATAAACTTAGCCATTTTGTAAGTATGTTTGGAAAATCTAATTGAATGCAAAAATAATTTCAATCTGAAAATAATAATCACTAATGAAAAATATAAATGCACACACCCATCAATTTAGTTAATCATTTACAGGTGAAAAAACTGTTCAAAAATATAATGACAAACAAAACTAGGCTAAACCAAATTTCAATCAAACATCTTTACTTTTTTTGAATAGCACTAGCATAATTTGAAAAAATCTGTATTAAGAACCTCCTACACAACATGTGACGCACAGCAGCAGATTTTGGCCTGTGGTGCTTATGGTGGACATTTAACAGATGTAATACAGTATATGAATTTTAAAAAAATTCTCACAGATACAAACTATATCTGTAATTCATTAAAAAAAAATATAAATTTAATTAGTCTCTAAATGTATAGAGCAATTTCTTTGGGCTCATGCTAATTTTTATGGTGTTAACAATCAATGGATAGCTATTTTCTGTCCAAAGTTAGCAAAGAGGAAATTCGAGTTTAAAGCTAACAACTGATGATGACACACAGGAACACCAAGTGGACTATCCGAGGGTCTGGGACTGCTGCCCGCCTTGACCCGCACTTTTTAGGTAAATAGTATCAAGACTATAGAATCATTTAAAACATTTAAATGGTACATAATTGATAATTAGTTAACTTTTAAATGGAAAAAAAATTTGAATTGGTTTAATATATTTTAACGCAAAAGATTAGTCAGTTTTTCCAGCTGGCATGATTTCAAAACGTAGCTCTCATTTCAAACTCTTAGTTGACAAACCATAAGAAGCACAGACTTTAAAAGGCCAATGCTGACAATATGAATGGCTTCTAGATTTGTCTATCGCCCAATAGCTTGTAAATGAAAACTTTTAATTACTTTTGGCCAACCCTAATTTTTTATCCACCATTCCCTGTTGAAGGGCATAGTTTAAACACTATAGAACAACAATGATAAGCTACAATAAAAATTTTAAAACTGATTTCCATGTGAAACAGTATAGACATAGTAAATTTAATATTACTAATGGTTTTAACTAACAATAAAAATGGTTTTAAATTTTCAGAAAAATGAGTAGTTCATTACAAAAGGTGTGATGTTTTGTGTGCATTAGTGTTCAATGAAGCAACAAAGGGGTTTTGCAGTATATATATAAATGGGAACAACTATCCTTGATCAAGTATGAAACACTTACTCTGCTAGCTCATCACGCATTAAAAACTAGCGTACTTTTTGCTTGAAACCGAGCAATTTAGTTTTGATACCCTTTACAGTTTAGGCTTGTTTAATGCAGTGTATCCTACATGGTTTAACATAACTTCTTTGCTATGAATAGACAGATGCTCTTGCTAGTGTGCTGTGTTTACTCATAACAGCTGTTAAACTTTAAAATTTTTTAATTTCCTTATCAAAGTCAATCTAATGGGGAAACATAGAACTTTAAGGGCTTACAGGAACCTTCCTTTTTAATGGACATTTATTAATTTACTTTAGAAACAACTTCACGCCGAGCTTTATCCAATGACATCCAAATGATTCAAATCAGTTAAAAAATCTAAGAGGCATTCTTTGTACAAAAAAAAAAAAAAAAAAAAAAAAAAAAAAAAACGTGTTGCGTATTAAATATGTATGGATGAGATCTATTTCAAATTTTAGGTGGTTTTCTTGTCACATAAATTTCATATGTGATTGACAAAAAAATTACTGACTTGTAAAAATTACACTTAGAAAGTACAAAATGAGAAATGGAATCATCGAGAAGTGGAATGCTTCAGAAAACTACTACATATAAAAACCTGAAATAAACTACCATACAAAAATCCAAAACACATATAACCTTAAAAATTCTGCATATAAAATGGGAGACATAAAAATAACGGTTATAACACAGTGGTTGTATGAAGTGGAGAGAAGAAGTAGAAGCACTCAGGGCGTTCTGGAGCTGAGAAAGGCTGGGTCGACGGAAGCGACTTTAGCGGTTAGGAACGCATGCATGCAGAACAGCAGCCCTTGCAACGTCGGGCACTCCAACTCCTGTAACATAGCTGGCTGATGAGCGGACGTACGAAGCAACAACACAGGGGAGGGGAGGGGGGGGAGGGGAGCAACAGGTCAACGAGTGCTGGGTGGCGGCCGAGTGCCAGATGGATCAACTGTTACAGGATTGGGAAGCTTACTATTCTCTGATGGCGCTCACAAGCTACATTTGGATTGAGCAAAACCCCACAAAATCAACTCAATGAATGGAAGTTGAGTTTCCTGAAGCTGATATAACGCTCGTAGTTTAGTCAATCATAACTTATTGATTATACTTATTATTAATTGGTTGGAACTTGTTTAACTCATAACCAGTTGATTCTTTCTCGTTCGGCTCCGATGGTTTCGATGCCGGATGGTGTGCATGACATCTTGGAAACAAGTCATCAGCCCTCACCGGGTTTCTCATGTTAAAATCAAAAGGATTTATAATTCTTATGTTTTACTTCTGTCCTACATGCAAACAAAGAACCTCAGTTTGGCTTGCAATTGTGTTTGTTCGGGATCCTTATATCACCCATAGAGAGCTTATTTTACTACAGTAGTTACTGAACTGTATATTATTGTGTGTTTTAGTAATTTTGAATATGAGTTATATCATTACAAGTGTTAAGTAGAATTGTAGTTACAGTAACTGCATGATAATTTTATGAATCTAAAACTGTTGTCCATTAGTAAAAATGAACTCTCTAAAGTTTTTATCAGTGGTGCTTTGTAGTTTTGTGTTATTTCCTATTGTCTGGTGTCAATGTTAGTTGGTTTTTATCAATGTCACAAAAAGGTGAGGTTCCAGTGAGTTGGTAGCAAAATCCCACAGTGTTTAAGGTAATAAAGTTGACTTAAAATGTGATTTCTAATCACATGCACGCGTTAAACCCGTCGGAGGGTCCAGAATTTTTTTATACAGACAAGGGTCCAGTCCTGAGGTGTCCGGATTAGAGGGAAAAACTGTCACCATCAATGTAACCTGCGTTACATCGATAAATAGCGATTTTGATAAAAATGAGATAAAATTAGATAAAAATAGCGATTGAACTAAGTATTAGATTTATCGTCAGAAAACGATATTTGTACCGCACAAAAATGGTCATATTAGCAACAAAATTGTGTCTTTGGCCAAAAATTTCTTGTAAAATTCATAATCAATATGTGAAAAAACATTGCAAGTTAGCGAGACATGTATTACACAATCAATCCCTGTAAGTGCATACGGAGGTGTCAAGGTATCGAGAATAGTTTGTGGGGTTTTACTGTATAGCAAATTGGGTTTAGTGTATTCTACTTAGTGCGCTAATATCTTCTGGATATTCTATATAATTTGCAACACAATCTTTATAAACTTTTTTATATGTATAGAGTACTTCTGTAGTTACAATATTTTGCCTGTGTGAATATGGATGGTTAAAAATTATATCAATTCCATATTCCATAGATGTAGGCTTATTTCAAATTTACAAAAAAAGACTATATTTTCTCTTTAAATATTTAATTTTGTAACCTAAACAAACCCAGTAGCAGATCTTAAATTAGGAATCGGTCTTTCATCTTAAATTATGATTTTACATCCTGATATAAAAATGACATATACTAATAGAACTCACACGCTGTTGCAGCATGGATTAATAAAAGCCTTCCCATATTTCAATATTAACCATTAGTGTTACCATTAAAGCCTCCTAATGGAAGTAATTTCAAAGTGAAGCTACGGTATATATCTGTTTCAGATTGGATTGATTCGGTTTTAAGGGGAGAACTTTCTCCTCTCATAAATTTAGGGATAGCTAAAACACTACAATAAAACATTTTCCTTCACTAATAATTAAGTACAACTAAATGTCATTTTTAAGGCAATCAATAATATTGAACTAAGTTGTTTATAAGATTTGTACAATACAAATAAAACTTTACTGGATAACTCTATAATTGAGGAACTCATATAACTTGTAAAAAAACCTTTGCAATCTATCCTCATCTTTAAATATCCTTTTAAAGTGGTGAAAGGGTTCCATAATCATCACCTCACCTGGTAAAATAAGTTTAATACAAATTGTTTTTATAAAATTAAAGAATATTGTCTTATTAATAAGAGCAACCAATAAACACCTTTCTGAGCAGGAAAAATACGTTTAAAAATGTGTTGTGGTGTTTTCAATTGTTTCCATGTAATAGCTATTTTTGGTATATTTGACTACATAGAGTATGATATACTAAGACTAATATTAAGTGTATTGGTCGGGTGAGGACGGATTTGATTACAGATGATTTACACTTCCACAGCATTACCACCAGCGATGATGGGAGACCACATCTGTTGAGTAAGAAGGTTAGCAGTGTAAATGGACACAACCATTAAATGAATCAACACATGCACCACTGAAAAATTTGAATAATTAAAAAAATTCTGTTTCCAAGGTTATAAACAACAATGTTTTGGTTACTACCTAAAACAGTACTGTATTCCTACCTATATTAATAACTCTTAAAATATTTTTTAAAAAGCAAAACTATTTGGCATATTATAGTACCGCCTGTGGGTCTTTTTTTCTACTGTATTTAAATTAGGGGTGTTTAGCTTTTATTTGTAAACTAATGGTTTATAGGGGCAAAAGTTTATGACACTGTCTGGGAGAAAGGGCTTCATATTAAATAATTTTACAATTTGATTTCTTGTCCTTTCTTGCTCCATCTCCTCAACTCGATGCTCTCAAACAGGATGACATACATTTATTTTCGACGCAGAAAAAGTACTTTTAGGCAACTAAAGGATTACCTACCATAGAGGTTAGTGTTCGTGCCACTGCTGTTCAATGTGTATACTGCCGACTTTCCTGTCACACGCTACAAACACGCTCCTCAAAGTTTGTTCATGCAGATGAAATGCAGTGGCTTATCAGTACCAGGAATTACAACACAATGAGGAATCACTAACAAATGACCTTACGACCCTCGGTGAATAAAGCCTGGAAGCTAAATCCAAACCCACCAAAAACTGTGGTCTCTTGCTCCTACTTGAATGATCGACGGGTCAATTAAAAGCCTAAAATTGTATTCGTTGGTGTTGAGCATAATGACCACCCACAGTATCTGGGAGTCGCCTCAGATCAGTCTCTTACATTAAAAAGCCACTTACCGAAGACAGCAGCCAAGATGGAAACCAGGACTGACATTATCCACCACCTCACTTGCTCCACATGGGGGTTGAGGTCCCAAAAACCACCTCTGCACTTCAGTGTTCCTACAAACTGGACTTCCTCCTGGGACTCTTTCCAAAGTCGTAACAACTTTCTGAATTCTGACCCGACAGCGGTGGTAGGTAGTATGGATCTTCCCCGAAAGCAGTGTACATTACTCAATCGCTTCCACACTGGCATGGGAAGGTGGAATTATTGGAAATACAAATGGGAAATGACACAAGACCATTTATGTAACTGTGTAGTGGAGTGCCAAACTATGGAACACATAGTCGCAGAGTGCCCACTGAGTGCTTTCATGGGTTGAAGTTACAAAAAACCACTTCTACGGATAGCTTCCCAGTTGATGGAAACAAACTTCACTGTCCCTACAAACTAGACTTCCACCTGGGACTCTTTCCAAGGTCGGAACAACTTTTTGGGTTCTGACCCGACCGTAGCGGTAGGTGTAATAGACCCTCTCTTAACTGGCCGACCCTGGATTAACCGACGACTGGATTAACCGCCTCTGCCCAGGGAAAAAAAGAGATAGGTTTAACTACTCTGAACTATAGAATTGGCCGCTTCAACCGGACCTTTTTTGGAATCGAGAGACTTCCATTCCCATCCTTATCGTTTTATTTACATAAAAACGCATCTGTTCAGGATTTATGTATGGATTGCATGAGAAACCCAAAATTTATCCTCTATTACATATTGTCAAACGTTCACCAACGTCAGTTTTATTCCACCTTGAGCGGAGTGTAGACATACAGTTCGGGAGCGTATTTAGTTGTAATAAAACATAATAAAGGTAGTTAAATTTAAACTAATTATTGTGAGTGTGCATCTTTTTTCAATTGAATTCCCTATTTTCAAGTGTAAATTGTGTTGTGTATCAATGGATTGAGTTCAACCATAATTATAATTATGGATGAAGTCTATCTTTTCCAACTCATTCATAATTGGTAAAGATATGTACAGAATGCATGTTTTCCTCGGTCATTAAGTACATTTCATGAAAAAAGTTGCATAAGTAGGTTTTAATGTAAGGAGCTGAGTTTATTTATAAGGTATCAGTAATACATTCTATTACATTGTATTTTAAATGTTTACATAATTTCGTGTTTTAACTGGGCTTTTAGGTTATCCAGCCTAGTCCTGGTCTTGTGATGGGTCGGTTAAGAGGGCTCCTACTGATCTTCCTCGGAAGCATTGACATTACTCAATCGTTTCCGCACAGCGTGGGAAGGTGTAATATTGTAATACAAATGGGGAATGACACAAGACCATTCATGTGACTGCTTAGTAGAGTATCAAACTATGGAGCAAACAGTCCATCCATCCACACAACCAAAGTGTTGAAAGCATAGTGCAAATGAATATGGGCTGAAATAGCCCTGTGTTTAGCTCTATAAAGAGAAACCAACAAATTTTATTTTAGTTTTTTTTCTTAGTGTGGACTCAGGTGCTCTGCACCGCCAAATTTATTTTATTATTCCTAAGACTTGGTGGCTGGCTAAGTGAGCCATACAATATTTAGGATGTAATAGATTACATTACCTTGGTTTCTATAGCTTTTGTCTCTGAGTCTTGAAAGTGGAGTTTGAGTCTACTCTTGCCATCGTCTGACGAGCCTCTCAGTTGGGAGAACTTGTACTGCCATGAGTACGTGCGAGCCTGGATGTCGTAAAGGGCAAATCCAAGGTTCCAGTCCAAGGTGAGACCGGCACTGGTGCCTCCGTTAGCTGTGGTCACGTTAAAGGTTTTGCTCTGTAATACAATATGCCTGTTAAAAATTGTAAAGAAGAACCCTAGAATGTGAAATTGTTGGGGGCTAATGTCAGTTATTATTTAATAAAATAACTAGGCCAATCATTCTATTAAAAATATTATTTTTGATATTGTAATAATATATTGTAAGACTTTCAGGGGAATGAGATCAGCAATTGACAGTTCTCCTCCGCTGAAATGCAGTAACTTTAATTCTATGCTGGTAGAAGAATCACTTGAGAGTCTGCAGTACTCTTTTTGATTTTTATTCCCCAAAGACTAATATTAAATTTGAAACATCTGCTACGCCTTTGATAATGGTCATAAAAAAAGATTCATGTTTATATCATTTTAAAGGAAATTTTAATATCTAGGACTCCGTGAAATAAAAGTTATGTGTTTTGATAGAGTGATTTACAAAATTATTGTCCAATAAAAAATTTTTGAAATTACTTTGTTGTTCATTAATTAAAAAAGTCAATAATAAAAAACTTTTGATTTTATAGAGCCCTAGGTAGGCTATTAAAATTTCCTTTAAAATGACATAAAGATTAATATTTTTCGACCAAAATATTAAAGGTGCAGCGGAAATTTGAAATTTAACATTGTCTTATGGGAATAAAAATCCAAGGTAGCAGGGGTAGCAGGCTTGGAGGAATAATATATAAGGAGAGGCCACGTTCATATGGATATACAATGCTAAAGTGAAGCCGGCCGCTCCCCTCCACTAGAGTGGCACGGCTGGCCGTAGAGTGGCATGGTTCCGCCGCTGTAACACGGGAGAGATGGGGAAAAACGCGACGCGCGCAACTTTGAATTAAAATCCTGATCAAACCAAGCAAATCACACAGTCCACCTTTTACATTTTTAAAGAGGATGAAATTCTCTATCCAGTGATATAATATTTTTCTAGATAAAAATTTATTTTTATTTATAAATGGGCATTAAAGTAAAAGATTTGTATTGAAGAGATGATTTTAATGCATAAAAACTAAATATAAATTATGCCAATACATATATTTTACTGTAAAATTAATTTTATTCCTTAGTATAATACTTTTAACAAAAAAATAATACATGAACTGATACTTTCAATGTATATTACCTTATTATAATTTGTAAAAAATATTGAGTTTACTGCTTTATGTATAAGGTTCCGTATATCATTTAAGATATGTTGGACAGTAATTCATTGGCAAACGATACTACCTAGTTATTAATTAATTAAATTAATTCATAATTACTATAAATGAATATAAAATAGTAAAAATCAGGCTTATTAGTAGCTTATTAAAATAGGCTTATTACTTATGCATAAAAATAAGCTTTTTCTTAAGTTTCACACATTATTGTTGTATGAACACAAGTTTTGTAGTTTAACACTATGGTGCAGTCTTATTTTCATGAATTTTTAGGCACTGTTATATGCCTAATATGAGACTGTTATATGTTAGGCCTATATGCCTCTGTTATATGCCTGCCTGTGGGACTCGGGAGTTCGCCCCACCACTCACCGTGTTGCGCGGCGGCTTCGCTTCTAGCCGAGCGTGGCCACTCCTTATATATTATTCCTCCAAGGTAGCAGGTACTGCAGACTATTCACGTGACTTCCGAACAACAGGAGCGGCCAAACGATATTTTTGTCCCGAGCTGGGAGTTGAACCCAGATCCGCTGGGTGATACCCAGAGCTCTAACACTGAGCTACGGCCGCTGCCATAATTTTTGATATGCTAATTGTCAAATGGAAATTACAGTCATATATTTTAAAATGCTGAATAGGAGTGACAGGAACCTATTATGAAGTGGTGAACAAGACATTACCCTCCCTAGAAGTGATATTAAAGTTGTAACTTCTAAACCATTGCCAAACAAATTCTCAAATGAAGAGCATACACATCATCTGAGCCATGGCCCACCAAATATTTTTTAAGCAAAAATTCATAAACTTAGTAGAATCTAAAAGCATACATTAATAAAATAACACTAACTAAGTCCCAACCAAATAGTAATTCATTCAGAAGTAAGGGAATAAACATAAAATGCTCACTATTAACCTTGCATCCACAATGGCTAAACCTTAAATTGTTGGTGAAGTTCTTTAACAAACGCAAAATTCGCTAAAAATCAACAAAAAATTTTTAACAAATAAATTGTGACCATTTAAATAACAAACAACAGTTAACCTACAAATAAACTACAAATTTGACATAACGCTTTTAACATGTTTATGGCCAGTATGGACCCAGCTTAACATAACTGTTGTATACTAAGCAGAGTGTCAGATGGTCATCGTGGTTGTTACAAGGGCTTCAAGAAAGATGACCGAGTTTGGGTGAAGACGGTCTGCATGGAAAAGGAGAGTTGGAGCCCTGGTACAATATTGGAAAAAGTCAGTGCTGTAACTTATTTGGTTATGGTCCAAGGAAAATCTAGATTTTGTCATGTCGACCATATACGATCTTATTCAGTAGAATTGGAGATGCCAAATAGAGAGGAAACATCGAACTCTACAACGTGCTCTTTTGCATCGTCTCAAGGAACATCAGTGGCTTCAGGAGTTGTTTCAAGAAATAATACTCAAGTTCCATTTTCAAGTTCGTCTACATGTTTGTCTTCATCTAGCTCTAATCACCGAGTACATCCTGAACTTACAACACGAAGTTGCCAAAATCAAGAGATACTAAAGAAATCAAAGAGAATTGTGCGACCTCCTCAATGTTGGACTTACGATTAAATACAACCACTGCAAAGATGGACTGTACTATTTGTCATCATAATGTGTTTGATTATTTTTCTTTGTTTATTTCAGTTTAAAGTTTATTTAATCTATATCTATAAAAGAGGAAGTATGTATATATATTTGTATATATATATATATATATATATATATATATATATATATATATATATATATATATGTTTGATCCTATAGACTCCAAAATTGCTCAACAGATTGTAATTAAACTTTCAGGCATTAGTAAGCATTATTCGAGGATGGTTTGTGTACAGTTTGGTGCAAATCTGTCCGAAGGGCTCTGACCCAGAGGGCATACAATGGTGCAGTGCAGGTTTTAGAAATTTTTAGTGTTTACAAAATTAACTGCTGTAATTAAAAATATTGAAAATTTCATTCAAGAAAATGCTTTTAATTATAGAAGTAACCAGCTGTGAGGTATGATGTTGATGTTTGTATTGTCTTTCAAGGACTCCACCCCACATAAGCTCACAATTACTGTAATAGCCTACACGTGTTGAAATTTGACATGGAAGATTCTCTTTGATCATTCTCTCACACTAAAAAACGGTTTTGCATATTAAGTTTTTAAAGCTCTTTAGGACTCCGCCCCACTGTACATTAACATGTCTTTAGGTCCTCCAGAGCTGAAATTTGACATGGACTATACTCTTTGCTCATAGGTGCTCACTAGGAAACGGTTTTGCAAATATAGTTTTTTAAGCTCTTTGGGGCTCCGCCCCACTGGACAAAATTACTTTAGAGCCACCAGGGTTGAAATTTAACATGGGCGTGCCACTTTGCTCATAGGTACTCACCAAGAAACGGTTTTGAAAATATAGTTTTTGAAGCTCTTTAGGGCTCCCCCCCCACTGCACTTTGAAATTACTTTAGGGCCATGGGGGTTGAAATTTTATGGACCATTCTCTTTACTCATAGGTGCTCACTAAGAAACAGTTTTGCAAATATAGTTTTTAAAAAATTTAGGGCTCCGCCACACTGGACCTCAAAATTACTTTAGGGCCTCCGGGGTTGAAATTTGACATGGACGATCCTCTTTGCTCATAGGTATTCACTAGGAAACGGTTTTGCAAATACATTTTTTTATACCCTTTAGGGCTCCGCCTCACTGGACTTCAAAATTACTTTAGGGCCTCCGGGGTTGAAATTTGACATGGACAATTCTCTTTGCTCATAGGTACTTACAAGGAAACGGTTTTGCAAATACATTTTTTATACACTTTAGGGCTCCGCCTCACTGGACTTCAAAATTACTTTAGGGCCTCCGGGGTTGAAATTTGACGTGGACGATCGTCTTTGCTCATAGGTATTCACTAGGAAACGGTTTTGCAAATAAAGTTTTTGATGCTTTTTAGGGCTCTGTTCCACTGGAACGGGGTTTGAAATTTGATGGACGATTATTTTTACTCACAGGTGCTCACTGAGAAACGGTTTTGCAAATATAGTTTTTAGGCAATTTAGGGCTCCGCCACACTGGACCTCAAAATTACTTTAGGACCTCCGGGAGTTGAAATGTGACATGGACGATTCTCTTTGCTCATAGGTACTCACTAGGAAACGGTTTTGCAAATACATTTTTTTTATACAATTTAGGGTTCCACCCCACCGGACTTAAAAATTACTTTAGGACCTCCGGGGTTAAAATTTGACATGGACGATCCTCTTTGCTGATAGGTATTCACTAGGAAACGGTTTTGCAAATACATTTTTTTATACCCTTTAGGGCTCCTTCTCACTGGACTTCAAAATTACTTTAGGGCCTCCGGGGTTGAAATTTGACATGGACGATCCTCTTTGCTCATAGGTATTCACTAGGAAACGGTTTTGCAAATAAAGTTTTTGAAGCTTTTTAGGGCTCTACCCCACTGGAACGGGAGTTGAAATTTGATAGACGATTTTATTACTCACAGGTGCTTACTTAGAAACGGTTTTGCAAATATAGTTTTTAAACAATTTAGGGCTCCGCCACACTGGACTTCAAAATTACTTAAGGACCCCCGGGGTTGAAATTTGACATGGATGATTCTCTTTGCTCATAGGTACTCAATAAGAAACGGTTTTGCAAATACATTTTTTTTATACAATTTAGGGTTCCACCCCACCGGACTTAAAAATTACTTTAGGACCTCCGGGGTTAAAATTTGACATGGACGATCCTCATTGCTCATAGGTATTCACTAGGAAACGGTTTTGCAAATAAAGTTTTTGAAGCTTTTTAGGGCTCTGTTCCACTGGAACGGGGGTTGAAATTTGATGGACGATTATTTTTACTCACAGGTGCTCACTGAGAAACAGTTTTGCAAATATAGTTTTTAGGCAATTTAGGGCTCTGCCCCACTGGAGTTCAAAATTACTTTAGGACCACCAGGGTTGAAATTTAACATGGACGTGCCTCTTTTCTCATAGGTACTCACTAAGAAACGGTTTTGCAAATAAAGTTTTTGAAGCTCTTTAGGGTTCCGCCCCACTGGGCTTTGAGATTACTTTATAGCTACCGGGTTTGAAATTTGATGGACGATTCTCTTTACTCATAGGTGTTAACCAAGAAACGGTTTTGCAAATATAGTTTTTAAGCAATTTAGAGCTCCGCCCCACTGGACTCAAAAATTAATTTCGGACCTCCGGGGTTGAAATTGGACATGGACAATTCTCTTTACTCATAGGTATTCACTATAGGAAACGGGTTTGCAAATATAGTTTTTTAAGCTCTTTAGGGCCCACCGGACTTGAAACTTAATTTAGGGCCTCCAGGGTTGAAGTTTGACATGGACGTCCATCTTTGCTCATCATAGGCGCTCTTGCATTTGCAATTACGATCAATAAGGTACAATGCAATCTTTGGCTATTCTGGGCTTCAATTTGAAAAATGCCTGTTTATCCTTTGGCCTTACAATAAAATTAATATACTAACCTTCTATTCCATTGACTTTTTTCTTATACAGTATTAAAAAACCAATAAAATAGCTTAATTTATGTAAACAACTTAATTTGAGCACAGCAACGCCCGCAGGGTAACTGCTAGTTATTTTTATAATGGATAAGACTTTGTTGAGTACATTAAGGCTTAATATACAACACTCATCCCTCGAGGGATGAGTGTTGTATATTAAGCCTTAGTAACATCAGCTGTTTTGTTATCATAGCAACCGTTGTTAAATAAAGAAGCTTTGCAAGTAATACACAATAATAACAAACCAATCTTACCCCAAGCTTCATGACGGCGGCGCAGACAGAGCAGTGCCAAGCGCTCTCTATCCTGAGCAGCTCCTGGCGAGTCTCGACACTGAAGTAGCGAGACTCCTGGCCCGACGTCTGGATCAGGAAGCAGTGCTGCCGCTCGTCAACGTTCTCCGAGTCCTTGATCACCCGCAACATTGACTGGTACACCTTGAACACCGTCTTGCACTCCAGCCAGTCCCCGATGTTGAGCTGGGGACACCATTTCGTGATCAGTTTCAGTGTATTTATTAATATAACTTTTATTTCCTTAAAACATATTAATAAGAATTCGACCTAATTCATATCTAACCATGATAGGACTTTTCCATGATCGGAACGGCCAAAAGATATCAAGAAGAGCAAAACAAGAAGCCTTTTCCAGGCAGGAAAATAGCTATTCAGTAGTGTAATACAACTTTATTTTACTACTTAAGCACACTAAAAAATAAGCAGTTTGTAGATTTTGTAAAATCAATTTTGCAGATTTATTACTTTGTAAAATCATGCACAATGTAGATGAGTTACTCAAGTCTGTACAGGCTCACCAACAGAGTTTGTGTGAATCACAGATGGTCAGATCATAGGTTGCATGTTGGGAGGATTCAGTTGTGGTAAGGTCAAAAACGAGAGGTTCTACTGTATTTAATATGAACAATGTTGTATATCTATATTAA
This sequence comes from Neoaliturus tenellus, assembly GCA_030545055.2. Taxonomy (NCBI): domain Eukaryota; kingdom Metazoa; phylum Arthropoda; class Insecta; order Hemiptera; family Cicadellidae; genus Neoaliturus; species Neoaliturus tenellus. The sequence continues at coordinate 225,669,979 of CM061533.1, forward strand.
TAAAATTAGAGTTTTGTCTGTACATTGCTTAGAACCTGGAAATTTTTGGTTATTTTTACTTTTTATGTATTACAGAAGTCAAAATCGGCGTCATATAAATTTCTTTCTCTCTGTCTTTCTCTCTCTCTCTCTCTGTCTGCCTTTTACTGTGTCTGTAACCAGGGGCGGCCCTAGGTTTTATATATTGGGTAGGCAACTTTCTTGGGAGCATGGGGAGTACGGAGTACCTAGAAAATTGTTTAAAAATCTATTGCTTTTATAAGAGTTTTAAGCTATCTAAAGACTCTCATGAGGTTCAGTAAAAGAATCATGTCTCGAAGAAAATTGCTGTTTATTCTTATTAGTCATAGGTTTAAGCCATTTGAAAGCCATGGCTTGTTTTCACATTATTGTATTAAAGTAATCAATTGTTTTAACACGCCATCTCATAAATATCTTAAGTGTTTAATGAAATCTAATTTATTATTTTGAGAAATAAAAACGACAAAACACCAGGAAGACAGACTCAGGAGGTTGTAGGTAAGCTCTATTTTCAATAGAACAACAACAAAAAAACATTTATCGTACCATAACGGGACTTTTAAACGATCTAATTTAGATACTTTAGATACTTTATTTGAAACACCGAATGAATTTCCACTAAAAATCCGTGTTATTCTTGGCTGCGTGGGCCCGGCATTACAGTTATTGCTGATATCTGTGATGATGGTAGACGTTTTAGTTTTGTTTGGGACATTAACAACTTAAGGTGAAAGGTGACGAGTCAGAGCTAGAATTAGTCTTAGAAACGTTTCCAATTGTCCTGATCGCTAGGTGTATAGTACTTCCTTGCTTCAACTTTACAAAATATCTTTCCATAATATTGTAACATAACCATCGCAACACGGCACACTACTAAAGAAAGCGAAGTGAGGTCTGTTAACTGACAGACGGAGACGAAAACTACAAGTAAAGTGTGAGACTTCTTCTGCCTCTCATCTTCACCTTGCCGGTTCCATGCTCCGTTGTCAAATCTTTACAGCGTTGTCGTTGTCAAACGATATTAGTGTGCTTGTAACCCTGCAAGTTTTGGGTAGACTTAGTCAGGATAATAGTTCTGAACAGTAAATTAACTGCTTTTAATACTGTTGAAGCTTATGGTCAACATTACTTTTCTGTAAAAGATCCGGCTATCAGAACGTATACTGCAATTTAAACATTAAGAAAATAAATACAAATTTTTTTTTAATTTTTGGGTAGGCAGTTGCCTACCCTGCCTACCCACTAAAGCCGCCCCTGTCTGTAACGCTCATGGGCCCTATTTTGTCCTCTTTTCACGGGACAACGACTTTACCTGATGGTCTAAATTTTTGTCCTGTTATAGACAAGAGTGGTGTGAAGGTTCATTACAACTTAAATTGCCTCAGCGACCCTTGGACTTTGCCCCATTGTATGTCAAAGTAGCCAAGTTGTGTTAAAATACCAATCTTTAATCTCTTTTCACACTACAAGGGCTTTAGTAAATAATATGAAAACTTTTATCCCTGTTAAATGGTGCAATTACAAAAATTTTAGCTGCTCTAAAGCAACGTTTGTCAAAAAGGCTCTGCCTCATAGCAAAAGAAATATTCAATGTTAATCTTATGGGAATATTTAATTCTATCATCTTATCTATGCTTTCTAATCAGCTGGATTAGACAGTTTGTCATTTTCACCACAGATTGCAACACTTAAATTTTAAATACAGACTCATTCATGTCTAACCTTTTACCTTTCACTAGCCAAAATACAGCAAGTAAAATCAACTAAGTTCTTGGTTCTTAATATGAATATTAAAATAATTTATGCTTAGTACTACAGATCAAGTTTTGTTCCTTAAATCTTAAAATATTTCGTATTATCTTTGCAAAATAATTTCAGTTCCCAATTTAGCTTTCATACCTCATTGTGACAAAAAGAGGTGTATTTCATATGTAATTAAAACCAACAAAGTTAATAAATTGCCCGATCTTCCAAATAATGCGGGTATAGACGGGGCATTACTAATGTAAAAGAATTGAATAAGTAGGGTCCTTGTGAGGATGCTGTTTACGAAACACTGCTAATTTTCATTCAAGGATGATGCTGATTGGTTAAATGGAAGTAGATGGCTAGAGAAATTTTGAGATGTTTATTATCGTTTTTATTTTTTGTAAACAAATATGCTCATTTTGACATTTAGAAGGTAGAAAGAGCGATTGAGTCCCTTGGCAAAAAGAAGTAATCCTATATCAGTAATCCCTTATTTTCCTATGCTTTTAAAGCAAAACATTTTAACATGGGATGAAAAATTGTACATGTCTTTAAATGGTAGAACAAGAAATAAAGATTTAGGGTACAGGGGTACATTGGATTTAGTACAGCTATTGTCACAACACAAGGTTTTAATTTTCTTGACTAGTCTGAGTTTTCTTTAATTGTCTATGAGTAATAGTAAGGTGTACTTTTAGAACTATAAAGTTAATCACGCATATTAATATTTAGTAAAACTGCAACAAAAACATTAAAGACAAAGACATAACTTCCAAGTTCTAACCCAAATTGAAAATGAATATAACAAGATTTTGACAAATTTACCAAGAAGCTCTTAAGCATAAAATACGTTATGATATCTAGATACGTTAGTAATAATAATACGTTAAATGAAGGTGACATATTGAATTTGTGAAAGGATTTTTATATTTCTTTAATAAACTGTAAACACACCCCGCGCGAAGAACGGGTACTCCGCTAATTGGTCTAATAATTTCTTTTGGCATTGAAGATAAGTTTAAAAGTTTAACTATTTTAAAAACTGCAATACACTAATTATAGATAATAAATGAGGATGAACCTGCATGGTACTGATCCTCTAATAACCTTTGCATCATACTAGCGCAGATTGCCGGGTGGTACGGGTCTAAGCCATATAGTTCAATTTCAATTTTTCTCTTCACTTTGGCTTGGGCATTGGAGTTAGTATTTCTACATTTTGCAGGCATTGTCTAGACACAGTCGGCTGCTGTCCACTTTCAAACCTTTTCTCCAGAGGTGAGGTCTGTATGTGTGACTTGCGCTGGTTGGTTTTAAGGCTATCTTACCAAACTGAAAGTGTTAACTCTGTTTCATTGTTTACCGGAGGGGACTCGAAGAGCAAGACATCGGTGCCCTTGAGAGTAAGGAAGCGGGGTCTATAGCTCTGCCATGGCTGGTTGTTGTTGAGGATTCCCTCGTTCACCCAGCCCATGTACTCGATCCTCTCCGCCGCTGGAAAGTTTCTATTGTACAGCTTCATCTGCAAATAGTAGTACCCAATGAAGAGCTTCTATGATAAAAACATTTGAAAACTACAAATAACTTGATTTTGATGTGTTTAGATATTTTGAAAATTTTAATAATATAGTTTAGCTTTGCTCTATGACGAAAACATGACGTTTCATTTCAGTTTAAGGGGAGCACTAGAGGTTATTGCCATCTTAATAATGTTTTCCAAATTATCAAAACTTAGATAACTTCTAAAACAGAGTTATAATCAAAACTGAGCCAGACAAGTGCTATAAACTATAGAAAACACATTCTGTTGCTGAAATGTTTTGATTTTTTACATGTTTATGAATACTAAGTACTTACAGTTGGTTGCACGAGACGTGAGACAGCCCGCAAGGATTTTTGACACACATGAGCAGTTTAACAACTAAAATTTGAGATGGAAACCTCAGTAATGATTTTACTGTATATTATTATAATAATTAACCCACACCATATTGCAAAAGATAGAGCCAACCAGCGAATATGTAGCACAGATTCTGGCGGGCTGTCTCACGTCTCGTGCAACCAACTATAGTCTAGTATTTCCTGTGGCACACTTACCTCATAATCTAAGGTTCCCTGTCAAAGAGAAAAATTAAGGAATGAAGGATCTTGGAAGGGTTTAAAATTAGATCAAATTTTGGTCATAGAAAAAAAACGAACCCAGTTCTTAAAAGTTGTTGAGCTATTAAACAAAGGTACCTAAAACCATCGCAAACTGAGTGCCCTGGGACTACCATAGCAAAAAATATTGACAAATCAGTAGGTTGTGCAAAATATTTGACTATTCACAATAGATAAAAATATTTAGTTTCCAAAGTTTGAGTTCAAAGTACAGTAATTGAAAATACTTTAATATTTTACATACATGTTGTTCTAATTGGCAAGTAAAATTATTATGTAAAATAAACTAGTACTGCATGCCTTATTAGTGTCAAAATTGAAAACCAGTGTTCAAAAACACTTACTTGTAGGTGGGTAAGCCCCATGATATTGTCAGTGATGTATTTGAGCCACTGGGAGAGGATGGCGGCATCGTCACAGTGCACAACCCCTGTGCTAGACCCGTTAAGCCCTCTCACCTCAAATGCATTCGGTCGCAACTTGTCTGTTCCGAATATGTAGCGGGTGACGTAGGCCATCATCAGAGGAACTGGAAATATTTTGTAAAAATTATCGTATCTAAATTACAAGACATTTTCATTGATAACAATTTATAACAAGGTATTTCTACATGAGTATGGGATATTATTACTCGCACTGAAGGCTGAAAGTGAGGGTTTGCTGATTGGGGATCATGTTTCGCAACCAAGATGGACCCGAATACATTAAAATGTTCCGAGATCTTCCAGGGCTATGCAAAGTATTTTGGATGAGGTGCTTAATTTTTTTTTACCATACAGTACTATAAAATATTTATAAAATAACATACTGATAGAAACTACTGTAATACGTTTTCATTGAGAACCAAAGAAGTTGCTGCTCCTGTGGGGCATTAACGTGAAGTTTCATATGGTAGGTTAAGCCTTAAATTGCTAAGGTCACTTATTTGGTGTCTCTTATTTCCCTGATATGCTTTCCGCAATAGGATCTATAAAGTTTATAAAAGCTGAGTGTCGAGTGCCTCTAAGTGGATATATGAGCTTTAAATTATCCAAGAAAAAGAACCGTTGAATCATGCATTGAAAATTAACACAAAAGTAGGTAAACTGAGAATAATTATGAATCATAAGTGAACAAAAGAAAATCAGAGCTAGCAATTCTAGAAACTGAATAGTACTGATCCTCTAATATCCTCTTCATTAGACTAGCACAGAATTCTGTGTGGCATAAGTTTAAGCCACATTAGCTCAATTTCAAATTTTTTGATTTCTATTTGCGGGCCTGGGCCAAAACAATTAAAATAACATCAAAATGTAAATGGAAACAATCAAATCACTGATGGAATACTAAATAGCGCATGATTAATTCGTCCAGGGTCATTTTACATTCATTTTTTTTGTGTTGAATCATAAATTAAAAACTGATCTTCCCAAATGATGTTTTGAATTATATGCTTAGATTACAAGCAAGTGAAAGATAAATTGAAGTAATATTAGAAACCAGCGATAAACTAAATGTTTATTTTCATTGTTAAATGCCATAGCCAAAAATAGTGACTACAGAAACTAGTCAGTTCAAACTAGTTCTAATGTGCACCTATCAAAGGTATGTATAAGGTAACTTTGAATTCTATGCTAGGATCTGCTGTTTACCCGTAATGATATCGACCCATCTGACTTGCGTCTGACTGATGGATGAAGTGGACCCGTGATGGCTGTGTCTCCATCCCCCTTCCCCCTCACTCTCTCTCGAGCCCTCCCCCTCGTTGTCTAACACTCTCTCTTCCTCATCTGCAACAGTTCAAAATTAGTAGAAAAAGTTATACGGTACATACATACAGTACCTATAACTTGCCTTGCCATGTGCACATGACATTAGTAAAGACAGCAGTTTGTACTGAAATAATCAAATCGATTGTCATTTGATAAGACTGATTTCAGTTGAAAGATTTTAAAATTATTGTAAAGCGGGATCAAACTTGTTAAATAGTATAGTAATACAAATATTTTTCTTTGAATAGGCATATGCAAAGTATGAGCGTTGTTCTACTATATGAAGCTCATATAACAACCAAACGGTTTATATATGGGTGCAGCTAAAGTTCCAAAGGTGATTAACGATTATAATTTCTACAAACAAATAAGACATTTACGAGATCAACAACTCTTCAACTGTTTTCCAGCAGAAAGTATGAAACTGGAACTAGTCACTGGAATCACTAAAAGGAACACGATTAAATAATCATCTATAGGGGTGCCCCGACTTTATTTCAGGCCGAGGTAGCTGCAATCATGGAATGTGCAAAGAAAATCTGGTGCAATACATCAGTGACAGGAGCATCTATATATTTTCATATAGCGAGGCATATCTGAGGGCTATGAGTTCAGATCAAAGATTGTCTAGGGCTGCTTCACCACAACATCTGCACTTGTTAGATGTAACAGTGTTACACTCAGCTAGGTCCCTGGCCACACAGGAAGTGAGGCTGTGTCTGGGAATGAGGCCGCGGATACCTTGACCAATGGGGCTTCTTTCATTAGAGCTCTCTGGGTCGTACCCATACAGTAGACTCCCTCTTAACCGGCCACCTTTTAACTGGCCTCCGCTTTAACCGGCCCGCCTTGTTGCAAAACTTTGTTTTAACCGGCCTTTTTTGAACATAACATCGCTTTAACCTGCCTTGTTTTGCCCGAAATAATGTTTTTATATCTATCTTTCAAAATAATTTTACTTTATATTGCAGTTGGTTACAGTTAATAATTCATGCAAACTTTCCAGAACGGAAGTGAACAACCCCTGAAGTGAATATGCTTCTTTACCTTTTTAATGGTTTACATTCATTCCAGTAGATCACAATAAAAACTTTTTTAGTTTAATCCTATGTTTGGACGGATTTGTTTTTGTTACAGTACACAGGATAACCACGTTTAGGACGTGAATAGGTAACTAACATTCCATATAATATTTAGTATAATATTCGTCTTATTCTAGCTATGGAGAACTATAATTTTTTAAAGATTTTAAAGGTTCAACGAAAGGAGTGGTAAGAATGCTGAGAGTTAAAAAATGAAATACTCTCTTGCAATAACTTCACACCATTTCCTTTGTCTAGAAATGTAAAAATATTCTGTTCATGTTCATATCTTATCTTTATAACTTTGCACCTAGCCCAGATGTGTCAAAACTTTTCCAACTTCCTTACTGCCTTCTTAGAAATCCAATTTCAAGTTGGACAAGTTACACAATGTGTTGTCCTATTTATGAAAAATAAAACATATCACAACTTTTTAAAAGACTGGATAAATAAAAGTAATGGATTTTAAAAGACTTTTTAAGAAATAGATTTTAGACTAAGTCTGTCCAAGGCTCAGTAAAGTTTGAGCCAAATACTCAACTTACTTTTAAGCAACATATTTCTACAGCTGTATCATAAAGAAAAAAAATTAAAAACCGTCCAAAACACATGGACAAATTTAGGTTGTAATGTCTGGGTGTGCGAGCTCTCCTAAGAGGGCATAAGATATTTCAACACCAAAATCCAATTTAAATACGAGTTTGTTTTTAGGCCTGGTAAGACCTGCATATAGTACGGTGCCGTTGCCCGCTTCAAGCCGCAGCGACGACCAATTAATTGTCGTACCCTGGCTAATCCCCCCACTCACTCACTCTCTCTCGGCTACATGTACTTGGTCTGGAGGGGCATGAGGTGTAATTTTTTGTAGTGAGTGATAGATCAACACAACAAAATGTATTAGTAAACAGATTTCATTCTAGGTTTAAATAATATAGTAAAAGGGTGGTTAGTTACAAACTTTAAGTACCACTTTGTGTTTTCTCTTTTCAAACACTATAAACAAACTAGATTACTAAACGTAGGCTAAACAAATAATTAAATATCTTTTACATCTTACAACCACAACTTAGCTAGTTTCACTACTTTCCTATGCGAGTAAAGTGTCATCGATCTCCAGTTGTCAGTCCCACGTCAAGCCTCGCCTCTCGGGGTACAACTGAGTGTCGTATGGAGCAGCCTCAGGTAAAATTTGCTCCGACAACCCGTTGTCGTTTTACCCCTTAATAAATCCATCTATGGTCCAAAATTGCACTTAAGATAAAATTAGTTTCAGGACATTTAATTCATTTTATGGATTGCTACTATCCAAAACTGGGATTAAAGAAAACTATTTTTTTTTTAATTTTAAGGAAAAAATTATTTTAACACCTACAATTGATTGCCCTGTTAAGAAATTTAATTTTAAATATAAATGTATTCCCTCCCATGGCTGGGAAAATTCCGGTTTTTTCCTAGAGCCCTTCAAAGTTCCCATGTTATCCTTATGGAGATTTTTAAATTGGACAAAAATCAGCTGATAACTGTAGATATAAACTAATGTGTTACAACTTTAAACTGGGTTTAGGAAAATTATACCAAAGAGCAGCACCCTATAGCCTGGCGAGTGAGCGAAGCGAACGAGCTCGTCTTAAATTGGAAGAGGGCAAGTGAGCGGAGCGAACGAGCTTTGTGTGAGAACGAAAGTAATAATTTAACCGAGCTTAAGCTTGGTCCCCCTGGTTCTAAATTTTTAACAAAGTATTCACTTCACCTCATTTTGAAAAGTAAATTAAGAATAACTTTAGCATGTATGATGTAATAAAGATGTTAGTATTAATGGGCTAAGAAAGAATTACAATCCTGTTAATATCTCATTGGCTAAAACTCACTTGTCTTTTGTAAGAAAGGCGTTGCTGCGCGGTAGTGCTTGACTGTTAGCATGACGATGTCTCCGGCGTTTCTCAGAATGTTGACAGCTTCGTCGTGTTGACACGCCGTGATGAGCTCTCCATTTACTGGAATGCAAACAAATTATTGAGTAAAAAAAGCCAAAACTATTTAATGGAAAAACTGTAATAGGAAGCTACAAGGTTATTAATCATGATTTTTATTGATACAGTAATGGAAGTACACACTAGAGCCAATGGCCATCTTGTCATCATTGGCATGTACAGAGTAGCAAAAGGTACTGTGGCACCACCACTAGATCAAGACAGCAGAATGTGATTTTTTTTAGGAACTGGTAAAGCCTGAAATTTTCATTTTTAGCAGGACTATTTAACAGCTAATTTAGATCAATTTATACATGTTGAATGAAAATTTTATTTTATTTTTGTTATTCAATGGAAACTATACATGTTACAGAGATAAACCAATTAGCAAACAATTGGTACTTTAATACCATTAATGATAGTTACGTTTTGTTGAAACAAAACCCCAGGCAACAACTGGGGTTGGTAGATTACAGGTAGTTGATGACAAATTTGATATTCGGGGGTATGGGCGAAAACTGCAGTAGTACGTGATGTTTGAAAATCAATCTTGGAATTTGAATGATGATAAAGAAGACCATAAAATTGGTCTTTATATCATTATGAGTAAAAGTTTGATATACCCTTCATCATTATTTAAATTGCAAAACTGATTTTGAAACATCTTACTAATGCAATAAAAAAAATCCTCTTTAATACCAGATTTATTTTATTAAAATACTAGATTTTGTATCAACTGAATATTATCAATCTACCAACGACGGTTGGTCGTTGCCTGATGTTTTAAAACACATAATTCTCATTAATGGTATTAAATTACCATTCGTTTGCTAGTTTATTTATCTATATAACATGTATAGGTTCCATCGAAAACAAAAATAAAATAATAACAACAATAACAAAAATAAATCACCAGTGACTTTTCAATTACCTTGTAACTTGTAACTTAATTGATCTAAATACTTTTTTGTACATCATTTTGTAGTACCATAATTGATGGTGACATGGAGATTAATTGAATACTAAAAAAAGTTTGATGTTTTCTATCTGTAAATACCATAACACTTATAGAACATACACTAACCATCTATATATATAATTCTGTAAGCGATATTTCTTGAGCAAAATTGTGAGCGTCATACAGATCGCAGAACGATGAGAGGGGTCTCAAATTAAAGGTCTCGGTCCCATGCACGAGGGAAAACTATCGGCGTGTCCATAATGTTAACAGGAAATGAGAAATCACGTAAAACGTCCTCCATAAGAATAGCATGGGGATTTAAAAAAACGTCTGCTTTGTATACATTAAAACATGTGTTATGGTTTAATTTCAAAATGAGACACAGATGATAATATTGAGTGAAGATAACACAATAATTCACACCAAGAGAAGCAATCTATATAATAATTCTGTAAGCGAAATTTCTTGGGCAAAATTGTGAGCGTTTTGCAAATCGCACCAGGAAGATGGTAGGAGTTTCAAACTAAAGGTTTCGGTCCCATAAAGCGTATCCATAAAGTTACAAGGAAATGAGAAATATAGTGAAACTTCCTCCTTAAGAATAGCATGGAGATTCGAAAAATGTCTTCTTTGTGTACATTGAAACATATGTTTTGGTTTTATTTTAAAACGAGAGACAGATGATAAAATTTAGTAAAGAACTATTCATAGCCAAATGACGAAAATTAACCCTAGAGTGGTAATACTATAATAAGACGTTTTGTTGCTTTGAACTATTAAAAATTCTACTATAGGAGTTAACCTTACATACTATTACAAATTGACTGCTGATTTTACTGTTGTTACTATCATTTAAATTGTAAAAAAATGAGCGTGTATGCAAATCATAAAATGCTTTCTGATCTTTGATAGAGATGCAATGTGCGATGAATTGTGGTTTGAGAAACACCTACATTATTTCCATTGTTTTGGTTTTATTTTAAGACGAAAAGTGTCAAATGATCATATTGAATGACGATGACACATTAATTGATACTTAAAGTGTATCAGTCAGTGAAGTTTTGGTATTCTGTTAGATGAATTTTCCGAGAAAACTTTTAGTCATTTCATAGATTGTAGGATTATAGAAGACGAGTTAAAATCAAAGACGTTTGTCCTACATACTAGAAGAAAATGCAGCAGGTAAAAAGCTTTACAACAAAATGGGAAATATATAAGAATGATTGTTTTCTGAAAGGTTCTCCTTAAAGATTCTCCATGTAGTGATTTTAAAAAATCTGCTTTGTTTACACAAAAATTAAGAGTTTTGATTAGGAGGGATGAATATTCACAGCAAGTGAAGATGCACTTTGAGGTGCTGTTTTTAAATTTTGTGACTAAAAAATAATAATAATAATAAACTGACAGGAGCTAAAAAAGCAATTTTTTATCATTGCCGCTTTTCTATGTTATATTAAACAGCCGTCACAGCTCAATTGAGGGACTACGATTTCTTTCAAAACTTATTTTCCATAGATCGATATGAGTTTAACAACAGAAAAAATAGAGCATTTACAAACGGGTGACCTAATAGTTCAGGATTGATAAGAGTACTTGGGGGCGAATGGTCTGTTCAAACGGTATTGTTAAAATATTATATACCTCAAATAAAAATCAAATTTTCTGGAATCCTTCGTTGTGGAAGAAATGGAAATACGCTATGGTTCATGCTATTTTAATTTTATGATTAGGGGCTTTTGCCCCTGTGAGCCCCTAGTAGACTTAAAACTTATTTAGACCTTATTTATAAATTTTACCATACTGGGTGTCCCAGACAGTTAACATTTTAGAAAAACAAATTTTACCAATACAGTATAGGTAAACAGGTCTATTGACAGCCCTATTTAATAGGGTATGTTGATGCCAATGCACCAGAAGTAAACTATATGTATACTACATATTTGACATTTCATATTTGACAGACATTATGAAACAATATGTCTGTCAAAAACTGAAAAATCCATATTGGAAGATAGTTGTAACTTTTACTCAACAAGACATAAAAAAATCAAACAAGAGTACCATAGTACTGAAATATTAAAAAAAAGTCCTTATTATATTGGCAAAAAATTTCTAAAATTCATTCCTAGTAATATTACCAACATTAGTGATTTCAAGAAATTTAAGAAGGAATTAAAATTATATCTAGTGGAAAAAGTGATATATTCGTTTGAAGAATTCTTTGAAGATAATTAATTAATTAATTAGAGACTTGATTCAAAATTCTTATTGTGTTTAGCTATAATTGTGTGACAACTTAAAACACGTTGTTGTCTGTAAATAAATAAATAAATAAATATATGTACACTATATATACCAGAAGTAAACTCACCTACATTTTCATAGCACTTTTTGATTCTACGCAAAATGTTACAATTTGATATGCAACAGTTTGGGGGATAATGACGGTGGAATGATGGTTAAGTTTAGTTTTTCCCAATATAACAATAACGTGGCGTAATTTTTCACATCCATCATCTCAAAAGTCTTTTGTTAAAAAAAAAAAAAAAAAAAAAAAAAAAAAATGTTTAAGCATGAAAATGACTTCACCCTTACCATAGTTTTGACTTTAAATAAAGTTGTTGAGGAGTTTACTTTTCATGTGCGCACATATACAAAAGAAAGGCTCACCTTTAATGATGGCGTCCCCAACAAACAGTTCCCCCGTCTGATCCGCTGCTTGTCCTTTGAATATTCGGGATATTAAGATCGGAAGTTTGTGTTCAGCGCCCCCCTTAATGCTGAGACCGAGGCCACCTTCCTTCTGTCTTGTGACACCGACTATTCTTACCTGAAAAATCAAATGTCTTGGGGTGAACTGCTTTTATAAATGTAAAAAAAAAATAATATGAATTACTATAAATTGTTATTAACTCTCTTATTATTATGAATAATAAGAGTTGGCAAATTTTTCCATCCTATATAACAACCCTGTATAACCCTATATATAGATAATCTATAAAAAAAATATGATGTGTTCTTCAATTGAAGTTGCTTCTTGTCAAAGTTTTTTTTGTAAAAAAAATGCAATACTCAATTAATTTTTATTCAAACCGACTCTTTTTCAACCTTGTACAAATGGTTCTTTAAATAATTAAAACAGAGTATATCACTGCAGTTTCTGATATTTTGTTTATATATATATATATATATATATATATACAATAAGCAAATATATACATATATATATATATATATATATATATAAGCAAAATACAAATGCAAAGAAATAAAAGTTATTGGGTTATTTGTAGGAGCCCGTGGGACAATTTAAAATTTTTTATTTGATTTTTGGACTTGGTATAAATTAGAAATATATATATATATATATATATATATATATATATATATATATATATATTTCTAATTAGGTATAAATTAGAAATATATATATATATATATATATATATATATATATATATATATTTCTAATTTATACCAAGTCCAAAAATCAAATAAAAAATTTTAAATTGTCCCACGGGCTCCTACAAATAACCCAATAACTTTTATTTCTTTGCATTTGTATTTTGCTTTGAAAAAAATTAATTTTTCATGGTCTACTGCTACTGGTTGGTCTAAACCCTTTTCAAACAGGCCCGTGCTGGCCCCCTTCTTAATGCGGTGGACAGCCATTGCCAGAGGGCGCCAGTGTAAACCCCCCCCATTTCCCTTCCCCACCACAACTCTCCACGGTATCAAAAGGATGATTACCAAGGGTCTAAAAGTGAATATATTTTGAAATTTTAAACCCAAAATACACATTTTAAATGATTTGATAGCTTTAAATCCATAGTTTATCTACGTGCAAACACTTCAGTTTTTTTACTAATTTATGGCTTCAAGGTACCCAGTCAATATCACTAATTTCTTCGGGCAAAACAGAATAAGAGACCAAACTAGTTGAAACATGCTTTTAGTAACTTATTAATAAAATTAAAATGTAACACTTTTAGTACTAACTACAGTAACTTTTGTAAAGTAAACTACATTGTCTCGATTAATTTAACTAGAATCAAACACTCGTTTAATATTAAAACATAACTTTTTATACATGTAGAAGCAAGATTTAACTTGTTTTAGACTGAAAGAAGGCAAAATATGATATTTTAAATACAATACATTTTTTATAATGTTGATAGAAATTCTGCAGAATTTATTGACACAACTTCACTAACTTTAAAAGCGGGAATAAACTGTGGATGTCCGGTAAGTCACAAGAAGATAGGAGAGGGTGCAAATTAGTAAAAAAGATTTAAATAAACGATAACTTCTCTTAATTAATTCTCGAAGTGCATCTCATTTTTTTTATGTGTGTTTGCTTTAATTTATAAACTTTTATTCACTCACGCAAGAAAAAGTTATAAACCACTGATTCTTTGTTTCTTTATATTGATTTTAACTCTTTCAACAAATACTTAAAATGAAATGGTTTTCATAGCAACTAATCACTTTTGGCTGCTCTCTATCGAAAGTAGTAGCTGCTCCCTACTCTCCTTAATTTTGTGCTCTGGAAGAGGTTCCAAACTTAACCCAGGGTTCTCTTCCTCAACTCCAGTTTTCTTGGTAGAAACTCCTCACATCCAGAGAAGAAAACAAAGTTTCCAGAAACGTTGGGAAAGAGCTTTTCTCACAGTCTGAGGAGTTTATCCTTTCAACTGAGTAGGTGACCAAGTTTCCTCAACCGAGGGACAAGGGTTACTGCTAGCACTCGAGAACTTCAAGTTTGGGCTTCCCGACCTAAAAGAAGAAGTTCCACAGGAGGTTCAATCTACAAGAGCTTCTACAGAAAGCTCCAGCTCCTGCCTTTGTTCAAGCGGTTGACTGTCCTTTTCTTCAGCCTACCAGAGTAAGGCTTATACGACCAGTCGTGGAGAACACGCCATTACTGAGTGGATTCTTTGCGATTTTGCAACAACAGTTATACATTTTTGGATATTATTTATTCAACTTTGTTATTTATGGAATTTTATAAATTATACAATGTACTAAATAATTTGGTTTATCTACTTTTATTCGTACCAAAAATTTTTATCAAAAAATAAAAATGTAATTTTAAGTTTTTTTTTTATTATGAAGAGTAAAAAATTACACCCTTTAAAAATAAAGACCAAGCTTGAGTGGTCTCAGATGATTAACTAATAACTAATCATACTCTTTTTTTTAAATTAAGGCAAAATAAATTTTATTGAGTTTCAATTTTGAGGAGTAACCGAGCATTCAAGAAAGCTTCTGAACTAAAAATATTTAAGACAAAAACGTTGAAAGTTAAAGTTAAATCATAAATCACTAATGTTTGTGCTCTCTTATGAAAACATAGGTTAATATCAATAACAACAATAGCAATAACAACAATAGAAATAACAATAACAATAGGTTAATAATACTCGCCTTGGTTCCAGTTCATGCGCGTTTCAGACGTGAGCAAAACGATAGAAACGTTCGTGGAGAATAGACCTAAGTCGATGATTCTAGTTCAAGAGGGATTCGGATTAAAAATATTACTTTAAACTAAAGTTTTTTTTATTCAAGTTGTTAAATGCTGTTTATATATAAGAGAGACATTTGAATTACCTAAATTTTGTTGTTATTGTCATTCAGAATTAAATTTGTCTGTTTCGGAACAGGAGGGCCCCAAAAATCTCCAGGCAGAGGGCACACCGAGATACGTCCTGGTGTCCCGGTGGGCCAGCACGGGCCTGTTTTCAAATCTAATTTTTGGGTCCATAATGTTTGCAGATTTGTTTTTATCAACAGCTAGTATGTGTATTCTTCTAGTCAATCCATTTTCTGATGTACATGTCACTTCTTCATGAGCTGTGATATCCATTCTTGGGCTATATTTGTTCAGATTATGTGGTGTCTTTTGTTGTGCAAAATTCTTTAACTAGACGAATACCAAGGACATGTGGCAATGTTTCACATAGGTCTTATGATTCTTGGTATCAGGGACCTGCCTTCACTGGCTATTGTCCTTGGATGGGTTGCTCTGACTTCGGCCAAATCACATACCATTTTAAAATACTCTTTATATTTTGAACTACTTAGGCTGCTTATTTTAAACAGCACTGGGGCTATGTGACTCGAATACATTAAAGCTTCACCAACCTGTATGAGCAAAATTCATACTGGGAAGGATAAAATGTTGGTTGAAACACTACTCTGTCTGACGCTAAGTTCACTAATGTAGAAGTGCGTTAACGAACAAGAAGTAAAAAATAAGCCTAGTTGAATTATGAAAGCCTAGAGTATTTCAATCGATCATATAAAGTAGGCCTAGTGAATTTTTTTTTCTTTAAATAACAGAAATAGTTAGTTTTTTTTTAATTAGAATAAAATTAATTTTATTAACAGTGGTAAGAGGCAAATTTTTAATTCACCCTGAAAATTTTAATACTGTACAAAAAATTACAAAAAAATCAAAAGTACTTCCTCAAAGTATTTCAACAACAGACTGTAGGCTGGGGTTATAATCCTGCAGCTGGATTCAGTGGCGAGCCAACTAACTGAAATGAATGTGAGAGCGCGGAATATAAAAGTAATTTATGCTGTCAGCATTAATGTAGGTGCAACTTTGCAAAACTGCTCTTCTTCGCTTTGTAGCTTTTTACAATTCTAATACAAAAATTTTTTGTTAACAATGCCTATTTTTAACAACCTAATAATCCAATGATATTAAAAATTATTTTTTTTTAAAGTTCAGTTTTACATTTAGAGAACAATAGCAGCAAATTTAATAATTTAATCATTTACATCAACATCTACAACGCTTCTGGGGCCCAATTTTTCAATGGAGTGAGTAGTGAATGTAACTCGCACTACTCACCACTTTGCTCCTTACCAACTAACTGGCTCAGAATAACAAAATTGAAGTTTGTTTTAGCATCTGGTGTCAATTAGCGTGGAAACAATAACATCATTAAATATTGAAACTTTTATTAATTTAAAGATTCTATATGACTTGTATTGTTATATTTAGAACACAATTACAAACTTATTTTGTTTTAAATGTTTTATTACACAATTGTAAGTATCAACATTTATTTCAGGCTAATTACCTTCAGTAAACATAATGTAGACCATTTGAAAAAAATTAAAGTTGTTATTTTATGACAAATTGACTTATTTCCTGTTGAGATCAAGATGAAGAAGAAGAATTTTCAACCGAACGTGAGATTATCTCACTAAACCGCTCACCACCTATTTGTTGGGTGGGTAAAAATGGGTTAGTTGGTGAAATTTTCTGCACAAAACACATTTTTACATAAATGCGGCAAAGGTGAATGAAAATATTCCTTGAAGTACTGATGAAAAATATTAATGACTGGATGCGCAAGTTTTAAAAGACCTTAAAATTACATTAATTCTATAAAGGTGGATGAAAATTTTTGGCAAATTAGCTAACTCACCAACTCACCACTCACTCAATTGAAAAATTGGGCCCCTCATAAAAAGAAATGATCAACTCACGTATCTAACTAAATGTGTGCTGATAGATGAATCATACTCACATTAAATACCATGTAGTTCTTTCTTTGGAGATTTTTTTATACAGTAGCCTGATTACACAGTTGACTAATATTAACTGTGGATTAAATTTTAATAAAAATATTAACTGAATTAAGTTAGCGTTTCTAAAATTTTTAGGTTATACATGTATATAGCATACAAATCTTTACCAGAGGTATGAGTTATCTTTTATTTGTTAAGAGATTGGACCATTTTACAATGAAGATTAAATATGTTACAGCAATAAAATTAGCCAGGATATATTAAAATTTCACGCACATTTTAATAACTCACACATGTGATGAAAAACGGTAGATTTTTTAAATAAACTATTTGCTCAACAGAAAAATTTAACACTGAATTGATAATTATTGTACATATCCTTGATTTTATAAATATCTCCTTTAAAGTAGATGTGATAGATTTCAAAGTTTTTTTTGTTTTGTTTTAGAAACACAGCTTAATTACAAGGATGGCTCTACCATATAGGTTGACTAGGCAGCGACCTAGGGTGAAATAGTTTTCATTCCAAATTTCTTGACAATATACCTAGTTTTAAGTGGTATGCAATTTGTGAGTACTTTATTTTACGATAAATGAAAAATAAAAATATATTTTAATTTGTTTAGTTAATTTTCTTTTTAATAATGGCCTAGCTGATATGAGGTAGGAGCCAATCAGTATTTTCACGCACTTAAGGAAACTTAAAGATAGCTCTGGTGCAAAAGCAGGCGGTGTACCCGCGGACTCACCCTGGAGTCGGTGGGCGACGGTTTGTGGTTGTGGTTCCGGTTGATGGGCGATATCTCCTCCTTCTGCAGCTTGAGCAGCTCCATGGAGAGATGCAGCCTCATCGGGGTCGGCCGGGTCTTGCCATCACTCACCTTCACCATCCCCGTCCGCACCTGCCAACAACAATCAATCTTGATAAACGGTTTTAGATAACTTTCACAAAATTTCTAACAGGAATGAATAGCAAAAATTTGTATTGTATTGAAAACTAAAAACAATGTCTTGATCGCTCAGTCTGAAGTGCAGAGGAAAATTACCCACAGGGAAGGGGGGGGGGGGGGCAGCACAAATTAGACTCATTGCTGTGCACTTTACTTTTCGCAATGTACTGGGTTCAAAACTAAACTCAGAATGTAATTTTTCTCTGCAACTATTTCACGTAGAATAACAAATTACCACACTGGATTATTTAGTTTTTGAGAGGTTTTGGGGAAGAGCTAAAGTAAAAAAATAAAGAAAAACATTTTTAATTGTAATGGACAAATTTTAAAAATTGCTCCATTCAGGCCTTTTGTACCTCTATTAACATCCAAACACATACAGACAGACATCACTCTGAAAGCCACTTTTTTGGATCCAGGGGGCACCAATAAAATGAATATACCCAACAACAACTCAAAGCTGTAAATTTTGATGAAAACAGCCCTTTTGCATATACAATGGTATAGGGGGAGAAACCAAAAACAGAAAACGACATTGACAGTGAGAGACCAAAGTAAGGGCTGGTGAATCCAGTGAAAAATGATTGTTTGTTGCAGCTAGAGCAGCGATATCATTATGACCATAGTAGGGGTACGTAGGTGGAGGTGCAGTAGCTACTTTACTTGACAGTGTGGCCGATTATCACAAAAGTAACTAAACCATATTCACAATGGATTTTGTAATTGCATTACCTGCAATAATGTAAAATTTATGACATCCCATTGGACAACTCAAATCATCACACCAATTTCATGTGGGTGGCTCCGTTGAGGCTGGATATAACTATCTATATGGTTATAAAAGTTTCCTAAAAGTTCAAGCTTAATGTAATAAATTCAGATAATTGATTAAAAAATCAACGATTTTATAAGCGGCAAACCTACGTACTCACCCCCATGAAGTTTATGGGGAAAATTAAAAAGTGCCGAATATTGAGACAGTTTGACATTTACCTAACGTAACTATTACATTTCCTAACAAAACCAACATTTTCTAACAACATCCCAAGTCAGCAAACCTACATACCCATTCCTATGGTGTTTATGGGGAAAATACAATATCTTAAGATCGTTTGGAAATTCGCTGAGTACGCAGGTCTGCTGCGACGGGGGTATTTTTTTTTTAAACCTCCACTGCCCGTCACCATGGGCCAATATAATAGGCCTGTGCGGTGATCTAAAGACAGCAAGATACGGTCACGGCATTAAGTCACATAGGCTAACTAGAGGTGACTGCTCATGTTTGTGCGTGTAATGTCGTCGCCCGGGATCGAACCGGGGACCGCTGGCTTGTGAGGCCAGAGCTCTACCACTGAGCTGCCGCTGCCGTCTTTTCTATGTTCTTAGGAATGAATACCTACCGATATACTGGTCGGAGCCTTTCAATTATTATTATTAATATATGTAAATAATACATACAAAATATAAGGTTTTACCAAATAACAAATGTATTTAGGAAATTAGTATAAGCTTAATGGTTTATGGGTTTGGCTCAGATGTTATGGTTTTGCCTTAGGTCTTTATAGGTCTGTTGAAAATTTAATTAGTTTCTTAACATGCAAATTATACCGTACCGTAAGTTAAAATAACTAAAAGATAACCTTTAACAAAATTAACATTTTTGTTGAGTTTAAAAGAGTTATTTTTCATGATTGAAATCAAACGTAATTGCTGGTAGTAAAACTAAATGATAATTTTTTCAACTTCAAAGAACAATGTTATTTGAACGTCTACTTTTTTCACTCTAAAATTGAAGAGAAGAGCACTAAAAGTTCTAGAAACAACCAATTAACCAAATGAATAATGACTGTTGTTTAACTGAAGGGCAGAGGGCTCTAGAGCAAGTTGCACCCTTAAACATAAAGTACCATTCTGCTTTGCTGCCCTGACACTTCTTTGGCTTTGTAAATTTTTCATTTGATTCTTAAAAAAATAAATTAAAATTATGAAGCTAAACATGTTTTTTGTAACCATATTGCTTGTAAATATTGGTTTGCCAGGGTGACACAATAAAGTTTATTTTTCCTAAAAGTGAAAAAAATGATTTTTTGGATTAAAATACTATTAACATACTTATCCGTACATTATTTTTCACTCCAAAATCCCGGTTAGAAAACTTATTTCAATGTTTTTATTCAATACCGTAGTTTCAGTACTGAAGGAATTTTTTTTAAAATACGAGTATACTAATCCATTCATAATAAATTATGCAGTGTAGTGAGAAACACAATGATCACAGTCTTACATTGTACATGTTTTTACCTATGTCAATATTACAGATGAAATAGAACAGTCAGGGGCGGTCTGGTAGTTCTGGGAGCCCTCGGCTTAAATATGTTCATGGCCCCCCTTGGAGAAATTATATATATACCTTATATATAACTCCTCCAAGGGCCCCCCTCACCCAACCCTGAGGAGAAAACCTCAGACAACCCCCTTCCCTGCCCAACCCACAATAATCTGACTTAGTCTAATTGTTTAAGCGTATTTACAAGCAATTTTCACTGTTGATCTAAAACCTTATAAATCATAAGTTATTCAACATATATTTGGTGAATGATAAAATTTATAATCTAAGTGGTTTTATACAGGGTGTCCCGTAACTCTCTGGACAACGGTATATAATGTTATTGATAAGATCAAGACAAACACAGTTTACTGTAGAACATGGTCCTCTCGGCCTAGTTTCCTGTATATCTATCTTTATGTGTTTTTTCAAAAGAATCTATATCTCCTAAACGGTTTTGAGGTACATGACATTTTTCTAATTGTTTGTCTTATTACGATCTATCTTTGAGCCAAATTATACCGACCTAAATATCATAGACCATTTCAAAATGTCGGCCATTTCAAATATTTGATGCCCAATTCCACAAGAAGCGTTAACTTTATACATACATAAAAGTTAGCCCATTATGTGGATTTAAATGATATTTTATTTGTTAATTGGATAAAGAATACTAGATAAAAAATCACCCTTAAAACTAGTTTCACTTAAGTGATTACCGTATATGACATTACGCAAATTACATGTGTCCTTCAGATTGAATCTCTCCTCTGGGGAGTGGGTTTGTCTCTGTATATGTTGTTGAGATTACCTTCAGGTGGTACATGGAACAAAAATTTCAATGTTGTTCTTACTCCAGTGTACCTGTGGTTCGTCTCCTACCACATGCTAGACTTGTAGTATTTTAATCTTCAGTCCAGAAGGGTGGTTACCAATACGACAAAGCTGCAACTACTGTGTGCGAGCAGGGGGAGCGGCACAGGCATGCTGGGTACCCAACTGACCACCTCACTCACGGGGAGGCACAGGTGGTGTGTCCTCAACCCACAATTGCGTGGGCCTTGTGGCATGGGGACACAGACAGAGACCACATCCCTCCAAAAAAGTTTTTTGTTGTTGTAATAGTTTTTTAGGACACAACCTTCAGATAAAGTTAATAATTCTGAAGTGATAGCTAAGAATTTAGGTGTAGCCTGAGGGTTGAAGCATTAAGAAGCTTTTAAGAAAGTCTCATGAAGTGTTCTCAGCATTCTCTTATTGTTAAAGAGGTTCCACCAAATGAATTCCGGAACACTAAGCAGAACTTTCCATACAGCTTCCTGCTAAGCTTCAACCCAGCAGGTTATGTAGACCCACACCTAAACTCTGATTCAAAACTTCAGTGTTACCAACTCAGCTCAAGGTTGTGTCCTGGCTGTTTCCTAGAAACATTAGCAGTACTTTCTCTTAAAAGAGACCTACTTTTATAAGGTAAATGGATCTACATTTGATAAGCCCTGAATTAATAGTACTAAACTGTATTACTTCTGCTTATGTTTTGAGGAATCAGCCAAGAGTGAAATTGTTTCCATGGTAAACAATTATTACGTAATTATTGATTGTTAAGCAATAATTTTTTACTATTTTGCCACCTGTAACGTAGAACTTTTAATCATAGTAGTTAAGTACATTAGTACAATAATCTTTGCTTTTTCCCTTTGGCATTGGTAATCGGTGTTAAATAAAGTACAGAAATAAAGACTAACTAAGGTAATTAATTAAGATAGTCTCCTGCAGACCAACTTATCTTTTTTAACCAACTTATAATTTTGAAATGAAAAAAATTGCTGGTATTTATTGTTTTGGTATTTATGTTTTTTGTGAAACTTTTGCATGACATTGTAGTGGTTTATCAACTAGTACTGTATTGTTTTTGTATTTGCTTTGCAACATCCGTTCTCTGGCCTTCTGAATACTGAAATTGACTGAAAGTATCTAAAAATTAAATATTTGATTTCATAAGTTGTAATTTTTTTATTATATAATAGAATGTTCTACTTAAAAAGCTATTTACTGTGGATTGAAATAGTTAAAGTGTTCACTAAGTTCAAAAAGCTAAGACAGGTTTATTAGTTAAATTCCAAACAAAATGTTTCAATAAAATATAACTCTTTATTTACTTTTAATCACCTATCAAAGTTATTTTTCCATTTAAAATATAGACCAAATTTTTTTCGTAATGCATGAATACATTTTTGCATTTAAACAATGTAAAAGGAGTAATAATTGCTCGAATAATGAAAAGTGCTGAATTCCGCAAGAACCGTTACCAGCAACTTTGCAAAAACTTGCAAGCAACACAAAAGTTAGGCCATTTTATGTACATTTCAGTGATACGGTACCTTATTTGTTACGATTAGATAAGGAATAACAGAGAAATTAATAATTTTCACATTGCATGATCACATTTCCACATTTAATCAATGTTACTCCTTTTACACTGTTTAGATGGGAAAAGTGGTCAGGAATTATAAAAAAAATTATTTTCTATCATTCTTTATCCAATCTTAACTAAAAAGGTATAATTAAAATCTACATAAAATGTGATAACTTTTATAATTCTTGCAATTTTTGTCAAGTTAAAGTTTTTCATGGAATTTGTCAACAATTATAATTTTAATGGCCGCCATTCTGAAACGCTAAATAATATTTAGGTATAATTTTTGGCAAAAAATAGATCCTAATAAGACAAACACTTATGCAAAATGTCAGACGCTGTACCTCAAACCGTTTATGAAATTATGGACATATAGTCAGGAAACTAGGCTCCAGAGAGACCCATATGTTCCTATGGTGAAATGTGTTTGTCCTATACTAAACAATAATGGTACATACCACCGTCCAGAGAGTTATGGGACACCTTCTATATTTAGCAAATTATATTTTCAAGATTTTTAAGTGTTATAAAATGGCAATTAGTGCATTAAAACAATGAAATAAGCTACAATTGAAATAGTTAAAAAACAAACTAAATCATTGACAAAAATAATTTATTTTGACATTTCATAATTTTAAATTCTTAAAGTTCTATTGGTTTTGTTACAATAAGACATTCAAATTACTAACCTAACAAGTTTTTAAATTTTAAGTTACTGTCTGCCACATTGTCAATTACTGTTTTACTGTTGTCTTAATTATGGAGGAGGGGACAACACTGTGATAGATATCGGCGAACTGTTTAAGTTTAACAAGATAAACTTTTTTTGAGTGGAGCGAGCGAAGCCAGCGAAGCTCCTATACTACACTCCGGCTTTTTATTTACAAGTACTCCTCCTGAACGGCTGGAGTGATCCTCACGACATTTTGCTCGGTCATAGTAACCAACTATGGGAAGGTATAAATCTGAAATGGTCCAAATCATACATAAGGGTTCTTCCCTACGGCCCTTTAAAGTTACCATGTTATTTTAATAGGTGAAATATTTTATTTGGTTTAATTACAGTGTGTTTATTATACAGCTGTTATAAGGATCAAATTTAACTGCAGACTGTTACTATCAGCTGTTTGTGAATACAGTAGTTTTATTTAAAATTGTTGGTTTGTTTATTTTAGTGGTTTGTTGTACGTGAATGAAATTCTATGTTTACAGGAGGTGCAAAACTTGGACGACACACCATTAAATATATTGTAAACATATAATATCCCGTCGCAGCAAACCTGCGTGCTCAAAAATTATTAGAGTTTTACAGACTTGTGGCGAGTAAGCACAGCGAACAACCTAAATCTGTCGACGAGTGTGTGTAGCGAATCAGCTAACCCAAAAGGTAAGTGAGTGCAGCGAACGAGCTAAACTTTGATGGCTAGTGGACGTAGTGAACGAGCTGACCCAAAAAACGAGTGAGCGTAGCGAACGAGCTCACTTGAATTACCTATAAAAGAATTGCTATTATTTATTAAAAAAATAGTTGCTCCGTTCAAAATTGCAAGCATACAACTGCTTTGTATACTTAGTTAAATTTTACAGAGTTCCAAAATTGTTTTTGAAATATGGGCTTACTTTGAAAGTAATTTAATACATGATTTTCCAACAACATTTGTTGTATCTGTATTTCGTTTGGAGTATTTAGCAGCTTCAAGGACCCCTTCCTGGGGCCCCCTTTGGTCAGGGGGGTCCCTAGGGCCCTCGGTGATCGCCAACCAGACGTTCTGGCCAGACTGCCCCTGAGAACAGCTTAGAAAAGTCGTCCGGCAAAAGATATTTTGCTTTATCTGACAATGTATTAATCTACCTATTTATATCTCTGACTATTCGTTAGTTTTGTTTGATACATTGAAGAGATGGAATTATTGTAAAAAAACGGAACAAATACCACTTTTTTTTCTGAAACTTGATTTTGAATGAATTTATTACAAAAAATTTCCTATTCTCTACTAATAAAAAAAAAAAATAAATAAAAACAAAAAATAATACTATTGTATTAACTTAAAACTATTAATTACGTTATTTTAATGATGTAAGTTATATACAGTATAGTTGATTAAATAAAATTAAATAAATAAATAAGTAAATAAAATTACTTTTAATAATATACTTATGGTATCGATGAAAATTTGTTTAAAGCTAATAACTATTCTTCAACATACCTTGTTGATTCATACTTAGTAAAATACAATAGAGTAAAAAATTCTTTTGCTTTTGGTACAATTTAGATGGTAATGAGGAACACTGTGGGTCGCTGTTTTGCATTGTATAACAGTTCTGAGTTGACAATCCTAACAAAACCAGAACAGATTGTTGAATACATTAACTTTGTTTATGAACAGTCACCACCATACCTACATAATGGTCATTTTATCGCTACATACTATTATGGAGGATTAATTTTAGACAATCAATTCAGATAACGTCATTTCTGGACCTAGTTACCTTTGTCCTTCGGCCATCAATTGGCGTTATCTAACAACAAGTTAATAGGCGATACAGTAGGCAAGGATTTCGATCGTTCCCTATAAGAATATTAGAAAGGCAATTGTTTTTATCATCACAAAACCTAGAGTTAACATTGTAACATTATTGAATGTAATTAGAGCTTCATAGCCCTTGAACGTTTATATGACTTCGACTTCGTTTTGATCATAAAACAAGAGTTCCATAAAGCCTCGAGCAAAACCCCAACCCCTGGTGTGGAATATATAGCCAACTAATAAACTACCGTATGTTTAGTTAATACATATAATGAAGCTACATAATTTTTTTATAATTGTTGTATTTTGTTTAGAACACAAAAATATTAATCCAAACAAGATAAATGTTACATATTAATCTATGTTTTTAGTATCATTATTAGGTTTATAAGACAATCATATGAGACCACACCATTTAATTTTGTTATTTTTTATATTTTTAGAAAAATATAACAAGTTATACAATTTCAAAGTATTATCTTACCCAACAACTGTTGAGTCGTGCGAACTTTTTAAACCAGCTGAGAAAATCGATAAACCCCTCATGATATGCTGAGCAAAGAATTACTTGGAGACCCCACTTGAATACATTCTTGAAGTCGCCCACACGTTATAGTTGGTGATTCTTTATCATGGAACAACCACGGTTTTTATGAGGATGTATATTATAGTCATAAAAAGTTATGTTTTATGTATTTTTATATATGGTTCTAAACATATACAGTAAGTTATTCTAAAAAAATATGTTACGAGATATCATTATGTCAAAATAAAATCACCTAATATACTAATTTTATAACTTTTCTTTAAATAAGACCGAAAATAATATGAACTATAAATAATTCGCTGGGTTAAAATTCGTTATGAACTTGAAGAATTCAAAAGTAAACGGTAGCTATAGAAGTAATTAATAATTTTTTTTTAGTCTGGTTGGTTGAATTAAACAACATGAAAAAATAAAACAGGAATGCACCTGATTTGAATGAATATAATAATGAAATGTAAAACACAACTTTGAAAATATTCAGGCATTCGTTCCAGTGGCAGATAGTAGTAGCTTAGGGATGTTATTTAAATCCTCTATGCATACCGAATCAGGCGAGGTTCTTCATCTAAGGGAAGTCATCCATCTGAGTCACAGAATGTGAATTCTAAGTATTCTGAGGAAGTTCTGGACTGTTAATTCATTCAGTTTGGATTGTACAATAAGAGTGGTTTTAAATAAATTGATTTTCAGTTAGTGAATTAATATCATCACATAATTTTAAGCACAACAAATTTTTCATGTTTTATTACTGTAATAACATATGATTCTAAATAAATTATAGCACTACTAATCCATTAAATCTAGATATACATTGTTTGTCATATGGTGCCTAAAGGGGGTTAAAAAAATTATAAATGTATCATCGTTGGACCTTACAAGATTTACCGTCTACGCTTTATTTTGAAAAATTGAGGTAATTTTAGTTTACTTATTGAGATTTAATTATTTTGAAAACCATAGTACGATACTAGAATCAAGTTGAAAGTATAAAAATGGGAATACACAGGTAAATGCTGGATTACAATTCATGACTTAACATTATGCATCATTATAACACTATAACGATAATAGGGGGTGTATTAGTTTAAGTTAATGGTAGTATAATAGTATAACGATTTGCATCATCATAAAATGCATTACTATCTCCTTTATTTAACTAAAGTTCCTAAAATGGATTATTTAAATACTCCCTAAACTGTCAATTGAATAAAATTAAGTATTAAATAATAGCTTTGAATCTTTGAAATCTATTATGGTTGAATTAAGTTATTCTATTGTTTGTTAAGACAATATTTACCTAATTATAGTCCAGTCACCTTGTCTTCAAAAAGGGGTGTTTTTGGTGCATAAAATCTGGTATCTCTGATTTTTTGCTCAGATGTTTAGAATGTTGGCCCAATGTTTAAACCAATTTTTCGCACACGGGCAATAAACGAATCATTGGCTAAATTTGAAAAACTTTTAAAAATTGGCTTTAACAAATTAACTTTTTATAAAAAGGCACTCTTATGTCATTTTTGGATTGTAAATACAATTTAAAGACTTTTATAATCTGACATTTTTCTCTAAACTTAATGGTTAGGGAGCTACAGGCAATTGAAGTTCATTTTTAGTCCCATAAGAATAACATGGGGCCACCTTTAATTGCCTATATCTCCTAAACCATTCAGTAAAATTAAAATATTGAAGAAGAAAATTATTTCAAATGTTTTAACATAGGCTAATATTTTTCATAGTAACATCATGTATATTTACAAACTATTATTTGTCCATCACTTTAGAAAAAAGTTTATTCTTGCTTAAATGAATATTTTTATGAGTGAAATGATCTTAAAACATTATTTTAAGACATTTTTATTCTTGAGTAATTTTTATTTTACTAAATAGTTTCGGAGATATAGACAACAAAAGTTTGCCCCATGTTATTCTTATGGCTCTAAAATTGAACTTCAATGCCTGTAGCTCATTAACGCTTAGTTTAGAGAAAAATGATAAATAACAAAAAAGTCTTTAAATTGCCTATAGGACCAAAAAGTTACATAAAAAGTGGTGGTTCGTATTTGAAATTTTTGAGTTAGGGGTGTGGGAGAGAAGAGGTTTCATGAGGGGATGAAATTTCCATGTTAAATTTTCTTCCCCTAACGTTGATAGATGTTTACAGTAAACTGAACAGTAATATTTATTTTAGTTTTTGAATAAATTAAGGTGACAATTTTCACTAAAAACACCTTTTATAATTTATTTTATTGACTGCCAGGGACTGCAATTAAACCACCTCATAGTATGGTTTTAATCTAGTTAAATCCAGAGTCGTGGAAAGTTCAAATATTAGTTGAGCTGTCAATAAACCAGGTTTCGGAGTCGGTTTGTACTGTGGTCACACATACACCATTCAAAACATCAAACTATTAAAATATCAGTTTGCTCGACACCGTTAGGTATTTAAAGATTTTGGGTAAACAACGGTTTAAGCTGGAGTCAACCCAGGTAAATAAAAATAAATAATAATAAAAAAGTACATCATTATAATTAATTATGTTTTGTTTTATTTGAATATTTTTTTAATTCAACTCAATTTTTTATATATTTAAAACAAGTAAAAAAATAAACGTGACAGTTAACATGATCTTATAAGATATTAGGTCAGTCTGAGTCTAAACTATCTTAGAAATCAACTTAATCGTTAGAGTTTCCCAAGAAAACAGAGGGGAATCCAATTTGGAGGCCCTCAAGAAATTGACTGCGGCATCTAATGTAGGCCCATTAGCAGACCGGGCGAGCCCTACTCCAATGCGAAACTTCCCTTCGTAAACAACTTGAATAAAAATAAATTCGAGAAACCAATCACCGTATTTCATTAAATTAATCGTAGAACAATTCTAAATGTTAACCCTTTTTGTATTTTTTATTTAAGATCATGCTCATGACTTTTTCATTTCAATTTTAAAGCTCAATAGACGTTATTAAACACAATATTAAGTTGTTAAAATGTTTTGGCGTTGTAACTTTATTGTTATTAGAGGAACTGAGAAACTCATATCAAAACCACCACGGGTAGGCCTATAGTATAAAACTCTATTGTAATGTAATATAGATAATGAGAGACCTTTAAACTTAAACCTCTCATAGCACGAACGTTTTCAAATAATCAGCAACTATTTACTGGTTTTAACGCTTTATATTGCTTATTACATGTACTTCACAGTTGTAAATTTAAATTGTATGTAAAATGAAGAAGCAAGGCTCTGGTCTACCCCTGGCGCCCCACCAAAATGCAAGTGGTTTTTAGAATCGTGTTATATTCTGTTAAATGCAGCCTAGAGCTATAAATAAGGTGTCATATTAAATAAGAACAACGGTACTAATTTTACTCTGTTACACTTTTGTAATTATTTCATCAAAACTAATAAATAACTTCATTAATGGTTTAAATACCTGAGTTATGGTAATCCAATTGTTGTCGAGCCTCAGGTATTTAAACCATTAATAGTATTTATTGGTAATCCGGAGGCTAACATTCCAATTATGAATTTTATTTACATATTTAAAATCACAGACGACGAGATCCATCCTTCTACTTTAAAAAAAGTTAAGAGTCAATCTCTATCTCAATGAATTAATTTTAAAACATGATTCTCGTAAACTTCTGCAGCCATCAAAAGCCATCAAACCTTTTTGTGTAAACGACTGGGACGATGGTGGCGACGTCCTGTAATCCAGCTACTTGTAGGTCGCAAATTGTGGATAGTTATAAGCGATGGCTTGTGGATGCCTTGATCTCTAGTGGGGATTAGCCTAACGTCCGTACTAGTGATAGTTTATCCATAAAGACCATCCTCATAATTAGACCAATTCGTAAATATGAAGTTGAAATTGTGGTTCGGATACCACCTTAAACTATAGGTCCCTAGACACCATTGGCTGTCGGGCTATTAACAAGACTACAAGATCACGCCACAATCATCACGACACTCATCTCTCATTTATATTCAGGTTAAAATACCCACTATGTGAGGTCCCTGTCTCAAAATAGTGATAGTGATAGTGAACCATCAGCCTAGCGCTACGGTAACATTGTTAGGGTTCAAGTAGAGCGGAGCCTTAAACATTTCTATGTGACTGCATCGGTGCGCAATCACTTGCAATGTTTTTACTGAAATCCGCTGTTTTGTTGAGTCAGTTAACAACAATTAAATAGTGACTATAAATCACTTTGCATTTTATAGTTTGCAAGTCCAAACCCGTAGTTAGCGTGAAACTTTCTCCGTAATACGTTCTGTTCTGACCCTCCGAGTAATAATAACACCCGCAAACATACATGGTATATCAAGTTTAAAAGTTCCAGTTGCCTTTGTAAAGCGTTGGTCATGGGATGAAAGAGAGTTAGAGCAGTCTCATGAACGAGGTAGAGAGTCGTTCAATTTTAAAATTCAAAGACTGTATAAGCCTCTTCTTCATACTCACCTTAAACAGTCGGATTTGGTATTTTTAATCAATAAATAGCAAAACGAACGGATTTTTTAACAGTACGTATATATTTGGTATATATGTAAACTGTAAAATATAAAACGGTTTATGCTCACTATGCCTAGTCGTTATTGTAAGCTAATAATGTAATCTAGCTGATTGTGGCAGAAATATTATAGGCGAAAGCGTAATGTAAACGTTTAAATTGCTCTTTCATTTGACAGTACCAGGTTAACCGAGCCTTGATCGTTGGTTTTAATACACTTTTGATATAGTGGCATGCTAATAAAGCTATTAAATTTTCATCAACAACCAACTATACCTCTTAACAGTAAACAGCTGTTTCATTTTTTTTATACCTTTCGTTGTTATTTCGTTAAAAAAATAGCAGACCATAAGATCAATATTAAAAATTACGATTTTAAAACTTAAATTTAGAACAAATTTGATTTTTTCTGGGATTGGGGCTTTTTCTAAATTTAGTTTTGGGATAAAACACTCTTAAATGCAAAGTTTAAGCAAAATCCACCTGCTAGATTTCGAGAATGTGGAATACTCATTCCTTCAGACAGTGCTCGTATTATAGTATAGGATACTGTTACATCAATGTAATAAATACTATAAAGCGTTATAATCTGTAAATTAATTTAGAAACACTACAAATCAATTACAATTTAAATTACCTTTCAATAGTCAGAAAAATAATCGTTAGTTCAAAAAATTTTTGAATGAGAAAAAACTTGACCATCAAGTTAATAAAAAATTTACAAAGAAATATACATTCTGCAGTATTCAATAAAACCTTAATTACAATAATTTATTTCATGTAAGTTTATATCGTAAAACCAACTCTTACAACAGCATGAATATTTGTGAAGTAAAATTAAAACCAAATAAACATCCATTGAAATGTAATAAAACAGTCTACTATAGTTTTTTACTTGTTGCTAACATGATAAACATGTCTTGTTAAAGGTATATTAGTGTTATACCGTTCTGCCGTTAATTAGTGTTAACTACAAGCAGCAAGAGATTTCTTCAATTTAGCGAAGATGTCTAAGGGTTGACGTTGATCCGGATTTCCCCCCTCCCCCTCACCATCACGGGACACTGTCACCGCCAGCTCAGGTGTTCCATGTCACCCAGTTGACATATTAACCTTTCCCCTCCACCCTGGGTTGGCTCTCTTGAACACTTTCACCTCTCTACGAGTTCAAGATGATTACATTTTTAACGGTACGAACATAAGCAGTGACATCAGTTAATAATGAAATGGAGGTACAGTAATTCGTGTAAAGTAAGTTGTTTATGAATGTAGTTTAAGGTCAGAAGTAACTGTATTACTTAGTAATTACATAATTTGTAAACATTTTACAGAGGTAGACACAATATTATAAATGACCTTCTGGGTTTTTGTACTATGCAATTTTTTGTTTAAATAATTCAAATTTTATGTTGATATTTCAAATATAAATAAAGGGTGCCAAAATAAGTTTCTAATTGAAATTTAAGCCTACGGCATCTCAAGCCGTATGTCCTTAGAACTCATTTTGAGGATGTCAGAACTGTAATGATGCAACAGTTTTAGACGATGAAAATATTACAGTAAGTTCGTTAACACAACACACCACAAGAGTATGCACACACAAAAAAACTTAAATATTCACATGCATAAACATAATTTTTCCTGATACTTTCTATCGTTTGTTATGACATCAAAGAAAAGTTTGTAGTAATAATTTGTTTGATTTAAATATCCACTTAATACGTAGTCATCAAATTTAACTTATAATATTAACATATCAGTTTAAATTGTATACATAGTATGGATATATTATGAAGTAACCGGTTTTTAGTTTATACGTTTTTATCAAGTTCTAAAAAAAAAAACTTAACGTAAACATAAGTTAATAAGATGCATGTAAGTCAAGTTTTTAGAGAGACAATTTCAATTAGTCAAAGTAAGAAGCAGAATACGTCAAATTGAGAAACATCCCTCACCTATTAGCATAAAACAGAGAACTGCCTTTTAGATAAATTGTTAGTTTCGGGAAACAGCGAACTCTGCAAGAATTAAAGGGTGTCTATAAATTACTGAATAACCTACATTGCTCTTTAAATAAAAACATTTATAAATCTTTTTACACTATATGTGGATCTGTGCGATGTAAATGAGGCTTATCAACAATGTATGCAGTTATTCAATAACTAAGAGGAAATAAAAATCTGACTGGGTAACTGAGTGGTTGTAGAGCTCGCGTTTGAATCTGAAGATTGCCAGTTCGATCATGAGAAAATTTAGTGATATTTGATAGTTCGATACTAGACCCATATTTCTTCGATCATTGGGCTATTAATTAATGACCCTGTCAAATGAATCAGATGCTATTTGTCAGTAACATAGCTACACCTCATCGGATCCATTATAATCATCACACTCAACCTTCAGTCATAGCCTACTCACCTTAAAATAACCACAGGGTGCGCCGGTGTTTAAAATAAAGTATTAAAGTATCAAAGTAAAGCTTCAGTGAAATGAAAAATATAAATAGACAGTAGACCTGGTGTACATTTAAAGAGCTAACTAGTGTACCCGTTACTCGAAATCGAGCAATTTAGATTGGATTTCAATAAAAAAAGTCATACACATAATGAAGTTTGTTTCCTACAATATTTAACCCAGCCTTTTTGTGAATAGATGAAAAGATAGATGCTCTCGCTGGTGTACTGTGTTTACTCCTATTTACAAGTTTTAAACCGAAAATCAATTGATTTCCTTCAAATGTTAATGAAATGGGAAAATACCAAAATTTGAAGACTTGTAGGGCACTTCTGCTGGGATACCAATTTACTCCAGAAACAGCATTACGCCGAGCGGCATCTAATGACATAAAAATCATTAAAAATGGGTTGAAACTACAGTTGAATCGAACAGGATAGTTAAATAAGTAGGAGGAGTACATTCGCATAAACGATACGTATTCCATTGATAGATATTAGTTTTTTTTAAATGGTAACAGTTATTTTTTCTTAATTTTATAGTTTTACTTATTAACCTATCGTTTACATTTACAGTAGGCAATTTGTAAAAATAATCTATTTTAACATCACGTGCTACAGTCAACAACAAGTTATTATTGTTCACCAGACATTCTATAGCGTAACGCACTAACGCACACATTAGTTTTTAAATTGGTAGAATTAAAAAATGTAAATAATAAAAGAAATACAAAAAGAAAAAATCATCATAAAGGAATATAGTCCCCAAAGCATTCCTGTACACATGGGAATTGTATTCAGGTCCACAGAGGCGATTTAATTATTCACCAACACAAACCATTGGTTAAAGGGATCCCGATACAGCGCTGTGAACCAATGTTTGATCTAGAACAAAAACCAATGTATATGCATCCCAGTTTCATGTATCCGTCTGCATGTATCGTTTTAGGCAATGTGCAGAAGTTTTAAGTACAAAAATAATAATTCTGTGTTTTGTAAGTAGGATTTTAATTAAAATCTTTAACCATGCATGTCAATTATGTCAACAGTTTTTTTTATTTTTTATTATAAAGGTCACGAGCAGATCAAACAAAAACAGAACCTTAGGCCTAAATGAATTCCAACAGTTTCATTGGAAGAAGGAAACACTTAACAAGACTAACTTCAAAGTTTTAATCAATTTTTATGTTAACTGGTCGAAAGGTCAAAGCACCTTGTAGATTAATTGAGTCAAACAAACTTTTTAATTGAACAAGTACTCAAGAGATGATGGATAAATTAATGTTATTATCTTAACAGTGTTAATGTTGATTTTAAATGTGGCCATTTTTAAGTCAATAAGTAAGGCCTATTTTAACTTAAAGATTTGTATCATTCCATATTATCTGGTTGGTAGTTTCATATAGAGTGATATTCGAACACTTACAAAAACTAGCTTAATTGTAAGTTTGTAAAATTTCATAATACATCCGATGAAAAATGAAAATTGTAGCAGTTGACAATATACAGACTTTAAAGATGAAAATAGCGATAATCAGTGTTAATATTTC
The DNA here is from genome assembly GCA_030545055.2 of Neoaliturus tenellus. Classification (NCBI taxonomy): domain Eukaryota; kingdom Metazoa; phylum Arthropoda; class Insecta; order Hemiptera; family Cicadellidae; genus Neoaliturus; species Neoaliturus tenellus. The sequence goes on from CM061533.1 coordinate 225,704,504, forward strand.
GATATTTTAATGTAAATACTGGTTGTAATGAGAGGAGGGTGGAATAACCTCAAGAGCATGAAGTTCGTTTAACCTTCTGGAGAAGATTAGGCGTTAGAGATTTAAGGTGATGGCAATAGCACCTTTACGTCTACATTTAGTTTGTAAACTTAAGTTGCTTTCCAAAGCCCGTTGGCATTCAGATTTTGAAATTTCACGCGGTATTCTCCGAGAATTGGACCTGATAGGCCTACTTATGGAATGTAAATTAGTACAAAATCCACTGACTGCCAATGAGTCAAGAAAGAAACTCAATTTTCTAACTATTAACAAGAGTCATGATTAAATGATGTTTTACTAAAATTAAAGGCTCGCCTTCAAATGAAATTCTCTCTCCAGTAACGGTGTAAGCGAAAAAAATAAAAATTTTACAGAAACCAAGAAAAATTTATAACAAACCAAATTAATACATTTTTATGTTTTTTTTTTGTTTTAGGTTTTTTTTGGGGGGGAGGGGGGTTTATACAACAGTATAAATTGTCATAATTGTTTTTTGTAATTGACGTGTAATGTGTTGAATGATCAATAAATATTGTCTATTGTCTACTGTCTATAAGGAAGGTTGTAACAGTTGCAGTGGCAGCAGCACTGGCGGTCAGGCTGTGGTCGGGGCGGTCACAGGTTTGTGGCGCCGCCAGTCACAAGCAGGTCACATCTAGGCACACAACACGGCTCACGGTTGTTGGTCATTCGCTACCTTCACTGTTATACTTATACTGTTATACAGGCCTAACTGTTATACTTCAAAGCTGTCTCGAAGCTGAATGAATGTGAAAATATGGATTTCGACCAACACATCAAGTGTTCAATAAAAAGATATCCAGTAAAATAATATAAAATTTGGCGATGACAATTTAAATAGTTATCATCAAATAATAAATATCATGAAAGAGTATGTTGGCATGAAATTGAACCTCAATTATGAGAGTCTCTAAAATAGTTTATTGAAAGATTTCCACTCCTATAATTTTCTACGAGGCAAAACTGTTGTTCACAACTCACAACTTTAGTTCTTGGTACACACCAAGAAACGGTTTTGCAAATATAGTTTTTAATCAATTTAGGGCTCCGCCCCACTAGACTTCAAAATTACTTTAGGACCTCCGGGGTTGAAATTTGAAATGGACATGCCTCTTTGCTAATAAGTACTCACCAAGAAAGGGTTTTGCAAATATAGTCTTTAGCTCTTTAGGGCTCCGCTCCACTGGAATTGAAAATTAATTTAGGGCCTCCGGGTGAAATTTGACATGGTCTCTTTGCTTATAGGTGCTCTTGCATGCATTTGCAATTACAATCAATAAGGTACAAGGGCAATCTTTGACTATTCACGGTTTAAATTTGGAAAATGCCTGTTGTTCGGACGGCCAGTTTTACGTGGTGTGCTTACGAGTCAGTATGCCTGAAAATTTTTACATATATATTCTAAATCAAAGGACAAAAACGATTGTTTATTCTTTGGCCTTACAATAAAATTAATATAGGTACTTACTTTCTATTCCATTGACTTTTTTTCAACGCGCGCCGGGTAACTGCTAGTTGAGATTAAAATGGTAACATTACGATATTGTATGGTTTTCTTTTTAAGTATATTTCTCTTGTTAAGTAAAGGAAAAGTTGTCCGTTAAAATGACACTCGTTTACAGAAAATGCGGACTGTGAGTAAGGTCATGTGCATGGTAAGAGGCAAGAAATCAATAACCTCTCAACGTTTTGCTGAGTTAAAGTGCATTGAGTTTCTGAATCGTCAAGGCTCCTAAGTGACCAATTTACCTGCAGTCACTAGAAGGGTTTCGATTGAACAGTGAACCGTTGAAACATGGTGGGGATGATAGTTAATATTCCATATGATTATTCAGAAGATTAAAAATGTAGCATTCTGACAAAATTTGATTTAATTAACACGTGATTATTAGTATAATATACAGACTGTACGCGTAGGCATATAGTTGGTTAACTCATTTACTAATCAAGCCTTCTCGAGGCTCGAAGTAAAATAGTCCTTTATGATGGAATACCAATCTCTATCGATGAACGAGATGTTCCCATAATCTTTGTATAAATGTTTCGCTTTTCCTATTTCATAAACTCTACGTCCAGTATGTAACCCCCCCCCCCTCCCCCCCCACCATCAGTTGTAATGGAGAACTATTCGGAGAATTCAATTATGCAACATTAAGAGTCTGTAGTACCTACGCAATTTCGGTATTTTATCCCATAAGAACAATGTCAAATTTGATACATTTCTGTGAGTTTGTTTTTCGTCTGAAAATGACAAACTTGATGTCATTTTAAATGTTACCATAGTGTACTTCATTTGATGTGATAGAAAATTAATAAAAAAAAAAAAAAAACACTCAAATAACGAATAAAATACAATGAATAAAAACTCCATTTTTAAACCATGTTTAAACCATTTTTAGGAGGTTTATTAAAAAAATTATATTCAATGAACCGTCATGCCATTATCGTGAACATTTTCAAGTTTCATGCGAATCCGAATCAAGGTTATCGAGATAAAGTGTTTCAAAGACACCTATAATTAACATTGTTCTTATGGGACTAAAAATCAAGATGGCGGAGGTACTGCAGAGAAAAATATTGTATATCAAACCGTTCATGAAAAATTTTATTTTAGTCTGGAAAAGTTTAAAATGTTATATTGTGTTAAGAAGGATTACCTAATTAAATATAATTATAATATAAAATGAAAGCAGTCGTGTATTTTGGGTTAGCTTATTATTCTAGTACGGGCTCAATATATACATATTCTTCAATCAAATTAAAGTTGCAATAATAATTGATCGTCTTTTCTTGTCATTGACATTTGAATAGAATATATCTTTTCCAATAATATGTCTAATTCTCCCACATAACAAGTGCAACATACTTGCCGAGCCAACCCTTATCCTTCGCCTTGCGAACGGTAAATTTGATTGCTATCTGATTATTTAATCGTCATGATAATTTAGAAATATTTTTTATTGTTATAATCTATCTAATTATTTTTGTTGTATATAAATGACTTGAGTTACAACAACCGTCATTCAAACTTTGTCATGTATGCTGATGATGTCTCTGTGTTGGTCGAGGGTCAAGATTGAAAGTCTGTTTTTTCCAATCTAACAGACACTTTGAAGGTGTGCTCTTTTTGGTTTGAAGCTAATGGTCTTCTAATTAACTCCGCTAAAACCAGTGCCTGAACTTCTGCATGTCAGCACGTTCCGAAAAATTGAATCAACAAATTCGTTAAATGGCAATTCATATATTTCTATTTGTCCTGAGACCAAGTTTCTTGGTGTTGTCATCGACGAGACTTTGTCTTGGACGAGTCACACTCAGCAGCTATTGAAACGATTAAGTTCAGCGGCTTATGCATTAACCTTTTGAAGGACACATGTTGCTTAGAAGTCTTACTTGATGTTTTACAGAGGTTATTTTGAAAGTCTTCTTCGATATGGTATTGCAGAGGTTATTTTGAAAGTCTTCTTCGATATGGTATAGCATTTTGGGGCTCTGCTCCTTCCATCGACAGAGTCTTTAAGTCAAAAAAAATATCATAAGACGGATCTTTGGACTGCGCTGGTTACATCCATGCCGAGAAATATTTTTCGTCATAGAATTCTTACAGTACCTTCAATTTATATCCATGCCGTTTTGTCATTGACCTTTAAGAATCTGCATCTTCTCTCAAAAAACAATGAATCATGCAGATCCACCAGAGCTGAGCACTAGCTATTCTATCCAATCCACAAGACTTCAAAATTTGAAAAAGGAGCTTATTATATTGGTATTAAGTTTTTTTAATTGTTTGCCCCAAAAAATAAAAGAATGTCGGTCCAAAGCTCAATTTGGGAGAGAGTTGAAGAAGTTCTTAGAGGCTCAGGCTTTTTACTCGATAAAAGAGTATCTGGAGCAAAGAAGACCCTTAGAGGGATTTTTGTTTTGTTATATTAAGTTATCAAGGGTTTTATTATAGGTTTTTATTTTCATAATATATGAATGTAATCTTTTGTTATTCTGACAGTATTATTGATTGCAAATGTAGGATAGTGACGATTCATGATATTTGTATATTTGTATCAAATCACACAATGTACAAATTAATATGAAAATAAAGAATTTGAATTTGAATCTTTATAAAAATACTCATTTTAAAACAAAAACAAAGAAAAATTAACTTATAAACGAAATTAACATTTTCTTTTGTCATGTCTATGGTATACGTAATAATTTTAGTTTACTGTTTTTTCTTGGATCACTGTCTATATATACTCAAGAAACAAAAGTTATAACTGGGAGCAAAAACATCCATTTCTTTAGAGTATATATTGTGAAAGTCTTCATCTTATAAAGTTGTTTATTCATTGAATGGTTATAAAGTCTTTGAAAATTGCAAATTAAACTTACCACTCACTTGCATTATTAGAATAACTTTTATTCTTAATAAATAATATTTTATATATTTTTTTTATATATTTTATTATAAATATATAAAAAATCATAGTGAAGTATTCCTGAAATATTCTAAAAGCATATACCACAAAAGCCTAGTTAACCTCAATCGTAGTCAATCAAAGAGATGAATGCACGTTGCAACATGTGCATGTGCATAGCTTGACTGTTGGGGTATTACAGTGCTAGAGGTTACCATAATGCCGTGCGTTTCTGGTTATGACTTATCCGTACCTGAAGCATTCATTATCATTATATTCTTGTGGATATCATTATGATTATGATTGATCCTACGTATTTAGTGTTTATAGTATGAAGAATAAACTGCAGTACATAGAAAACTAAGATGAAATGCTCTAATTATTATAGTATCTAATATATTAATAAGTATTCATGATGTTTTAAAATTAAGATATACTTTTAAAATGTAAAATCGCTTAAAGATTACCATGTCAACATTTTAAATAAATTAAAGGTGATTATTAAAATTTTAAACAAAACTTACACATAAAACAGGATAGAAAATAAAATAAAGATTTGATAATCAATAGCTACACGATGCAAAAACTATGCGTGTATGATTAGAGAATAAGCTGTAAGAGAAACATTTTCTCTCTTACTTGGAAATCTCTCTTAAGTGTTGATTAAAATCGAATGCCGCTAAAGTAATAAAACCTCTGTGGAACATGATCTGTCCTTAGCTTTAATCTGGACTTTTATTCAATTACTAGTGATCCAATTACCACTTAAACGACAATGCAGTTCCTCTTCCAGGTATTACAAGGATGAATACATTCGATTTTATTTTGTAGTTTTTACATTTTAACACTAAAATACTGTTGAAATTTTTCTTTTTATACATAAAAATGAACATTCGTAAAATTTTTAACGTTGTATAAAATGAAATACTCCCCGAAGCACTTTGCTGTGAATAACAAATTCCTTTTAACAGATTTTCATTTGATAAAAGTACACAGTATATCGTTTCATGATGCTGTGTGTCCAAAGAATTGCCTAAAATCAAGATTTTTTTCTGTTTGTTAATCAAACAAAAAAAAAAAAAAAAAAAAAAAAAAATACAGAGACTTAATTAACACCTGATTTAACTCAATTGAAATAAAACCGATGTTTCGAAGATGTTGCAAAACTTGAAGCGCGTTTAACTTCCCTATTTAGAGTGCACGGGAAGCACACAGACACCAAGCTTTATTTCCGGTTTGAAACGAGAACCACAAACCCAAACTGCGCCATCACGTCTCGCCGCGACAAACATTCGGCAGACATCAACCCTCATTACTGGCTTGTGATACTCAGTAATCAGCAGAGGAAGAATAATTAAAAAGACCGATTTAAATCGTGTTTCCTAAAGAAGAAACTTTCATTGAATCTCAGATTTACATTTTAATATAAAGTTGAATTTGTAAATGGTTTTGATGAAATATAGCATCCATAGCTAAAATACTGTCATATTAAAAACACTATAAAATAAAGTAATATAAATCAAAATTAGTATTACCTATCATAACACTATCGTCATTGCAACAACTCTGAATAACTAACAAACCTTTATGGAAGAGCAATTAGTTTAATTGGAATCAGGTGCACATGTCAATAAAAATTACATTTGTACCTCATTGTACAATATGCTTTTGATTTTTCACAACTGATAATTCAATTCTTGTAATAAAATTGATTACAATGTAGATGTTAAATGATAAGAAACCTATCGAATCACAACTGACTGAAAACAATAAAACTGTATGTAATGAAAAGATTTTTATTTTTAATTTAAAAATATTCTATTTTATGAGACATTACAAAATTAACATTCAATGGAGTTTTAAGCTACCTACTACTGGGAGAAGAAGTGTAATGCAACTCATAACTAAGCTTAAAACTAGGAACCAAATAAATTAACAACAGTTAAGCATTTCAAAAGCAATTAGCTAGCTTCGAATTTAGTACAAAAAATTCAAGTTTGACCTATTTACCCTTCTATTTTAAAAATTAAAAAAAGAGAAATTAAAAAAAATCGCAAACTTTTAAAAAATTTATTTAATATTCTAAGTTTGCGATATTTATGTTTTTTTAATATTTAGTTGTTAAACTTGATATCCATTTAATTATAATTAAACTAAGTTCATGGCTTGAATGTCAATGGTTAGTAAAAATTAGAAATGTAAAAAAAAAAAACATAGAAGCACTACACTAGATACCCAAAAAGTCGAACATACATATTTATTGGATCAAACGTATTTACAAATTTAAATTGTAAAATGTTTTCGATGAAATAATTTTAGGATTTCATTACATATCACTGTAACAGTGTTGCGCTTTTCAGTAATTATATTTGTAGTAATGTTGACATAAAATTAAATAAAAAAACTCAAATTTCCTAAATTTAGAAAAAAAAAATGTTTACATAAACAAAAGTAAAATGAAAACACATGACATTTTGTGCATCATCTTAAAGCTCTTGTTGAACTGCGCAAATTTGTAATTTACACTAATACAATATCTCCTTTAGTTTTGTAGGATTAATGTAAAAAGTTCTTTTTCAAATAAAATTTGAAAAATAAAAGAAGGACTGTCATATGTTTACTATGCCATATCATGTCCTGATTAATTAACATGCAAATCATATGGAGAAATTACATTTTTACGTTATCACTACAAAACCAAAAGAGATGCGGCGTGAGTGTAAATAAGTTGCTCAGTTTAAAGAGAGCCTTAAGATATATAAAATTACATGTCGTGTTAGTAGTGGGGTTTGGTTACTTTCAAAACGGAAGTCGTGCCAATTGCCAGCCGCTGCCGGCCAGCTGCCATCGGCCAGCTGCCAAATCAGTCGCTGCCGCCATATGCCATGCCATATAGCTTCAGGTGGGGAGAGGCTAAATTAAATGAAGGGGTGGAGAAGGGGTGAGCAGATGGTGTTAATTTTTGAAGTAGGAGTTAGTGCATAAAGGAGAGGGGATAATTGCTTCAAGGTCATATGGAGGGGGTTTTAAAAAAGATTGAACTCTAAGAGTTTAGTTTATAGGTGATCGTCATACAGGTCAGTCGAAACCGACAAGGGACTGAAGAATAGCTTCTACATCATTTATTGTTGTAGAAGATACATCTGGAACTTGTACAGGGTTCTGAGGAGTTGTTGAAGTTGAATTTCTAGAAGGATTTTCCCTTGGATGAGTTGTTGATGATATTTCATGAACTTGAACATTTTCTTGGTTGGTTTCCATTATTATTGTAGTGTAAATTAGAGTGGAGATGTTGTTAGCTGAAGAGCATAGAAGATAATGAAGTAGGAATTATTGTCGGGGCCCTTATATAGGGAATGGTGGGGGTAAAATAAAAAAACTTGTTGAACACAGTCGATAGGTGTAACAAGTTCAAAGTTATTGAAGTGTAACATAGAACGTAAAATGTCGTAAATAACACTATCATCAACATTAACCTGAGAAGTTGTTGAACAGTATAATGGGTTAAAACTGTACTTCTTCCTAACTCTATTTAAATTAGTTTTACACTTTGAAATTGAAGGTTTAGAAGTACTTTGTAATATGTGTTGTGTTCGCAAAAGCTTTAATTTTAAACATTGTGTATTCATTGTAACCGATGTGTTACATTCAGAAGTTAAAATAAGACTGAGATATAAAATGAAGTGTAAAAGAAATTAAAAGAAAATGCCGGAGTAGTAATTTTGTAGGTTAGAATTAACCTACAATATGAATGCTAAAAGTAACGAAGTTTATTCAATGGATAATTCTAACCTCAAACCTAGTTACCGAAGTAGTCATAACGTAAAACTAATGAGAGATGATGACTGAGCGGATGCAAGGCAATGAATGTTTGTGGCGCGATAAACTACCCACTTTTATAGAGGCAATAACTCCAGCCAGATGGCGGCAGATGGTGAGCAAATGACTGGTTGACCGACTTTCACCTGAGTAGTAAGAGAAGTAAGGTTCCGTGTCCATCCCTACTCCTTCGGGTCAATGACCGACCGGAAAGGTCAATGACCCCCCCCCCCCCGAAAAAATGGAGCCCCCCCCCGAAAAAATGGAGCCCCCCCCCTACCCCTTCCCCCTTCCCCCTTCCCCCACTCCTACCCCCACTCCTTCAGGCCAATGACCGGTCACCCGGTCACCGAACTAAACATGGCAGCTACCATGGATAATTCTAACCTCACTTGGATAATTCTAACCTCAAACCTTGGTTTTTGAGTCGCTGCGCATGCGCCGCTCCCCACTCTTCTGGTTTACTTTTACACTGGTGTCAACTGGACTGGATTGAATACTGTTCTGGAGTGAAACAACTTCTCCCACTACTCAAGAATGGAGGAGGGATAGGAGCCCAATTCTTGCGTCAGTCGCCAACAAACTTTCATAGCGAAAGGTTGTTGGCGATTCAGCAAGAGGTTTCAAATATATAGTAGGCCTATATATATTTGAACTTCTTAAACTATGTTGCGTTTTTTAATGTAGTATGTGTGTGTGTGTTTTAGTTGTAAGTTGCATTTAATTTAAGAAAGAATTTGCGCATTGCGATGTTAGTTATAAGTTGGGTTTAGCATTAAGGTGTATTAATTTTAAGAGGTGTTTAGCATTAAGGTGTATTAATTTTAAGAATAATGATGGTATTTGGTTGTGTTGAATTATTTGGTTTTTAATAATGATGTGTTGGTACTAATAATTTATGTTTGTTTTGTGCATTTGTTTTGCCTTACAGCTAGATGTTAGGGGGTAGATTAACTGTAAATTCAGAAGTTCAGTTGAACTTCATTTAAAATGGGTGGGACATCCGCAAGCCGGACTTTTTTTTTGCATTTTGTTTAGGAATATGATGGGTGGGATTAGTTTGGGTGGGGTTAGAGTTGCGTTTCTGCATTAACTGTTCCAGTTTCCCTGAAATTAATGGTTACGCTTTGATGCGGACGGGAAGTTACGCTTTGATGCGGACGGCCCAGGGACCTCCCTTGCAGAACGTAACTAGTGGGTTGGGAGTGGGAACCGCTAGGCAAACAGGGTGGTGGGAACAGTATTACTGTTCCCATCACCTTGGATCATTATAAATCTTGAATGACCTTGACCCACTTTCGGAAGGGTCAATGACCCCCCCCCCCGAAAAAATGGAGCCCCCCCCGAAAAAATGGAGCCCCCCCCGAAAAAATGGAGCCCCCCCTTCCCCATTCCTTCCCCCACCTCCTTCCCCCACCTCCCGGGCCAATGACCGGTCATGACCGGCTGCTAACCCCTCTCATTTGCATACCGTTATAAAAGCCGAGCCAGCCGCGGCCAGTGTTTCATTCTGATTCCAGACGTTACGCTGCGAACTTGGAGTTATAACCATGTCTTCTCTACCGACTACTATTTCTACTACTTCTACTTCGACTTCTATTTCTACTACGGCTGTTCCTGCACCTAAGAAAACTCTTCGCCTCAAAAACCTTCCTGATTGCTACAAGAACCGACTTGCATCTCAACCTTCAACTTCTAGAGCTATTCTTCCGCCAACCAACACTTCTAGACTTCGTAGTATTTTTTCACCGCCTTCGCCTTCGCCTTCAAAGGACTCCGCACCACCATCAACTACTATGCCGCCACCGCAGAAGCCAGTTCACCACCATCCTAATACCCCTTCCGTTGAAACCATTGTTCATCGTCTTAGCACACCCATTATCCCACTATCACCATTGCCTCCTACCCCACCACTTAGTACACCTGAAGATCATACCTATCACAAAACTGATTCCTCTCAACCTGCTACTAAATCATCTCCTAAATCAGCTCCTAAACCAGCTTCTAAACCAGCTCCTAAACTTACTCCTAAACCTACTCCTAAACCCGCTCCTTCAGAGCAATTTCAATTATTACAAGAAGAGCGTCGTAGGGCATTTAGCCGTCCCACTACTTGCCCTGAAATGCTTACTAGGGGAATTAAGAAAGGATCACCTTGTGGGAGGAAATGTGTAAAAAACGAAAGTTTTTGCCGTGTACATGTCGTAAAACACATTTCTGAACCACAAGTGACAGAAACCCCCACTGTTGAATACCAATCCAAAATTATTGGTGTGAAAGGAAATAGGCTTAAGAGAGGTTGTGTCTATTTTTTTGAAAGTGTTATTGACAACGAACACATTTTGGCAACTTGTAACGGCGTAAAATATAATATTAAAGTGATTGAATCCTTGCGCAAAGAGAAATCAGTTTATGAGTTAGACTCTAAAGACTATCTCCTCAGACACAAACTGGATGGTATTACAAGGTGGGGGCGTAGCAAGTAAATTCACATAGCTTTTTCCAAATTATTGCTTAAAAAAATACTGGGGGAGAAACACAACGCGTTATAGCGTTGTGTTTCTCCCCCATTATTTTTTAACACTCTAAGTCTCGTGACCTACTTTCATGTGAGTAGTGAGTAAAGGATGGTTCTGTGTCTGTCTGCATTCCTTCGGGTCAATGACCGGACCTGAAAGGTCAATGACCCCCCCCCCCGAAAAAAATGGAGCCCCCCCCTCCCCCGAAAAAATGGAGCCCCCCCCCCCTTCCCCCACTACTCCTTCCCCCACCAGTCCTTCCCCTACCACTCCTCTGGGTGAATGGCCGGTCATGACCGGTTGTCTACCTACATTTAACCGTTACACTAGCTACTCCAGAGTCTTCATTCCAATCCGTGAGGCCACTGCCGCAACATGCCTACTCTATTAGAATTATGTTTGCGACAGATAGTTTCAAATATAGTGTTGGTGGAACTTGCATTTCAAGATGCAAACCTTCCACTAATACTACGTCAAGAAGTGTATTTTTTTTATAGGGAAAATTTTGGAGTTTTTCATTACCTTCAGTATAAATTTATGGATGGAACAAATATGTGTCCAGAATGTGGTTCGGCTGCAATAGGAAATGGATTATTGGATTTTACAATGGATGGTGGAATTTATGAATACAAATCTTACTTGTCATACAAGTTTATCATCCCAGAAGAAGAAAAATGCGATATTTGTGCACTTAATTTGTACAAGTTTATACAAGCCGATCCTGCTGAAATCCATTTGGAAAACAACATTGAAGTCCCTTATTTTTTTATGCCTTAAGCTCCATAGCAGTCCACCAAACCCAACCAAACGGCCCTTTTCAGGGCCACCTAAGACTTAAATTTAGGGATGTAAGCTATTTAGCTTACATGCGACTTAGCAGAAATAAGTTCTGCTACATGGCTAGTTTGATCCGTGTAGTAGTAAGCAAAGGAGGGTTCTGTGTCCGTCCCCACTCCTTAGGGTCAATGACCGGACCTGAAAGGTCAATGACCCCCCCCCGAAAAAATGGACCCCCCCCCGAAAAAATGGACCCCCCCCTACTCCTTCCCCCACCTCCCGGGCCAATGACCGGTCATGGCCGGCTGCTAACCCCTCTCATTTGCATACCGTTATAAAAGACGAGCCGGCTATGGCTAGTGTTTCATTCTGGTTTCTTCCATCACTCTTGTTGCTTCGCCGCTCTTGTTGCTTCGTTTCTGCCAGTCTTAATATCTTTATTTTTAAAATGCTTCCTTACTTTAATGAAAATTTTAATCCTTCTGAAAATGCAGATGTTTTTCAACCACCTGAAGATGGTTTCCAACATCATGAAGAAGATGCTTTCCAAGAACATGAAGAAGATGTGATAGAAGACATGGATAATAGCAGTGAAGATGAAAGTGAAGATGACAGTGAAGATGAAATTGAAATTAATGAACAATTCAAAGTATATTTTATAGAAACACAATTTCCTTTTGATGTAGTTGAAAGATTTATTTTTGAAGCACATAGATGGCTAAATTTAGGATTCAACATTATAATTGGTTCACCTATTGTCTACAATAACAGTAACTTCTTCCTTGTAACTCCAAATGATCGAGAACAAATTCTTACTTGGCAGGACGATGTGATGAGATCATACGAACTGAACATTGGTGTTGGGTACTTTGTTGCAAGAGTGGCTTAATAACCACATTACCCTTCCCCCACCTCCACCCTATCCCTTCCCAATCCTTATTCCTTCCCCCTCCCCATATTTAAAATTTATAAAAGTGGGGCTATGAACCTTCAGGTTTCTAGTCTGTACTCGCACTTTGTGCCGTGAAGTACATCTCTTGTATTTTTTTCTCCACCTTTTAAAATATTATTTGTTTGAAAAAATGCCTCCTAATGTGAATTACCATTTTAATTCTTCCGAAATTTCCGATGTTTTTGTACAACCTGAAGACATTTTAAATAATGGTAGTGAGAGTGAGAGTGAAGACGATGATGATTATAGTGTTGAACTTAGTGAAGAACGTAAAGTTATAGCAATTGATCCACAATTTCCATTTGATACAATAGAAAAGTTTATGGTTGAAGCTAATAAATGGTTAAATTTAGGATGTTATATACGAATTGACTCTTTTATATTGTATGGTGATAGTCATTCTTTACTTGTCACACCAAATGACAGAGACCGCATGTTGCAGTGGGCACAATCTATGATGGAGTGCTATGAACAAGGTGTGGACACTGGTGGCTATTTTCTTGCACAAGTAGTGTAATAACAAAAATTACCTTTCCCCCACCCTACACCCTATCCCTTCCCAATCCTTATTCCTTCCCCCTCCCCATTTTTAAAATTAATAAAAAGGCGGGCTATGAACCTCCAAGTTTCTAGTCTGTACCTACACCTTGCGGCATGAAGATGCTTACCAGAATTGATGGTTTCATAGCCAATGATATTAATATATGGAGTTTGATAACAAACTTACGGATGAAAATTGAAGAAAAAATTATGGCAAACAATGAGCTAGGAGTTATAGTTTTTGTTTCATTAGTAGAACATTTTGAAATTTTGTATAGTATAAAAGTAACAATTAACAATATTAATGAACTATTTCCTTGGACAATTTTTATTCGCAATAAAGTTGAAGAGCAGAAAATTATAGTAGATGTGACAGCAATGAAATATAACCTAGATAGAGAAGAATAGATATAAACCCCCTCCTATTCCTTGGTTTTGCAAAAATAGTGGGGGTAGGAGTATATATAAGACTAAGTAAGCGATGCATAGTTTGTTATTTGAAGTAAAAGAAGTAGTAAAGAAACATGTTGTCTAGAGATACTCCATTTATTAATTATTCTCAAGTTAAAGATGTTTTTGAAAGCACAAATGAAATACAGGAAGAAAACATAGAGGAAAATTATGACGAAACTGATAATGATTCTATGATGGAAGAGGAAGAAATGGTACAGATTGAACAAGAACTATTTGAAGAAATGATAAACGATAGTGATGAAGATATAATTAAGGAAGCTATTGAAATATTTATATTGGATTCATCATTGGAATCACCCATATCACCTTTACTGTCTTCTGAATCTGAATCTGAATTGGACTAAGGTACCCCCACTATTTTGAAGAAGTAGTGGGGGGAAAATATCCCCACCACAAGTTAAAAGTTGGTGGGGGAATGTTTATAAATGTGTTAAATATTTGTGCAGGAGATCAGTCTTAAAGAGACTAGTGACCGAAGATGTTTCGTAAAATACCTTTTGATCCTTCATACTACAATCTGTTTGATATACATCGTTTTCCAGACATTGAGGAGAAATTGTACAAGAAATTTTGTTCTCTACTGGATAAACCACAAAAACTACCACCTAATACTTTTACCTACAAGCTACCCATCATGGACAAGGACGATGTAAGCAAAATACCATTAGTTCAAGTCAAATTTTTGGAAGAAAAAATTCTTGTTTGTGTGAGGGAAGTGTTTCACAATGATTATTCAAAAAGATTGGCTTTCAACTTTATTCAAGAACATGCAGGATCTGAAAGAGAACAGTATCCAGAACCATATTACAAATATCTCTTTCAGAATGGAGCAAGTGTAACGGTAGAAGTAACCATTACATTAACATAACTCTCCCTACCACTGCCGTCTCCCCACTACTGGCTTAAAGTTGGTGGGGAAATGTGGATAAATATGTTGATTATCTGTGTAGAAGTTCATTCTTTGAGAAATTGTTGATCAAAATGTTTCATCATGTACCTTGTGTTCCGACTTCTTCCTACAGGGAAAAACAAAGATTGAAAAAACAAGAAAAGGACAAACGAGACCGAGAAGATATGAAGATGGAATTTAATCGACTACAATTTCAAATACCTGGAATTGAACTTGGAGCTCCAAGATTGAAAACTATCCACTGGGCTGGAAGTTATATCAAATTTTTGAAAGTACAAGTTGAAGCAAGAGATCTAAAATTGAAAAGATTAGAAATGGAAAATCAAGAATTGAAGAAATTAATATCACACATGTCTGGTAATACAACAGTTCAAGAAGGTGAAGAAGAAGGAAAGAAATTTTAGGAATCTAAATTATCAGCACCCCTTTAGAGAATAGGGAATAGATCACTTTGTGGTAATGTAATAACATGCCGCTTAATGATCTATTCCCAGTTCTCGCTTAATATGCGATGACCTTGACCTATATAAAAGTAGTGGGGGTAAGAGCATATAAGGAGATAGTTATGGATATAACTTTCAGTACAAGTCTAACACTATGGACAGCTTGTTAGTTTTATGTTTACAACAAATTATTAATAATGGGTTTCTTTACCATTATATAATAAGATCAGATAAATCTAAAATACCTCAACCGATTCGTGAAATGCTCATGAAATTTAAGAAGGACAATAGTGGATTTGGTATTTATCTTGCTTTTATTTTTGAAGATGGAACAAAAATGTGTCATGATTGTGGAAAAGCATCTGTTTTAGACTTTGAACAATTTGAAGATGATGGAGGTAAATTAGTTCACCTTGTAAAAGGCCAAGTGATGAAATTTGAAACAGTTAAGAAAAAATGTAACATTTGTGCACAAAATTTGTTTGAATTTATTAAGTACAGTGTATCGAAATCATAATACCCCTTCTACATATGAAGAAGGTGGGGGAAAGGAGTGGAGATTATAAAGTGGTGGGGGAACATGTATAAATGCAGGTTGTTTGAAGAGACTTTTAATATTGTTGCAGCATTTGTTGAAACAACATGCAGTTCGAAGTTTGCCATTTTAAAATTAAATATGAAGATTGGAGCTCTGTTGCAGGATTTGTCAAGTCTAAAGAAGATAATCAAAAGTTGCTAAATGTACATTGCTATATTCACAATGAAGAAAGTCATGACAAAATAATGGCATATTTAAACACACCTAATGTAACATCAGAAAGCTCTGCATTTATAAAATATTTAAAAGAAGAAGATTTGGATGTGACCCTAGAAGTTTGGTATCTAATTTAAATTATTGTGGTGGGGGAAATGTAGAAGTTATTGGTGGGGGAAATGAGATAAAACCAGCAAAATTGTAGAACAGAATTCACTCTATACAACGATGGAGCATCCTTCCACAACACCTGTATTGGCATCTGTAGATTGGCATCAAAATTATCAACCAAATACTTCAAGTTCAAATTGTTATGAAAATCATCAGCCTAGCACTTCAAATTCAAATTGGTATGAAAATCAGCTGCCTAGTACTTCAAGTTCAATTTGGTATGAAAATCAGCAACCGGCCATTTCAAGTATAAATTGTTATGGAAATCAGCAAACTACTACTTCAACACAAAATTTCTATGAAAATCAACAGCCGACAACATCAACTAATTTTTGTACATCAGTATTTAAAGTATCAAAACCCCATTCGGATTGTAATAAGTTAATATCAGCTCAATCAGGAAGAATCAGGAAAAACACATACATGAGAGAAAGGTGCAAGAAAGAAAGGATAGAATTTACAAAATTACAGTTAACAGTTCCCTCTATTAAAGTGGGATGTACTAGAATACAAACTTTGCAAGCAACCAATGCATATTTGTTGGAATTGTTAGAAAGAATTGAAAAGTTGGAGAAGAAGAATGAACATTGTAAAAAGTAAACACTCATTACCCCCAAGAAAAACAAAAAAAAATAATAAAATAGTAAAATGAAAAAAAAGTAGATGTAGAATAGAGAGCGAGGAATAGATCACTTTGTGGTAATGGACTAACATGCCACTTAGTGCTCTATTCCTCGTTCTCGCGTTATATTGGATGACCTTGACCTACATTAGTAGGGTGGGGGAAATTGAAAATGGTGGGGGAAAGTGTATAAAGGAGAAGCCTACTATAGAGGAATCACTCTGAAAGTAAACTTGTCAGAAGTATGGACTTGACCACAAGCAAAGAAGAAGATAGAAAACAAAGATTTCGAGAAATGGCTAAAGTAAGAGAGTCAAGAATAAGGTTGAGATTTTACAAACTACAGAGATTGATTCCTGGTGTTAAGTTAGGAGAAATAAGATCAAGAACGGTAGACATGGCGGCTGATTACATCAGTTACTTACAATCGGAATTAATGATAAAGGAAGCAAGAATAGAAGAGCTGGAGCACAAGATAAAACAACATATTGAAACATCGAACAGTGAACCTATAAATTGTGTAATAAAAGAAGAAGATGTAAAAGACTTAAATTAAACAAAACAAAAAAAAAATGAACTTGGACTTTGGTTATTGATTGGACACTTCTTAGAGAATGGGGAATAGATCACTTTGTAGTAATGAATCATCATGCTGCTTAGTGATCTATTCCCAGTTATCGCTTACTCAAAAATGACCTTGACATACTTAGCAAAATATCATATAAGCCGGATCAAAAACAGTTATTCCTCATTTACTGGAAATGGCTCCTGTGGACAACACCGATTATCCAAGGAAATCTATGATTGAAATATTGTATAAAATTCAATTAGAGGATTTAAATATGGAAGAAGATGAAAATAATAGCGAAACTTCAGAAGTAGAAACTATAAATGATATGGATGTGGATGTAACAACATCAGAAGAAGAAAATGCCAATGATGTGGAGAATGAAAATTTGGATATGGATGTAGTAATATCAGAGTCTTCGTCATCATTTGAATATGAAGAAATACATATTGAAACTCCAATTCATATAGAGAATACTAATGAAGAATCTGTTTGTAGAAGATTAATATTTTGTCCAAGACGTTTGTTTTCTTCTGAAAGTGAAGAAGAAGAAGATGAAATAGTAGTGGGGGAACTATTATAAAAGAAGGAAAGGGAGAGCTCATTTCATTTCTTGGCGAAATTTTGAAGAGTGAACACCACCAAACATGTATCATTGCGATAAATGTTTGGAATCGTTTAATGATGATATTCCGTTAGAAATACATAAGGAACTAATTCACAACAACATAGAAGAACAAGAAGAACAAGAAGAACAAAATGAAATAACAGCAAGACCTACAACAACTTTACCAAATTTACAAGTATCAGCTTTACCCGGAAAGGTAGTAATGCATCATAAAATTCAAAATGAAGATTTAAACTTAGAAGAATTTATTAGAGAAGCAAAACCAATCATCAGTAGAACTTTAAAAGAAGAATTAAAAAGATTAAATTTTCTCAAATTTGGATTACTACTAGAAGCTATGTTTATAAATGTACAAGAAGAATTATCACCAAGAGGATTTATAACTAAAAATCAAACTATCATAGGAAGTTCAGACATTGATTCAATAGTTGAAAAATGTATAGAAGAAATATTAACTAAAATTCAGGAACATGAAGGACGAGGATCAGGGTGGAGTCTTATAAGTATTGAAGGATTAAATATAAGAGTTCATAAACATGGATATGGACTAATGGGATCTAGTTATATTCGTTTACCAAAAATAATTGAGGATACAAGATCATGTGTTAATGTGAAAAATCAAGATAACGAATGTTTTAGATATGCGATGACATGTAAATTTGTACCAAATCATTGTAATGAACCAAACCAGCACTATGAAAATCAAAGATATAGATATAACTTTCAAGGAATTAGTTATCCTGTATCACTAAAAGATATATCAAAATTTGAGAAGAAAAATCCCGGCACATCTATTAATGTTTTTGGATTAGATAGTTCAAATAAAGTTTATCCTTTACGTATTGCTAAAGAAGAGCTAGCAGATCATACAGATTTACTACTACTAACACAAGGAGATGTATCTCATTATGTGTATATAAAGAAATTTGACTCTCTTGTTAATAAACAACTTTCAAAAAATCGAAACAAAAAGCTGATCTGCAAAAGATGTTTTAATTTCCAACGAGAAGGAAGACAAGGAATGGAATGGTTACAAGAGCACAAAAGATTATGTAACAATAATTATGAAGCAAAAATTATTTTACCTTCAGAAAGCAGAGCATTTGTTACATTTCAAAAAGTTCATCATCAATATCGTATCCCTATAGTTGTATATGCGGATTTTGAATCAACACTAATTCCTATAGAAGATGAAAATTGTGAAGCTAGAAAAAGTGTCAAATATCAAATGCATAAAACAAATAGTTTTTGTTTAATGGTTAAATCAACATTATCAGAAGAACATTTAAACCAATATGGATTAACTTCAGAACCTCTAGTATATCGTGGTGAAAATGTGGAAACAATATTTCTTGACCATTTATATTTAATAGCTGAAAATGTACAAAGATTATATACAAATATCATACCAATGAAACCGATGGAGGAAGAAGAGGAAATTCAACATGAAAATGCAACTCATTGTTTCTTATGTAAAAATGAATTTACCATTGACAATTATAAAGTTAAAGATCATGACCACCTTACAGGTTATCACAGGGGTGCTGCTTGTAATAAATGTAATTTGAGCTATCGTTTACCACTATTTATTCCTGTGGTTCTGCATAACCTCAGTGGGTATGATGCTCATTTTATAATACCTGAATTAGGAAGAGACGATGGTTCAATAGATGTGTTGGCTGAAACTTCAGAAAAATTTATAAGTTTCTCTAAAACAGTTGGAAATGTCAAATTAAGATTCTTAGACTCCTACCGATTTATGCCGTCGAGTTTGTCTAAACTTTCTGAAAATTTAAGGAAACAAGATTTTATTGAAACAAAGAAAATTGTAAGTAATGACAAACTGGATCTCGTACTTCGGAAAGGTGTTTTCCCATATGATTATATAGACAGTTTAGAAAAGTTTAATGAAACATCACTTCCGCCAAAAGAAGAATTTAAAAGTAAACTATATGACATGGACATATCTCAAGAGGATTATGATCATGCATGTAAAGTATGGAATGAATTAGGATTTACAACATTGGGAGAATATTCAGATTTTTATGTTAAATTAGATGTAACTTTATTATGTGATATAATGGAAGAATTTAGAAATACATGTTTTGCAGCATATGGATTGGACCCTCTTCATTCATACACTTCACCTGGACTAGCATGGCAAGCCATGTTGAAAGAAACAAATTGTAAATTACAACTTCTTACTGATATAGATATGGTTTTAATGTTAGAATCAGGAGTTCGAGGGGGATTGACACAAAGTGTAACCAGACATGTTAAGGCCAATAATAAGTATCTGCCCGATTATGATGCATCAAAACCAACAACATTCCTAGGTTATTTCGATGCAAATAACTTATATGGATGGGCAATGTCAAATCCCCTTCCATATGATAATTTTAAATGGATAGATCCAGAATCAATTGGAAACATAATGGATATACCAAAGCATGGTGAAACTGGTTACATTTTTGACGTCGATTTTGAATATCCTGAACATCTTCATGATCATCATTACGATTTACCACTTCTTCCAAAGACTGAAATTTCCCCTACTGGAAGATGGCCAAAATTATTAATGACTTTAAACAATAAGTCTAGGTATGTTGGACATTATTGGATGATACAACAGGCTTTAGACTTGGGATTAAAAATTACAAAAATTAATCGAATACTACAATTCTCTCAATCTTGTTGGCTGAAACCGTACATCGACAACAACACAAGAAGAAGAGCTGCTGCTACATCAAGTTTTCAAAAAGATTTCTTCAAACTGATGAACAATGCAATATTTGGCAAGACTTTAGAAAACAAAAGGAAACATAAGGATATTAAATTAGTAACTGATCCAGTAAAATTACAGAAATTAGTGCAACAACCAAACTTTGGTTCATCCGTAATTATAAATGAAAATCTTGTCGTTATTTCTATGAACAAAAAATCAGTTGTATTGGATCGTCCTTTATATCTTGGAATGTCAATATTGGATATTTCTAAAACACACATGTACGAGTTTCATTATAAGAAGATGGTTAATTATTATGGAAGAGATAACATTGGTATTGCATATATGGATACGGATGCACTTATTTACTGGATTAAAACAAATGACATGTATGAGGATTTACGGACCTTTGTATATAAAGATGATTTTGATTTTTCCGATTATCCTAAGGACCATCCAAATTACGACTATGACAAAAACAAAAAAGTATTGGGAAAATTTAAAGATGAAACAAATGGTGTGCCGATGATGGAAATTGTAGCATTAATGTCTAAACTGTATTCATTTCAACTGTACATAAATGAAAGGAACGAATATCAAGTCACAAAGAAAGCTAAAGGAATAAAGACATCTTTCCTAAAGAAGAATGTACAGTTTCAACATTATAAAAGATGTTTGTTTGAAAATGTTGAAACAACTGCAACATTTAACACTATTAGAAGTTATAACCACCAACTTTTTAGTGTCAAACAAACAAAGTGGGCATTAAGCTACAAAGACGACAAGCGACATATTTTAGAAGATAAAATTAATACTCTACCATTTGGCCACTATTCCTTAAACCCTATCGACCAGTAAACCTATTCTTCGTTCTTTACCTTCTTCCTTTTTCCTTTCCGTAAAAAAGAGGGAACATGGCAAGCCCAATGCCATGTTCCCTCTTTTTTACACTAATATAAAATGACCTTGACCCATATTTCAACTATATATAAGAGAATAAACCATTGTATGGATCAGTATTTCTACAAACGGTATACAAGCAACACTTTAAGATGGAAAGTGTAAAGGATAAGATTGTAAATGAACTACATAAACCAGCAAGAAGAAGATTTCCAAGAAGAAGTACAATCATTAAAGGAATGAATGATCTTTACCAAGCTGATCTCATTGAAATGATACCACACAGTAAAGTAAACAAAGGATTTAAATATATTTTAACAATTATAGACTGTTTTACTAAAATAGCTGATGCTTTACCGTTGAAGGACAAGACTGGTAAAAGTGTTACCAAAGCTATGGAAACAACAATACAAAGAAATAAATTTAAAATTAAACATTTACAAACGGATGATGGAAAAGAATATTTTAATAAAGATTTTGGAGCTTTGATGAAAAAATATAAAATAAATCATTATTCTACAAATTCTGAAGTTAAAGCTTCAATAATTGAAAGATTCAATAGAACATTAAAAGGAGCAATGTATAAAAAATTTTCAAAACGAGGATCATATGTGTGGTATGACATATTACCACAACTTATAAAAGAATATAACAACAAATATCATCGTACCATCGGAATGAAACCTATCCAAGTAAACAGTGCTAATGCTAAAATTGTATTACAACGCATCAAAAATAATACAACACCAAAAATAGAAAAGTTACAACCAAAAAAGTTTAAGGTTAATGATAAAGTTCGTATAAGCAAATACAAAGGTATATTTAGTAAAAGATATCTGCCAAATTGGACTAATGAAGTATTTACAATTTATAAAGTGCAACCAACTATACCTGAAACTTACATTTTAAAGGATAATAAGGGTGAATTATTTCAAGGTGGATTCTATGGACATGAGTTGTTAAAATCAACAGTTGGTGATGTATATCTTGTTGAAAAAATTTTACAAAGGAAAAAGGATATGGTTAAAGTTAGGTGGTTAGGATTTGATAAAAGTGAAGACTCTTGGATTCCTTCAAAAGACTTGGTATAGTTATTTAATAGCTCATTATGTGTTTAACCTTTAAATAAGATGGAGATTGTACAACAAAAAATCGATTTAATATTAATAATATTGATGAATTGACGGTTGACAATAATAAGTTAAATCATAGTAAACATGGTGAATTATTACCAAATACGATAAGATGTTTAATAACTGGTCCTTCAAATTGTGGAAAAACTAATGTTGTTTTTAACCTTATAACTAATCCTAAAGGTTTACGCTTCAACAATATATATATTTTTTCAAAATCATTGCATCAACCAAAATATCAATTATTAGATAAAATACTTGCAAATGTACCTGAAGTGAATTTCTACAAGTTTAATGCTAGTGAAACAATCATGCAACCAAATGAAGCAAAACCATTTTCCATTTTTATATTTGACGATGTTTCTTGTGAAAATCACGATACTATAAGAAACTATTTTGCTATGGGAAGACATCATAATATTGATAGCATTTATATTGGTCAAACATACAGTAAAATTCCAAAACAGCTTATAAGAGACAATGCAAATATGTTGATCATCTTTAAGCAAGATGAGACAAATTTAAAGCATATATATAATGATCATGTTAATGCGGATATGCCATTTGACAAATTTAAAGAAATGTGTGGTAAAGCATGGAATGAAAAATATGGATTTCTCGTTATTATGAAAGAAGAAGATATTAAAAATGGTAGATATCGTATAGGGTTGGATAAATTTGTATTTATGCGTTGAACTACCGATGCTACATCTAGTTACACGTTGAACTTCACAGTGTAAACATGGTGAATCAAGAAAAACTATTAAAAGAAATAAAATCACTCAGTGATTCTATTAGGATAAAGAATCGTGCATTAAGGATGGGTTTAAGTGAAAGAGAAGAATTTTTAGAGAATACATTTAAACCTATCACGGAACCTTTAAAACAAATATCAGAAACTATGGGTAAACCTCGTTATGAAGGAGATGTTTTACTACCGGTTTCTAAACAAGAAGTACAAGCATTAAAAAAAGAAGATGATGATGATTCATATACAAGTGCTAGTGAGCAAGAAGAAACAAAAGAAGAAGAATCAATTGTTGAAAAGGAAGAACAGCCAATACCTGAAGCAGAACAATCTATTCCAAATTTAACTCAATTGAGTAGTGATATATTACAACATGGACCTCTTGGACGAAAATATATAATGAAAATGCTACATGACATGAAATCAAATCCAAATTTAAGTAAATCACATGTATATGGAGCAAGAATCGATGGAAATGAATTGAAAATTGGTAACTCTAAGCTTGAAGTAACTCAAGACGATTATATCATTATTGGTGATCATAGATATAAAGGAACAAAAGGATTATATGAATTAATTTTTAAAAATATACCAATAAAATATTCGGCAAAAGATTTAAATACTTTTAAAGAAATTTTACAAAATACTAATGCTCATAAAAGAAACTACTCAAAGGATGCAATGATTAATCGTTCACGTGCAACAAAATATAATATTGTTATAAAAAAATTGTTTCCCCCACGAAAATTACCAACATTACGTACCACACCGGCTGTGAGACAACCATTAAAAAGAAAATCTTTATCACTTATGGATTTATCACTTCTTGAACAACATGGTAAAAAGAGTAAAGGAGATACTTCAACATCTGGTAAAGGATTAATGAAAAATCTATACAATACAAATGTTATCTACTACAACGACATCAATAAATTAGTTGACAGAATGAGACTATTGCATGAAGCTATGGAAGCAGGTCATACTGGGTTAAATAATGAATGGGTGGCTCTAGTTGATGAACTTAAAAATCGCGGCATAGTTGTATAATTGTCCGCGAATATAAAGAAGTTGCAAGTGTAAGATGTATCAGTTCTAACATGAGCGTCGACAAGTTCGGACGCTACTCCGCATTAGGAGTGCAAGTTGGAGAAGACAGAAAAAGAAGCGGATTACCGCAAACACCTGGAGGTGACTATAACATAAATAATAAACGACTAAAATTAGTTAAAGATCCAGAAGAAGATACCGATGGAGCAAATTTAAAGACAGTAAAAGAAGCTACTTCAACATCATTGAAATTACATAAGAATACTTACGATGTTAAATCACATAGATTAATTAATGTTGGTAAACCAACTGAAGATTCTGATGCAATTACTAAAGAATACTTATTATCTGAACTTTCAAATACTTTAAAATTGCAATGGGGTAACAACTTAAAAGATGGACAAACATATGATGCTGGAAATTATAGAATAACCAATGTGGGAAATCCCAAAAATAATAAGGATTCAGTTAATAAAGAATATTTACATTCTATAATACCGGAAAAACTGAACATGGATTTTCTTTTTATAAATTTATTATAAATGACATTGGATACCCAAAGGAAGACGGTGATGCTGTAAACCTAAAATACATCAAGGACAACTGTATTTTACAAGATGTTAATGGAATCGATTGTCATGGTAAAACATTGACGAATGTAAAGTTTGGTTCTCAACCAAAAGATGCTGTTACTATGGAACAATTATCTAAAGAATTAAAAAAGGAAACATCGAATTTTGTAAAACATGAAGATGCCGTGCTAAAGCGAGGAAATACATTCATACATGGAAATGAAAAGTTTAATTTAATGCAAGAAAGTAATAATGAATGGGATGCGGGAGGTAAAAAAAATAACACACGTAAGACTTGGTGAAAAAAGTTCGGATGTACCTATAATGGCACAAACATTAATTGCGAAAGGTCCTTTATTAGGTACATACGAAGGTCATAATAGAAGAATAAAAAATATTATTCCTGGTTATGAAGAAGATGATTGTGTCACAGTGAAACAAACAATAATTTGGGATAAACGCAATGGAACTAAATTTGATGCTAAGATGAAGAAAATAATTAATGTTTCACCAGGTGAAGTTTTCAATGATGCTGCTACTATTGGACAAGTCATAACAACATCAAAAAGTGATTCGACTGCTTACACATGTAATGATAAACGTATTATGCAGTTACACGATCCTCAACATCCAAAAGATGCTGTAAATTTAGATTGTTTAATAAGAATAGTAGGAAATTTACTTATTGATACCCACAATCATATAGCTAGTACAACGAGTCATGTGATAATTCAACCCGATGAACGGGAAGCTTGGATTAAAAATAGAATTATAAATCAATATATAATTAATTTGAATAACTAAGTGTTTAAATATAAAAAATTATACATAACTTATTCATTTATGTAATGTATCTTGTGGAGTAAACACACCAGTTTATATAAGACTACATAATGAAGGCCGTATCACTCAGTCATCATCAAGACAGCAACAAGAGAGGACGTGGTATAACTTCAACTGCATTATCCCTGCTTAGACGGATACCTATTGGTGCTGTTGTAAATCGAGCAATAGACGCTTTACCATACGAATTACATATTCCTGGAGGTTATCAATATTGTGGACCTGGAACTAAGTTGGCAAAACGTTTAGCAAGAGGAGATCCTGGAATTAATAAATTAGATCAAGCTTGCAAACAACACGATATAGCATATTCAAAGTTTAAAGATTCAACAAATAGATCAATAGCAGATAAAATTCTAGCAGAAAAAGCTTGGCAAAGAGTAAAATCAAGTGACGCAAGTATTGCAGAAAAAGCAGCGGCTTGGGCAGTAACAACAGCCATGAAGACAAAAGCTAAGTTTGGTGGTGGAAGACGACGTCGCAGAGGAAGACCTGCAAAAAGAAGAGCTCCCAAAAAAGGTGGAAATATTAGAAAGAGACGTCGTAGAACTCGTAAAGCAAAAGTAAAAAAGGCTTCTGTTTGGTCAATGGTAAAAAACGGAGCAGGTTTATACCTAAGACCGTACCGTGTGTACTAAATAAAAAAAATCAATTGATAATTCCAAATAAAGCCTTAACTAATCATCAGTTAAATGATTATGTAAAATGTTTGAAAATACCATTCTTTCGAGGAGTTTTTATGAAAGATGCATTACCAACTAAAATATGGAAAAATGAAACTGGAATAGTAAATTTGGATTCCACCTATGGTCCAGGCACTCATTGGGTATGCTATAAAAAGCTCGGACAAACCGTTTACTACTTTGACAGTTTTGGCAATCTACCACCGCCTAAAGAACTTCAACATTATTTTCAAAACTCCAAAAACATTTTTTACAATTACAAAAGAGAACAACCTAACAATACTGAAATATGTGGACATTTATGTTTGGAGTTTCTAGCGAAAAGTGTCAGTCACCTTTAAGATGTCATCGTATACAGTGTCACTGAGTGGAAATTCATCCACATTAAAAAGTACTCTATTCCCAGCATTGCGTTTATCCATGGAAAGATTATGGGAAGCGGCATTACTTGATTTGACTACCTACAATTCAATTCCTAATGTTACAGAAGGAAAAAACAATTTACTACATTATTATGAAACTAAGGATGCTGCAGGAAAATACTCAGAATTGAAAATAATTACATTTCCTACTGGAGCTTATGAAATTGATGATATAAACCAATTATTGCAGAAAAATCTCGGAGAAGATAATATCACAATCAAAGGAAATAATAATACTTTAAAAGCAGAAATAACTTCAAAATATTATATAGATGTCGGAATGAAAAACTCTATTGGCAGTTTACTTGGATTTACAGATACAAAAAAGAAAATCTTAACTCCTGGAACTACTCATTCAGGTAATACAACTGTTACAATATTAAAAGTAAATAGTATTGATGTAACATGTAATATTATACATGGATCATATAGAGAAGGAGTAAATCAGCATATCTTACATACATTTTATCCAACAGTTGCTCCAGGTTTTAAAATTGTTGAGAAGCCACAAAACTTGATATACCTACCATTAAACACCAGTTTCATTTCAGACATCGTACTGAACATATTGGATCAAGACGGTCATAGTGTTGACTTTAGAGGAGAAACAATTACTATACGAATACACATCAGAGCGGCGACATAAAAATCAACATGGGATTATCATTTAAACCACAACGGAAGAGTCGGGAGCTCAGTAGCTCCTCGACATTGGAAGAGTTAACATCAGACAACATTCGTTTTCTACAAAAGATTGGATTGAAACTTAACAACGATGGATATCCTGGATATATCTCAAGGACCGACATTCGACGAAACACTATGGGAGAAGGAATATCACACACACAACCCTTACACTTCATCAAAATTAAACAATAATGATGAAATAAGAATTCCCATTCAACAACAAGATATTTACACATTACCATGTGAAAGTTATTTGTACATCGAAGGAAGGGTATTAAAATTGGATGGAAAAACTGCTTCAACAGTTCCTTTTATAAATAACCCAATGGCATATCTTTTTGATGAAATAAGATATGAGATATCAGGGGTGACAGTTGATTCAACAAAAAAGGTTGGTATAACAACTACATTAAAAGGATTAACATCATTAACACCACATGAGAAGAATTCAATAGTCACCGCCGGATGGGTTGCTCCCGATAAAGACACTATAACACCTGCTTCCAACGGTCATTTTGATTTTCATGTACCTTTACGATTGCTTTTAGGATTTGCTGAAGATTACAAAAGGGTTATAATAAATGTTAAACAAGAATTAGTATTACTCAGATCTTCAACTAATAAGGACTTAATACTTGCAGACCCTGCAACTACGGAAGATAAACTGGAATGGCAACTACAATTGGATAAAGTTGTTTGGAGAGTACCTCATGTAAAATTGGCTGATGAACATAGAATCGTATTGTTAAGAAAGTTAAAATCTGACCGTGACATTGTAATGCCATTCCGAAGTTGGGAATTTCATGAATACCCTACATTACCTCAAACAGAACGACAAACATGGACCGTCAAAACATCAACTTACTTGGAACGTGCAAGGTACATAATACTCGGTTTTCAAACTAAGCGAAAAGATGTTATTACTGCAAATGCTGGTCAATTTGATCACTGTAAAATAAAGAATTGTAAAGTTTTCTTAAACTCTCAATTCTTTCCATATGACAATTTAAATGTCATGTTTAGCAAAAAACGTTTTTCCATTTTATATGATATGTATGCAAGATTTCAATCATCATATTATGGAAAGACTAATACACCACTATTATCACCTGATCAGTATTATTCCAAAGCTCCAATAATTGTAATCGATTGTTCAAAACAAAATGAATCAGTAAAATCATCAAGTGTGGATATAAAAATTGAAATGGAATTTGAAGAACCAGTAGCGGATGGAACTTCGGCATACTGTCTAATTCTACATGATAAAATAGTTACTTACACACCACTGACCGGAATAGTGAAAAATGTACTTTAAAATATTAGTACAACTACTGCAAAATATTGAGGTTAGAATTATCTTCCTCAATTTTTAAGGTTAGAATTTTGTTTATAAAACACAAGTTGAAAATAAACAATTATGTAATTGTATAAATTTCAAGAATTTTACAAAAAATATAAAAGCAGGAAATTAACTAGTAGAAACTTCATTCTATCTTCAACCGTCGTATGGGAAACATCGTTCACAAGATGAATTCTACTAACGGAGAAGAAAATACACCTCTAATGGATGAAAATAGTTCTGATATAGAAAAGCAAGTTGAACAAGAAATGGATGAATTCCTCAAGTTTAACAAACATAAGAAGAAAGAAGAAGAAGGAGAAGATGAAAAAGAAGTAAAAAGAAAAAAGGTTGAAGTTAACATTACAACAAATATTTTAACAGAAGTATTTCTTCGAATTTTCTACCCTATTTCTTCATGCATGACAAAAAGTATATCTGTTGGAATTGTAAAATCATTGGATTATTCACCAATTGTTATGTTAAATCAAGGAAGTAAAATGGTTATCTTTACTGAAACTTCTTGGGATTCTCTAATGAAACATTTACATCTTTTGGAATGTTATTTAACTAACAACACATTTGGAAAAAGAACAAGATTAAGTTTATTAGAATCAAATATTGAAGTTGATATAATCAAACATCGTGGAGGACAAGTTGTTCGCTTCAAAGATTTAACTAGACATGATGTAAAATTACATTTCACTAAAGAAGAATTTTACACTTTAAGTTGTACTACCGGTCCTGTCACTAGATACTTAAAACAACTAGTATTTTCAAGTACAATAATTAAAGATTATCTAATCGATACATTGGACAGACAACCATTTATTCCAATTTTATATGGTCCTGTAGATACTTCAATTTTTAATCGAATACCTCAAGAAGTAGATATGTGGAGACAATTAAACAACTATCACACCAATTTTAATATAAACGAAGAAGCACAAGAAATAAAAGAAGAACAATCGTGTTTGTAATAACAGTTAGTTGTTGATGAGACTTCATCATGAACAAACGGGTTTCGTTTTCTACTGCATCACAGTTAATGGAAGTTAAAAGAGGTATAATTGAATTTCAAGCTTTTCGAGGGAATGATGGAAATTTCATTATTAAAGAATTAGTAATTTTGGATATGAACACATCTGTAATTTATCATTACTTGTTCAAACCTCCATTTCCATTCAATAAACTAACAACTAAAGCGAAAGTTACAAACAAATGGTTAAACAAACATTTTCACAACTTAAAATGGGATGAAGGTTTTATTCATTATAACATGATGCCACATATTATGAATCATTATTGTAAAGAATTTAAAACTATCTACACAAGAGGATTGGAAAAAGCAAATTGGATACAATCATTTACAAGCAATGAAGTGATAAATGCAATAATAGATAGAGATTTCCAATGCTACTTTAATGAACTTTGTATTTCATCAAAAAGTTTTAAACATCGAAGGTCACAGTGTGCTTTGAAGAATGCCTACCGCTTGAATAATTTCCTTCAACAAAGTGGTGGGGGTAGCTTCAGTGGTGGGGGTATTGTCAGTGGTGGGGGTAGTCTCGATAATAAAAGTGAGAGCGCTACCATGACACAGCATGAGTATTACTCGAACCTCCGAAGAGACAACATCTCCAACGGATATTCTTATTAACAAGAAGATTAGCATCAGCAAAAACATTAAGATGGCATCAAACAACTTACTTCAAAATTTAGTTGAACAATTCAACGCTCATTCAAAATCAACAATCCTACCTACGAAGAAATGTTCCGAGCTGAAAGAAGAAAAACACTACATCATTCATACAATAAAGAAGATGGAAACTTCAGTAGGTGATGCTATAAATTGCACATTAAGCGAGGCACCTTATAAAATTGGTGATGAAGCAAAATTTCAAATCTTCCTACCAAAGCGCTTCGTACAACTACTACAAAATGAAGATCTTCGTATAATTCAACCCGGCGCACTCTATTTGGTATCACATGGACCAAGTGGAAACAACTCTACTGAACTTACAATTCATGTAACACCTACTACTGATTAGTTTGTACATAAGATTGTAAATATTTCTTTGTATTTGTTTCTCAATAAATATGATATAAACCTAAAAAAAAAAAATAAAAAAGCAACATATTGTAATGTGTTTGTACATTACAATATGTTGCTTTTTTTAAAAATTCCATGGGATGACCTTGACCCAATTTTGTGCGATAATAAAAGTGAAAATCAACTTGTAAAATTCATCAGTCTACGACTACCTTTCGTACCGTACACATCTCACTCTCTATCACTAAATACAAAACTTCAACATGTCCCTAAAGGTTAAGTGTGCATCTTATGATACCAACACCATAACTACTTTTGAACAACTTGAAGATTTAACTAACGAAATGCGAGTTTTACTTACCGGTGGTTATCACTTAACTGTTGATGTTAGTGCTACTAATACAAGGATGTTCACTAAAACAAAATATTGCGATGATGAAATATTTTTTTCTACACAACCTACAACTTCTTCATCGCCAGCTGGTCAACATAACGTCAAGTTCCAGAAGTATTACCAATGTTGAATAACTTTTAATAAATAAAATTACAACTAAGGAATCACGTGATCAATGTCAAGTTCATAAAAAGGATGTAACAGTTTGATAAATAATCATTCGCTTCTCAGCTCTCGCCACAACAAGATCTATTCTACAAAATGTTATACAGAATGATGATTGAACTTGATGGGAAAATCTATGGAAAGGATTATAACACTGTTGAACAAATGACTCAAGATTTAGATGTATTAACTAAAGAAGGATATCAAGCTAAATTAATTTTAAAATTTCCTGAAGTACATCCACTATCAACAGAAGAACTTATTGCTATGGCTAAGGCAGAGAGAGAAAAAAAGTCTGAAGAAAACAAACAGAAACAAACTTCCTAAATTTCAATAATCCTTACACTTGTAAGGTATAATTTTTTAAAACTCCATTTGGATGACCTTGAAATTACCCCTACCACTTTTCATAGTACATAAAACTCGCTATTCATCACTATACAATCTTATTCTTTCACTAGACTCCGCAGCGTCAACATGGAAGAGCAAAAATACAAGTACAAACCTCGTTACTGTTGTGAACAACAGTGTACAGATTTAGGACCAATGATGGTGGATGGGTTAGCTTGTACTAAATGTGAATTCTTCGGATCTTGTTATTGCAAATGTAAAACAAAACAACTACCGCCACCGGAATTGCGAACTTTCAAATTTTACAAATCAAGATATTTTCATACATGTTGTCCTCAAAGATGTTTCAAATTTCACCCTCTAGATCTTGCTCATTGTCAACGCACCAAGTCTCATCAAGATGATTTTTGTACACATATGATAAAAAGATGTAAATACAGATCAGATTGGTAGTCCGATCCTGTAGAACCATCAAATGTATAATTTCAGTTTTACACTCTTTTTTAAAACTTCAATTGGATGACCTTGAGATTTCCCCCACCACTAGTTCTAATTTTTATATAATATTAAATCATTCCACTTCCAACACTCTAACTAACAACATGGAAGGAAAATTTATCAAGTTTGAACATATAATAACTGACAGGGAGGAGATGGAAGAATTGTTTCAAAACTTACTTTCTGTCATTGACGAATATCCTATAAGATGGTTCAGAATTGTAGTTCAATATTTAAATCCTGGTGAATTGTTTTCTTCATCGAGTGAAGAGGATGAAACAACTACTTCGGTTCAAATAATTGAATTAAAAGACGAAGAAGAAGAACTAAACGTTCTATTCAATCATAAGCTCAAGGTCCCCTATATAGAAGCCCCCTCCCTAGAAAGCCCCCCTCCCTAGACACCTGCTCAAGGTCGCCATTATATAAGCCCCCTTCCCTAGGCACTAATCCTCATTCGATTGCCAACTCTCTAACGATGAACACCTCTCCATTGGCACGAATGAATGCTAGTTTTCAAATAAACTCAAAAGATGATTTACAAGAAATATTTAATGCTTTAAATGAAATTATAGATAAATTTAACGCTATTATAATGAATTTGGAAATAACTTACGCTTGTCCTATTTGTAATAATGTTGAAAGTTCTGATGAAGACAGTTTACTAAATACTACTCCTCTTACCCCTCTACAGTCGGACACAACTTCTGAGGCAAATGATGAGCAGCATCTTTCCCCCACCACTTCTATGTAACAACGCTCTTTCCCCCCACCACTTCTTTATTTAACCGACATTTCCCTCTTTTAACTCTCATTCCATCCTCGCCTCTTCAACTATCAACATCGCTTCTTTCAAAATTTCAAAAAACACAAACATGATGGATATGATGGATGAAGTTCCATTTGTAACAAGTATGGAAGAGGATAAATTGAAATTGGAAATCAAACGATTGGAAATAGAACGGGAAAACCAACTCGAGATGTTAAATTTGTTCAAACTTTTCAAATACATCATCTGGGGACTCTGCGTTTACCTTCTCATCGTCGTCGGTGTTTGTGTTTACAACTCTGTAGTTCATAACAAAACTTCAACTTGTTTAAACACTGCTGTCACACATTGATTGTATGTTTTTCACAAATAAAATTCACAAACCTAATTCTATACCTATCCCGCTATCACCGGAGTTAGTTCCACTATCCGAACTATTACTCCGGTGGTAGCGGGATAGGGTTTTTTAAAACTTACTCTGGATGACCTTGACATACTTTCCATAACCCAATTGTCAATTTGAATTTCAAATTTCAAATAACATCTCCTCCCCCACCGGAAGCTATATGGCATGGCATATGGCGGCAGCGACTGATTTGGCAGCTGGCCGATGGCAGCTGGCCGGCAGCGGCTGGCAATTGGCACGACTTCCGTTTTGAAAGTAACCAAACCCCACTACTCGTGTTAGCATTTAAATTTTTGAGTTTTGTTAAAAAAAATTAAATTTTGGACATTTTAGATTTTTAATAAGTGTGGTCTTGTGACATATCAATGTAAGGCTTAGCTTATTTCAAATAAGTATTTTGAATCAGAAGTCATTTACGACAAATAATAAAAGAATTACACAGTATTCCGTAAATTTAGATTTTGGCTAAAAAAATGGACGCCATTTTGAGACGAATAAAGTTATCTAAATTATGTTTTCACCAAAAGGTTTTTATTGAATAGACCTTTCAAACGATGTATGACATGACAAATGTTTGTGTTTGAAATTTCCAAGATTCGACTTATGACCCCTAGTTTTTGGGACAATCTGAATTATACAACGTTAATAATATGTTTAAATTATTCTTTTGGGTCAATTTAGAGGAAATAATTTTATTTCAAGATTGTAGTGCAAATTGCTGATCTGTAACCGATAATACCTTACGTGAAACACCCTGTATTTGCTTTATCACTGAGGGTATATTACCCTCGTCAGACAATTTGAAGTCTAATTGAGAAAACAATAAACTTTAAGTCTAATTCACCAATTTACATTTAATTGATAAAGATTGACTTCGTTAGCTTCTATTTAACATCCTGGAAGAAATTAGTTTTAGTTGTTCGTTAAGGTGTTTAAAGTTTAGCGACTTAATAACTTTTAAAGTTTACTGTCGTTATTCGTTAGAAATTTCCTGTGCTACCAACCTAATTTCAGACTTATTCAAACAGAACAGGAAATATTGAATAAAACATTTATATTATTTTAGTCATGTAAATCTTAAAAATTTTTCAATATGAACCTAAGGTAAAGATTAGTCAAATAAATATATTCTTATTTTAACATTTGCTTGTAGTTAATAGCAATGTTTCAACGGATAAACAAAAGCAGTTTGAAGTATTTTAAATAAGCAATTGAAAATATTAAAAATTAAAACGGTTATTTTAAAAACTTAACTTAAAAGATCCACTTTATGTACAACTTAAATAAGAATGAAAATTAGTAGAAAAATCAGCAATTGTCATTTTGAGACATGTAGACTAGTAAATTTTGAAATTTAATCTGAATACAGGCTGTGTAGCTTGAACTTATTACTTAATTTGAAGAAGATATTTCTGACTACGTACTTTGAAACAAACTGTGGAGTAAATTTTCCATCCAATTCCGTCTCACAATAAATAATATATTAAAGGAAAATAACCACCAGAAGGCCCTGATATGCTTAGTTTATATCACCCTAAAACATGACACAATCATAAACTGGTGCATTTCATAGTTGGAAGGGAGCAAATGCAGCGCAGTAGCGCTATAAATACAATCTGCCCGGAGCTACTATCCCGCACAAAGTAATGAACTGCCACCCAGCTGTTGTGTCTGAAATGACGTTTCATTAGCTGTCAAATAACACTGTCATCTTTTTAGTCGTCTTATTTCATACTTCTTTTTCTACGAAAAATACTAGGTTTTGTTCTTTTTATACTTGTTATTGAGTGTACATATTATTATTCTCTTCTATTGTCATGTCTTTATACCGTCAATAATGGAAATTATGTGCAATGTATGGTCTAGTTTTACCATTAAGAGGTTTTCGGTGGTAATAATGTTAATAAGTACTTTCTAATAACTTTTGATCTCTTACGATATTTTTTATGACTTTAACAAACATGCAAAGGGTAATAGTTATTACCCCGGTTTCCTTATTTAACCTTTTTAAATAGTTAACAATACTTAAATATCATAAAAAGTATCATAATATACTAATGTGGCTCTAAGGGGTTTACCATCTAAACGAAATTAAATTAATTCGTAATTATTATATATTAGGGCAAATACTTTAAAATGTTAAAATTTAATCACCATCGTAAATGTAAAATTTGTTTTTCTTTTCAAATCCGTATTACTTTCAAATAACGTATTACACTATCGTAAAACATGTTTAATGCTTTAAAAATCTTATTACGATTAGTAATTGTAAAATACTCGTACATTGTAGGGAATCAAAGGATTAAGAATATGAACATTTATTATTCATTCTTATCAAGCCTGAGCACAAATCGCCGACAAAAGCGTTTAAAACAACAATGGTGTTGGTGGCAGATAAGAAAAACGTGTTACCTCTTTCTAAAGGCGAGCTTTTTAACTTTTTTCAACGTCTTTTGGCTTCATACACAAAAGGGTTTTGCTTAGAGATTCATAATATTTTAAAACTATTTTGAAAAAGCAATAATTATTTTAAAACATTTCATACTTACTACAGTTTCAAGAAATACCTTTGTCTCATGATTGTCATTGCTCTGTATTTGCAAGTAGTTTATTACAATACAGTTAAGATCTAAGAAAATGATCAATATCAATATCAAAAAAAATACAAAAACAAACTATGATCATATGACTGCCTGTCCCAAACAATACTTTGCCTGTCCCAGTTTCTAGGTTCTTATAAGTTTGTCAACACAAATAATAAATCGCTTAAGTGATTTTGTTCAGACAACTATCGCAACATTAAATTAAATTCCATTAAACTAGGTTGTGAATAATTATGAAACAATACTGGAATACAAATTGTCAAAGAGTTTAAACTGTATAGTGGCATCGTAATGAAAAGTATCGTTTACTCGTTATATGATTGGTCTATTTCGGGGCTCGATTATAGTCTTCTTGTCTTCACCTCGCTCGTGAAATACTTTCTTGCCTCAAAATAGATAACTTCTGTGAATCACTAGTAATGAAATATACTACTGTATTAAAATTACTTTTCTAAATATAAATACACACTTTTTGAAGAACTGCATATTTTAAGTCAGGATAATATATGTGAAAATAAGGATGATAATTTAAGTACACAACTCAGTAGTAAAACTATGATATTGTCGTGTAAACTATTCGGCGTGTTAACAAGCTATAATCTGCCAGCGTACTGAATGGTTTAAAATCATATAGATATTGTTAAAAATTTAGGAGAGTATTCAATTTAGCTTTTTAAACCTGTATATAGTTATGATGTACTAAACAACCAAAATATGTAGAAATTTCCGTAGTTAGCATAACAACTTAAAACATAGACTACATAGTTCGTATGACGATTATTGAACACGTAATATATTTTTCTGGTTTTAAATTGAATTGTTTATTCATAAATCAAGTCAAGAAAAGACCTGTAAACTATTTATTAACAACTTCAATATATTTTACGAATCTGATGTACCTTCACTTTCTAGCATCAGTGAATGCCTTTTGGGAAATAAACGGTTAAATTTTATGAGAATGAAAAATAAATAAAATATTCCGGAAGAATTTAAGCACCACCGAAAAACAACATAATCCGACGCATTTTCCCGGTTTCGGGTCGAGTACAGTCTCTCGAGAAATTAACAGTCGAGTTACCACCGAGGTCCCTAGACGGTTAACTCGAGCACCGACTGTACCTGCAGTAAACCGGCAACTTTAGCGTTCCGTACGATCAACACGTACACCAGATAAACTAAGACTTAAGAGATTTATATTGGAACTTTTATCCCTGTGCTGTGAAAATAACCGCCTCCTACAAGATTTACTTGGTTTAGATTAAATTCGGATTTGTATTTGCAACCTTCTAATTCTAAACTTCATTGCATTCTTAAATTGTTAAAGTAAATTATGGACTCTGAAATCATGTAAGTCTATGATGTGTTAAATGATAAAAATAAAAATAGTGTTGATTCAGCTAAAAACCCTAGAGTTGAGGGATCTATTATTAATAAAGAATAAGAAAATGAACTCGAAATTTTAGGTTTGTCTCCAATTCATATTGATGAAATATTCCTTCAATGATTTACAGTACCTAGGAGGAATCTTGTTGTGTTATAGAAACCAAATTAAAGTAACTCATACAAAAATTGAAAGAACATTATTGAAAAATTATGAAAATTTTGTATTATTAGGATTTGTATTAAATAAATGAGTACTAAATTAATAAATACGTTGAATAATCGGTGAGTTACACGTTTATCCACTTTTGAAGCAACTTTGAGACCAAGGGTTTTTAATAGAGAGGATATTTTGTATTCGTCACTAGTACCTGGCTGGGTAGCTGAGTGGTTATAGTGCTTGCCTTTGAATCCAAAGGTTGCCGGTTCGATCCTGAGGAAAGTTAGTAGCTTTTTAAAGGATCGATTCCGGACCCAGTTGCCATTTGTCATTGGGCTATTAATTAATAATGCTTTCTAACAACTGGTCGATGTTAGATAGTAACAAGGCTGGGGTTTGGACCGTTCCCCGTCAAAACGTTAAAAAATGCCTCTGGCGTAGATAGACACAAAATACCACACGTTTCCAGTATGTTATCCACATACACGTGACTTGTAGGTACGTCCTAAGTTTCAATTCCTGACTATTGAAGTCTGGCACCATTTGCTGTCATTGAATCGTTTTCAAGATAAAAATCCAATTTATATATTCAAGAAACAACATTCACTACAAATAATCATAACCTGTATAACATAAATTATAACATAACCTGTACAACAAATGTAAAACCTGTATAACATTTATTTTTATATGCCTTTTCAAAATCTATTTCACATAGTCATTGATATACTTTTACAATCTTACCAAGAAGGTGCATACTCTTAAATCGATCGGAATTTAATCCTAATACACTTTTTCCAGTTTTGACTGTGGTCGAACAAAATAAATTTGTTTCATTATCAGATTCGTTTCGCAAATTCTATTAAGATTCTTTGTACATGCTACTTATTATTAAAAGATTAAATCAAGTAACGGTGCAAAAGTCACTCTTACGTGAAGATGAAGTCTGACTGAATATTATACTTCAAATCGAGTAATAGTACGAAATGCATTTTAAGTAGATGGCGGACCCACTACTACGCTATAAAAAGGTAAATGGATAACTAGTAAAATAATGCTAAAATCAATTAATATTTCTAAACCTCTGTAAAATAAGTGATAATTTCGATAGCTAGCTTATATTAATTTCAATAGAGATTTCGGATAATGGTTCTTATATATTTTTTATGGATCAGTAGTATGGTTTAGTAATGGAACAAACAAGTAACTATAAAATACTAAACACACCTTTGAAATAGTAGTAAGATGCATTTTATTTCCTTTACATTTAAAATATGTAAAAATCATATTACAGGTTACTTGTGCGTTTACATGCGAGTATATTTCATCAGCATTGAAGCCACCGCGACCCACGGGACGGAAATTGATTCTCCCGTAGGGAGGTTCCATGTAAATGTACACAAACATTTTGAATAGATAAAATAAATTATATATAAAAATATTATATACAGTTGGTTCTTAATTTTTTTATGACGAACATTAGTTCTCAGGAAAATTTTATTTAACTATTTAGCATTTTATAATTTTAAATTCCATGTAATTTGTTCTTGACAATTCATCATTAAAAATAATTATCCCAATCAACTGAAGTAATAACGCTTTCAAGCACTGAAGCAAGAGTTAAGTAATTTTATTTTCAGTTTTGGTTAGCTTTACTTCATTAATTTAATTTTGTATTATTTTCATTTTAAAGTACAAATGAGACTTTGATTTTTAGACTCTTTTGTTAAAAATAATTAGCCTACATTAAAATTAAAACAAGAAGACTATAATCATCTACTAAATATGTTTGATTTGTGGAACGTCTAACAGATCCTTAAGAAATATTCAAACTTAGATAAAGGTAGGTGAAAGTAAGGTTAATATTAAGCAAATTCATATCCACGATTAAAGTTTACATCTACGAATAAAGAATTACTCATCTAGAGTATATCCAATTTGTTGTTAATTTGGTGGTAGTTTGATTTTTATTTCTGTGGTATATTTGTTCTTACAATAATAACATAAATAATAAAAAATTATTAAAATTTTATTGAAAATTTTAATTATTTTGGGGATATTTAGTAAGTCACAAAATATTGATATTTAACTGGATACGTTTGAACTATTTCCAATCACTGGAAATGAGGTGGTAAATCTTAATTAATTGCGTATTTCAGAGAATAAATAAATAAACTAAAATTGAAAGCGATTTTAGGATTGACACGAATGGATATCACTGCAAACGCTATAGGAGTTTCATTATAGTGATAAATGACTAGCGTAAACAGCACCTGCGCTGAGGATAAAAACCTCTCACCAATTCTGCCGCACGGATCAGATTTAAAAGTGTAATCCTATTAAGTTTTAAACCACTTTAACATATTTAATTCAAATATGATACATAATTAGAAAAAAACTACATAATAGTCAGAATTTTTTAATTTATCAAACTATTAATATAGTAATATAAATAATTGGCTACTTTACAACATAAGTTATTTAGTCGTTAAATCATTACATATTAAACTAAGTAGCAGCTTATATACAAAGAAATCATTCATTCATTAAGTTTTATTTTATGAGAGGGTAAAGCGGTCTTATAAAACAACCGCAATACTACATACCGGGTGTCCCAGTCCACACGTACACCCATTTTAAAATTTAAACAAAATAATTTTTGTAGAAAAACAAATTTTACCGTTTTAGGTAAACCGGCTACCCTCTATCAATTGACAATAATTTCAATTAACAGGGTGTACCATAATTAACCAGACCAAAAGTCACTAATTTTAACTACAACCCCCCTCTTTTTATAAATTTTTGGAATTCTACACGTAATTTTAATATAAATTAAAAATTTAATTTGTACTGATAATCCTGACGGCTTAGAAGATAATGGCGGTTGAAATTTATATTTTCCCCAGAAGAATAACATAGAAAAATTTCACATCCATTATTTCTGAACAGTTTATGTTAAAAAGAAATGGTTAAGCATGAAAATGTCTTAGAAAATCATTTTAAATAACATTCCATTGTAAAATGTCGATAACTTCAGTATATGATATTATTTTAAATTTCATGGTGCTTACTTCCACCCTAGCGAAGGTCCATAAAAATTTTATTAAGATATATTGATAAATAAGATATATATAACTTATAAATCATGATAGAATTATGCCTGAAACTTTCTATTATAATTTTTTATCACAATTAGTATAAAGATAAAAATACATGAAAAGTAAATAAATCAACATATAACTAAATATAAATTATTATATTATACAAGATACTTAAAATATATGATAAAACTATACATACTGTAATACCACATCCTTACTAATATTATAAATGTGAAAGCGTGGATGTTTGTTACGCTTTAACGCAAAAACTACTCGACGAATAATCATGACACTTAGTAGGCCTACACATATTCTGGGAGGTACTAGAAATAACACAAGATACTTTTTATCCATATTCCTCCATAGGGCTACGCCCCACCCGTCTTCAAAGTTACTATGTTATTCTTATATAAGCAATTGGAATTTTGTATTGGAACATATTATTTAACTAAGGAATATTAATTTTGTAAACAGCTGTTCTCCTATAAATTATTGAGAACTAGAGGATTTATAGTTTTGCGGTGAGTAAGCGTAGCGAACAAGCTAAACCTCACAGGGAGTATCGCGGGTGAAACCACGGGAAAAAGCTAGTATATATTTATAAACGTACCTATGATATCCTACACTATAAAACAAGCAATGTTTGTACGGGCAAAATTTTTGTTCTCTCCAAGGAATTTTATTTTTTAGTTGAATATGGGGTTTTGGCCACGAGAAATCGATTGAAGCTGGTCCCATGGCTGGGAAAAATCCGGTTTACGTCTAAGAGCCATTCAAAGTTCACATGTTATCATGGAGATTTTTATAATCAACAAAAATCAGCTGACAACTGCAGATAAAATAAATAAACCAATGTGTTAAATCTTTAATCTGTGGTCTAGGAAAGTTATAATATAGTGCGGCACCCTCCGGTCTGGCGAGTGAGCGAAGCGAACGCGCTCGTCTCAAAAAGGAAGCGGGCTAGTGAGTGGAGCGAATGAGCTTTGTGTGAGAAATGAGAGTAACAATTTTTATCGATCATGAGCTCGGTCCCCCTGGTACTATACTGGAAACTAACAGAATAATGCTGCGGACAAGATTTCATTCGTAATTGTAAACAGTATTGTCATTGTGTTAAAGAACTAAGCTTATTATTTTTCCCTAGTTTTAACTGAAACTAATACTTTTCTGTTAACAATAGGCCTACTAGTAGGTTAAAAAGAAATTTATTGTAGAAAACAAATAAATTTAAGATTTACGGAGATCGCAGTAGCATTTGTGTCAATAAAAGTTTAATTGAATAATTTGTATAAAAACTTTCGCGAGAGGGCGATGGTAGGTAATCGTAACAGCAGGTTCTCGTGAACTTTGATCTAACCGGATTAAGTCTGGTCCGGTGGCGGTGTGCCGGAATACCTTATTTACTTTCACAATAACCTGGCAAAGAACTTTAATCTAATTTTCAATTACAATAAAAACTTCCTACAGGTTAATTGAAGTCCTTTCAAACTCGGGTTGTTTGAAAAATTTTCGCTGTGTTGCATTATTATAAAGTTGGATGAAAATTTAATTATCTAATACAAATAAAAATATAAAACACGTTTTATTTAA
Organism: Neoaliturus tenellus; assembly: GCA_030545055.2. Taxonomy (NCBI): domain Eukaryota; kingdom Metazoa; phylum Arthropoda; class Insecta; order Hemiptera; family Cicadellidae; genus Neoaliturus; species Neoaliturus tenellus. Next base: position 225,746,722 of record CM061533.1, read on the forward strand.
GAAGTTTTAGGCGAAGAAAATCCGGGAATCATAAATGTGTCTTTACCTCATCTATGTAAGTGTAAAAAATCACAACGCTTAATTTAAACTTTACAGTAGACAACTTGGACGTTTTTCTTTGTATTCCAATGTTATTTTGCGAAGAAGAATTATAGAGTATATATTTTTATACAATACGTGTAATTGCATTCTATATCTATTGTCACAAGAAACTTTAAAAATATTTTCATTGGCTCTCAATTTTCTTTTCTTTTAATATATTGCGGTAATCATAAGCAAAGATAAATACACTATTTAGTATACTTAATTTATGTTATGACTGATGTCTTATATTACAAAGGATGGAATTCAATAGAAGAAAAATATGTATAAGACCACCATAAGTTGTACACAAGTTTGATTAATATTCACTACTATTACTATTCATAAACAAAATTATTTTTAAATACACTTCAAATTCCATACGATCTTTTATCCATGTTAATCCATAAATGGACCCCAGACTAAAATAAGTTGTTGTAACTATAGTTTTGATTATAATTATCAAATTATTAAAATTATTCCAAAATAATAATAAATCCAATTGATGGCCGTTTTGTTGATAAAATTAAATCATCGACGAGTGTTGGTGGGAACAGGAAGGATTCTAGTTGGGAGTGAACTACGTATCAGTATTCGTATCACGTGCTCCTTGCACGAATCGATGCGACGCTGGCTATCTCCAAGTCTGTGTTCAATTCCCGACTCAAACTACTGGCAGTATGATTTAATCTAAGCTGACTGTCTCAATCACCTAGGATATTTTTCCTGGTTTGGAAACGGACTTTGTTTTTTTATTAACAGACGATAATTTACTAGCCAAACAACGAAATTAACAGGGAGTTTTATTCGTTGATAAAGTATTCCATTGCATGAATTAAATAAAAAATACTATATCAAAAGAGATGGTTGTTCGAAAAAAATTTTTAAAATTTAATCAAAATTCTGATTAAATTTACAAGGAAGTTTTCACAGTCATAGTTTTTTAAGAACATTCACATGACACCATAACATTATTTTTTTCATTTTACTAAAATTAACATTCTCAGACTAAACTATACATCTGATATAAATTTAACTAGGACCTGGAATATAATATTTTAGTATATTCATGTTAACCCTATATATTCTAAATACGTCGAAATTTGTTATCAAATTCGAAAGTAGCAAAATATAATATATACGGTACAAAATATACAAAATACAAAATATACGGTAAATGTTATAAATTGAGAGTTGGTTTTGTTGTTTGACTAAGTATATTAACCCTGGACCCAAACAAAGCCCGCGTGGAGTCGAGTGATGACGAACAAATGATCCTGGGACTGCAAACAATGGCTCTGCGACCCGGCGTTCCGATGATTCAATTATACTCCACACTGTCGCATTGGATATGTGTCAAAAGTTTGACTGCAGTGCCATATTTGTGAAATGATATTTTGAATTTCTATTTATCGTCCATTAACTGTTTCAGTAAAAACCTTTCTGCGATTTCAATTAAATTTAATATGCCAGGATGAAATCCATGCATTCGCAAAATCTAGCAAAATCTAGGTCATCATCAGCCACACGTTACTAAATTGAACTAAAACGAAAATCGTTGGTTGATTGAATACATTAAAAATAGTGAAAAATTATTTATATAAACAACTATAGCTCTAGTACATCTAGGATTAGAAATGAAAAACAAATGTCTAGAACACTCGAACATATATTTACACTAGTACTGCAAAGAATACAGAAGGCAAATGTATGAAAAGATTGCAAATGGCAATCGATTTCGACCGGACACACCGATCATCATCTGTCCCAAAAAGAGAATCCCTCTCTATGTATTCTCTCACCTATACTCTTTGAAGTATAAGTTTAAATCTATTTTTGAGTGTTTTAGACGTTTGTTTTTCATTTCTGATTACAAATACACGTATCATGCTAATAAAAAAGTATTATCTAAAAATAGATAAAATATATAACTTTTATTGATTTTGTTATAAAAAGTGCTAGATATTTAAAGTGTAAAATAATTATTTTCAAATATAAAAGCTAGAATGTATACAAAATACAACGCTTAAATTATCTAGAAAATGTAAAATATTCTTTGCATAATTTCGTAGAGACAAATATTTTCCATGTCTGGCCACTTCATGTACTTCCCTAAACACGAAAACTTTCTGTTGACACTGGCGCCTCTCCACATGAATGTGGTTTGGACCTTCTCCAAACCAATATTTGATTGAAACTTTGTATTCCTATTGCTATTCCCATGATAATTCTTGTGATTAAATATAGTTTTTATACATAATTACCTCGCACGAAACAATTATGTCTATGCAGAAATATATAAATTTGGGGCCTACTATTATTTTTTTATTATTTTTTTTTCTGTATGCATAAACGAAACACTATTTTCTGACAAACAAATAGTAAATGTGCTTCATAAATTGTTTTGAGAATTTTCTATAGCTCACTGCTCACAAACTACACTGTAGTTTTTGTATTACGGTTCTGACCACCCCTGCAGGGTCGCAAGCTAATATAGAGATAAGGGTCTAATGTTTTCTGACACGCCATCCTTCCCTTACAACAAAAAAGATCATAAGTAAGTTTTAAAATCATAATAAGAAACTTTTCCTCTTTTATTTACATTGTACAGGCAAAATTCATAATAACATCGAAATTGCCTACAACAAACTTCATTTAGAAAGTATGTGTAAGTAAAATTAACTCGGTAATAATATAGCTTCTAGAAAAAAAACTTCGTTTAAAGCTGTAGTAACTATGATATTTTCAATTATACATAATTAGTAGTTTGAATTAAAAGAAATTAAAAAACTAAACTTACATAATGCAGATAGAGAAAAATTCTTAGCTGATTAAATAGTTAATAAATACTACCTATTAGCTTCACTAATTACTGAAATCTCTATAACAATTAATTTATACGTATATTTACTATACTACGAAACGATAAGCTTTTCCTGGTACATAATTTGAAAATGTGAAGTGGAGTTTAGTAGCTCAACGGCCGAAAGTAAATTGGCAGACTTCACCAATTGGAAACTTGACATTGCAGATGACTGTTGAAGTTTCTCGTTATGTAGAACAGACCTAAAACGTTTTCGTCGACGTCACCTCGACTTCGTTTCGTGTACAAAACGATCTCTCGGACCAGCACGCTTCGTCCGCCTAAGTGCGAAGTGTCTTGTTTCAATATTAGACTCTAACCTTGATATATACATTTAAAAATTAAAATCAACCTCTTCTGTGAATCGAGTCTATTGTACTTATTAAATAATCTATACGCTAAAAATACAGTTGCAAATTAAACCTGGTCAAACTACAATAACTTGGCTTGTTTAACTCTGGGTCTACATCTACTTTTATTGACTTTAAAAGGAATTTCTAAGCAAAGTTCTGGAAATCAATCAAATATATTGACTATAGAAAGTTGGGTTATAGAAAAATCAACCCCCCCAATGGGGATGCTGGCGAACCAGTGTAAGAACAGTGCCGATAATGCAGATGACTCGAGAGCCGCATACGAAGCAGACGACCTGTTGTGCACCGAGCCCACCCTGGGCGCTGACGTAGCAAACCGTATAACCGTAGCAATATGTATAACGTAGCAAACCGAATATGTTTTTTCGTTAATTTTACCCGGTAAATCTATAAGAACTATACGAACTCTTAATACTGTGTTTGTAATCAGATGTCATAAAAATTGTACATGAAGTGTGTTTCATATACATGCAATGACAAAGATTGTTTTCAGATAATATTCTTTGTAAACAAGGAAACATTACTATTATATTTTTAATAAGTTATTAAAGACTTATCAACTAATGTAAGTGCTAAAACATAGTAGGTAGGGTTTAAAAGTTAATTATTTTCTCCATATTTTTTCTCATTACTTAATCGATCACAGTAAATTGTAAAAATTATAATCCTAATAATTATATATAGTAACAAGAGACATAACATAGCAAAATAATAAAATAAAAGCTCTTATCATTGGAGCTTTAGATAAGAGTAAAGGGGAAGTGGCAGTTTCGTTCTGTTTGTAACCTTTGACACTGATTAATGAGAATCAGCTGTCGCTAAGATCTTAATAGTAATTGCAACCCCCTCTCCCCTCCTTGCCCTCTACCTCACCCCCACCCCTCCAGCTGGCTGTCAATTGGCATTTCAGTTATTGCAATCGAGGGTATTACTGTAGAATATCTAGTTGTGTAGCTACAGTGTCAAGATTTCTCTTCAATATTCATTTCCATTCGTAGTATTAACGTTTAAGAGATATTATTTTTTTCGATTAATTATTTCCTTATAATTGACCATAATAATGATTAGAGTAAAAAGCTAATTTTATATCTATTCACAATATGTTAGCTACAAAAAATAATACTGTCGTTGAACTCATAAACGTCTTGGAGATGAAAGCTTTCTAAATGTACAGACTCACTCCTGTATTTCATAATAGAGCAAATAAAAATTGTATTAGAGATTATATAGATCAACTATCATTAAGAGGTTAATTTAGACGAAAAAAGTTAAATAGAACGATATGGAGAGCAGCATGCTTAACCTTGAGTGTATTGGAAGCTACTCAACGAACCATCAATAGCGTTTTATATTTAAAAAGAGCTAGCCATAACCTTGCTAAAAATAGTAAAGTATTTTCTATTAGTAAATACAACTAGTAATTTCACCAGATAATTTTCACACCATTCAGCAAGTGATAAATTAAACTTATTTTTGTATAAGTTAAAACTACCAGGGATCTATAAGACCGACGCCTTAAAAGTCATCTTCGCCCCTGGGCCAGTAACCCATTGTTGCGCAGTCGGCAATGTTAATCATACGGCTTTTATGGTAAAACATGGTCTTGTATTCTCCTGTTTCGGACGCTGTTTTCCAACCGATTTTCTTGGAACTTGGTAAGTGTTTAGTTGAATAGTTATATTAGGTTTCTCATACCTCGAAATTTTGAAAATTTCACAAATATTACTCTCTGTGACGTCGCAAAGTAACTCGATTTTCCTTAGTAATATTTCAAAATTTAGTAAAATTTTCAAAATTTCGAGGTATGAGAAACCTAATATAACTATTCAACTAAACACTTACCAAGTTTAAAGAACATCGGTTAATAAACTTCGTCCGAAACAGGGGAATACAATACCATGTTTTAGCTTAAAAGCCGTATGATTAACATTGCCGACTGCGCAACAATGGGTTACTGGCCCAGGGGTGAAGATGACTCTTAACATAAAGAGATCCATACAAGTAGTTTAAGCCACTTCAAATAAATTTGAATCAGAATATTAACTTATTATAAAACAGAGGAAAATCTGAATGTTTTTTTACGACGAGAGATTTTACAGAAAAGAAATAAGAGATTACAGAAAGAGACTCCAAATGAAAAGTCCTAGCACTAAATTTGAAAAATATATTTCAAACATTATTGTAATGAAACGCTGCCAATGAAAGTAATTTTCTGTCCAGAGATAATAAATTCATCGTTTTCTAATAAATTTGAGCTTAAATTTAATATGATCATGTTTAATATTATGTTAAAAATAACAAGCGACCGATATCAACTAACTTCAAACCTTATTACAATTACATTTTCAGAACTCGAGAGCATGGGCGGAACACACACTGACATTAAGGAAATGGACTGGAATTGTAGGTTGGCGTGTAGACTCCAATTTGGCCCTTATCACTGGTATAAGGCTTTAATGTGACGTGCGCCCTACCCCTTGACCTCGTGGCACATTGCAGATGTTGTATCAACCGTCGCCGGCGCATTTTCAGTTTTATATCATAACATTATATTTAAAATTATTCTCTGTAAATACATGATTAAATAACGGTAATATTATTTACAAATATAACAAAAATAGTTTTAAATTATTATCGTGCACAGTAAAAAATATTCCTACTATCCTATAGGAAGGTATGTCAAATGGAGTGCCATATTCTTAGTGAATGCTCTGGAATGACTACCCCGCACCAGTCCGTTTAGAACCGTTACAGTACGAATGTTATTTTGGCAATGCAAACTAAAAATCCATTAAACTTAGTATTGCTTATTTAAGATATTTTTTCAGCATGCTTTAATCCTAGGAACAAAATAAAAATATCTCCCTATCGTTTAAAATATTTTTAAGCAAATGTTATACAATATAAAAGTCATAAGACGAATCCTGTGCTTAATAATCTATTGTTAGTAAGCTAATCAAGTGATATACAAAGAGTACTTTAAAAAGACTTTTCTATTACAGGTCACATTGTATAGCCTACTAAAAAAACCAATACAATATTAAATTTCTTCAGAAAGGCGTTGATCTTCTCGGTGGTAACAGCTTGTCAAACAACCTCACAAAGAAGGCATTTGACGTGATGAAGGAAGCAATCCTGGGCCATCATCAGATTATGAGAAATCGATGTCCAACAAATAAGGTTCACCAGATAACAGACCCTGGTTGGTTTTTCCTCCAACAAAAAAGTATATCGAAGCCTTAAATATTGATCCTTTTATTTGATTTTTTGTAAACATGTTCTTGCCGATGAATAATTTTATAACACGGTAATAAATATCGTTGTACTTTTGGCTTGATACTGTTTAAAACTAGTTAATTAATAAAAACGCTTAGCACGTTTCATTTTATGTAGATTCACCTGAATAAAAATATTTAACAAAAATATCAGTTTTGGTCTACATTACGCAAAATATAAATAACTCTGTATTATAAAAAGATTTTTTCAACTATATAATTTGAATTATATAATTTAAATTTTAAGAACTAAATTTTAGTATTTGCTGTTAACAGAAAGAGAAATGTCTCTATGTCAGATAGCTTGCAACGATCAGTAGAGCTCACAAGTAAATATCCAACGTCAACAGTAAGCTGGAATGGTTGTTGCTACTGAAGAAATCAATGATCGACAATAGGCCGTGAAATATCTCAGGTCAAAGCAATATGTCTTTATATTTACCTTTCACATCACGAAAGGGAACCATCTCAAGAAAATATACCGGTGTCCCAGGCCACCCGTACACCGTTTTAAAATCTACGCAATTAATTATTAACAAAATAACTTGTGCCATAATAGGTAAACCGGTTGCCCTCGATCCATTAATGATAACTTTAATGTACAGTATACTCCAGTACCTAGACGGGAAGTAATTAATTTTAACCCCCACTTTTTATGGTACATTGTATGTACATTGTTGTCTTTTTATGTTGTACATTGTTGTATTATTGGATTCTACACATAATTCTAAGACAACTTTACAATAATTTAATGTGTACCTCTAATTCCAACGGGTTAGGAGATAATGGAGATAGAAGTTGGATTTTCCCCATAAGAAATATGGGGCTAAATTTCACATCTATTATGTCTGTAAATTTCCCGTTAAAATAAAAAGGCCTATGAGAATGAATTATCTTCTTCCTTTAAAAACGTTAGCATCATAAATTATTAGTTTTGTCATAAATTATTTTATTTTCCAAAAATGTTTCAATATGGCGAAGACTATTTTTAATGTGTTAACCACAATTTTTGTATCTAGATTAACTTGAATTTATTACGTGAAAATCGTTATTTTGTAATGAATTATTATTTAAAATGAGGTTATAAGATATTTTATCCCTTCGACAGTTATATTAAATGTAAAAGTTTCAGTATTAATGGATGTCAAAATTTGCTCTATGTTATTCTTATGGGAAAAATACCCCCGTCGCAGCAAACCTGCGTACTCAGCGAATTTCCAAATTAGTAATATTAATTTTGACCAGCTAAACTTGTAAACAAAATTTCATCACGTGCTCATAAATAGGGAAATAAATGTCTATTCGCCTTAAGATAAATATAGGGAAAGAGTATGCAGGTATGCTGCCATGGGGGACACTAAAAGTAGGTTTTTAGCTTAGAAAAAATGTATTTCGACAAAATAAAGCCATATAGTAAGTTTCATCAATATCTGTCCATAAATAAAAGAGTTTGCCTATTCTCCATATGATTAACATGGGAAAAGAGTATGCAGGTTTGCTGCCATGATAAGTACAAATACCCCCGTCGCAGCAGACCTGCGTACTCAGCGAATTTCCAATGGAATTTCAGATTATTTACTTTCCCCATAAAAACACCATAGGATCGAGTATGTAGGTTTTCTGCCATGGGCTGTTGTTAGAAAATCTAAGTTAATCAATAATTGGTGAATGTAAACACAAAATTGTATCAAACTCTGGCAATTTTTTATTTTCCCCATAAACCCCATGGGGGTGAGTATGTAGGTTTGCCGCCATATGGGTTTTGTAAGCAAGTATAAGTTAAACCTTATATAGATAATGTACACACCAAATTTGATTAAGTTATGTCAATAAATAAGCAAGATATAGGGTTTTCTTGATTTCCCATAAGAATAACATGGAAAACACATTTTTGGATTTGCCCCGTAACCAATTATGCTATGATAAAAATTCAAAATACCAAATTGTTTGTTTTTTTAAGCTCTTGTAAATGGTTTCAGTTAAAATTGATGAATTTTAAAAATTAAGGTCCAAAAATGCAAAAAACCCATTTTTGACCCCTTTGAAACCCCATAAAACCCCGTTCCCATAACCCGACAATGCTGGTTCGCGAACTCATGAAAATAGACTTGGTCTTACACCTCCATACCAAATTTCATCAAAATCGGAGGTCCCCTTCAAAAGTTATCAGTACCACGGACACATAGATATATAGATATATAGATAGATATATAGATATATAGATAGATATATATATATATACATATATATGAAAATGAACGAATGGTGTTTTTGGCTTCTGGGGACCTCAAAATGAAAAAGTAAAGTGGTCCTGGGCTTAGGTCTTACCATGGCTACTACCGTAATAGCGTATTCCCTATAGGGAAATTCGCTAAAAACAAAGATTTTTTACCTTAAATGGATGAATCTCAACCAAATGAAGCTAAATACCAAGTTTCATCCAAAAATATTGGTTAATAAGTGAAATATTAACACATTTTTACTCTCCATAAGATTAACATTGGAGCCCCAAAAGACAATGTACTGTCTTTAGACTTTGTAATATCTCGGTAACCAATGGAGATAGAGCAAAGCTTCAAAATACTAAATTGTGTGTTTTTTTGAGCTAAATCCAATGGTCAAAATAAAAATTTAAAATTTTTAAAATTTACATATGAAAAAGGCAAAAAACCCATTTTTGGGGTAAAAACCCCCCAAAACTACCCCTTCCGGTAGGTCGATATGTCTGGTTTTCGAACTCATCCGAATAAACGTAGGATTACACATCTCTACCAAATTTGGTGTCGATCGGACCATTTTTACGAGAGTTATCGTGTCTAGGGACACACATATATATATATACATATATATATATATATATATATATATATATATATATATATAAATTTTAATGACTATTATTTTTGGTCTCTGGGCACCTCAAAACGAAAAAGTAACATGGTCCCGGGCTTAGGTCTTACCATGAGACCTACGGTAATAGCTTATTCCCTATGGGAAATTCGCTAAAACAAAACTTCTACCGCCATTATCTCTAAAACCGTTAGGATTACGGGTACACATTGAATTGTAAAGCAATCTCAAAATTATGTCTAGAATCCAAAAATACCATAAAACGTAAAGGACCTTTTTTTTTTTAAATAAATGACTTCTGGTCTGGATAAGTTACTTCTGGTACACCTTGTACTTAGAAATAATCTACAATGGATAGAATGCAACTTGTTTACGTATAATGGCACAATTTGTTTTCGTGAAAAATTAATTGTGTAAGGGATGGTTTGGGACTCCCGTCACAGTTTATCATCGCAAATGTATGTATAGAAATAAATTTGTGCAAGGCAAAACATATTCAATGTCACATTGTTGTTTCGAGGAGAAAACTGGTAGAAACAGAGCACGTAAGGAAAATATAGGTTAATATTAAACATAATTAGATCTTTGTATACATAAAATACTTTGCTAAAAGTAGCTTTGTGTAGATTAAATAAACTAAAAACTATCGTACAAATATTCTATGTAAAAGAAGAAATATACATTGATAAGAACATAGACTGCAATATGATTTGGTACTGGAGAGTAAAGTGAAAAATGTATGAGAAGGCATCACTCACAATTTGTAAAAAATATTTCTCGCGTATATTTGAGACAAAAGGTATCATAATTTGTCATTCCAAATCATATTCTTCCTATACACATTCAAAGTAATAATGTTACATAGTGGTGTACGTTTTTCTGCATGTCTAAGTTACAATAGGCCTACTGTAGTAAAGAGTTTTTAATATTGAAGAAAAACTACACATTTACCTTTAATAAAGTACTTAATTCCATTTGGTTTGTAAATTTAACATTTATCGTAACGAATTTTGCGCACGATTTTTCTAATGAGTACCAATTCATTTAACATAAGACAATAAAATTACTGATATAAAAAAAGATAACTAAGTAGACCGACTCCTGTAGTTGTCTTGGGACAGAGTAATGCTGTGTTTATAAAATTTCACTCAAAGCTTCAGTGCCAACCCGTCAGAGCCACAAAGAGCGGAGAAGTCTGTCTCCAGCGAGCGTGTGATGTGGGACAACTGCTGTTTGTGTGAGTGAGACAGGGGCGTTGTTAGTGCTGTCATGTGGCTGGTATCACATAAGGCTAACGAAAGGAATTTGTGGCATTTATTTTTTGATTTACTACATTTATTTAGAAATAAAATTTTTTAAGTATTGCATTAAATTTCAATTACACGGTTTTATGAAAATTTTTGTAACAGTTTATGACGTTGGTTATTTATTTATTGCTTAACAAGCAAGTCCGATAAAATCTTATAACAGTTAAAATTGAAAGTAAAAACACAATAAAAGTATAAAAATTTACTACGTATAAAATTAAAATAATTAAGTTTATCAATTCCACTCTTTAGAAATAAACTTAAAAATTTTACATATACAAAAAAAAAAAGACAAGCACAAAGTGATACAAATAACTTTAATTCTGATAAGTATTAATTTATTTACTTATAAGTATTATAAGTTATTTAAAATAAATGAGTGTTTCTAGATATTTTAATTGTATATTACGTTTTGTATTTCATCGTCTGGATTAAAAATATAAAAGCTACATGGATTAAGGAAAATATTGTAAAAAACGCCCAACTAAATCTTTATTTTCTCCCCAACTCTATCAGGGCCCCATTTTTCAATGTCAGCGCGAAGGGGACGACTGTCACTTTTATCTTCTCTGAACATTCCAGTTTTTTTTACGTAAAACCCAAAAATCGAGGTTTTTTTCTAGTAAACCAGAAAATCGGGTATAATTGCGTATTTTTGTTCTATCAAATCAACCAATTAGTTGTTATAATGTACTCACCGAATTTGAGTTGATCAATTAAGTACACCGGTTCTAATTTATCAAAATTTCACATGGAGACCTCATATTGATATGATAAACTAAATACGGTTTGCTTTCAAATGTATGTTTTAATAAATTATTGATCTCAAAACTAAACTTATGATATCCTATATTGTGTCATGTGTTATTCCATTGCTCAGTATGATATTGAATTAAATTACGGGGATCAGTTTCTCATGCATCAGCCATTTTCAAAATAAAAAATACATATCTTAGGATAATGGCATTTGCACCAAAGACAACATGATGTAAACTGCTTTTTAAAAGATTTAAACTTCTTACAATGCCTTGTATTTGTATTTTCAAAATGGTGATACTTTAAAATAACAATCCCCACAACTTCAATATTAAAAAGATTGTTTACCACTACCCAAGCCGATCGAAGCACAATTACAATACCCAGTACACCGCCTTAGTTTATTTGAAAAGTCTCCTTACTATATGGGATTAAACTGTTCAACAGTCAACTTGAATGTTACAACATTGAAAAGTAGTCTTGAAGAGTATCTACTGGATAAAAGCTATAACTCTGTTGATGAGTATTTAAATGACCATGTTAACGCATAAGTTTATGACTTTACCATTTAAAAGATTATTTAGTATTGTTATTTTATGACAATTGCACCGGTTTTACCAGCACAGATGGAACCACCTAAGACGTTATTGTGACAATAAAGATATATTTCATTTTTATTTAATGATGGCAGTAAAACCAGCATATAGTGTAAATAAAATAATATTAATTTGCATAAATAAGTCTGTTTTTGAGTGAGCTATGTTAACAGTGGATCAGTTAACATTAAAATTTAATTGTGTGTCGGGGATTTTACTAAGTTGGGTATTATCAGTGTAAATTTTTATCGAAATGTGACTACAAGTGTTCGTGTTGAGTTCACTTGTAAGGGTTGCGTGTAAGAAAATATTACTCTGTTATCACTGTAATAGAACAACCCATGTCGGCGCGAGGGGCGGAGGGTTGTTCGGCACCGAGGAACTTGCTGTTGTAGAAGCAGTGCGGTATGATCTCTGAAAGGTCAGGGAAGAAGAAATGATACGTGTTAGTGAAAGTGTTTTAGAATAATTTCCAATAAATAAGAAGGAAGGAAATTAATTCTAAAGTAAGCATGGGAAAATTAGTAATAAACTGAAGTTTTATTTACTTGTTCAACGCAATCAAATCGTTGATTTTATTATTAATTAATATCTCAACAACCCAGTAGACATATAAGGGCCAAAATGAGATGTGTTATGGTTATAAAAAGTTACATGCCTTCTAGTTTGTTGAGTTCTAATATTGATTAGAACTCAAGAGCAACTATAAAATCACTACTATGCTGTAGACGAGTTATTATTTTGAATAACAAATATTTAATGCTTTATTTTATTTTTAGTTTACTTACACTTAAATAAATAGTTATTTATTGAGTACGCATCTTTACAAACCATAATTATGTATTTTTTTATTTTTTTTTTTGGCAAATATTTGGTTTTGTGTATTTGGCCAAGAAAATATAATTACCGTGATTTTTTCCATTTCCATCTAGAACTACTTACGGTACTCATTCTTCCAAGAAGTTAATTAAACTAATAATTTATATTTCAAATACGAAGTGAGATATTAATTGTTGTCTAGTAATACAGCTAATTGGAGATAAGTTACAAAAACGATGGAAGAGAAAATACTCAGCAATCATGATGACAGTTTTACGCAGGCTGAGATTGACAGGTCAATCAAGATAGAGATCTTAACAACAATCAGCTTCCGTAACCAATTCGATGTAAGCCACTGATTTAATTGCTTTCCTAACATTGGTTAGACGGATTTTTAAAGCAATTTATCACAATATTAAGATTCAAATAAATCCAACAGCAGTAAAAACATGTTTTATATACCCTACCACTCATTGATGAATAATAATTACAATTTCAAAACTAAATAGAAAGTATCTAGTTGAATACAGCTCCAAAAAGTTAATCACACGCAAAAAAGTAATTGTTTTGATTTACAACTATGTATAACATAGAACTGTATGTAAGTAGTGACTTTTTAATACGTAATTCTCAGAATTATACATATACTAAACAAAAACTGATATGGTCAAAATAATAGCTATTGCTGATTTTAGTTGTGATTTTTTACTTTGAGTAAAGAAATCCAGCATGGCGCTATTACTACTGTAGTATTTTATTATTTACAAAGCGTGTATCCACTGTAAGATTGTAAATGCCATGTCGAAATAGCGACTGACTCCAGTATCGCCAAAATGGGAATTTTATGCAAAGTATCTGTCCAATACAATGTGAATAGTTTATTCGTATGATTTACTTTTACAGGATATTACATTTGTTATATGTCTTACTAAAATATATAAATTAAGTAGATTACATATTAGACATCCAAGAATAAGTTATATATACTTTTTCCGGATAGTTATTTCCTAAGGACCAGTTGTTAAATCTAAGCTCCTATAGTGGTCTCCTTGAGGACGATCATTACTTTTGTAGCGCTGAAAGTATCAGACGTGTCAGACTAATATTAATTTGCGATATTAACTACGTAAGTCAAAAGCACTGGTGAAATATATAATAATTAAATTTCTTAGTAATTTATATTATATCTTTTCATAAAAATGACGTCGATGTAAAAACAGGAAACTGCGGATAGTTATATTTGGAACTCCGTATAACGGGGAACTGCAATACAAAGCCTGAGTAACATTAAGCGTTCAACAAAAAACCATTATTATAATAAAGAACAGCCTATTCGTCATCATGAATTTCAATTTAAATCAAATGAGGCAGGAATTCAATTTCAAAGCGATTTCCAAGCATTGGATCGTTCTTGAAGGTATGTGAACCATTTACTACTAAGCTGTTTAGGAAAGAATTATTTAATATAATCAGATTTATAAAATACAGTTTACTATAATCTATTTATTTGAAAATTATTTACAGAATTAAATCTGTGGCCATAAAATTTTAACTTTATTTTGATAAATTCATATTTTAATTATTAAAAAATAAATATATATATTAATAGTAACTCTGCAATTATTTTATTTTTATAACATCTTTGTTCGTAAAATTCATAATGAATGGGGCTAAATTCGTATTTTTAAGGTATAATTGAGTGACTAATCTGATGAGGTTTGGCCCATAAGAAGTCAGTAGAAAATCTTAAATACAAGCATACCGTATGTTGATATATGCATGAAATTACATGTCTCACATGGTAGAGTAAAATGCCACAAATCCGACCTCAAATGGTTGATCGAGCGGAAAATGGCAGTTAATCAAACTTCTCACGAGAATCTCATTGCTGAAATTTAGGGACGTCCCGTAGAGGGGGTCTTGAAGGCAAGTATATTGGTCAATGCTATATTGCACATTATTTTCTAAATAATATTAAATATTAAAATGTGAATATATTTTGTTAAGGAAAACAAGACAAAGAGCTTAATTCGTGCAATGTAGAGGCTTGATTCCTAAGTAACTTCCCTAACATCAAATTTAGTTAATAAACCCCGAGATATCAGCCGACAGGTGAAGACTATAATGAAAAGCTCTTTATTAAACTCTCTTTATAACATGCTTCATTAACCTGACACGCTGTAAGTCTTCATCATGCTGTTCTTCCATTTCATTTAACATGTGGAACGATGTGAAAAATTACAAGATATATAAAAAAGTGTAATCAGTGATAAAATTTAGACTTCACTGGCTTTCAATTCGCTGTATTTCACCAATAAACATATATAAATAGCACATTTATAACCGGTGAGCACATAGAATGTGCACTAAAATGCACCTTTTGTTTTTCTAAACTAAATTATTATTTGAGTAAGTGTTTAACAGACTAAATTGAAAGAATTGGCTATTTAAATCAATAATTTGATCTTGAGACGGCAAGGCAATAAGGTGCGTAAATGGCATTTAAGTATTAACTTATTAAGCATAAGACAATAAGAATGTTATATAATTTTAACGTAATGTTTGGAATAAAAATTATTTAATTTATTCATGCGATCCATCTGTTATTAACTAAACATTAAGATTTGATATTATGCCCTACAGTAAACAGGGAATAGCAGAAGTTCAGTCAATCAAATGTCCAATTACAGCAACAAAACTCTGTTACCTTCAGAGGTGTTTTAACGGGCCACTTTAATTTTGATAGTTACAAAGCTCCTTCGTTTAGTAAGATCACATTTAAGAAATTCTTGAATGGGAATGAATTACGACCTAGTAAAAAATGTGAAATGCCCTAAACAAGGGGGTTTAAGGTTTTTCAACCTAGAGGTGTGAGCATATATCAGAAGTATAAGAGCCATTTTTCTATTCAACGTCTTTAAACTTTAAATTCAGATGTTTATGTCAATTTTGCTCACTTACGGTACTCAATGGAAAAAATTATTTGAAAATTGTAATAGACCTAAAAAACTATCCATACTGTTCAAATTTACTTTATAAATTGAAATTATGCCTGATCTGCCATGCTCAAACAATTTATTGTGTATCGTTTGAAAACTTACTAACTACAGTGTACTTTAAAATAATACAAAATTGTCTATGTAGTAATAAACAATAAGAGTACAAATTTGCAAGAGTAGTAATGATTACAAACAGTAGAGATTATAATTTCGTATTATCACGAAGACAATCTATAAAGACATGTCAAACTTATATGTTTGAACATTTAAGTGCTCTGAGTGAAATCAAAATAGAGAATAAGTTTAACAAGCTAAACTATTTATAACGTGTTTGTCCATTTGGTAAATCTATTTACAAAATATAAGCACTAAACAGATTATATCGTAACAAACAATCACTAATGACACTGAAATATTTAACTAACCATAGCAATATACAATATTACATTTACTTATTTATAAAAACTTCATTGTTGTCATGTTGCAACCAACGGTTTTGTGCATGGTTAAACAAAATATTTAGTTATTTATCAGAGTTTCAAAAGGGAGGAAACCCAAATAAATATGTGGAGAGGTGGAGGAAGACGTTTTCACGAGATATGGACGTTGTAAAGGTGCCCGGGGAGCCATTTTGGTGGTAATGCTGTGGCAAAGGAGGAGGAGGCTCCTTCGCTTCTCGCAGGTGCATGTTATTTTAATTGTTTTGAGTTTAAATATCGCTAGCACTAAAAAATGAAATAATTAATCTGTCAGGTACATAAAACCACAAAAATTGTTGTGATGAGCGGTGAGCTTTTCTTATTTTACAAAGTAATGTTGAATGCAATATTATTTGTCATATTTAATAGGTAAACTATTGACAACATAAATTAATAACCGTAGAATCATGGTGACTATGCCAAGTATCTCTTGCCATTAGGATGAAAAGAATTGTCAAATTTTTTACATCACGTAGCTACGTAAAACGAAAAATCAAAGTACTTAAGGTTATATATTTATAAGTAAAAAAATAATACGAAATGACCAGAATGTTTTCAAATCCTTGTAATGATAAAACATTTTGTAAACAAGTTTTCTCTAAGATTTTATAATGATATTCATGATAATCTTTTGACACATGATGTACAGTTTTATTTTTTTAATTACTGTATTTACATTAATGTAAGTATTCTAATAATAGAAGCAGCAAAACTTTCAGATGGTAAAGAAACGATATTGCTGAAAGAAATATCAAAGCTGGGATTTTAGTAAACCCGGTGTCACGTCCACTCTTTCGCAAATTGAAATGCCAAGGATTCTTCCCTAAAAATCTTCATAAGCCTTTCTCTTACAATGTTGCCCGGCTATGCGAAGTACTTGGTAGCAAAATAACCGCTAGAGTTACAGGTATTATTTTTACAGGTTATTTAAAAGTTTACGTTGCAGATATAAAGTAGGCATATCATTGTATTCTGATTGACAATTATTTAAACAGTAGCTAAAAAACACCAGGGGATTATTATATCACGCTGGATTAATTAATACCTTTTCCAGTTGGGTTTTAAAGTTTCTTTAGTAATTGCAAATCACTGGAATTAGTTTGTTTTATGTAAATTAAAATGATAATAACTTTATTATTATAAAGTTTTGAAATTTAAATTTTGGGTAACCGCTATAATTAAGAATTAATATTAAAATGAAGGATACTGCATAAGTAAACCTTTTTGGGATTTCAAATTTACGTAGGCTTGTGTAGGTTTTTGTTTGGACTCCCAAAAGTCTTGCTTCTTCCAAAGTTTATCTTTCACAATTTAAATGTTTAAGCATATTGTAGTTAAGTGGACTTATAAAATGTATCACAAGAAATAACAATTCATAACTTAATATGAAAATCTTTATATTTCGAATAAGGTTTCTATTGTAGATTTCAGTTGATTATGCTAGACCGGTTATTTTTCCGTCAAGTCTTGGCCAGTTTCTCCTTGAGCACTTTAATGTCCAGCCCCTTGCTGGACGCTAGGTCTGCCAACAGTCTTGCCAACTCCTGGAACCCGATGTTGGGTTTCCCCAGTTTCTGGAAGGCGGAGGCAAAGTCCCCTTGTGTGACACTCTTGCCATCGATAACCTATAGTGTCAATAACCAATTAAACTAATAACCTATTGGTAAAATTATTAAATGACAGTCCACAAATCTTATTAGAGTTTATGCCAAATATGAAATTCATGCAATGATCCGTTATAAAAATGTAAAATGTTTTAGTGTAAAAAAAAAAAATGGTGGATAGCGGCTAAACGAGGGATTTATCGACACAATGCAATAAGACATTTTTGTTCATATCAAAGAGTATACTTTCATCCCCCAAAGTTTGTGACTTTTTATGAACGCATTTATTTATGTATTTTGTGTCCAAGAGTATGTGCAGCGCGTGGTACCTGTGCCTTAGTTAGCCACGCCTCCACGGCCTGCTGCCCCATGGCCCTGCCGTCACCCGTCGCCGCCTTGGCCGCCTTGGTGAACGCGTTCTCCAGGTTTACGTCGGTCAGCGACTCTCGGTCCAGCTTGGCGGGGGCGCACGACATGCTCGCGGTTCCGTAGCCTACCTTGCACAACTAGAGATTTGTGCGGAAAACCGCGAAAAGCAGTTTAAATTTCAACGAGGAATTTTAACTGTGAATAGTTGCTATGGAAACGGAAAAACTAGTTTAGGACGAAGCTTGTAAAGGTAATGAAAGTCTTTAGAAAGAAAAGGAGGGTTGAATGGTCTCAATTTTTTTAAGTTAACTAATTATTTATTATTAATGATGAACACATGATTAAAATCCTGGCTACATAACAAAGTAAAACTCAATAAAAACTTAGAAGAGAGTTTAAAGTACAATATTATACAGGGTGTTTCAGAACTCCCTACCAATATTTTAGGGCATTTTTCCTGGGTTAAAAACATATCTAAATATCATATTTAAATTGTCCGGAAGTCTTTAGTTACTCACACAGCCGCCATTTTGTTTTTTACACATAATAATTTTTATTTCCGTAAGGGATGGTTGTATTCAGATCATATTTGGTATAAATCTTTATCATACCAATGTACATTTCCAAGAAAAAAATTATTTTTTTCCATTGTATATTTTCAAAATGTTGGCCATTTTAAATTTTCAAACTCAAATATCTCAAAATCGGTAAATTTTATAAAAAGTTTACAAGACACAAAAAAGTTGCCACATTAAATTACCTAACCAATGGTGCCAGGTTTGTAAGGATCGAACAACAAATAACGGAGTTATTGCGATTTTTCTTCATAAAAACATGGATTTTGCATTGAATTTATGCAAATAAGGCCATTTTAACAGCAAAATCAATGTTTTTATGAAGAAAAATCTCAATAACTCCGTTATTTGTTGTCAGATCCTTACAAATTTAGCACCGTTAGTTAGATAATTTAATTTGGCAACTTTTTTGTGTCTTGTAAAATTTTTATAAAATTTACCAATTTTGAAATATTTGAGTTGGAAAATTTAAAATGGCCGCCATTTTGAAAATATACAATGGAAAAAATTGATTTTTTTCTTGGAAATGTACATTGGTATGATAAAGATTTATACCAAATATGATCTGAATACAACCATCCGTTACGGAAATAAAAATTATTATGTGTAAAAAACAAAATGGCGGCTGTGTGAGTAACTAAAGACTTCCGGACAATTTAAATATGATATTTAGATATGTTTTTAACCCAGGAACAATGCCCTAAAATATTGGCAGGGAGTTCTGAAACACCCTGTATATTTATTGTTTGTTATGAAAAGCTGAATCGATGTAGTTTTATATGACTTTTTTATCTGGTTGTGAGTGATAAAGCTGCTGATAACTGTCAAAACATTTAAAAATTTAATAATTATTTGCACTGGTCACATTTGGTCAACATTTAACTTGAAAAAAAAACTTACCAGGCCTATAGGTCTAAAATTTAAAAGTAAATTTTTATAATTAATTGGTGTAACTATGATAATTTGAGTAATTTGCTGTTTTATATATGTATCATCATTTTTAAAACTTTTCATTTGGGTGTATTAAATATTTTCAATGAGTATAAAATAGTAAAATATTGATAAAAAAATGGGCATTTATGAAATTGTGTTTGATGACCTTCATAAATTTATTTTTATAGCCATTCCTCCACCATGGTTTCTAAAAAACATTATTGGCCGCTTTGATTTTTGGAAACTGGGAAAAATGCGTCTATACTAATTATTATCAATTACTTTTATTACGGTCAATAAAGGTGACTACGCACTATTAAGAAATAACGTATAATCAATAAAGTAAAATAATAAACAAAATACACTAGGACTGAAAATAAGTAAGAGTCCGATGAAGTTCAATGAAAGAACTAGTTAATTTCCTGTCCTCGTTGATAAACTAATCATTCAGATGAGAGAGAGGGGGAATTCTTCGTCGATTCCTTTTCCGAGAAAACGAGATACATTCAGTTCTATTTTAAAATTCTCTAACCCTTAATAAATAAAAAGATAAATTAATTAGATGCTCGGTAAAATTATTATGCGTCACTCTTCTTTCTCAGACATAGCTCGTACTCTCTTCTCACTCGCCTACTTCTTTTAAAGAAAAATAATCATTTGCTTTACTCACTTGCCAGACCAGAGTGCTGCCCTTTGGTATAATTTTTTTGAACCACAGGTTAGAGATGACATATAAGAATAAACACATTAGTTTATTTTATCTACAATTAATTATCAGTTTATTTTTTTCAATTTAGTATAGCTACAAAAAATCTCCATAAAGGTAACATGGGGACTTTAATGGGCTGTAGGAGATAAACCGGATTTTTTTCAAGAATGGGCCAACGGCAATCAATTCCTGGTTGCAAAACACTCATAGTAAAAATAAAAAACTATTGATCAGAAAAAGATTTTGCCGGAACAACCAGTAGGCCTACGCCTACTAGTTTTAGAGTTACGAACACTGACGACAGAAGATTTTCATTGTGACATTTTTTTCAGTATTGTTATAATTCATAAAGTAAAGTGAAATCGAAGTATTTTTTCTATTCTTTTATTTTTTATCAACAGTGTATGCTATGTATTTTTACTTTTAATCAATTAAGTTATTTAATTAATTTTTTCCCCATTAATTTTAGATGGTATTCCTACACTGATACGGTACGAAAATCCTGGAAAACGTCAAAAAAATGACTGGAAAAATGACGAGTGATTCCTGGTTTCTATGTTGATTAAAACATATTGTGATTAGAGTGTAATATTAATTATAAGCGTTCTGACTAAATATTTAAAACAATCTTTACGGTGCTGTTTTTGTTTTGTTTTTTGTTTATATTTATGCTAGATTATTTAAAGTCTATGCAATATATTTGAATATCTTTATCGCAATTGACATCTTGTTATTGTCGTTTTTAATGACGGAAAGACTTTGCCGCTAATGATTTGCGTATAGTTGTCTTTAACCTTTTTTTGTTTGTATTATTCTGTTATTTTATCAAAGCTCGTGTTATTTTTTATCAATGTTATTGTTTCATAGTGTTCATAAAATCCTTTATTGAATTCAATACAATACTGCGACGTCTTAAAAAAGTATATTTTATAGCTAAAAATAAAAAATCAACTAATGAAATTAAGAGGATTTGAAGAACTTGAAACAAATACAATATAACAATAAAATGAATTGAATAAATTAACAACTAACATTGTGGTTTCAGTGTAAGCTCAGAAAACTATCGAAATAAATTGGGTGATAAATTCACCACTTTAAGATAAAGGATAGTAAAATAAAATAATACAAGCTTGGATCCGTCTCCTGATGGCAATACAATGGCAGTCGAAGCGACGCGACATCGCATCTCGATATTGTAGAGCTGCTGGCCGGAATCTGCATTGGTTCGACATTATTGCTTCTTGTCTTTCGTTTTGTTGCTCCTTAAAATTTCTCTGAATAAATTTTCATTCTTATTGATATTCAATCGTAGTTTTTATCTTTCAGGTTGATATAAACTTCTGAATCGTAATGCTTGTATATGATAACTCAAGATTTAGTCTGTGATACCCTACTTTACAATAGTAATTTGAGTTTAATTGTTAATAATAGGGGGGAAGTTGGTAGATCGTCACAACTCATCTGTAACTTTCTGGCTACTTTTTACAAGTAATATTTATATAAATTATTTTTGATTATTGGAACAACGATATTTATCGACTCAATAAAATACGAGAAATTTAATGTGTTATTATTTTTTAATAAAAGAAAACCAAAGCAAATTTTTTCATATTATAAAATGCAACAGAATTCCATCACAAATCGCACAAATGTGACAATGTTGTGTGTTGGTTAGTGTTACTATTAGTAGTATTACTACTAGTGTACACCAACCTAAAGACTGTTTTAAAATTTCATAATTATTTGTGATTGCTATCAGTCTCACTCCTATTTTTTTATAGGCAGATCATTTGAAACTTGGACCTTTTAAAAATATTTATCGTTATGTAAAAAACCATTGGAATATTTTTATAAGGTCGGTTAAATGTTGATAGAGGCTAAAATAGTTTTAAATATATAAATTAGATTTCCATTGTTACTATGTTAAGATCGAATAACCATGGAAACTAATTTAAATGAAAACATTCCTGTTAATTTGGAACCTGCTGGGCCACAGTGTTAATGTTGTGGTGACCACGATGGATTGAGTGGGAAACACTGTCAGAGTCGAACCAAACAGATGATGAAAAAGTTCATAAATGCGTAAATACATGTATGTCTCAAGATAATGTTAGTCTGTGCAATTGATCAGACATTTCAATATATTTATAAACCATTTTAGGTTAATCAATATATTGATTGTTATGTCGTAGGACTTAAAGGGCAGGAATAACGTTTGACTTTAATCTATACAATATATAGAGTGAGTTTTAAGTGAAGTTACAGTAATCGAACTTTCTGTTTATGCCGTATGATAGATTAGCCTGCGTTAACGGTCGGAACGACTTAGCCAGCTGATGGTTACAGACCATTAGTTAATCTCAATTTCGGCTTAAAGCAGCCATCAATTAGTGACTTTAAATAAGAAACAAACTCCAGTCAATAGGCAACGAATGTCTACGGTAGAAAAAAATCTGTTATTAAATTTCGTACGTTCATCAAACTCAATGAATAACTGTTTCAGCAGAATCAATTCACAAGGAGGGATTAAAACTCAGCTAACTGGCTGGGTAGCTGAGTGGTTATAGTGCTCGCCTTTGAATCCAAAGGTTGCCGGTTCGATCCTGAGGAAAGTTAGTAGCTTTTTAAAGGATCGATTCCGGACCCAGTTGCCATTTGTCATTGGGCTACTAATTAATGATGCTTTCTAACAACTGGTCGATGTTAGATAGTAACAAGACTGGGGTTTGGGCCGTTCCCCGTAAAAACGTTAAAAAATGCCTCTGGCATAGAAAGACACAAAAAATACAAAATACAAAAATACAAAACTCAACCAAGCACAACTCATAAAAATTTAGTCCTATATGACAATATTTCACAGAACCATCATCCACTTTTGGGAAATTAGCCTAATCCAAAACTTTGATGTGTAATATCCTACTGAGAGCTCCTCATCCAGAGCTATGAGTAAAGTATGTGGTTGAGTTTGGTCCGATTGCGGCAAGTGACACATATTAATTTATGTGAGTCAATCAGCAAACACATTGTCGATGAACTATAAAATGCAATTTTAAACATTTACCTTGGTTTATATGGTTATTTTATAATGATATGCAGATATTATTTAAACTGGTTTAATCAAATCAAATTTTGTAATAATTTTTACAGTACATTCATAGGTACTTACTTTTTCGACAACACTATCAATCGAACCAATTCAAACAAAAACTATACAATGAAGATGAAATTCATCTTCAAAACTCCAACTCTTTGTTTGTTCCACTTTGTTAGGTAGTGTTTACCTGTAAATAAAGGTAAAGGATTTTTAAAATTGATAAGGATTCTGTTATGGTAATCTTATAGTTAAAACATCATTTGGGATTACATTTCTCATAGTGTCTCACAATTTAAAGATTATTTTGTGAGAAAACAGGCACATATTTTTTCACCTTAGTAGTATCTTTTAACCTTGCTTTGACAACAAAGAGTATGTTTAGATTTAAAAGTAACGCAATCATTTATAAGCTTATATCACATGGATAGGTAAATATGATCCATAATATCTACATATTTATTCAAAATATTTAACTATATTTTATATAGCGAAATAGTATATTTCGTCACTAGTCCGGAAAGTGGTCGTTATCGGTGCAAGATCAAGTTTCAAGTATGACGCGAAGCCGACTACTTGAATTCGATCGAGCCCAGATATATCACTTTAGGACGAGTTACGAACATTACTTTTCATCATACCACTTTTAATAAATTTACAGTTTGGATAAAAATTTAAATTTTATATATATATATATATATATATATATACCCCTATATACCCCCTCTTACGTTGTTATTTATCTTGTATTTAAACTATTTACAGCTGTTATTAAAAATAAAAATAAATTAACTTGTTTAGTGTCCCGAAAACCACTGTTTTGTGGTCTAGTCCCGAAAACTTTGTTCACCAACACGTTTATTCAACCCACCGGGAATCAACTAGCTTCGATCACAGCTGACCGTTCCGAAAACAAGGTTTATCGCAATGGTATGATGAAATTCTATTTTCAATCCCTAGCGGACTAAGTAGTGGATATTTTTATATTTCTATAGACTCGTAAGTGAAACTTTTACTACGTAAAAATTCGCATATTAGGCGATTTCATTTTATAAATTTTTCTACGTTTTAATGTTTATAAATTAACATACATGTCACTGTTATTTCGTCCGTTGTGTTTCAGATCGGGTTTCTGTTTTGCCCCACATTCCAGTGTAACATTACACAGCATAGTTTATGATATTGTTCTATACCAAGCAATCCAATACAATACCTTCATGATGCACAATCCACCAATGATGGCCTGGATTGGAAGTAATCAACTGATTGGTTAGGGATAATCCACATGACAACGTTTCAATGTTGAAGCTCACTGGTCCAAAAACATACTATTTTAGGATTTGTTTAGTAAAAAATTGTTTATTTGCAATATATTCTGGTAAAAAGGAAAAATGTTTAATTTTATGTTAAAATCGGATAACGTTAACGGAAAACTACTGTAAGTCATAAAATATAAATTTTTCATACTGATTACTATTTTAAATGTAATTTTCCTTTCATTGATAGTCCAACTTTAAGGAATTTTTAACCTAATTTCACAGTTGGTCCGATTGCATGTTATTTCTCTAATTATCTTTTTGTCAATAGATATTGAGTAGTTATCTTTCAGTAGTATTAAATTTTCATGTACATTAAATCCACGATTAATTTAGATTTAATTTTGACTCCGAGAAAGCTGTTCACAGAGAAAAAACAGAATAATTCCCTGGACGTTAAAATGGCACACACAGTAAACAAATTATCTCCTGGAGCAATATCTGAACGATTTTCTCACAATATGTTATTAATAAATCTTGGTATTTATTAAACTAACTGGGTATATTTTTTCTGTGTTATGTGAGTGTGCTGGTTGTTTCCTTGGATATGATAACCGTGGCCTACATAAAAGCACATTAGAGAATAATATGACCTTACGTCCTATTTATTGGTGTAGTTTTAGTCAAATTTTATACAAGAGGGTATTACTGCACATAATATTTGTTCTTAACTTCAAATGGAAGTGATTACAAAAATTTTGTGTAAATTCAGTTCATAAAAAACCCTAGTTATTGCACCTCAAAATAAAAGATTTTCCTTACGGAAAATATCACCTACTGAATTAGTAATTATTATCTTTATTACTCTGTCTATTTTTTCTTGGCGATTTTTATAGATATTTTTTGGCTCTACATTCTGCAGTGATAATATGAAAAAAGTAATTTTAAATCGTTTTGTTTTTAATCCTTATGAAACTGAAGAAATTAAACCTTTTTCCCATTTTATTTCCTGTATATTTTTAGAAAATGGTTTTAATTTTGTTTTAATTTTTGTTTAATTTTAATATTTTTTATGGAATTTTATTTTAAGTTATACATATTGTAGAACTTTCTGAAGCCCTTAAAAATTAAATAATAAATACAACCTAAAACGAAATTGAATTGAAGATATCAATTATTCTTGTAATCATTTTATTAATATAGATTATACTAGAAAAATTCCAAACAAATCGTGACAATTTGTTGTTGACACTCTACAAAACAATGTCAACCAACGACAGAAGCAGTCATAACGGCGCGACGGTTAACAGCAGAGTCACAGGCACTCAGGAGCTTATTGTGAGAGAACAGTTATTGATGTGGTGGTTGACGTTGGAGTGCTTGAGAAGTTGTGCAGTGTAGAGGCAAATATCACATGGCGAGCCGGAGAGCTCTACATTTATGATCCAACAATTACTCATTAAATATCTTTCTTTTATTTTGCTAGTTTTCTTTTCTTACTTTTGCTTGGTAAATTTCAAAACAATTATTTAAATTGACTTAAAATGAACGACAATGATTTATTTGTATGAAGGCTTAAAATAATTTAACATGAATACGATTTATAGAAAATAGGTAGCATTTAATTTGCAGATATAGAAATTTGAAATTCTAGCCAACCAGAAAAGTTATTTTGAAACTCTCATGTCTGGTTTTTTACTCTGTTTGTGACGTAACAGTCTAAAACATTTTTTGTGTAATTATTAATTAGACGTAATGCCAATGCATAAACAAATTTAATTACTTAATTGATGAGGGAACTTTAAAAGTTTTATACATAAGTTTTAGTAACAAGAAACCGTGTCACTTCTTGTTAACAAACTTTTACACCTACTTTTAAAAGAATATATACAATATTGAAGCATAATATTAAACAATGAAATAAACTTTAAAATACCTATTAAAGGTAGGTACTTAGATGGCCTATTAACAGTTGATCAACTACAGCTGTAGCCGTATACGTCACATTAAACATGTTATTGTATTTTCTACAAATGGTTAGTGTAATGTTGAGGTATTAAGTTACATGGCATGGCCACGAAATTCCTCTACATTGATCCTAATTCAAAGTAGGCAATACCATCTTTTGTAAATGAAAATCGGTTGAGTGGAATGTATTTAAATGTTTTACATTAAACTTATTGTATTATTTATTAAGATTTAGTAATGATCATTTTTTGTGTACTGCCATGAAAGTATATTAAATTTAATCTTTTTCTAATGGCTTGTGTTACCAAAACATCGCATTATCATTTTTATGATACACGGTTTTTTAACATTGTATAGCAAATGATTCATAATAGAAAATGGTAAGGCTATACTCCCATTATATGATGGAGTAGAAAAATGAACACTTAATATATATAATAATAGTAAGCAAAATATAACCTTTGAATTCTAATTAAATAAATATGTAATTTAGTGAACAACAACATACTTTTGACGAGTAATATGTTTAATCGTCTATACTAACAATATAAATTCAAAAGATTATTAATTTTAAACGAACTATCAAACATACTAATTACGACACACCCACTTTGCTCAGCAAGTGCAGTACTGTAGCCAGCCCTCTCTGTGTCAGACAACCACAGTTATACGTCATCATGATGCACGTCCGCCACATCAGTAACACACAAGCAACTGTTATTGCCTACAGCCCTACATACAGTACACCAGTAGCTAGCGCTAGCTGTGTCAGGCAACCCTAGCTATACGTCATCATGATGCACGTCCGCCACATCAGTAACACACGAACAACTGTTATTGCCTACAGTCTTACATACAGTACACCAGTAGCTAGCGCTAGCTGTGTCAGACAACCGCAGCTATACGTCATCATGATGCACGTCCGCCACACCAGTAACACACGAGCAACTGTTATTGCCTACAGTCCTACATGCAGTACACCAGTAGCTAGAGTCAGTTATACGTCATCATGATGCACGTCCGCCACACCAGTAAAACACGAGCAACTGTTATTGCCTACAGTCCTACATGCAGTACACCAGTAGCTAGTCAGTTATACGTCATCATGATGCACGTCCGCCACTTCAGTATCACACGAGCAACTGTTATTGCCTACAGTCCTACATACACTAAACCAGTAGCTAGTGCTCCCTGTGTCAAACAACCGTAGCAATACGTCATCATGATGCACGTCCGCTACATCAGTAACACACGAGCAACTGTTATTGCCTACAGTCCTACAAACAGTACACCAGTAGCTAGAGCTCCCTGTGTCAGACAACCGCAGCTATACGTCATCATGATGCACGTCCGCCACTTCAGTATCACACGAGCAACTGTTATTGCCTACAGTCCTACAAGCAGTACACCAGTAGCTAAAGCTCCCTGTGTCAGACAACCGCAGCTATACGTCATCATGATGCACGTCCGCCACTTCAGTATCACACGAGCAACTGTTATTGCCTACAGTCCTACATACACTAAACCAGTAGCTAGTGCTCCCTGTGTCAAACAACCGTAGCAATACGTCATCATGATGCACGTCCGCCACATCAGTAACACACGAGCAACTGTTATTGCCTACAGTCCTACATGCAGTACACCAGTAGCTAGAGCTCCCTGTGTCAGACAACCGCAGCTATACGTCATCATGATGCACGTCCGCCACACCAGTAGCACACGAGCAACTGTTATTGCCTACAGTCCTACATGCAGTACACCAGTAGCTAGAGCTCCCTGTGTCAGACAACCAAAGTTATAAGTCATCATGATGCACGTCCGCCACATCAGTAACACACGAGCAACTGTTATTGCCTACAGTCCTACATACAGTACACCAGTAGCTAGAGTCAGTTTATACGTCATCATGATGCACGTCCGCCACTTCAGTATCACACGAGCAACTGTTATTGCCTACAGTCCTACATACACTAAACCAGTAGCTAGTGCTCCCTGTGTCAAACAACCGTAGCAATACGCCATCATGATGCACGTCCGCCACATCAGTAACACACGAGCAACTGTTATTGCCTACAGTCCTACATACAGTACACCAGTAGCTAGCGCTAGCTGTGTCAGACAACCCTAGCTATACGTCATCATGATGCACGTCCTCCACATCAGTAACACACGAGCGACTGTTATTGCCTACAGTCCTACATACAGTACACCAGTAGCTAGACCTCCCTGTGTCAGACAACCGCAGCAATACGTCATCATGATGCACGTCCGCCACATCAGTAACACACGAGCAACTGTTAATGCTGTACTAGAATAATACCCATTTACAAGTAAAGTTCAACATAATAATAATTATGTGTAAGAGATTATAATAAAGTTGTATTGAAGACAGAATAAACAAAACTAAGAAGACAAAAATAAACAATAACATTAAACATGTGATTAATTAAATTGACAGATAACAAGAAACAGTCTATAAGCAAAATTGCAATAGCCACATATATTCCCCCCTTAGTGTTAGCGAGAACTCAGACGAACCGGGGGATTGACTCCACGTCCAGATCTTGTGAACACCAAAGTTTTTTGAGGTGGCATATCCATTCTTTTAGGAGACTTTGATTGGTCACGTTTGTGCTCCAGTTTTTCAGTAGTCGAGTCGTTAAGAAGAAAAGCTGGTTTAAGCCGGTCAATGGAGATATTTTTCGTGCCTGTTGGAGTCTCAACAGCAAACCACTTGTCTGACCTTGAAACTACTAAGTATGGACCATTATAGACTGGTTGTAATGGTTTCCTTACAGCGTCATTTCGCACAAAAACGTGATTTGATTTCCGGAGATCTGGATGGAGAAAAGTGTTTTTAGATGAATGGTATTTTGCTTCTATTGGTTTGAGTTCTTTCATTTTTCTTTTTAAATCATGAACAAGGTGTGGAACATCATAGGTGTCCTCCGTGGCTTGAAAAAGATCGCAAGGTAATCTGATGGATTGACCAAGTGTCATTTCTGCAGACGTAACATTGTAGTCCGGAATAATATATGACCTCAACCCAAGTAGCACTATCGGTAGCTTTCGTGTCCAGTCTGAAGTAAGTTGGGCAGTTAAGGCAGATTTCAGGTGTCGGTGCCATCTTTCTATTTTTCCATTAGCTGCTGGATGATATGCTGTAGTTTTGATGTGATGAATACCAAGATGTTTGGTTAATTCCCGGAAGAGGTTACAATCAAACTGTCTTCCTCTATCTGTTGTGATGAATTGAGGAACCCCAAATCGTGATATCCATGTGGAAAGAAGTGCTTCAGCTACTGTTTCCGCAGTAATGTCTTTGATAGGTGTTGCTTCAACCCAACGGGTAAAGCGGTCTATGATGGTCAGCATGTATGAAAATCCCTGAGAAGGAACCAAGGGTCCAACTAAGCCAACGTTAATGTGAGAAAAACGTCCTCCATTTGTATTATAAACTCCAATTTCACTGTTTGTGTGTTTCCACACCTTCGACTTTTGGCAAGCTACACATGTTTTAGCGCAGAGCCTGAAATCTTTGTTGATGGAGGGCCAAACAAATCGTCTTTTAATAAGATCCAGTGTACCTTTGATTCCAGGATGTGCAAGGTTGTGGATAGAATCGAACAATTGTCTTCTAAACTGTTGAGGTATAAATGGTCTTAGTCTCCCAGTACTGATATCACAATCTAGGTACAACCCGTCAGATAGCAACATACTTTGAAACTTTAGTGAAGTTGTGTTAGACGTTTTAAGATTCTTGAGCTCAATATCTTGAGATTGCATTTCAGCAATTGCTTTAAATGAAACAGTTGAAGATAAATCAATTGCATTTAATCTTGACATAAAATCCGCTGGAATATTCTGTTTCCCTGGAAGATACCGCAGGTCGGTTGTAAATTGACCAATGAAATCCAAGTGGCGTAACTGCCTTGGACTACTTGCTTCAGACGGTTTTGTGAAGGCAAAAGATAGAGGCTTATATAAAGTTGTATTGAAGACAGAATAAACAAAACTAAGAAGACAAAAATAAACAATAACATTAAACATGTGATTAATTAAATTGACAGATAACAAGAAAC
Source organism: Neoaliturus tenellus (assembly GCA_030545055.2). Lineage (NCBI taxonomy): Eukaryota > Metazoa > Arthropoda > Insecta > Hemiptera > Cicadellidae > Neoaliturus > Neoaliturus tenellus. Next base: position 225,777,708 of record CM061533.1, read on the forward strand.
AGTCTATAAGCAAAATTGAAATAGCCACAATGCCTGCAGTCCTACATGCAGTACACCAGTAGCTAGAGCTCCCTGTGTCAAACAACCGTAGCAATCGTTATCATGATGCACATCCGCCACATCAGTAACACACGAGCAACTGTTATTGCCTACAGTCCTACATGCAGTACACCAGTAGCTAGAGCTCCCTGTGTCAAACAACCGTAGCAATCGTTATCATGATGCACATCCGCCACTTCAGTATCACACGAGCAACTGTTATTGCCTGCAGTCCTACATGCAGTACACCAGTAGCTAGAGCTCCCTGTGTCAAACAACCGTAGCAATCGTTATCATGATGCACATCCGCCACATCAGTAACACACGAGCAACTATTATTGCCTGCAGTCCTACATCCAGTACACCAGTAGCTAGAGCTCCCTGTGTCAAACAACCGTAGCAATACGTCATCATGATGCACGTCCGCCACATCAGTAACACACGAGCAACTGTTATTGCCTGCAGTCCTACATTCAGTACACCAGTAGCTAGAGCTCCCTGTGTCAAACAACCGTAGCAATACGTCATCATGATGCACGTCCGCCACATCAGTAACACACGAGCAACTGTTATTGCCTACAGTCCTACATCCAGTACACCAGTAGCTAGAGCTCCCTGTGTCAAACAACCGTAGCAATACGTCATCATGATGCACGTCCGCCACATCAGTAACACACGAGCAACTGTTATTGCCTACAGTCCTACATCCAGTACACCAGTAGCTAGAGCTCCCTGTGTCAAACAACCGTAGCAATACGTCATCATGATGCACGTCCGCCACATCAGTAACACACGAGCAACTGTTATTGCCTACAGTCCTACATCCAGTACACCAGTAGCTAGAGCTCCCTGTGTCAAACAACCGTAGCAATACGTCATCATGATGCACGTCCGCCACATCAGTAACACACGAGCAACTGTTATTGCCTACAGTCCTACATGCAGTACACCAGTAGCTAGAGCTCCCTGTGTCAAACAACCGTAGCAATACGTCATCATGATGCACGTCCGCCACATCAGTAACACACGAGCAACTGTTATTGCCTACAGTCCTACATCCAGTACACCAGTAGCTAGAGCTCCCTGTGTCAAACAACCGTAGCAATACGTCATCATGATGCACGTCCGCCACATCAGTAACACACGAGCAACTGTTATTGCCTACAGTCCTACATCCAGTACACTAGTAGCCAGAGCTCCCTGTGTCAGACAACCGCAGCTATACGTCATCATGATGCACGTCCGCCACATCAGTAACACACGAGCAACTGTTATTGCCTACAGTCCTACATACAGTACACCAGCAGCTAGAGTTCCCTGTGTTAGACAACCGCATCTATAAGTCATCATGATGCACGTCCGCCACATCAGTAACACATGAGCAACTGTTATTGCCTTCAGTCCTACATACAGTACACCAGTACCAGAGCTCCCTGTGTCGGACAACCGCATCCATATGTCATCATGATGCACGTCCGCCACATCAGTAACACACGAGCAACTGTTATTGCCTACAGTCCTACATACAGTACAACAGTAGCCAGAGCTCCCTGTGTCGGACAACCGCAGCTATACGTCATCATGATGCACGTCCGCCACATCAGTAACACACGAGCAACTGTTATTGCCTACAGTCCTACATACAGTACAACAGTAGCCAGAGCTCCCTGTGTCGGACAACCGCAGCTATACGTCATCATGATGCACGTCCGCCACATCAGTAACACACGAGCAACTGTTATTGCCTACAGTCCTACATCCAGTACACCAGTAGCCAGAGCTCCCTGTGTCAGACAACCGCAGCTATACGTCATCATGATGCACGTCCGCCACATCAGTAACACACGAGCAACTGTTATTGCCTACAGTCCTACATACAGTACACCAGCAGCTAGAGTTCCCTGTGTCAGACAACCGCATCTATAAGTCATCATGATGCACGTCCGCCACATCAGTAACACATGAGCAACTGTTATTGCCTTCAGTCCTACATACAGTACACCAGTACCAGAGCTCCCTGTGTCGGACAACCGCATCCATATGTCATCATGATGCACGTCCGCCACATCAGTAACACACGAGCAACTGTTATTGCCTACAGTCCTACATACAGTACAACAGTAGCCAGAGCTCCCTGCGTCGGACAACCGCAGCTATACGTCATCATGATGCACGTCCGCCACATCAGTAACACACGAGCAACTGTTATTGCATACAGTCCTACCAACTGTATACATAAGTTTGATCGATATCGATACACCGTGCTTTACTGCACAAACTTATTTATACTGTAAATTTACAATACAGACACAGATATTGTAGGAAAACATATGAATTATATTGAATAAATTTGAAAAACGAACGACTGTTAAAATGTAAATTTTAACCCTGTCAATGTTGTTGCTTTGTTTTTTTTTTTTAATGTAAGAATTTATGAATAAGAAGAGTAATACGTGTCTTTTCTACATTGTTTGTTGAGTTCTGTCTCGCCGTAATTCATTTATATTTTTACCATCCTGGTTTAAGAGAGACAATCTTAGAAAAAAAGTCAATTTTAGTTAAAAAGTCAGATTCCAATGAAAAGTAATTGTAAAATCAGAAAACTTGTCACAATTTACATTGTTACTTTACCATTTCTTGATATTTATTTCTGATATAAAAAATGTTGCCGGTTTTTGCAGTCTTTGGTACAATGTTTTCCCAGTTACTGTAACCGGCTACCCAGTATCCAATGCTGGGCACACGTCGCCGCCAAGGAAGATATTCTAGTAAATATAGCCTAATAATGCAATCTACAGCTATAGAATATGTGGTCAAATCGAAAGTTTGGGAAGCTACATATATCCAGATTCAAATTTAGTTTACAATTAAATAACATTACTAAGTGGTTTACATACCTTTATCGTCTTCAATCCTATTAGTAACTTTATGGGTTACCACGGTTTCAGCACCATTGTGCCATGATCACACCCAGATGAGAAACATCAGTTAAAAATTCAGTCCATGGGACGTCGTTGTATCATAAAAAGTCTTTTTACACACATACAGTTCACACACATAAAACATTACTTTACGGTACGTACACGGTTTTATGTGTGTGAACTGTATATGTGTAAAAAGACTTTTTATGATACAACGACGTCCCATGGACTGAATTTTTAACTGATGTTTCTCATCTGGGTGTGATCATGGCACAATGGTGCTGAAACCGTGGTAACCCATAAAGTTACTAATAGGATTGAAGACGATAAAGGTATGTAAACCACTTAGTAATCAATCAATCCTGGGGCAATAACAACGAAAATGAATAAAAAATAACATTACATACGCAAATGGAAGAATAAAGTAAATATTTTCTTTTATAAAAACTTTTGGTCAAATTATGAAATAGGATGGATTTGATAAAATGGTGAGTTATTTGAATAAAATTACATAATAAGCTATGTTTAAAAATGTTGAATATTATCATGTTTTAACAGAAATAACTTAAAGATAGGTAGGCGAGGAATTAGAACCCATAGCCTACTAGGACAATTATTAGAGTGCACAAAAATATTCTTTCTCTTTTTAAAGCCAGGGGAAAAGACGCGACCCATAGTACTATAATGTAACCTTTAACACACAATACGATACCGATAAACTTATTACTTTCCAATAATTAAACTCAGTTAAGTAATACCGCAAACTGTATAGTTTGTTATACTACTCTTAATCAAAGTTAATAAAAAATATATATATATATTATTCCATACTCCAAGATGGTAAATGTATGGATATAATTTTAGGGAGGAATCTTCCTCTATAGAAACAGCACCATATAATCACTTACCACCATACTTATTATGAACATAATAGCCTAAGTATGTCAGTGATATAAAATAACAATGTAAACATGTACATAAATAAATACTCTAATTCATTCAAATAATATTATTGCCTTAGAAGTTGTGCAAACATGGCATACATAAATTCCTCTAAACGTATTTACAACTTTTTTTTATTAAAATTTATTACAATTACATGGAGTTTTATCTGCGTTATATTAGTACAGCTATGTACACACTTACGAATCTAGAACGCTTGTGGCTAGAGTTCCGACACATGAAAACCACCCAATTCAGTGTTGGGAGGAACAAGTTTAATTCGTCCCAGTTGCGAATTTGAACTTTTGTACACTATAAAATAATTAAATGTTAAAATAGTGGAAATACATTAAAATATTTTTACTGTAACAATCAAACGGAATAAAATTAAAATCTTCTTAAATTTAAGTTTAACATAAAATAATTCAACTTAGACACTGTTGAAATTTATTTTTATTTAATTTCAGAATAGGATTAAATTTTCAAACGGAATATGTCACTTTTTAATAATTCATCAATATAAAAAATGCACAATTCCTAAAATTATTCACGCTTACATTTGCCACCTAGCTGTCAAGTTGAAAAAATTAAATCCACTACTACGGTAAAGAGGAAGCGTTCGATAAAATAAGTATATAGGGGTAATATTGTTTTAAACTCAACAAAACTTATATAAAATTTAAGTATCTTTAGTAAAAATACAACAACAAATATTGTAATAAGCCAATCTTTATGATCATTGCAATTTTAGAGTGTTTTATTTGTTTATTGTGAAGAATATTAATTGAAATTGCATTACTTACATGGCAATTAATAGGAAATTGAAGAAACAATTACAGGTTGTACAGTAATACAACCACAGTAAGCCACAGTTATATAACCACAGTGAGGTTTATATAGGCCCCGGCAACAGTACCAATATTACCATCTTTCTCGATATTGTTGCATCGCCCGGGACCAGTCTAGGTAAATATTGTTACAGTTTGATTTGCAATCTTTAATACGACCACTTTCTAGGAGGATTTCTTTCTAAATAGGCCTAAAACCACTCACACAATATATTTTATCTGTCCCATAAATTTTGGATATGTTTGTTTTTTAGTTAACAACAGATCGATATTTATTTTTCGTATTTCTTTTCGTGTTTCGTTCTTGGTGATAATAAGTTTATATTTATCTGTAATAAACCTACTCTTTTTATTTTTGTTTTCGATTTAAATAGACCTACAAAATTTTACTAAATTTCTTATTCATTTGGTAGAAGTTTTAGTTTTTATTTATTTCTATTCTATTCATACCCTACTTCAGGTATAGTTCGAAAAAATAAGATACTGGAAAAACAAAAATTTAGCAAGCAATTTTAAATAAGAAACTAAAAAATGAAGACATCTTTATGAAAAAACATAAATTTACCTTGTAAATAAATTTAAAACAAATCTTATTTTTTATTTAATATAAAGTAGATATTGTTTTTTTTAACTAATCTTATAACTCCAGATTAATTATTGTAAAAAGCATTTATTTTTTAATTTGTTTGTTTGTGGGAGAGGCAGGAAAAATGCAGTTACGCACACAGGTGACCAGCCTGAAGAGTGGGACTCCCTTAAAAAACGAGGTTATCACATAAAAACCTCCTCTACTCTCTAGGATTCTAACCTGGAATTGTTCATCTCATTGCGTTAGGCTAGACCTAAATCAAGCTAACGCTCGTGGGGCTCACTCAATACCCAGCCGCTTGGTCAAGGGATCTGGGCGACTTCGCGGTCCAGATCGCGTTTCTTTTCTAAGAGGATGCACCGGACGAACTGTGATAAACAATCCCAGGTGCCCTCATTGTTCGGCGTTTTTTTCGGTGGAAAAATACGAATTAGAGTGGAATTAGAGTGCACTCTATATGCCTAACAAATCTATCTTTTCCTAAAATCGGTTTATTTGTATTTACTACTATAAAACAACCGAAGTTTTAATTAAAAGGCCTACTCCTCCGTAGAATGTTACAAAAATCACATAACACTCCACTATGCGCGCTGGTGTCGTAGACAGGGAGGGTTGGTAAGGTTGAATCGATGCAAGTCTAGCTGGCGGTTAACACAGTTGACGATATTGTTCTTGTCAACCATTACTTTGGTTGAAGGGTCAAGGTCGCTGTAGAGTCGTGTCACGTCTTGATAAGTTGACTCAATAGACCGTTCATGTTTGAGGTTTGATTTAGAGAAATCGATTAGTTTGAACCGAAGTTTACACGATCGAGCTTATCGTTAAGTTTGCCTATGTTTGTTCACTACATTCCCTGCAATCGATTTTATAATTATTCAGCTGCTTTTACAAAGCTGAAAAACACATTACGCAATAAAAACGACTATTTTGCTTTAGAATTGTTCATGCAGGGTTAAGAAGAATGGTAGAAATTATAAATAAAATTAGATAACATATGTTACTTGTACTTAATGTACACCATGGAAGATAGCACATCACCATACATCGGTTTCAAACACACCAATGCTTTGATAAGTTTATCCACGATGGTGTATATTCAATGCTTATACCAATCCACAATATGATAAAGTTGTTATTTTTCAATGTTAGTATTAATACAAATTGTAATAGAAGTAGCCGACTGAAGTTGTGTTTCAAGGTATTCAGTTCTCGAGATTTTGAACGCCAGTCCCTACATCAATAACACCGCCCCACTATAAACAGCCCGGAGTGGCCGTGACGGTGAGTATTACAAGAGTTACGACTTGTACGGGTGTAAGTAATATTGCTTTGTACAACTCGCTCCTTTCAGATATCCATTTCTGTTCCTGCACAGAAATATAACTCTAGCTTGGCAGCTTGGCCGTTATATGTCAATAGTTTGCTATATTTAGGACAGCTAAAAATATTATTAGTTTGAAATCCATTTATTCAATTTCAACATTTAAACAGTCAAGTTTTGTCGTATAGCAGTATGTGGTAAACCTTTTAGTTACTTTGGAAACCATAAGAATGAAATCCAAACTGTATAGTACTTAAAAAATGTCTTAATTTTACTATACGATTTTTTTTGCAATAAGATAGGTTCGGTTAGGTTTGTATTTGTAATAGGTAGATAAATTGTAATAGGAAAATAGGAATTTGATGAGAAGTAGATTATGCTTAAAATAAAAGTGTTTTATAAAATAAATTACAGGAATTTTAAAAAGTTTTTAGTTTTTTACTATTACACCTTGTTGCGTTTTTGCACACCGTATTTTAACGGGGGTTTAGAAAAAGAAAATAGAAATTTCGAAGCCAAAAAGCAAATCTTAAATTTGAAATAAAAGTTTAATCTTTGAATAAAAAAATTAATGACAACACAATACATTAAACTTTTCAAGAGGCAATGTTGTTCCAGGACATTTCATTACGTATTATCAATAATAAAAAAATGAGAATACATATTATTATAGTTACTGAAACTATAAAATTTTCCTATATATGGTTGTTGAAATTTAAAATACATTTTACAATAAACAATTTTTACATACGTGTTTTTATCGAAATTTGTTGTGTTAAACTGTTTAACGAACATTCTGATCCGACACTGTAACGAGGTTATAAACTTCATCTCCATGAAGTGAGGTTAATGAAAGTAATAATTAAGTCTAGCTAAAGCTACAGTAATTAAAACACTTTATTACACCCTTCAACATCATGCTTTCAATGTAGCGTTCTGTGGAAGAGTTTTTGAAATAATGTTGGAGCTATAAGGCACATAACAATATTTAAGTAAACTCAATTACAAATTATCATAAAGATAGGATCTTTTTCCTTGGCTTTACCGTATGGATAGTGCACGATAAAAATGTATCTTTAGGTTTGTTTTAAGATATTTAGGCCTCCTTTGAATGTTATTTGACCAACGAAAGATATGTTTTTGTTTGTTGCGGTCGATATATCGATCACAATGGACGATAACCAATGCCAGACGTGTAGACGATGTGAGGGTAGCCATCCGTAACCTACTGCGCCTGCAATGATCTATAGACTTGTCCATCAGTGTACAGTACAATGCCAGACGTGTAGACGATGTGAGGGTAGCCATCTGGAACCAACTGCGCCTGCAATGATCTACAGACGTGTCCATCAGTGTACAGTACAATGCCAGACGTGTAGACGATGTGAGGGTAGCCATCTGGAACCAACTGCTCCTGCAATCATCTATAGACTTGTCCATCGGTGTACAGTACAATGCCAGACGTGTAGACGATGTGAGGGTAGCCATCTGGAACCAACTGCGCCTGCAATGATCTATAGACGTGTCCATCAGTGTACAGTACAATGCCAGACGTGTAGACGATGTGAGGGTAGCCATCTGGAACCAACTGCGCCTGCAATGATCTACAGACGTGTCCATCAGTGTACAGTACAATGCCAGACGTGTAGACGATGTGAGGGTAGCCATCTGGAACCAACTGCGCCTGCAATGATCTACAGACGTGTCCATCAGTGTACAGTACAATGCCAGACGTGTAGACGATGTGAGGGTAGCCATCTGGAACCAACTGCGCCTGCAATGATCTACAGACGTGTCCATCAGTGTACAGTACAATGCCAGACGTGTAGACGATGTGAGGGTAGCCATCTGGAACCAACTGCGACTACAATGATCTATAGACTTGTCCATCAGTGTACAGTACAATGCCAGACGTGTAGACGATGTGAGGGTAGCCATCTGGAACCAACTGCGCCTGCAATGATCTATAGACTTGTCCATCAGTGTACAGTACAATGCCAGACGTGTAGACGATGTGAGGGTAGCCATCTGGAACCAACTGCGCCTGCAATGATCTATAGACTTGTCCATCAGTGTACAGTACAATGCCAGACGTGTAGACGATGTGAGGGTAGCCATCTGGAACCAACTGCGCCTGCAATGATCTATAGACGTGTCCATCAGTGTACAGTACAATGCCAGACGTGTAGACGATGTGAGGGTAGCCATCTGGAACCAACTGCGCCTGCAATGATCTATAGACTTGTCCATCAGTGTACAGTACAATGCCAGACGTGTAGACGATGTGAGGGTATCCATCTGGAACCAACTGCGCCTGCAATGATCTATAGACTTGTCCATCAGTGTACAGTACAATGCCAGACGTGTAGACGATGTGAGGGTAGCCATCTGGAACCAACTGCGCCTGCAATGATCTATAGACTTGTCCATCAGTGTACAGTACAATGCCAGACGTGTAGACGATGTGAGGGTAGCCATCTGGAACCAACTGCACCTGCAATGATCTATAGACGTGTCCATCAGTGTACAGTACAATGCCAGACGTGTAGACGATGTGAGGGTAGCCATCTGGAACCAACTGCGCCTGCAATGATCTATAGACTTGTCCATCAGTGTACAGTACAATGCCAGACGTCTAGACGATGCGACGATAGCCATCTGGAACCAACTGCGCCTGCAATGATCTATAGACTTGTCCATCAGTGTACAGTACAATGCCAGACATGTAGACGATGAGAGGGTAGCCATCTGGAACCAACTGCGCCTGCAATGATCTGTAGACGTGTCCATCAGTGTAGACGATGTGAGGGTAGCCATCTGGAACCAACTGCGCCTGCAATGATCTATAGACTTGTCCATCAGTGTACAGTACAACGCCAGACGTGTAGACGATGTGAGGGTAGCCATCTGGAACCAACTGCGCCTGCAATGATCTATAGACGTGTCCATCAGTGTACAGTACAATGCCAGACGTCTAGACGATGCGAGGGTAGCCATCTGGAACCAACTGCGCCTGCAATGATCTGTAGACTTGTCCATCAGTGTACAGTACAATGCCAGACGTCTAGACGATGTGAGGGTAGCCATCTGGAACCAACTGCGCCTGCAATGATCTATAGACGTGTCCATCAGTGTACAGTACAATGCCAGACGTGTAGACGATGCGAGGGTAGCCATATGGAACCAACTGCGCCTGCAATGATCTATAGACGTGTCCATTAGTGTACAGTACAAGGCCAGACGTCTAGACGATGTGAGGGTAGCCATCTGGAAACAACTGCGCCTGCAATGATCTATAGACTTGTCCATCAGTGTACAGTACAATGCCAGACGTCTAGACGATGTGAGGGTAGCCATCTGGAACCAACTGCGCCTGCAATGATCTATGGACGTGTCCATCAGTGTACAGTACAATGCCAGACGTGTAGACGATGTAAGGGTAGCCATCTGGAACCAACTGCGCCTGCAATGATCTATAGACGTGTCCATCAGTGTACAGTACAATGCCAGACGTCTAGACGATGTGATTGTAGCCATCTGGAACCAACTGCGACTGCAATTATCTATAGACGTGTCCATCAGTGTACAGTACAATGCCAGACGTCTAGACGATGTGAGGGTAGCCATCTGGAACCAACTGCGCCTGCAATGATCTATAGACTTGTCCATCAGTGTACAGTACAATGCCAGACATATAGACGATGTGAGGGTAGCCATCTGGAACCAACTGCGCCTGCAATGATCTATAGACTTGTCCATCAGTGTACAGTACAATGCGAGACGTGTAGACGATGTGAGGGTATCCATCTGGAACCAACTGCGCCTGCTATGATCTATAGACTTGTCCATCAGTGTACAGTACAATGCCAGACGTGTAGACGATGTGAAGGTAGCCATCTGGAACCAACTGCGCCTGCAATGATCTATAGACTTGTCCATCAGTGTACAGTACAATGCCAGACTTCTAGACGATGTGAGGGTAGCCATCTGGAACCAACTGCGCCTGCAATGATGTATAAACTTGTCCATCAGTGTACAGTACAACGCCAGACGTGTAGACGATGTGAGGGTAGCCATCTGGAACCAACTGCGCCTGCAATGATTTATAGACGTGTCCATCAGTGTACAGTACAACGCCAGACGTGTAGACGATGTGAGGGTAGCCATCTGGAACCAACTGCGCCTGCAATGATCTATATACTTGTCCATCAGTGTACAGTACAATGCCAGACGTGTAGACGATGTGAGGGTAGCCATCTGGAACCAACTGCGCCTGCAATGATATATAGACGTGTTCATCAGTGTACAGTACAATGCCAGACGTGTAGACGATATGAGGGTAGCCATCTGGAACCAACTGCGCCTGCAATGATCTATAGACTTGTCCATCAGTCTACAGTACAATGCCAGACGTGTAGACGATGTGAGGGTAGCCATCTGGAACCAACTGCGCCTGCAATGATCTATAGACGTGTCCATCAGTGTACAGTACAATGCCAGACGTGTAGACGATATGAGGGTAGCCATCTGGAACCAACTGCAACTGCAATGATCTATAGACTTGTCCATCAGTCTACAGTACAATGCCAGACGTGTAGACGATGTGAGGGTAGCCATCTGGAACCAACTGCGCCTGCAATGATCTATAGACGTGTCCATCAGTGTACAGTACAATGCCAGACGTCTAGACGATGCGAGGGTAGCCATCTGGAACCAACTGCGCCTGCATTGATCTGTAGACTTGTCCATCAGTGTACAGTACAATGCCAGACGTCTAGACGATGTGAGGGTAGCCATCTGGAACCAACTGCGCCTGCAATGATCTATAGACGTGTCCATCAGTGTACAGTACAATGCCAGACGTCTAGACGATGCGAGGGTAGCCATCTGGAACCAACTGCGCCTGCAATGATCTATAGACGTGTCCATCAGTGTACAGTACAATGCCAGACGTGTAGACGATGTGAGGGTAGCCATCTGGAACCAACTGCGCCTGCAATGATCTATAGACGTGTCCATCAGTGTACAGTACAATGCCAGACGTGTAGACGATGTGAGGGTAGCCATCTGGAACCAACTGCGCCTGTAATGATCTATATACGTGTCCATCAGTGTACAGTACAATGCCAGACGTCTAGACGATGCGAGGGTAGCCATCTGGAACCAACTGCGCCTGCAACGATCTATAGACCTGTCCATTGGTGTACAGTACAATGCCAGACGTGTAGACGATGCGAGGGTAGCCATCTGGAACCAAATGCGCCTGCAATGATCTATAGACGTGTCCATCAGTGTACAGTACAATGCCAGACGTCTAGACGATGTGAGGGTAGCCATCTGGAACCAACTGCGCCTGAAATGATCTATAGACGTGTCCATCAGTGTACAGTACAATGCCAGACGTCTAGACGATGTGAGAGTAGCCATCTGGAACCAACTGCGCCTGCAATGATCTATAGACGTGTCCATCAGTGTACAGTACAATGCCAGACGTGTAGACGATGTGATTGTAGCCATCTGGAACCAACTGCGCCTGCAATGATCTATAGACGTGTCCATCAGTAAACAGTACAATGCCAGACGTGTAGACGATGTGAGGGTAGCCATCTGGAACCAACTGCGCCTGCAATGATCTATAGACGTGTCCATCAGTGTACAGTACAATGCCAGACATATATACGATGTGGGGGTAGCCATCTGGAACCAACTGCGCCTGCAATGATCTATAGACTTGTCTATCAGTGTACAGTACAATACCAGACGTCTAGACGATGTGAGGGTAGCCATCTGGAACCAACTGCGCCTGCAATGATCTATAGATTTGTCCATCAGTGTACAGTACAATTCCAGACGTCTAGACGATGTGAGGGTAGCCATCTGGAACCAACTGCGCCTGCAATGATCTATAGACTTGTCCATCAGTGTACAGTACAATGCCAGACGTGTAGACAATGTGAGGGTAGCCATCTGGAACCAACTGCGCCTGCAATGATCTACAGACGTGTCCATCAGTGTACAGTACAACGCCAGACGTGTAGACGATGGGAGGGTAGCCATCCGGAACCTACTGCGCCTGCAATGATCTATAGACTTGTCCATCAGTGTACAGTACAATGCCAGACGTGTAGACGATGTGAGGGTAGCCATCTGGAAACAACTGCGCCTGCAATGATCTATAGACGTGACCATTTGTGTAGAGTACAATGCCAGACGTGTAGACGATGTGAGGGTAGCCATCTGGAACCAACTGCGCCTGCAATGATCTATAGACGTGTCCATCAGTGTAAACGATGTGAGGGTAGCCATCTGGAACCAACTGCTTCTGCAATGATCTATAGACGTGTCCATCAGTGTACAGTACAATGCCAGACGTGTAGACGATATGAGGGTAGTCATCTGGAACCAACTGCGCCTGCAATGATCTATAGACTTGTCCATCAGTGTACAGTACAATGCCAGACGTCTAGACGATGCGAGGGTAGCCATCTGGAACCAACTGCGCCTGCAATGATCTATAGACTTGTCCATCAGTGTACAGTACAATGCCAGACGTGTAGACGATGCGAGGGTAGCCATCTGGAACCAACTGCGCCTGCAATGATCTATAGACGTGTCCATCAGTGTACAGTACAATGCACGACGTCTAGACGATGCGAGGGTAGCCATCTGGAACCAACTGCGCCTGCAATGATCTATAGACGTGTCCATCAGTGTACAGTACAATGCCAGACGTGTAGACGATGTGAGGGTAGCCATCTGGAACCAACTGCGCCTGCAATTATCTATAGACGTGTCCATCAGTGTACAGTACAATGCCAGACGTGTAGACGATGGGAGGGTAGCCATCTGGAACCAACTGCGCCTGCAATGATCTATAAACGTGTCCATTAGTGTACAGTACAATGCCAGACGTCTAGACGATGCGAGGGTAGCCATCTGGAACCAACTGCGCCTCAATGATCTATAGACGTGTCCATCGGTGTACAGTACAATGCCAGACGTGTAGACGATGCGAGGGTAGCCATCTGAAACCAACTGCGCCTGCAATGATCTATAGACGTGTCCATTAGTGTACAGTACAATGCCATACGTCTAGACGATGTGAGGGTAGCCATCTTGAACCAACTGCGCCTGCAATGATCTATAGACGTGTCCATCAGTGTACAGTACAATGCCAGACGTGTATACGATGTGATTGTAGCCATCTGGAACCAACTGCGACTACAATGATCTATAGACGTGTCCATCAGTGTACAGTACAATGCCAGACGTGTAGACGATGTGAGGGTAGCCATCTGGAATTAACTGCGCCTGCAATGATCTATAGACTTGTCCATCAGTGTACAGTACAATGCCAGTCATATATACGATGTGAGGGTAGCCATCTGGAACCAACTGCGAGTGCAATGATCTATAGACTTGTCCATCAGTGTACAGTACAATGCCAGACGTCTAGACGATTTGAGGGTAGCCAACTGGAACCAACTGCGCCTGCAATGATCTATAGACTTGTCCATCAGTGTACAGTACAATGCCAGACGTCTAGACGATGTGAGGGTAGCCATCTGGAACCAACTACGCCTGCAATGATCTATAGACTTGTCCATCAGTGTACAGTACAATGCCAGACTTGTAGACGATGTGAGAGTAGCCATCTGGAACCAACTGCGCCTGCAATGATCTATAGACGTGTCCATCAGTGTTCAGTACAATGCCAGACTTGTAGACGATGTGAGGGTAGCCATCTGGAACCAACTGCGCCTGCAATGATCTATAGACGTGTCCATCAGTGTAGACGATGTGAGGGTAGCCATCTGGAACCAACTGCGCCTGCAATGATCTATAGACGTGTCCATCAGTGTACAGTACAATGCCAGACGTGTAGACGATATGAGGGTAGCCATCTGGAACCAACTGCGCCTGCAATGATCTATAGACGTGTCCATCAGTGTAAACGATGTGAGGGTAGCCATCTGGAACCAACTGCTTCTGCAATGATCTATAGACGTGTCCATCAGTGTACAGTACAATGCCAGACGTGTAGACGATATGAGGGTAGTCATCTGGAACCAACTGCGCCTGCAATGATCTATAGACTTGTCCATCAGTGTACAGTACAATGCCAGACGTCTAGACGATGCGAGGGTAGCCATCTGGAACCAACTGCGCCTGCAATGATCTATAGACTTGTCCATCAGTGTACAGTACAATGCCAGACGTGTAGACGATGCGAGGGTAGCCATCTGGAACCAACTGCGCCTGCAATGATCTATAGACGTGTCCATCAGTGTACAGTACAATGCACGACGTCTAGACGATGCGAGGGTAGCCATCTGGAACCAACTGCGCCTGCAATGATCTATAGACGTGTCCATCAGTGTACAGTACAATGCCAGACGTGTAGACGATGTGAGGGTAGCCATCTGGAACCAACTGCGCCTGCAATTATCTATAGACGTGTCCATCAGTGTACAGTACAATGCCAGACGTGTAGACGATGGGAGGGTAGCCATCTGGAACCAACTGCGCCTGCAATGATCTATAAACGTGTCCATTAGTGTACAGTACAATGCCAGACGTCTAGACGATGCGAGGGTAGCCATCTGGAACCAACTGCGCCTCAATGATCTATAGACGTGTCCATCGGTGTACAGTACAATGCCAGACGTGTAGACGATGCGAGGGTAGCCATCTGAAACCAACTGCGCCTGCAATGATCTATAGACGTGTCCATTAGTGTACAGTACAATGCCATACGTCTAGACGATGTGAGGGTAGCCATCTTGAACCAACTGCGCCTGCAATGATCTATAGACGTGTCCATCAGTGTACAGTACAATGCCAGACGTGTATACGATGTGATTGTAGCCATCTGGAACCAACTGCGACTACAATGATCTATAGACGTGTCCATCAGTGTACAGTACAATGCCAGACGTGTAGACGATGTGAGGGTAGCCATCTGGAATTAACTGCGCCTGCAATGATCTATAGACTTGTCCATCAGTGTACAGTACAATGCCAGTCATATATACGATGTGAGGGTAGCCATCTGGAACCAACTGCGAGTGCAATGATCTATAGACTTGTCCATCAGTGTACAGTACAATGCCAGACGTCTAGACGATTTGAGGGTAGCCAACTGGAACCAACTGCGCCTGCAATGATCTATAGACTTGTCCATCAGTGTACAGTACAATGCCAGACGTCTAGACGATGTGAGGGTAGCCATCTGGAACCAACTGCGCCTGCAATGATCTATACACTTGTCCATCAGTGTACAGTACAATGCCAGACGTGTAGACGATGTGAGAGTAGCCATCTGGAACCAACTGCGCCTGCAATGATCTATAGACGTGTCCATCAGTGTTCAGTACAATGCCAGACTTGTAGACGATGTGAGGGTAGCCATCTGGAACCAACTGCGCCTGCAATGATCTATAGACGTGTCCATCAGTGTAGACGATGTGAGGGTAGCCATCTGGAACCAACTGCGCCTGCAATGATCTATAGACGTGTCCATCAGTGTACAGTACAATGCCAGACGTGTAGACGATATGAGGGTAGCCATCTGGAATTAACTGCGCCTGCAATGATCTATAGACGTGTCCATCAGTGTACAGTACAATGCCAGACGTCTAGACGATGCGAGGGTAGCCATCTGGAACCAACTGCGCCTGCAATGATCTGTAGACGTGTCCATCAGTGTAGACGATGTGAGGGTAGCCATCTGGAACTATCTGCGCCTGCAATGATCTATAGACTTGTCCATCAGTTTACAGTACAACGCCAGACGTGTAGACGATGTGAGGGTAGCCATCTAGAACCAACTGCGCACGCAATTATCTATAGACGTGTCCATCAGTGTACAGTACAATGCCAGACGAGTAGACGATGTGAGGGTAGCCATCTGGAACCAACTGCGCCTGCAATGATCTATAGACGTGTCCATCAGTGTACAGTACAATGCCAGACGTGTAGACGATGTGAGGGTAGCCATCTGGAACCAACTGCGCCTGCAATGATCTATAGACGTGTCCATCAGTGTACAGTACAATGCCAGACGTCTAGACGATGCGAGGGTAGCCATCTGGAACCAACTGCGCCTGCAATGATCTGTAGACTTGTCCATCAGTGTACAGTACAATGCCAGACGTCTAGACGATGTGAGGGTAGCCATCTGGAACCAACTGCGCCTGCAATGATCTATAGACGTGTCCATCAGTGTACAGTACAATGCCAGACGTCTAGACGATGCGAGGGTAGCCATCTGGAACCAACTGCGCCTGCAATGATCTATAGACGTGTCCATCAGTGTACAGTACAATGCCAGACGTGTAGACGATGTGAGGGTAGCCATCTGGAACCAACTGCGCCTGCAATGATCTATAGACGTGTCCATCAGTGTACAGTACAATGCCAGACGTGTAGACGATGTGAGGGTGGCCATCTGGAACCAACTGCGCCTGTAATGATCTATATACGTGTCCATCAGTGTACAGTACAATGCCAGACGTCTAGACGATGCGAGGGTAGCCATCTGGAACCAACTGCGCCTGCAACGATCTATAGACCTGTCCATTGGTGTACAGTACAATGCCAGACGTGTAGACGATGCGAGGGTAGCCATCTGGAACCAACTGCGCCTGCAATGATCTATAGACGTGTCCATCAGTGTACAGTACAATGCCAGACGTCTAGACGATGTGAGGGTAGCCATCTGGAACCAACTGCGCCTGAAATGATCTATAGACGTGTCCATCAGTGTACAGTACAATGCCAGACGTCTAGACGATGTGAGAGTAGCCATCTGGAACCAACTGCGCCTGCAATGATCTATAGACGTGTCCATCAGTGTACAGTACAATGCCAGACGTGTAGACGATGTGATTGTAGCCATCTGGAACCAACTGCGCCTGCAATGATCTATAGACGTGTCCATCAGTAAACAGTACAATGCCAGACGTGTAGACGATGTGAGGGTAGCCATCTGGAACCAACTGCGCCTGCAATGATCTATAGACGTGTCCATCAGTGTACAGTACAATGCCAGACATATATACGATGTGGGGGTAGCCATCTGGAACCAACTGCGCCTGCAATGATCTATAGACTTGTCTATCAGTGTACAGTACAATACCAGACGTCTAGACGATGTGAGGGTAGCCATCTGGAACCAACTGCGCCTGCAATGATCTATAGACTTGTCCATCAGTGTACAGTACAATTCCAGACGTCTAGACGATGTGAGGGTAGCCATCTGGAACCAACTGCGCCTGCAATGATCTATAGACTTGTCCATCAGTGTACAGTACAATGCCAGACGTGTAGACGATGTGAGGGTAGCCATCTGGAAACAACTGCGCCTGCAATGATCTATAGACGTGACCATTTGTGTAGAGTACAATGCCAGACGTGTAGACGATGTGAGGGTAGCCATCTGGAACCAACTGCGCCTGCAATGATCTATAG
The DNA here is from genome assembly GCA_030545055.2 of Neoaliturus tenellus. NCBI lineage: Eukaryota > Metazoa > Arthropoda > Insecta > Hemiptera > Cicadellidae > Neoaliturus > Neoaliturus tenellus. The sequence goes on from CM061533.1 coordinate 225,795,840, forward strand.
ACGTGTCCATCAGTGTAAACGATGTGAGGGTAGCCATCTGGAACCAACTGCTTCTGCAATGATCTATAGACGTGTCAATCAGTGTACAGTACAATGCCAGACGTGTAGACGATATGAGGGTAGTCATCTGGAACCAACTGCGCCTGCAATGATCTATAGACTTGTCCATCAGTGTACAGTACAATGCCAGACGTCTAGACGATGCGAGGGTAGCCATCTGGAACCAACTGCGCCTGCAATGATCTATAGACTTGTCCATCAGTGTACAGTACAATGCCAGACGTGTAGACGATGCGAGGGTAGCCATCTGGAACCAACTGCGCCTGCAATGATCTATAGACGTGTCCATCAGTGTACAGTACAATGCACGACGTCTAGACGATGCGAGGGTAGCCATCTGGAACCAACTGCGCCTGCAATGATCTATAGACGTGTCCATCAGTGTACAGTACAATGCCAGACGTGTAGACGATGTGAGGGTAGCCATCTGGAACCAACTGCGCCTGCAATTATCTATAGACGTGTCCATCAGTGTACAGTACAATGCCAGACGTGTAGACGATGGGAGGGTAGCCATCTGGAACCAACTGCGCCTGCAATGATCTATAAACGTGTCCATTAGTGTACAGTACAATGCCAGACGTCTAGACGATGCGAGGGTAGCCATCTGGAACCAACTGCGCCTCAATGATCTATAGACGTGTCCATCGGTGTACAGTACAATGCCAGACGTGTAGACGATGCGAGGGTAGCCATCTGAAACCAACTGCGCCTGCAATGATCTATAGACGTGTCCATTAGTGTACAGTACAATGCCATACGTCTAGACGATGTGAGGGTAGCCATCTTGAACCAACTGCGCCTGCAATGATCTATAGACGTGTCCATCAGTGTACAGTACAATGCCAGACGTGTAGACGATGTGATTGTAGCCATCTGGAACCAACTGCGACTACAATGATCTATAGACGTGTCCATCAGTGTACAGTACAATGCCAGACGTGTAGACGATGTGAGGGTAGCCATCTGGAATTAACTGCGCCTGCAATGATCTATAGACTTGTCCATCAGTGTACAGTACAATGCCAGTCATATATACGATGTGAGGGTAGCCATCTGGAACCAACTGCGAGTGCAATGATCTATAGACTTGTCCATCAGTGTACAGTACAATGCCAGACGTCTAGACGATTTGAGGGTAGCCAACTGGAACCAACTGCGCCTGCAATGATCTATAGACTTGTCCATCAGTGTACAGTACAATGCCAGACGTCTAGACGATGTGAGGGTAGCCATCTGGAACCAACTGCGCCTGCAATGATCTATAGACTTGTCCATCAGTGTACAGTACAATGCCAGACGTGTAGACGATGTGAGAGTAGCCATCTGGAACCAACTGCGCCTGCAATGATCTATAGACGTGTCCATCAGTGTTCAGTACAATGCCAGACTTGTAGACGATGTGAGGGTAGCCATCTGGAATTAACTGCGCCTGCAATGATCTATAGACTTGTCCATCAGTGTACAGTACAATGCCAGTCATATATACGATGTGAGGGTAGCCATCTGGAACCAACTGCGAGTGCAATGATCTATAGACTTGTCCATCAGTGTACAGTACAATGCCAGACGTCTAGACGATTTGAGGGTAGCCAACTGGAACCAACTGCGCCTGCAATGATCTATAGACTTGTCCATCAGTGTACAGTACAATGCCAGACGTCTAGACGATGTGAGGGTAGCCATCTGGAACCAACTACGCCTGCAATGATCTATAGACTTGTCCATCAGTGTACAGTACAATGCCAGACTTGTAGACGATGTGAGAGTAGCCATCTGGAACCAACTGCGCCTGCAATGATCTATAGACGTGTCCATCAGTGTTCAGTACAATGCCAGACTTGTAGACGATGTGAGGGTAGCCATCTGGAACCAACTGCGCCTGCAATGATCTATAGACGTGTCCATCAGTGTAGACGATGTGAGGGTAGCCATCTGGAACCAACTGCGCCTGCAATGATCTATAGACGTGTCCATCAGTGTACAGTACAATGCCAGACGTGTAGACGATATGAGGGTAGCCATCTGGAACCAACTGCGCCTGCAATGATCTATAGACGTGTCCATCAGTGTAAACGATGTGAGGGTAGCCATCTGGAACCAACTGCTTCTGCAATGATCTATAGACGTGTCCATCAGTGTACAGTACAATGCCAGACGTGTAGACGATATGAGGGTAGTCATCTGGAACCAACTGCGCCTGCAATGATCTATAGACTTGTCCATCAGTGTACAGTACAATGCCAGACGTCTAGACGATGCGAGGGTAGCCATCTGGAACCAACTGCGCCTGCAATGATCTATAGACTTGTCCATCAGTGTACAGTACAATGCCAGACGTGTAGACGATGCGAGGGTAGCCATCTGGAACCAACTGCGCCTGCAATGATCTATAGACGTGTCCATCAGTGTACAGTACAATGCACGACGTCTAGACGATGCGAGGGTAGCCATCTGGAACCAACTGCGCCTGCAATGATCTATAGACGTGTCCATCAGTGTACAGTACAATGCCAGACGTGTAGACGATGTGAGGGTAGCCATCTGGAACCAACTGCGCCTGCAATTATCTATAGACGTGTCCATCAGTGTACAGTACAATGCCAGACGTGTAGACGATGGGAGGGTAGCCATCTGGAACCAACTGCGCCTGCAATGATCTATAAACGTGTCCATTAGTGTACAGTACAATGCCAGACGTCTAGACGATGCGAGGGTAGCCATCTGGAACCAACTGCGCCTCAATGATCTATAGACGTGTCCATCGGTGTACAGTACAATGCCAGACGTGTAGACGATGCGAGGGTAGCCATCTGAAACCAACTGCGCCTGCAATGATCTATAGACGTGTCCATTAGTGTACAGTACAATGCCATACGTCTAGACGATGTGAGGGTAGCCATCTTGAACCAACTGCGCCTGCAATGATCTATAGACGTGTCCATCAGTGTACAGTACAATGCCAGACGTGTATACGATGTGATTGTAGCCATCTGGAACCAACTGCGACTACAATGATCTATAGACGTGTCCATCAGTGTACAGTACAATGCCAGACGTGTAGACGATGTGAGGGTAGCCATCTGGAATTAACTGCGCCTGCAATGATCTATAGACTTGTCCATCAGTGTACAGTACAATGCCAGTCATATATACGATGTGAGGGTAGCCATCTGGAACCAACTGCGAGTGCAATGATCTATAGACTTGTCCATCAGTGTACAGTACAATGCCAGACGTCTAGACGATTTGAGGGTAGCCAACTGGAACCAACTGCGCCTGCAATGATCTATAGACTTGTCCATCAGTGTACAGTACAATGCCAGACGTCTAGACGATGTGAGGGTAGCCATCTGGAACCAACTGCGCCTGCAATGATCTATACACTTGTCCATCAGTGTACAGTACAATGCCAGACGTGTAGACGATGTGAGAGTAGCCATCTGGAACCAACTGCGCCTGCAATGATCTATAGACGTGTCCATCAGTGTTCAGTACAATGCCAGACTTGTAGACGATGTGAGGGTAGCCATCTGGAACCAACTGCGCCTGCAATGATCTATAGACGTGTCCATCAGTGTAGACGATGTGAGGGTAGCCATCTGGAACCAACTGCGCCTGCAATGATCTATAGACGTGTCCATCAGTGTACAGTACAATGCCAGACGTGTAGACGATATGAGGGTAGCCATCTGGAATTAACTGCGCCTGCAATGATCTATAGACGTGTCCATCAGTGTACAGTACAATGCCAGACGTCTAGACGATGCGAGGGTAGCCATCTGGAACCAACTGCGCCTGCAATGATCTGTAGACGTGTCCATCAGTGTAGACGATGTGAGGGTAGCCATCTGGAACTATCTGCGCCTGCAATGATCTATAGACTTGTCCATCAGTTTACAGTACAACGCCAGACGTGTAGACGATGTGAGGGTAGCCATCTAGAACCAACTGCGCCCGCAATGATCTATAGACGTGTCCATCAGTGTACAGTACAATGCCAGACGAGTAGACGATGTGAGGGTAGCCATCTGGAACCAACTGCGCCTGCAATGATCTATAGACGTGTCCATCAGTGTACAGTACAATGCCAGACGTGTAGACGATGTGAGGGTAGCCATCTGGAACCAACTGCGCCTGCAATGATCTATAGACGTGTCCATCAGTGTACAGTACAATGCCAGACGTCTAGACGATGCGAGGGTAGCCATCTGGAACCAACTGCGCCTGCAATGATCTGTAGACTTGTCCATCAGTGTACAGTACAATGCCAGACGTCTAGACGATGTGAGGGTAGCCATCTGGAACCAACTGCGCCTGCAATGATCTATAGACGTGTCCATCAGTGTACAGTACAATGCCAGACGTCTAGACGATGCGAGGGTAGCCATCTGGAACCAACTGCGCCTGCAATGATCTATAGACGTGTCCATCAGTGTACAGTACAATGCCAGACGTGTAGACGATGTGAGGGTAGCCATCTGGAACCAACTGCGCCTGCAATGATCTATAGACGTGTCCATCAGTGTACAGTACAATGCCAGACGTGTAGACGATGTGAGGGTGGCCATCTGGAACCAACTGCGCCTGTAATGATCTATATACGTGTCCATCAGTGTACAGTACAATGCCAGACGTCTAGACGATGCGAGGGTAGCCATCTGGAACCAACTGCGCCTGCAACGATCTATAGACCTGTCCATTGGTGTACAGTACAATGCCAGACGTGTAGACGATGCGAGGGTAGCCATCTGGAACCAACTGCGCCTGCAATGATCTATAGACGTGTCCATCAGTGTACAGTACAATGCCAGACGTCTAGACGATGTGAGGGTAGCCATCTGGAACCAACTGCGCCTGAAATGATCTATAGACGTGTCCATCAGTGTACAGTACAATGCCAGACGTCTAGACGATGTGAGAGTAGCCATCTGGAACCAACTGCGCCTGCAATGATCTATAGACGTGTCCATCAGTGTACAGTACAATGCCAGACGTGTAGACGATGTGATTGTAGCCATCTGGAACCAACTGCGCCTGCAATGATCTATAGACGTGTCCATCAGTAAACAGTACAATGCCAGACGTGTAGACGATGTGAGGGTAGCCATCTGGAACCAACTGCGCCTGCAATGATCTATAGACGTGTCCATCAGTGTACAGTACAATGCCAGACATATATACGATGTGGGGGTAGCCATCTGGAACCAACTGCGCCTGCAATGATCTATAGACTTGTCTATCAGTGTACAGTACAATACCAGACGTCTAGACGATGTGAGGGTAGCCATCTGGAACCAACTGCGCCTGCAATGATCTATAGACTTGTCCATCAGTGTACAGTACAATTCCAGACGTCTAGACGATGTGAGGGTAGCCATCTGGAACCAACTGCGCCTGCAATGATCTATAGACTTGTCCATCAGTGTACAGTACAATGCCAGACGTGTAGACGATGTGAGGGTAGCCATCTGGAAACAACTGCGCCTGCAATGATCTATAGACGTGACCATTTGTGTAGAGTACAATGCCAGACGTGTAGACGATGTGAGGGTAGCCATCTGGAACCAACTGCGCCTGCAATGATCTATAGACGTGTCCATCAGTGTAAACGATGTGAGGGTAGCCATCTGGAACCAACTGCTTCTGCAATGATCTATAGACGTGTCCATCAGTGTACAGTACAATGCCAGACGTGTAGACGATATGAGGGTAGTCATCTGGAACCAACTGCGCCTGCAATGATCTATAGACTTGTCCATCAGTGTACAGTACAATGCCAGACGTCTAGACGATGCGAGGGTAGCCATCTGGAACCAACTGCGCCTGCAATGATCTATAGACTTGTCCATCAGTGTACAGTACAATGCCAGACGTGTAGACGATGCGAGGGTAGCCATCTGGAACCAACTGCGCCTGCAATGATCTATAGACGTGTCCATCAGTGTACAGTACAATGCACGACGTCTAGACGATGCGAGGGTAGCCATCTGGAACCAACTGCGCCTGCAATGATCTATAGACGTGTCCATCAGTGTACAGTACAATGCCAGACGTGTAGACGATGTGAGGGTAGCCATCTGGAACCAACTGCGCCTGCAATTATCTATAGACGTGTCCATCAGTGTACAGTACAATGCCAGACGTGTAGACGATGGGAGGGTAGCCATCTGGAACCAACTGCGCCTGCAATGATCTATAAACGTGTCCATTAGTGTACAGTACAATGCCAGACGTCTAGACGATGCGAGGGTAGCCATCTGGAACCAACTGCGCCTCAATGATCTATAGACGTGTCCATCGGTGTACAGTACAATGCCAGACGTGTAGACGATGCGAGGGTAGCCATCTGAAACCAACTGCGCCTGCAATGATCTATAGACGTGTCCATTAGTGTACAGTACAATGCCATACGTCTAGACGATGTGAGGGTAGCCATCTTGAACCAACTGCGCCTGCAATGATCTATAGACGTGTCCATCAGTGTACAGTACAATGCCAGACGTGTAGACGATGTGATTGTAGCCATCTGGAACCAACTGCGACTACAATGATCTATAGACGTGTCCATCAGTGTACAGTACAATGCCAGACGTGTAGACGATGTGAGGGTAGCCATCTGGAATTAACTGCGCCTGCAATGATCTATAGACTTGTCCATCAGTGTACAGTACAATGCCAGTCATATATACGATGTGAGGGTAGCCATCTGGAACCAACTGCGAGTGCAATGATCTATAGACTTGTCCATCAGTGTACAGTACAATGCCAGACGTCTAGACGATTTGAGGGTAGCCAACTGGAACCAACTGCGCCTGCAATGATCTATAGACTTGTCCATCAGTGTACAGTACAATGCCAGACGTCTAGACGATGTGAGGGTAGCCATCTGGAACCAACTGCGCCTGCAATGATCTATAGACTTGTCCATCAGTGTACAGTACAATGCCAGACGTGTAGACGATGTGAGAGTAGCCATCTGGAACCAACTGCGCCTGCAATGATCTATAGACGTGTCCATCAGTGTTCAGTACAATGCCAGACTTGTAGACGATGTGAGGGTAGCCATCTGGAACCAACTGCGCCTGCAATGATCTATAGACGTGTCCATCAGTGTAGACGATGTGAGGGTAGCCATCTGGAACCAACTGCGCCTGCAATGATCTATAGACGTGTCCATCAGTGTACAGTACAATGCCAGACGTGTAGACGATATGAGGGTAGCCATCTGGAATTAACTGCGCCTGCAATGATCTATAGACGTGTCCATCAGTGTACAGTACAATGCCAGACGTCTAGACGATGCGAGGGTAGCCATCTGGAACCAACTGCGCCTGCAATGATCTGTAGACGTGTCCATCAGTGTAGACGATGTGAGGGTAGCCATCTGGAACTATCTGCGCCTGCAATGATCTATAGACTTGTCCATCAGTGTACAGTACAACGCCAGACGTGTAGACGATGTGAGGGTAGCCATCTAGAACCAGGTGCGCCCGCAATGATCTATAGACGTGTCCATCAGTGTACAGTACAATGCCAGACGAGTAGACGATGTGAGGGTAGCCATCTGGAACCAACTGCGCCTGCAATGATCTATAGACGTGTCCATCAGTGTACAGTACAATGCCAGACGTGTAGACGATGTGAGGGTAGCCATCTGGAACCAACTGCGCCTGCAATGATCTATAGACGTGTCCATCAGTGTACAGTACAATGCCAGACGTCTAGACGATGCGAGGGTAGCCATCTGGAACCAACTGCGCCTGCAATGATCTGTAGACTTGTCCATCAGTGTACAGTACAATGCCAGACGTCTAGACGATGTGAGGGTAGCCATCTGGAACCAACTGCGCCTGCAATGATCTATAGACTTGTCCATCAGTGTACAGTACAATGCCAGACGTCTTAACGATGTGAGGGTAGCCATCTGGAACCAACTGCGCCTGCACTGATCTATAGACGTGTCCATCAGTGTACAGTACAATGCCAGACGTGTAGACGATGTGAGGGTAGCCATCTGGAACCAACTGCGCCTGCAATGATCTATAGACGTGTCCATCAGTGTACAGTACAATGCCAGACGTGTAGACGATGTGATTGTAGCCATCTGGAACCAACTGCGACTGCAATGATCTATAGACGTGTCCATCAGTGTACAGTACAATGCCAGACGTCTAGACGATGTGAGGGTAGCCATCTGGAACCAACTTCGCCTGCAATGATCTATAGACTTGTCCATCAGTGTACAGTACAATGCCAGACATATAGACGATGTGAGGGTAGCCATCTGGAACCAACTGCGCCTGCAATGATCTATAGACTTGTCCATCAGTGTACGGTACAATGCCAGACGTCTAGACGATGTGAGGGTAGCCATCTGGAACCAACTGCGCCTGCAATGATCTATAGACTTGTCCATCAGTGTACAGTACAATGCCAGATGTCTAGACGATGTGAGGGTAGCCATCTGAAACCAACTGCGCCTGCAATGATCTATAGACTTGTCCATCAGTGTACAGTACAATGCCAGACGTGTAGACGATGTGAGGGTAGCCATCTGGAACCAACTACGCCTGCAATGATCTATAGACGTGTCCATCAGTGTACAGTACAACGCCAGACGTGTAGACGATGTGAGGGTAGCTATCTGGAACCAACTGCGCCTGCAATGATCTATAGACTTGTCCATCAGTGTACAGTACAATGCCAGACGTGTAGACGATGTGAGGGTAGCCATCTGGAACCAACTGCGCCTGCAATGATCTATAGACGTGTCCATCAGTGTACAGTACAATGCCAGACGTGTAGACAATGTGAGGGTAGCCATCTGGAGCCAACTGCGCCTGCAATGATCTATAGACGTGTCTATCAGTGTACAGTACAATGCCAGACGTGTAGACGATATAAGGGTAGCCATCTGGAACCAACTGCGCCTGCAATGATCTATAGACTTGTCCACAGTACACGTCTACAGTACAATGCCAGACGTGTAGACGATGTGAGGTTAGCCATCTGGAACCAACTGCGCCTGCAATGATCTATAGACGTGTCCATCAGTGTACAGTACAATGCCAGACGTGTAGACGATATGAGGGTAGCCATCTGGAACCAACTGCGCCTGCAATGATCTGTAGACTTGTCCATCAGTGTACAGTACAATGCCAGACGTCTAGACGATGTTAGGGTAGCCATCTGGAACCAACTGCGCCTGCAATGATCTATAGACGTGTCCATCAGTGTACAGTACAATGCCAGACGTCTAGACGATGCGAGGGTAGCCATCTGGAACCAACTGCGCCTGCAATGATCTATAGACGTGTCCATCAGTGTACAGTACAATGCCAGACGTGTAGACGATGTGAGGGTAGCCATCTGGAACCAACTGCGCCTGCAATGATCTATAGACGTGTACATCAGTGTAGACGATGTGAGGGTAGCCATCTGGAACCAACTGCGCCTGCAATGATCTATAGACGTGTCCATCAGTGTACAGTACAATGCCAGACGTGTAGACGATATGAGGGTAGCCATCTGGAACCAACTGCGAATGCAATGATCTATAGACTTGTCCATCAGTCTACAGTACAATGCCAGACGTGTAGACGATGTGAGGGTAGCCATCTGGAACCAACTGCGCCTGCAATGATCTATAGACTTGTCCATCAGTGTACAGTACAATGCCAGACGTCTAGACGATGTGAGGGTAGCCATCTGGAACCAACTGCGCCTGCAATGATCTTTAGACTTGTCCATCACTGTACAGTACAATGCCAGACGTGTAGACGACGTGAGGGTAGCCATCTGGAACCAACTGCGCCTGCAATGATCTACAGACGTGTCCATCAGTGTACAGTACAATGCCAGACGTGTAGACGATGTGAGGGTAGCCATCTGGAACCAACTGCGCCTGCAATGATCTATAAACGTGTCCATCAGTGTACAGTACAATGCCAGACGTGTAGACGATGTGAGGGTAGCCATCTGGAACCAACTGCGCCTGCAATGATCTATAGACTTGTCCATCAGTGTACAGTACAATGCCAGACGTGTAGACGACGTGAGGGTAGCCATCTGGAACCAACTGCGCCTGCAATGATCTACAGACGTGTCCATCAGTGTACAGTACAATGCCAGACGTGTAGACGATGTGAGGGTAGCCATCTGGAACCAACTGCGCCTGCAATGATCTATAGACTTGTCCATCAGTGTACAGTACAATGCCAGACGTCTAGACGATGTGAGGGTAGCCATCTGGAACCAACTGCGCCTGCAATGATCTATAGACTTGTCCCTCAGTGTACAGTACAATGCCAGACGTGTAGACGACGTGAGGGTAGCCATCTGGAACCAACTGCGCCTGCAATGATCTATAGACTTGTCCATCAGTGTACAGTACAATGCCAGACGTATAGACGATGTGAGGGTAGCCATCTGGAACCAACTGCGCCTGCAATGATCTATAGACTTGTCCATCAGTGTACAGTACAATGCCAGACGTGTAGACGACGTGAGGGTAGCCATCTGGAACCAACTGCGCCTGCAATGATCTATAGACGTGTCCATCAGTGTACAGTACAATGCCAGACGTATAGACGATGTGAGGGTAGCCATCTGGAACCAACTGCGCCTGCAATGATCTATAGACGTGTCCATCAGTGTACAGTACAATGCCAGACGTATAGACGATGTGAGGGTAGCCATCTGGAACCAACTGCGCCTGCAATGATCTATAGACGTGTCCATCAGTATACAGTACAATGCCAGACGTATAGACGATGTGAGCGTAGCCATCTGGAACCAACTGCGCCTGCAATGATCTATAGACGTGTCCATCAGTGTACAGTACAATGCCAGACGTATAGACGATGTGAGGGTAGCCATCTGGAACCAACTGCGCCTGCAATGATCTATAGACTTGTCCATCAGTGTACAGTACAATGCCAGACGTATAGACGATGTGAGGGTAGCCATCTGGAACCAACTGCGCCTGCAATGATCTATAGACTTGTCCATCAGTGTACAGTACAATGCCAGACGTATAGACTATGTGAGGGTAGCCATCTGGAACCAACTGCGCCTGCAATGATCTATAGACGTGTCCATCAGTGTACAGTACAATGCCAGACGTATAGACGATGTGAGGGTAGCCATCTGGAACCAACTGCGCCTGCAATGATCTATAGACTTGTCCATCAGTGTACAGTACAATGCCAGACGTATAGACGATGTGAGGGTAGCCATCTGGAACCAACTGCGCCTGCAATGATCTATAGACTTGTCCATCAGTGTACAGTACAATGCCAGACGTGTAGACGACGTGTGGGTAGCCATCTGGAACCGACTGCGCCTGCAATGATCTATAGACGTGTCCATCAGTGTACAGTACAATGCCAGACGTATAGACGATGTGAGGGTAGCCATCTGGAACCAACTGCGCCTGCAATGATCTATAGACTTGTCCATCAGTGTACAGTACAATGCCAGACGTGTAGACGATGTGAGGGTAGCCATCTGGAACCTATAAATTATATTGTTCTGTAGTCTCAGTATTTGACTTGTAGTTCCATTTATACTCAGTTTTCATTACAGAAACAATTTTCGTTCTTGAGAGAGATGTCTGACTATCCGATCGTAATAACTTTCAGAACTGTTTAATTACTTTTGTTGAGTCTAATCAGTATAGTCTATCTGAAAAGTACTTTCTTGACGTGACAACATTAATTTAAATCTTATGATGGAAAAGTGGCCTTTATACTTAAATAATTTATATTAAAAAGTATTTTACCAATTTTACTGAATGTGTTTCATATAAACATGTATTACATAAAACGAAACTAATTTTTAGCGTCACTGATTGTAATTTAATTGGCTGCCTCATTATCACTGTAACAACCACAAGCTCTATGTGACACTTAATTAGAATGCAGCCGAGCAAGCGTCATGTAGGCCTATTGACAAACTACATGGGACAGTGTTTTCACATTATGGGTATTAATTGGTTCTCAAATACAAAGGACAGGAATTATAATTAAGTTTTAATTTTGTTAAATGATAAAGTTTATAAATAAAACATTTTCGTCCTTGTATTATAACACATGTAGTAAAACATATAGTTAAAAGCGGTAAGCTTGTATAAAATAGACAAAAAATTAGTTAAAGCCGATTCTGGTTTTGTACTTGCCAGAATTGCAGTGAAAGTGTTGTCTTCTTAATTTTGATTGGGCCATTGATTTCGTAATAAACGTATACTTGATAATGTATATAAAAATAATATCCTATATTTTAAAGACGTTTTCAATTTAAACAAAATATAATGAAGTGAGAGAAAATCATATTTTTTGGGGGTTTTCGGCCACGAGGAATCAAGTTCATGATTGGGAAATATCCGGCTTCCATCCTAAAGCCCTCCAAAGTGCACATGTGATCCTCATGGACATTTATGTAGCTACTACAATTTAACTTATACAAGCTGAGAACTGCAGAAAAACACAATGTATAAAATGCAGCACATTGGTTACAACAACCTTCGTACCATTCAGTGCAGCACATCGTCTCGAGTGTAGGAGTGAGGGACGAAAGAACTCATCATGAAAAGAAACCAGCATTTTAGTTCCGGAATTCCAATGTAGGCTATGTGACGGCAGATAAGTAATAATGTGATGTTGAAATTTTAATGGGTTAGTGATATAATGTCCGGTCCTACCGGTACTTGTTTGAAGTCAATAACTCATCTTATAATAAGACTAGTGTATGTAGCATGGTTGTGAGTAGATATTGTAGCTAAGGGTCTTTTGGCCCAAAAAAGATTTAGAATGAGCCTCGCTTAAAGAAAATCGTTTTAGACTCAAATAAGTTTTAAAATGGCAATTTTTAACATTAGTATTTGGATTGCAATTTTTATAACGAAATAACACCAAAAGGTAAACAAAAATAGAAAAACAATGTCTTTAAGCAGTTTCTTTGACACAGCCGGTAACAGTAAAAGGTGTAGTCGATTGATTGTTAATGTAAGCTTAATAGCCTGTTTACAATGATACTATATCCAACGAGGAAGGTTCGGACAAACTAGTATTGATACATAGTTACGAGGTGAAATTAATTTATTCTGATGGTGAACTAACATTGCAGCACTGTTGGTTTATGCTCCATCATCGATGCTGGATTGTTTAACAATAGATGGATGTCGCTGCGATGCTGCGAAGGTACATAGTCTGCAGAATCGCAATAGGAGTCTGCTATTGATACAACAGACGCTGAAATGTCCGCCAATACGTCATATCGACAGGTCGGCTGTGTGCTGTGTGCTGTGTGCCGAGCAAACTGTTCGTGGCGGCTGGAAATATTGGCGCATTGAGAACTGCGATGTTGTACGAAATTAATATTTACTATAGTTGTGTTTAAAATACATTAGACGTAATAAAAAAGGATGTCCCTAAAAACTATTTACCAGGTACATTATAAGTTTTGTGTAGCGATTGAGGTTAATAATATACGTTAATGAGAAGATGTCTTAGTATAACCATGTATTGAGAACAGCTGCTAAGGGTTCTTGATCGTCAGTTGTAACATGTCCTGTGATGTAACACATCAGAGGACATGCAACGAGGGCCTTTGACGCTACAGCATACCGATCCCGTGTGGTTGATTGTTGTCTCATATAATATGTGTCACACAGGGTGGTTGAAGCCGACATTTTTCATATTTATACTTACATATCTTTAAAGTAAGTATCGTAAGCTCTTTGAGTACCTTAGGCTCAATTAACTTTCTTTGCCGAAACTCGTTTTTTTTAGTAATCCTCTTAATTTAATTTCATTTGGAAGTAAGGGAAGCATGAAGGTTTGTGAATTTTTTTAGAAAAAATATACTTCTTTTATTCATTATAACTAATACAAATCATGTAGATTTTTTATTTAACAAGTATATAAAATTAGTCTGTAGACATAGTTTTTGAAAACAATCCTGTTTTGTATATTAATAACTAGCTAACTAATGAGTGTTTCGCCACGGTACTTAAATGTTAATGTCATCCCGAGGAATTTTTAGCTCTTCAGGTGAGCTCGTTTGCTACGCTCAGCACTCACCGTCAGGATTAACTCGTTCACTGCGCTCACTCGCCTCAAATCTATAATATCCCTTAGTTTTTATAACAATCTTCCTTTAATACTTTAGATGAGAACAGCTATTTGTAAATTAATATTGACAATGTAATAATGTGTTAATTACTAAATTGTCTCTTCCATAAGAATAACACGGTAACCTTAAAGAAGTGTGGGGTGGAGCCCTATGGATTGGACTATCATCAAATTTTCTGGAGTTCTACACATAAAGAGCTTACAATCAAATATATGGTTGTAAGGGTTGAAATATATGAATGTAAGGGCTAATTATATTCATAAATGTAATTTTCAAGATATTCTATTTGTATAAAAAAATTACAGTTGGTCAATTTGTTAATCTTCATCTTCCGATTCTAGCATATCAGGCTAAGGAGAGTAACAAGGTTGTTTTGGCCGTAAATTGTTACTAACACATAATTTTTGCCAACGAGTGTAGATGTTCTCCATTCGTGTTAATTTAAATACTAGTTGAGTATCCTGTTATTTTGCAGTTACGTCGACAATAAACCTCGCCGCAAGCGTCACCAGCAGGCCGACACCCGACCGTGTAGCTCGCCCCCTCGCCGTCCGGTCAGACATATTACCCTGCTACACCAATGGTCTCGCCTCGCCAATGTGTTACTCATCTACTAAAATAAAATATAGAATACAGTTTGAATCAGTATGTGTGACTCTAATTAGTAATTAGAGAGAGATCGTTGTTCACTGCATATAGTGTCGATACACACACAGTTTTATGGTAGGCCTTTTTAGAAACGCTAAATGTATAAAATCTCAAATAAAAGGTTGACCTTCATACTAAAAATCTTTATCTAAGTTCCTAAAGACTAGAGGGTATGGAGCTGAAAATACTGGGTGGTCATCATTTAACTTTTTATTGGCTGTTTAATAGAATATCTAATATACCGTATTTGTATAATTTATTATTGTTTACTGAAAATATAACACAACATGAAAATGTTTTTTATTTTTTTTTAACTGGCTAGAACCATTGAACTATTTAATCCATTAAATAATTCGTCCATATAAATTATAACATAATTAACACCGGTTTTTTGTTGATTTAACAATAGACTACAATTATCAATCGGAAAAACGAATGCATTGAACAAGTGCTCGTCTCTGTAACAAAACTTCTAAAATTTGCCGTGGGAACTGTTTCCAATACTTTTTCAACAGATTATCGAATGCATAAGATCTAATGAATTATTCATTCTTTAGATATGAATTATGTATCGCATCGGTACAAAGTGTCCCTTGACTTCCTGAAAAAGGATCTTTGAAATGACATACTTATCTATATAATTTTGCATTAAACAAATTAAGGCGATTCAGTTGAAATTAACATTCAACCTAATGTACTGTAAATAAATTTGATTAAAATTAATCAAACTGATCAAATATATTTCCAACTACAGTTATATTCAGTTCTACTAAATTCATGTATCACAAAGAATTTCAATATTTATGGCCGTTCGGTTTTGGATTAGACATCCAAATCTAGAGTTTATAACATCATATATATATATATATATATATATATATATATATATATATATATATATATATATATATATATATATATATTACTGTAAAAATAATTAACCTTAGTACCCTTAAATTCATTTTATTTGACACTAATACATGTTTCGGACAATTTATGCCATGATTACAGTGTGTAGTACATAACCTTTTTACAACATTTTCAAAATAAATAAATAAATTAATTAAGCATATGATATTTTATCAATTTCTTCTCTTGTGGCTCACTTTCTTAATGATAAAATTTTGTCAAAAATTGGGTTTAATTTCTGGACCTGCATGGTATTTAATAATTTCTTACTGTCATTCTTGTTATATATATATATAAATTTGTAATTCTTCTTTGGTGTTGAGTTTTTCTCCTTTTCTTTCAAAATCCAGAATTTCCATAGTCTTACCTATGCTTGAGTATTTATGATTAGTCTGGAGTATATGTTCTGCGTAAGCTGATCGTTGACGTCATGTTATTGGATCTAACAGCTTGTATGTGTTCTTTGAACCTTGACTGGAAGCTGCGTCCAGTTTGACCAATGTAAAACATGTCACAGTCATTGCAGTTGATTTTATATACTCCAGATCTGTCATACTTGTTACTTTGTCTAGTTGGTTTGACTTTGTTTTGAATAAGATTAAACGCATTATTTCTTGTCTTAAATCCTAATTGGAATTTGGATTGATGGAATGCCTTTCTTGTTGCTTTTTGTAGACTTGAGCTATATGGTACACAAATAAATTCTTTCTTATCATCTTTGGTAGTGCATTCTGTACTTTTCTTTTTCTCTGCTTTAATAATCATTTTATCTATCATTTGTGTTTTATATCCATTTGTCTTTGCCACATATTTTATAAATTTCTTCTCCTTATATAAATATATATATATATATATTTAAATATACATATATATATATATATATTTATTTATTTATTTCAAATTCGGTGCAACAATGGACATTCACTGCTGATGTTGCCATATACAGAGTGGCGGCTCGGCGGCGTTGCAGCCAACGGACCTGACCTGCGAAGAACCATTCGTTACCCCAGGAACTTGGAACTTGGGCCGGTTGCCAAATGATAAGACTGGCCTGGTGATTTTCTGCTCCACAAATTGTGGTTTTGAAGGTCAAACGGGCAAGACTTGCCAAACACTGTAAATTGTCTCTATAAACAATATTTACACATTCCTTTATTCTACGGCCTTTGCAATAAGCATCAATAACGATATTACAAGGAACATTATAAATAAGTACTTAAAAAAAATAAATAAATAAATACAAACCAGTTGTGTAATGCGAAAGTTATGATACAGGAGAAAATGTATGATATAAGTATGATATAGATCTATAGACCAATGAGAGCTCAAAAGAAAAATTAAGAAAGGTTGTGCCATTATAGAAAGTACTCAATTAGCTAATAATCTGATTTTTCTATTACGATTCATATGTACCTAACCTAAAAAAAGTGTGATCTAATATGAATGCTGAGAATCACGATTGATCGGTTGATGCTATTTTTATTGGTGACCTTTTATTCTATAAATATATTAAATACGACATTCATGTTTATTATTTTATTTTTAGAATGATTTAAGTGTGTAAATTTTGTATGCCACAATTGAATTCAGCCTTAAAGCCACCAGTGATATATTTAGAACACTCGCTTCGGTCGTGTTCCTACGTCTTGGCTTGAAATCGTTGATAATACAATTGTTGATAACTTACTCATAATTTAATTCGATTTTTAAGTCACCAAGGAAGTTATCATTTCAGGATACTTGTTGTTACTTAACTATTGGAAAAAAACTATCCTCTTTCCAAGTATGGTGCCAGGATTCTTAAGAGGGCACTTTTCGATCCTTGATACTTTATAAACATACAAATGTAACTGATTTGGACCCTGACTATCTATAATAATTTTGTTTCACTAGTGTTAGGCCTACTAATGCGGTTCTGGTTAACTTGGCTTAGGAAAACGTAAGCGTATCAATAAATTCTTATGGGAAATTGGCCATAACAACCCAGAACTATACATTATTAGTACTTTATTTAAGATGAATTTTAGATCAAAATAGTTCAATAAACATGACAAATAATGAAAAACAGTCGTACTAACCTGAAAGATATAAAAATACTGATAGGCGAGGGAGTTTTTAACTGAACTAAAGCTGAGCTTTAGAGTGGAACGACTTCGCGAGATATGCTATAAAGAAAACATAAAAATAACTAACACGAGTTTTTATTTATTTCAACTGCAATACGTAGGCGTACCATATGCAGGTCGTTATGACATAATACAAAGTGTCCAGGTGGCGAGAACTGTGTGATTTAACTCTCGCCTCCGAAGTAAAATATAATTGAGTCAAGCACAGTAAATGAGGGCGAGAAGGCGACGCTCGCTCGAATGATAAGCGATCTCAGACAACATGGCGTTTGTAATTAACGAACTGAAATGAATGCGATCCAGATATCGAGCCGCCTTATCACTGCAAACATATGGCGTTTCCTTCTACCAAGTCTGAATTCTAATTAAGTGTATCTGAACCGTTAGTGACTATGGTAGCGATTTGGGTTGTGTTTTATCATCGGTATATCTTACGTTCGGTTAAATTATTGTTTAGTTTTCCCTTTAAATGCTGGCATAGTTTAAAGGATAGCTGCAGACTCTGTTTAAGTTTACTGTTCACTCAATATTGTTTTTATTGTATATTTTGTTCAAATCTGTCGTTGCAGTAGTAATGCACTGATTTTTTTTTTAAATATATTTAATATAAGTCGCGTTTAAATCTCTTCACTTGTCTTTTAGTTACGGATTTAGGCCACTGCCGTTACAGAACTGCGTTAATTTTTCCACCCCCACTCTTCTAGCCATCTAACAGAATTAAACACTTCTTACTACCCCACAAATTATAACATTTTTCGTAGCGCGCATTTTCACACCACAAACAATCATTTCCAAACTTCCAGGAACTTAAAATTAAAGCCAATCCATCAATCATTTACATCTAAATAAATAGATCATAATGTAGGATGTTTTATGTTTATCTAAAAATTTTCATTATTTTAAGCGATAAGCTCAGAAACCTTCAGAAAAAAGTGCTTTGAATTTAGTCCTGAGAAGAAACAAAGTAGTTTTCACAACTTAAAAATGACGTAGTAATTTTTTAGGGAACTTGATCAGATAATGATTATGGTTCAAGTGATAAAAGCAAATTTTCTACATTCTTAAGAAACACAAAATTAGAGTTATTGATATGCAAACAAAACTAACTTATTTACCATTATAATTGATTTTGTTATATTTTAATTTAATACTTTGTGTGCGCGTGCGCGAGTGTTGGGAGGACGATTAAAAGACCACCGCCCGCGGGTGAGTGTCTTTTTCAAACCGACCCGAAGAACTAAAGACGTAACGGGTAGTAGTAGGTTAAACACCGGTTCTGGGCCACCCTCATAGTTTTTTTGATGACTTTTTGCTTCGTATGACCACTTTTTTTGCTTCATATGACCACTTTTTTTGCTTCGTATGACCGCTTTTTGCTTCAAATGACCACTTTTGCTTCAAATGACCACTTTTTGCTTCAAATGACCACTTTTGCTTCAAATGACCACTTTTTGCTTCAAATGACCACTTTTTTTGCTTCAAATGACCACTTTTTGAATATAATCCAGGGAACACTCATAGTTTTTTTTGACCGCTTTCAGCTCCAAATTGACCGGTTTTTGACCGGATCCTGGCCGGTTTTGGTCAAATATCAGCCCATTTCGGCCCATTTTAGGGCATTTTTCAGGATTTTCAGATACTGATTTCAAGGAGCACTTAGAATTTAATCCAGTTGTTCATTTGATTAGGGGTCCTTTTTTTACCCCCTTCAGCTTCAAATTGACTGGTTTTTACCGGATTTTGATTGGTTTTGGCCAAATATCAGCCCATTTCAGGGCATTTTTCAGGATTTCAGACAGTGATTTCAAGGAGCATTTTGAATTTAATCCAGGGAACTATGAGATGCACTCTTAAGTTAACTATAGTTTTTAAATTAAGTTACCCACTCCCCTTGTGGTGAATCTAATCCAGAAATTAATCCAAGGAAGTGTGAGAACTCCTAAGTTAACCCTATGTAAATGAAAAGATACCGGTTTTCGGTGATTTTGGCCTACTTTTTTGTCAACTTTCCAACATTTTTCAGGATTTCCGATCCATAAAAATTGATATTGAAAGGTGAATTGCCCAACATTCCATCCCCCTATAAAATTAACTTTAATTGCAATTTTACCTACAAAGACACATTTTTAGGCCAAAATTCTCCTATTTTTAACCCAGTTTAACCTCTTAAGATCTAATTCCTAAGGCCCAAGGCAGTAGACAAGCCCTACAACTAAGATGTTAACCTAAGGCCTTGCACCTGAGTCCAAACCCCTAAAACCAAGCAGCTAAGGATTTGACCTGTGAATAGGGCCTATTAGCCAACAGCCTAAACCTAATGTGTTGGCACTAAGAGATAAACCTAAGGCCTTGCACCTGAGTCCAAAGCCCTAAAAGCTAGCAGCTAAGGATTTGACCTGTGAATAGGGCCTATTATCCATCAGCGTACGCCAAATGTGCTGGACCTAAGATCTAAAGCTTAGCCCTTGCACCTGAGTCCAAAACCCTAAAACCTAGCAGCTAAAGATTTGACCTGTGAATAGGGCCTATTAGCTAACAGCCTAAACCTAATGTGTTGGCACTAAGATGTAAACCTAAGGCCTTGCACCTGAGTCCAAAGCCCTAAAACCTAGCAGCTAAGGCTTTAACCTGTGAATAGGACCTATTACCCAACAGCTTAGACCTAATGTGTTGAACCTAAAGTCTAAACCTAAGGCCTTGCAACTGAGTCCAAAGCTCAAAAACCTAGTGGCTAAAGCTATGACCTGTGTATAAGACCTATCAGCCCCCAGCCAGGACCTAATGTGTCGGGACTAAGATGTAAACATAAGGCCTGACACCTTAGTACAAAGCCATAAAACCTTAAGATCTGAAAATTTACAAGGGGGCCGCGATTCACAGCCCCCCATGAATTGAGCAAACATTAGGCAACGAGGTCTTTTTTCTTTGAATATGAAATTATGATCAGAAATGGTTATCAGATTCAGATTGGAGTATTTGAAGACCAACCTCCATCCATCTTACCCAACTCCTAACTACCGCATGGACTTGACCCAAGACCTAAGGCTATACACCGTAGGCTTTAAGGATCTTAGCCCCAAGACCGAGGCCATAGAGTTAAGACCTGAATATTTACAAGGGGGCCGCGATTCACAGCCCCCCCTGAAAAGACACTGTAGTCTAAACCTAATACCTAATACACCGTGGTCTAGGCTTTAAGGTTTTTAGACCAAAGACCTACTACACCATGGTCTAGACCCAAGATCTAAGGTCTGTGGTCTAGGCTTCAGGTTCTAAGCCCCAAGATTTAAAGCCTGCATAGGCATTTAGGTTCTTAGCCTCCAGATCTAAGGCCCGTAATCTAGGCCTTTAGGTTCTTGAATCCAACACCTAGGACCCTACATCATGGTCTAGACCCTAAACCTAAGGCCTGTGATCTAGGTCTCTAAGTTCTCCTCAAGACATAAGGCCCTACACCATGGTCTAAAACCAAGACCTAAGGTCCGTTGTGTAGGCTTTTAGGTTCTTATACCCAAGACATAAGGCCCTACACCAGGGTCTAGAACCAAGATCTAAGGTCCGTGGTCTAGGCTTTTAGGTTCTTATACCCAAGACCTAAGGTCCGTGGTCTAGGCTTTTAGGTTCTTATACCCAAGTCCTAAGGCCCTACACCAGGGTCTAGAACCAAGATCTAAGGTCCGTGGTCCAGACTTTTAGTTTCTTATACCCAAGTCCTAAGGTCCGTAGTCTAGGCTTTTAGGTTCTTATACCCAAGTCCTAAGGCCCTACACCAGGGTCTAGACCCAAGATCTAAGGTCCGTGGTCCAGACTTTTAGGTTCTTATACCCAAGTCCTAAGGTCCGTGGTCTAGGCTTTTAGGTTGTTATACCAAAGTCCTAAGGCCCTACACCAGGGTCTAGAACCAAGACCTAAGGTCCGTGGTCTAGGCCTTTAGGTTCTTATACCCAAGTCCTAAGGCCCTACACCAGGGTCTAGAACCAAGATCTAAGGTCCGTGGTCTAGGCTTTTACGTTCTTATACCCAAGTCCTAAGGCCCTACAAAAAGGTCTAGAACCAAGACCTAAGGTCCGTGGTCTAGGCTTTTAGGTTCTTATACCCAAGTCCTAAGGCCCTACACCAGGGTCTAAAACCAAGATCTAAGATCCGTTGTCTAGGCTTTTAGGTTCTTATACCCAAGTCCTAAGGCCCTACACCAGGGTCTAGAACCAAGATCTAAGGTCCGTAGTCTAGGCTTTTAGGTTCTTATACCCAAGTCCTAAGGCTCTACACAAGGGTCTAGAAACAAGATCTAAGGTCCGTGGTCTAGGCTTTTAGGTTCTTATACCCAAGTCCTAAGGCCCTACACCATAGGCTAGAACCAAGATCTAAGGTCCGTGGTCTAGGCTTTCAGGTTCTTATACCCATGACCTAAGGCCCTACACCAGGGTCTAGAACCAAGATCTAAGGTCCGTAGTCTAGGCTTTTAGGTTCTTACAGCCAAGTCCTAAGGCCCTACACCAGGGTCTAGAACCAAGATCTAAGGTCCGTAGTCTAGGCTTTTAGCTTCTTATACGAAAGTCCTAAGGCCCTACACCAGGGTCTAAAACCAAGACCTAAGGTCCGTTGTGTAGGCTTTTAGGTTCTTATACCCAAGACCTAAGGCCCTACACCAGGGTCTAGAACCAAGATCTAAGGTCCGTGGTCTAGGCTTTTAGGTTCTTATACCCAAGTCCTAAGGCCCTACAACAGGGTCTAGAACCAAGATCTAAGGTCCGTGGTCTAGGCTTTTAGGTTCTAATACCCAAGTCCTAAGGCCTCACACCAGGGTCTAGAACCAAGATCTAAGGTCCGTGGTCTAGGCTTATAGGTTCTTATACCCAAGACCTAAGGTCCGTGGTCTAGGCTTTTAGGTTCTTATACCCAAGTCCTAAGGCCCTACACCAGGGTCTAGAACCAAGATCTAAGGTCCGTGGTCTAGGCTTTTAGGTTCTTATACCCAAGTCCTAAGGCCCTACACCAGGGTCTAGAACCAAGATCTAAGGTCCGTGGTCTAGGCTTCTAGGTTCTTATACCCAAGACCTAAGGTCTGTTGTGTAGGCTTTTAGGTTCTAATACCCAAGTCCTAAGGCCCTACACCAGGGTCTAGAACCAAGATCTAAGTTCCATGTTCTAGGCTTTTAGGTTCTAATACCCAAGACCTAAGGCCCTACACCAGGGTCTAGAACCAAGATCTAAGGTCCATGGTCTAGGCTTTTACGTTCTTATACCCAAGTCCTAAGGCCCTACACCAGGGTCTAGAACCAAGATCTAAGGTCCGTGGTCTAGGCTTTTACGTTCTTATACCCAAGTCCTAAGGCCCTACAAAAGGGTCTAGAACCAAGACCTAAGGTCCGTGGTCTAGGCTTTTAGGTTCTTATACCCAAGTCCTACTACACCAGGGTCTAAAACCAAGATCTAAGGTCCGTGGTCAAGGCTTTTAGGTTCTTATACTCAAGTCCTAAGGCCCTAAACCAGGGTCTAGAACCAAGATCAAAGGACCGTGGTCTAGGCTTTTAGGTGCTTATACCCAAGACCTAAGGCCCTACACCATAGGCTAGAACGAAGACCTATGGTCCTTTGATTAGGCCTTTAGGTTCTTAGACCCAAGTCCTAAGGCCTCACACCAGGGTCGAGAACCAAGATCTAAGGTCCGTGGTCTAGGCTTATAGGTTCTTATACCCAAGACCTAAGGTCCGTGGTCTAGGCTTTTAGGTTCTTATACCCAAGTCCTAAGGCCCTACACCAGGGTCTAGAACCAAGATCTAAGGTCCGTGGTCTAGGCTTTTAGGTTCTTATACCCAAGACCTAAGGTCTGTTGTGTAGGCTTTTAGGTTCTAATACCCAAGTCCTAAGGCCCTACACCGGGGTCTAGAACCAAGATCTAAGTTCCATGGTCTAGGCTTTTAGGTTCTAATACCCAAGACCTAAGGCCCTACACCAGGGTCTAGAACCAAGATCTAAGGTCCGTGGTCTAGGCTTTTACGTTCTTATACCCAAGTCCTAAAGCCCTACACCAGGGTCTAGAACCAAGATCTAAGGTCCGTGGTCTAGGCTTTTACGTTCTTATACCCAAGTCCTAAGGCCCTACAAAACGGTCTAGAACCAAGACCTAAGGTCCGTGGTCTAGGCTTTTAGGTTCTTATACCCAAGTCCTACTACAATAGGGTCTAAAACCAAGATCTAAGGTCCGTGGTCAAGGCTTTTAGGTTCTTATACTCAAGTCCTAAGGCCCTAAACCAGGGTCTAGAACCAAGATCTAAGGACCGTGGTCTAGGCTTTTAGGTGCTTATACCCAAGACCTAAGGCCCGACACCATAGGCTAGAACCAAGACCTAAGGTCCTTTGATTAGGCCTTAAGGTTTTTAGACCCAAGTCCTAAGACCCGTGGACTAGGCCTTTAGGTTCATAGACCCAAGACCTAAGCTCTTAGACTCAAGACCTAAAGCCATATACCGCGGGTTAGGGTTTTAAGCTCTTAGACCCAAGACCTAAGGCCATACACCCTGGTCTAGGCTTTTAGGTTCTTAAACCCAAGACCTAAGGCCATACACCCTGGTCTAGGCTTTTAGATTTTTATACCCAAGACCTAAGGCCCTACACCCTGGTCTAGGCTTTTAGGTTCTTATACCCAAGACCTAAGGCCCTACACCCTGGTCTAGGCTTTTAAGTACTTAGACCCAAGACCTAAGGCCATAAAGTAAAGACCTGAAAACTTACAAGGGAGTCGCGATTCACGACCCCTGAACAGACACTGTGGACCCAAGACCTAAGGCCTTACACCGTGGTCTAGGCTTTTAAGCTCTTATACCCAAGACCTAAGGCCATAAACCCTGGTCTATGCTTTTAAGCTCTTAGACTCAAGACCCAAGGGCATACACACTGGTCTAGGCTTTTAAGTACTTACTCCAAGACCTAAAGTCATAAACCATGGGCTAGGCTTTTAAGCACTTAAACTCAATGCCTAAGGCGGTCCGCATGGGCTAGACTTAAGACCTAAGGCCATACACCCTGGTCTAGGCTTTTAAGTACTTATACCCAAGACCTAAGGCCATATACCGTTTTCTAGGCTTTTAAGCTCTTAGACTCAAGACCTAAGGCCATACACGGTTTTCTAGGCTTTTAAGGTCTCAGACTCAAGACCTAAGGCCATACACCGTGCACTAGGCTGTTAAGTACTTATACCCAAGACCTAAGGCCCTACACCGTGGGCTAGGCTTTAAAGCTCTTAGACCCAAGACCTAAAACCATAGGGTTAAGACTTGAAAACTTACAAGTTAATCGCAACTCACGATCCCCGAAAAGACACCGTGGTCTAGACCCAATACTTAAGGCCCTACACGAAGACCCAAGAGCTAAGGTCCTTCCACCTGAGTCCAAAACCCTAAAACCTAGCAGCTAAAGATTTGACCTGTGAATAGGGCCTATTAGCTAACAGCCTAAACCTAATGTGTTAGCACTAAGATGTAAACCTAAGGCCTTGCACCTGAGTCCAAAGCCCTAAAACCTAGCAGCTAAGGCTTTAACCTGTGAATAGGACCTATTACCCAACAGCTTAGACCTAATGTGTTGAACCTAAAGTCTAAACCTAAGGCCTTGCAACTGAGTCCAAAGCTCAAAAACCTAGTGGCTAAAGCTATGACCTGTGTATAAGACCTATCAGCCCCCAGCCAGGACCTAATGTGTCGGGACTAAGATGTAAACATAAGGCCTGACACCTTAGTACAAAGCCATAAAACCTTAAGATCTGAAAACTTACAAGGGGGCCGCGATTCACAGCCCCCCATGAATTGAGCAAACATTAGGCAACGAGGTCTTTTTTCTTTGAATATGAAATTATGATCAGAAATGGTTATCAGATTCAGATTGGAGTATTTGAAGACCAACCTCCATCCATCTTACCCAACTCCTAACTACCGCATGGACTTGACCCAAGACCTAAGGCTATACACCGTAGGCTTTAAGGATCTTAGCCCCAAGACCGAGGCCATAGAGTTAAGACCTGAATATTTACAAGGGGGCCGCGATTCACAGCCCCCCCTGAAAAGACACTGTAGTCTAAACCTAATACCTAATACACCGTGGTCTAGGCTTTAAGGTTTTTAGACCAAAGACCTACTACACCATGGTCTAGACCCAAGATCTAAGGTCTGTGGTCTAGGCTTCAGGTTCTAAGCCCCAAGATTTAAGGCCTGCATAGGCATTTAGGTTCTTAGCCTCCAGATCTAAGGCCCGTAATCTAGGCCTTTAGGTTCTTGAATCCAACACCTAGGACCCTACATCATGGTCTAGACGCTAAACCTAAGGCCTGTGATCTAGGTCTCTAAGTTCTCCTCAAGACATAAGGCCCTACACCATGGTCTAAAACCAAGACCTAAGGTCCGTTGTGTAGGCTTTTAGGTTCTTATACCCAAGACATAAGGCCCTACACCAGGGTCAAGAACCAAGATCTAAGGTCCGTGGTCTAGGCTTTTAGGTTCTTATACCCAAGTCCTAAGGCCCTACACCAGGGTCTAAAACCAAGATCTAAGGTCCGTGGTCTAGGCTTTTAGGTTCTTATACCCAAGACCTAAGGTCCGTGGTCTAGGCTTTTAGGTTCTTATACCCAAGTCCTAAGGCCCTACACCAGGGTCTAGAACCAAGATCTAAGGTCCGTGGTCCAGACTTTTAGTTTCTTATACCCAAGTCCTAAGGTCCGTAGTCTAGGCTTTTAGGTTCTTATACCCAAGTCCTAAGGCCCTACACCAGGGTCTAGACCCAAGATCTAAGGTCCGTGGTCCAGACTTTTAGGTTCTTATACCCAAGACCTAAGGTCCGTGGTCTAGGCTTTTAGGTTCTTATACCCAAGTCCTAAGGCCCTACACCAGGGTCTAGAACCAAGATCTAAGGTCCGTGGTCCAGACTTTTAGTTTCTTATACCCAAGTCCTAAGGTCCGTAGTCTAGGCTTTTAGGTTCTTATACCAAAGTCCTAAGGCCCTAAACCAGGGTCTAGAACCAAGACCTAAGGTCCGTGGTCTAGGCCTTTAGGTTCTTATACCCAAGTCCTAAGGCCCTACACCAGGGTCTAGAACCAAGATCTAAGGTCCGTGGTCTAGGCTTTTACGTTCTTATACCCAAGTCCTAAGGCCCTACAAAAGGGTCTAGAACCAAGACCTAAGGTCCGTGGTCTAGGCTTTTAGGTTCTTATACCCAAGTCCTAAGGCCCTACACCAGGGTCTAAAACCAAGATCTAAGGTCCGTGGTCTAGGCTTTTAGGTTCTTATACCCAAGTCCTAAGGCCCTACACCAGGGTCTAGAACCAAGATCTAAGGTCCGTAGTCTAGGCTTTTAGGTTCTTATACCCAAGTCCTAAGGCTCTACACAAGGGTCTAGAAACAAGATCTAAGGTCCGTGGTCTAGGCTTTTAGGTTCTTATACCCAAGTCCTAACGCCCTACAACATAGGCTAGAACCAAGATCTAAGGTCCGTGGTCTAGGCTTTTAGGTTCTTATACCCATGACCTAAGGCCCTACACCAGGGTCTAGAACCAAGATCTAAGGTCCGTAGTCTAGGCTTTTAGGTTCTTACAGCCAAGTCCTAAGGCCCTACACCAGGGTCTAGAACCAAGATCTAAGGTCCGTAGTCTAGGCTTTTAGCTTCTTATACGAAAGTCCTAAGGCCCTACACCAGGGTCTAAAACCAAGACCTAAGGTCCGTTGTGTAGGCTTTTAGGTTCTTATACCCAAGACCTAAGGCCCTACACCATTGTCTAGAACCAAGATCTAAGGTCCGTGGACTAGGCTTTTAGGTTCTTATAACCAAGTCCTAAGGCCCTACAACAGGGTCTAGAACCAAGATCTAAGGTCCGTGGTCTAGGCTTTTAGGTTCTAATACCCAAGTCCTAAGGCCTCACACCAGGGTCTAGAACCAAGATTTAAGGTCCGTGGTCTAGGCTTATAGGTTCTTATACCCAAGACCTAAGGTCCGTGGTCTAGGCTTTTAGGTTCTTATACCCAAGTCCTAAGGCCCTACACCAGGGTCTAGAACCAAGATCTAAGGTCCGTGGTCTAGGCTTTTAGGTTCTTATACCCAAGTCCTAAGGCCCTACACCAGGGTCTAGAACCAAGATCTAAGGTCCGTGGTCTAGGCTTCTAGGTTCTTATACCCAAGACCTAAGGTCTGTTGTGTAGGCTTTTAGGTTCTAATACCCAAGTCCTAAGGCCCTACACCAGGGTCTAGAACCAAGATCTAAGTTCCATGTTCTAGGCTTTTAGGTTCTAATACCCAAGACCTAAGGCCCTACACCAGGGTCTAGAACCAAGATCTAAGGTCCATGGTCTAGGCTTTTACGTTCTTATACCCAAGTTCTAAGGCCCTACACCAGGGTCTAGAACCAAGATCTAATATCCGTGGTCTAGGCTTTTACGTTCTTATACCCAAGTCCTAAGGCCCTACAAAAGGGTCTAGAACCAAGACCTAAGGTCCGTGGTCTAGGCTTTTAGGTTCTTAGACCCAAGTCCTAAGGCCTCACACCAGGGTCTAGAACCAAGATCTAAGGTCCGTGGTCTAGGCTTATAGGTTCTTATACCCAAGACCTAAGGTCCGTGGTCTAGGCTTTTAGGTTCTTATACCCAAGTCCTAAGGCCCTACACCAGGGTCTAGAACCAAGATCTAAGGTCCGTGGTCTAGGCTTTTAGGTTCTTATACCCAAGTCCTAAGGCCCTACACCAGGGTCTAGAACCAAGATCTAAGGTCCGTGATCTAGGCTTCTAGGTTCTTATACCCAAGACCTAAGGTCTGTTGTGTAGGCTTTTAGGTTCTAATACCCAAGTCCTAAGGCCCTACACCAGGGTCTAGAACCAAGATCTAAGTTCCATGGTCTAGGCTTTTAGGTTCTAATACCCAAGACCTAAGGCCCTACACCAGGGTCTAGAACCAAGATCTAAGGTCCGTGGTCTAGGCTTTTACGTTCTTATACCCAAGTCCTAAGGCCCTACACCAGGGTCTAGAACCAAGATCTAAGGTCCGTGGTCTAGGCTTTTACGTTCTTATACCCAAGTTCTAAGGCCCTACAAAAGGGTCTAGAACCAAGACCTAAGGTCCGTGGTCTAGGCTTTTAGGTTCTTATACCCAAGTCCTACTACACCAGGGTCTAAAACCAAAATCTAAGGTCCGTGGTCAAGGCTTTTAGGTTCTTATACTCAAGTCCTAAGGCCCTAAACCAGGGTCTAGAACCAAGATCTAAGGACCGTGGTATAGGCTTTTAGGTGCTTATACCCAAGACCTAAGGCCCGACACCATAGGCTAGAACCAAGACCTAAGGTTCTTTGATTAGGCCTTTAGGTTCTTAGACCCAAGTCCTAAGACCCGTGGACTAGGCCTTTAGGTTCATAGACCCAAGACCTAAGCTCTTAGACTCAAGACCTAAAGCCATATACCGCGGGTTAGGGTTTTAAGCTCTTAGACCCAAGACCTAAGGCCATACACCCTGGTCTAGGCTTTTAGGTTCTTAAACCCAAGACCTAAGGCCATACACCCTGGTCTAGGCTTTTAGATTTTTATACCCAAGACCTAAGGCCCTACACCCTGGTCTAGGCTTTTAGGTTCTTATACCCAAGACCTAAGGCCCTACACCCTGGTCTAGGCTTTTAAGTACTTAGACCCAAGACCTAAGGCCATAAAGTAAAGACCTGAAAACTTACAAGGGAGTCGCGATTCACGACCCCTGAACAGACACTGTGGACCCAAGACCTAAGGCCTTACACCGTGGTCTAGGCTTTTAAGCTCTTATACCCAAGACCTAAGGCCATAAACCCTGGTCTATGCTTTTAAGCTCTTAGACTCAAGACCCAAGGGCATACACACTGGTCTAGGCTTTTAAGTACTTACTCCAAGACCTAAAGTCATAAACCATGGGCTAGGCTTTTAAGCACTTAAACTCAATGCCTAAGGCGGTCCGCATGGGCTAGACTTAAGACCTAAGGCCATACACCCTGGTCTAGGCTTTTAAGTACTTATACCCAAGACCTAAGGCCATATACCGTTTTCTAGGCTTTTAAGCTCTTAGACTCAAGACCTAAGGCCATACACGGTTTTCTAGGCTTTTAAGGTCTCAGACTCAAGACCTAAGGCCATACACCGTGGTCTAGGCTGTTAAGTACTTATACCCAAGACCTAAGGCCCTACACCGTGGGCTAGGCTTTAAAGCTCTTAGACCCAAGACCTAAAACCATAGGGTTAAGACTTGAAAACTTACAAGTTAATCGCAACTCACGATCCCCGAAAAGACACCGTGGTCTAGACCCAATACTTAAGGCCCTACACGAAGACCCAAGAGCTAAGGTCCTTCACCATGATCTAGACCCTAAGACCAAAGACCTTACACTATGGTCTAGTACTCGGCATAAACCGTTTGCAGTTGTGGTTGTTTCATCTATTTCTAGAGGTAAGTCGGCCTCTAAGTTCTTAGAACCTAAGACCAAAGGCCTTATACCACGGTCTAGTACTCGGCATAAGCCATGTGCAGTTGTGGTTGTTTCATCTATAGCTAGAGGAAAGTCCTAAGTTCTTAGACCCTAAGACCAAAGGCCTTACACCATGGTCTAGTACTCGGCATAAACCGTTTTGCAGTTGTGGTTGTTTCATCTATAGCTAAAGGTAAGTCCTAAGTTCTTAGACCCTAAGACCAAAGGCCTTACATCATGGTCTAGTATTCCTTCTTAAGCCGTGTGCAGTGGTTAATTTGTCTATACTTAGAAGAAAGTCGGCCTTTAAGTTCTTAGACCCTAGACCTAAGACCCTATACCCATGGACTACAACCTGGACCTAAGGCCACATCCCGAGGTTTTGTACTCGTTTAAAACCGTGTGCAGTTGTGGTTGTTTCATCTATAGCTGGGCGAAGGTTGGCCTTTGATAACTGTGTGCAGTTATTACTGTTTCGTCTCGAAAAAGAGAAAGTTTATGCTTTTACACCATAACTTAGAACGAAAACCCATGGTCTTATTCCTAAAACCAAGGACCTTAGACCGATACCCTAGGACATAAGGGCTTAGACTTATTGCTTTAGATCTAGGGCAAAAGGAATTTAAATGAGGATCTAAGGCCTCATAATTTAGACCAACCCCAATCCCAAGCATTTAAGGCATTATACCATGGACCTGTATGTATATGACCTTAAACATTTGACCTAAGATCTAAAACTTTAACATAAGTCTTAAGCCCTAAGACCCTACCCCATGGGCTAGTACTGGTCCTACACCATAAGGGACCGTGTAAAATGGCGTGCATAAAGCCAATCACATGGATTATTTGAAAGCCCAGCGCACATGAACACCTGTGTTTGCTGTTGGGCGTTTTTATGATTTGCGCTTTCGGGCGTTTTGCAAACTCGACGCGGAAATTACGATCGCAGACGTAAATTATTAAAAAACATCGTGTACACATCGATTTTAAAAAACGATCGTACACGTCGATTATTTTAAACAGCGTCTGGGCATCGATTCTAAAAAACGTTCGCAGACGTTAATTATTAAAAGGCTTCGTCTACACATCGATTTTGAAAACGTTCGCAGACGTTAATTACTAAAGGGCATCGTCTACACATCGATTTGCAATATGCAGGTCGAGTTTGCAAAACGCTCGAAAGCGCAAATCATAAAAACGCCCAACAGCAAACACAGGTGTTCATGTGCGCTGGGCTTTAATCCATGTGATTGGCTTTATGCACGCCATTTTACACGGTCCCTTATGGTGTAGGACCAGTACTAGCCCATGGGGTAGGGTCTTAGGGCTTAAGACTTATGTTAAAGTTTTAGATCTTAGGTCAAATGTTTAAGGTCATATACATACAGGTCCATGGTATAATGCCTTAAATGCTTGGGATTGGGGTTGGTCTAAATTATGAGGCCTTAGATCCTCATTTAAATTCCTTTTGCCCTAGATCTAAAGCAATAAGTCTAAGCCCTTATGTCCTAGGGTATCGGTCTAAGGTCCTTGGTTTTAGGAATAAGACCATGGGTTTTCGTTCTAAGTTATGGTGTAAAAGCATAAACTTTCTCTTTTTCGAGACGAAACAGTAATAACTGCACACAGTTATCAAAGGCCAACCTTCGCCCAGCTATAGATGAAACAACCACAACTGCACACGGTTTTAAACGAGTACAAAACCTCGGGATGTGGCCTTAGGTCCAGGTTGTAGTCCATGGGTATAGGGTCTTAGGTCTAGGGTCTAAGAACTTAAAGGCCGTCTTTCTTCTAAGTATAGACAAATTAACCACTGCACACGGCTTAAGAAGGAATACTAGACCATGATGTAAGGCCTTTGGTCTTAGGGTCTAAGAACTTAGGACTTACCTTTAGCTATAGATGAAACAACCACAACTGCAAAACGGTTTATGCCGAGTACTAGACCATGGTGTAAGGCCTTTGGTCTTAGGGTCTAAGAACTTAGGACTTTCCTCTAGCTATAGATGAAACAACCACAACTGCACATGGCTTATGCCGAGTACTAGACCGTGGTATAAGGCCTTTGGTCTTAGGTTCTAAGAACTTAGAGGCCGACTTACCTCTAGAAATAGATGAAACAACCACAACTGCAAACGGTTTATGCCGAGTACTAGACCATAGTGTAAGGTCTTTGGTCTTAGGGTCTAGATCATGGTGAAGGACCTTAGCTCTTGGGTCTTCGTGTAGGGCCTTAAGTATTGGGTCTAGACCACGGTGTCTTTTCGGGGATCGTGAGTTGCGATTAACTTGTAAGTTTTCAAGTCTTAACCCTATGGTTTTAGGTCTTGGGTCTAAGAGCTTTAAAGCCTAGCCCACGGTGTAGGGCCTTAGGTCTTGGGTATAAGTACTTAACAGCCTAGACCACGGTGTATGGCCTTAGGTCTTGAGTCTGAGACCTTAAAAGCCTAGAAAACCGTGTATGGCCTTAGGTCTTGAGTCTAAGAGCTTAAAAGCCTAGAAAACGGTATATGGCCTTAGGTCTTGGGTATAAGTACTTAAAAGCCTAGACCAGGGTGTATGGCCTTAGGTCTTAAGTCTAGCCCATGCGGACCGCCTTAGGCATTGAGTTTAAGTGCTTAAAAGCCTAGCCCATGGTTTATGACTTTAGGTCTTGGAGTAAGTACTTAAAAGCCTAGACCAGTGTGTATGCCCTTGGGTCTTGAGTCTAAGAGCTTAAAAGCATAGACCAGGGTTTATGGCCTTAGGTCTTGGGTATAAGAGCTTAAAAGCCTAGACCACGGTGTAAGGCCTTAGGTCTTGGGTCCACAGTGTCTGTTCAGGGGTCGTGAATCGCGACTCCCTTGTAAGTTTTCAGGTCTTTACTTTATGGCCTTAGGTCTTGGGTCTAAGTACTTAAAAGCCTAGACCAGGGTGTAGGGCCTTAGGTCTTGGGTATAAGAACCTAAAAGCCTAGACCAGGGTGTAGGGCCTTAGGCCTTGGGTATAAAAATCTAAAAGCCTAGACCAGGGTGTATGGCCTTAGGTCTTGGGTTTAAGAACCTAAAAGCCTAGACCAGGGTGTATGGCCTTAGGTCTTGGGTCTAAGAGCTTAAAACCCTAACCCGCGGTATATGGCTTTAGGTCTTGAGTCTAAGAGCTTAGGTCTTGGGTCTATGAACCTAAAGGCCTAGTCCACGGGTCTTAGGACTTGGGTCTAAGAACCTAAAGGCCTAATCAAAGGACCTTAGGTCTTGGTTCTAGCCTATGGTGTCAGGCCTTAGGTCTTGGGTATAAGCACCTAAAAGCCTAGACCACGGTCCTTAGATCTTGGTTCTAGACCCTGGTTTAGTTCCTTAGGACTTGAGTATAAGAACCTAAAAGCCTTGACCACGGACCTTAGATCTTGGTTTTAGACCCTGGTGTAGTAGGACTTGGGTATAAGAACCTAAAAGCCTAGACCACGGACCTTAGGTCTTGGTTCTAGACCCTTTTGTAGGGCCTTAGGACTTGGGTATAAGAACGTAAAAGCCTAGACCACGGACCTTAGATCTTGGTTCTAGACCCTGGTGTAGGGCCTTAGGGCTTGGGTATAAGAACGTAAAAGCCTAGACCACGGACCTTAGATCTTGGTTCTAGACCCTGGTGTAGGGCCTTAGGTCTTGGGTATTAGAACCTAAAAGCCTAGACCATGGAACTTAGATCTTGGTTCTAGACCCTGGTGTAGGGCCTTAGGACTTGGGTATTAGAACCTAAAAGCCTACACAACAGACCTTAGGTCTTGGGTATAAGAACCTAGAAGCCTAGACCACGGACCTTAGATCTTGGTTCTAGACCCTGGTGTAGGGCCTTAGGACTTGGGTATAAGAACCTAAAAGCCTAGACCACGGACCTTAGATCTTGGTTCTAGACCCTGGTGTAGGGCCTTAGGACTTGGGTATAAGAACCTAAAAGCCTAGACCACGGACCTTAGATCTTGGTTCTCGACCCTGGTGTGAGGCCTTAGGACTTGGGTCTAAGAACCTAAAGGCCTAATCAAAGGACCTTAGGTCTTGGTTCTAGCCTATGGTGTAGGGCCTTAGGTCTTGGGTATAAGCACCTAAAAGCCTAGACCACGGTCCTTTGATCTTGGTTCTAGACCCTGGTTTAGGGCCTTAGGACTTGAGTATAAGAACCTAAAAGCCTTGACCACGGACCTTAGATCTTGGTTTTAGACCCTGGTGTAGTAGGACTTGGGTATAAGAACCTAAAAGCCTAGACCACGGACCTTAGGTCTTGGTTCTAGACCCTTTTGTAGGGCCTTAGGACTTGGGTATAAGAACGTAAAAGCCTAG
The DNA here is from genome assembly GCA_030545055.2 of Neoaliturus tenellus. Lineage (NCBI taxonomy): Eukaryota > Metazoa > Arthropoda > Insecta > Hemiptera > Cicadellidae > Neoaliturus > Neoaliturus tenellus. The sequence goes on from CM061533.1 coordinate 225,830,491, forward strand.
ACCACGGACCTTAGATCTTGGTTCTAGACCCTGGTGTAGGGCCTTAGGACTTGGGTATAAGAACGTAAAAGCCTAGACCATGGACCTTAGATATTGGTTCTAGACCCTGGTGTAGGGCCTTAGGTCTTGGGTATTAGAACCTAAAAGCCTAGACCATGGAACTTAGATCTTGGTTCTAGACCCTGGTGTAGGGCCTTAGGACTTGGGTATTAGAACCTAAAAGCCTACACAACAGACCTTAGGTCTTGGGTATAAGAACCTAGAAGCCTAGACCATGGACCTTAGATCTTGGTTCTAGACCCTGGTGTAGGGCCTTAGGACTTGGGTATAAGAACCTAAAAGCCTAGACTACGGACCTTAGATCTTGGTTCTAGACCCTGGTGTAGGGCCTTAGGACTTGGGTATAAGAACCTAAAAGCCTAGACCACGGACCTTAGGTCGGGTATAAGAACCTATAAGCCTAGACCACGGACCTTAGATCTTGGTTCTAGACCCTGGTGTGAGGCCTTAGGACTTGGGTATTAGAACCTAAAAGCCTAGACCACGGACCTTAGATCTTGGTTCTAGACCCTGTTGTAGGGCCTTAGGACTTGGGTATAAGAACCTAAAAGCCTAGACCACGGACCTTAGATCTTGGTTCTAGACCCTGGTGTAGGGCCTTAGGTCTTGGGTATAAGAACCTAAAAGCCTACACAACGGACCTTAGGTCTTGGTTTTAGACCCTGGTGTAGGGCCTTAGGACTTTCGTATAAGAAGCTAAAAGCCTAGACTACGGACCTTAGATCTTGGTTCTAGACCCTGGTGTAGGGCCTTAGGACTTGGCTGTAAGAACCTAAAAGCCTAGACTACGGACCTTAGATCTTGGTTCTAGACCCTGGTGTAGGGCCTTAGGTCATGGGTATAAGAACCTGAAAGCCTAGACCACGGACCTTAGATCTTGGTTCTAGCCTATGGTGTAGGGCCTTAGGACTTGGGTATAAGAACCTAAAAGCCTAGACCACGGACCTTAGATCTTGTTTCTAGACCCTTGTGTAGAGCCTTAGGACTTGGGTATAAGAACCTAAAAGCCTAGACTACGGACCTTAGATCTTGGTTCTAGACCCTGGTGTAGGGCCTTAGGACTTGGGTATAAGAACCTAAAAGCCTAGACCACGGACCTTAGATCTTGGTTTTAGACCCTGGTGTAGGGCCTTAGGACTTGGGTATAAGAACTTAAAAGCCTAGACCACGGACCTTAGGTCTTGGTTCTAGACCCTTTTGTAGGGCCTTAGGACTTGGGTATAAGAACGTAAAAGCCTAGACCACGGACCTTAGATCTTGGTTCTAGACCCTGGTGTAGGGCCTTAGGACTTGGGTATAAGAACCTAAAGGCCTAGACCACGGACCTTAGGTCTTGGTTCTAGACCCTGGTGTAGGGCCTTAGGACTTTGGTATAAGAACCTAAAAGCCTAGACCACGGACCTTAGGACTTGGGTATAAGAACCTAAAAGTCTGGACCACGGACCTTAGATCTTGGGTCTAGACCCTGGTGTAGGGCCTTAGGACTTGGGTATAAGAACCTAAAAGCCTAGACTACGGACCTTAGGACTTGGGTATAAGAAACTAAAAGTCTGGACCACGGACCTTAGATCTTGGTTCTAGACCCTGGTGTAGGGCCTTAGGACTTGGGTATAAGAACCTAAAAGCCTAGACCACGGACCTTAGGTCTTGGGTATAAGAACCTAAAAGCCTAGACCACGGACCTTAGATCTTGGTTTAAGACCCTGGTGTAGGGCCTTAGGACTTGGGTATAAGAACCTAAAAGCCTAGACCACGGACCTTAGATCTTGGTTCTAGACCCTGGTGTAGGGCCTTATGTCTTGGGTATAAGAACCTAAAAGCCTACACAACGGACCTTAGGTCTTGGTTTTAGACCATGGTGTAGGGCCTTATGTCTTGAGGAGAACTTAGAGACCTAGATCACAGGCCTTAGGTTTAGCGTCTAGACCATGATGTAGGGTCCTAGGTGTTGGATTCAAGAACCTAAAGGCCTAGATTACGGGCCTTAGATCTGGAGGCTAAGAACCTAAATGCCTATGCAGGCCTTAAATCTTGGGGCTTAGAACCTGAAGCCTAGACCACAGACCTTAGATCTTGGGTCTAGACCATGGTGTAGTAGGTCTTTGGTCTAAAAACCTAAAAGCCTAGACCACGGTGTATTAGGTATTAGGTTTAGACTACAGTGTCTTTTCAGGGGGGGCTGTGAATCGCGGCCCCCTTGTAAATATTCAGGTCTTAACTCTATGGCCTCGGTCTTGGGGCTAAGATCCTTAAAGCCTACGGTGTATAGCCTTAGGTCTTGGGTCAAGTCCATGCGGTAGTTAGGAGTTGGGTAAGATGGATGGAGGTTGGTCTTCAAATACTCCAATCTGAATCTGATAACCATTTCTGATCATAATTTCATATTCAAAGAAAAAAGACCTCGTTGCCTAATGTTTGCTCAATTCATGGGGGGCTGTGAATCGCGGCCCCCTTGTAAGTTTTCAGATCTTAAGGTTTTATGGCTTTGTACTAAGGTATCAGGCCTTATGTTTACATCTTAGTCCCGACACATTAGGTCCTGGCTGGGGGCTGATAGGTCTTATACACAGGTCATAGCTTTAGCCACTAGGTTTTTGAGCTTTGGACTCAGTTGCAAGGCCTTAGGTTTAGACTTTAGGTTCAACACATTAGGTCTAAGCTGTTGGGTAATAGGTCCTATTCACAGGTTAAAGCCTTAGCTGCTAGGTTTAAGGGCTTTGGACTCAGGTGCAAGGCCTTAGGTTTACATCTTAGTGCCAACACATTAGGTTTAGGCTGTTAGCTAATAGGCCCTATTCACAGGTCAAATCTTTAGCTGCTAGGTTTTAGGGTTTTGGACTCAGGTGCAAGGGCTAAGCTTTAGATCTTAGGTCCAGCACATTTGGCGTACGCTGATGGATAATAGGCCCTATTCACAGGTCAAATCCTTAGCTGCTAGCTTTTAGGGCTTTGGACTCAGGTGCAAGGCCTTAGGTTTATCTCTTAGTGCCAACACATTAGGTTTAGGCTGTTGGCTAATAGGCCCTATTCACAGGTCAAATCCTTAGCTGCTTGGTTTTAGGGGTTTGGACTCAGGTGCAAGGCCTTAGGTTTATCTCTTAGTGCCAACACATTAGGTTTAGGCTGTTGGCTAATAGGCCCTATTCACAGGTCAAATCCTTAGCTGCTTGGTTTTAGGGGTTTGGACTCAGGTGCAAGGCCTTAGGTTAACATCTTAGTTGTAGGGCTTGTCTACTGCCTTGGGCCTTAGGAATTAGATCTTAAGAGGTTAAACTGGGTTAAAAATAGGAGAATTTTGGCCTAAAAATGTGTCTTTGTAGGTAAAATTGCAATTAAAGTTAATTTTATAGGGGGATGGGATGTTGGGCAATTCACCTTTCAATATCAATTTTTATGGATCGGAAATCCTGAAAAATGTTGGAAAGTTGACAAAAAAGTAGGCCAAAATCACCGAAAACCGGTATCTTTTCATTTACATAGGGTTAACTTAGGAGTTCTCACACTTCCTTGGATTAATTTCTGGATTAGATTCACCACAAGGGGAGTGGGTAACTTAATTTAAAAACTATAGTTAACTTAAGAGTGCATCTCATAGTTCCCTGGATTAAATTCAAAATGCTCCTTGAAATCACTGTCTGAAATCCTGAAAAATGCCCTGAAATGGGCTGATATTTGGCCAAAACCAATCAAAATCCGGTAAAAACCAGTCAATTTGAAGCTGAAGGGGGTAAAAAAAGGACCCCTAATCAAATGAACAACTGGATTAAATTCTAAGTGCTCCTTGAAATCAGTATCTGAAAATCCTGAAAAATGCCCTAAAATGGGCCGAAATGGGCTGATATTTGACCAAAACCGGCCAGGATCCGGTCAAAAACCGGTCAATTTGGAGCTGAAAGCGGTCAAAAAAAACTATGAGTGTTCCCTGGATTATATTCAAAAAGTGGTCATTTGAAGCAAAAAAAGTGGTCATTTGAAGCAAAAAGTGGTCATTTGAAGCAAAAGTGGTCATTTGAAGCAAAAAGTGGTCATTTGAAGCAAAAGTGGTCATTTGAAGCAAAAAGCGGTCATACGAAGCAAAAAAGTGGTCATATGAAGCAAAAAAAGTGGTCATACGAAGCAAAAAGTCATCAAAAAAACTATGAGGGTGGCCCAGAACCGGTGTTTAACCTACTACTACGGGTTTTCCGAGATAATATTTCCTAAATTTGTTAATTTAATGGATGAAATTCAGGATTAACCACTGACATTTTCTAATTAATTGCTACTAGAGCAGCTAGTACCAGTATTGTTTATTAACGGGTACTTTATAAGAAAACACTTTTCCTTGATAAAAAGGTTAAAATTTCTTGTTCCCAGTTCATATCTAATAGACATTTATGGGAGATGCCTCACATAACAGAACATCACTTAGATCACTCTCATTAAAACTTACCTCACCCATTGGTTTAGTAGGCCCTATTAGTATTGGTGTATTGGAACACTCAGTAGGCCTATACAACAAGGTACCGTACTCGCCCGGATATCCTACTGCTTACCTTCAAATTGTTGTCCACTTCCTCCAGTATCGGAGTGGCCATGGCTCTCATGTTGATTCGCATCGCACCTGGAACAATCAAATAAACTAATCAAACAAAGAAAATAAGTAGCAATGAAACGAATCTACTAAAATACTTGAAAGTAGATTAAGATTATTTCGATGATAAACATATGTAACAAGTAGTCAGTTACATTTTTTAAATCCTCACAATAAAACATAACTATTCACAATAATCTACATGATGTAAATAAACATGGTGATCAAACTATAGATCTTATAAAATGCTGTTTCCAGTTTGATAGGCTTAAATGTTGAAAAATATTCCCAATATTTTAAGAGTGACAAAACAAATTGGCAGGCTAATCTACAACTTTTTACAAGGAGAAGCGGAACTGCTATTTGCAATTCTAAATTGATTCCATGATTAGTTTTGGAAAGCCGCTCTTAAGTTTGATAACTGTTTATATTAAACTACTTTCCAAGGTGGAGGAAGACAGCCTATAATCTACCAGAAGTTTAATTGTTTTTGTTTTGTTGAATCTCAATATATTGTAAATCAATACCAAATGGCAACTGATAAAAGTCGCTTTTTTTACAAAAACACCATTTTATTAAAATTTTTCATAAAAGAGTTGTATGTTTATAATTTTTTTTAAATTCACGTAAAATTTCTGCATTAATCTGTTTTTTTATTAATCTGCATTAATCTGCATTTTTAATCATATTTTTTTGCATTAATCTGTGTTTTCTCCTATGTTAAAAGTCTCACTCTCAATACTCATGTTAAATCACAATGAATTGATTTAATTTGTGACTGCAGGTTTTAAATTGTACTTTTTTGCTCTGTATGTTTTAATGCAACTAACCATCTATTTATACATTATTATTTCAATACAATATAATATTTAATTAAAATAACATAAAAAATTTGATATATTAATTATTTAAGTTAATAACAGTAAAATGTCAAACTTAATCTTCCTGTAACTGAAGTATTTCTTCTATATGAGCCGTTCTCCTCAACCTGGTTTTAAAACCAAACCTTAAGATTAAACCAGATTCCTCAATTTGATTTAACGCTGTCATTTTTCTTCATTTAGTTTAAACTGAAGCGTTTAATTTAGTTGAAGAGAGCGGCCCTAATTGTAGCATTTCCCAAACCTTGAATTTTTACCAGACTAATCAATGTTTAACTTAAATGTTGGTTTGGTGCATTTGAGTTAAGACCACATAATAAAAGAAGCCATATGAATAATGCTCGTCGACAAAGAAACCACTGATTTGAAAAGGCCTTTGAAGCTTACTGGAGATAAGGAAGCCATTGAAAAGGATCCGTCCCAAGCCTGGCACACAGTGCGAATGAGTAGGAAAAGGGAAAAATATTGTCGTCTTCTTCGGATAATACTTTCATGGATTTCATTTGTGTTTTATTGATTTTTTCAGTTTTGGTCGTTATATGGAGTTTAATTATTATCTAGAATATAGTTACTATGAAAGTTCTGTTTACTATTACAGTTTTAACTTTGATTTTATAAACAGAACTTTGTAAAACTATTAATCCTTGAAATTTCAACTAAGTTTTAAAATGTATCAATTTTTGTACCGAGTATTTATGATTTTATAATGAAAAGCGGTATTAAATGCACCTCAATAGTAATAAAGACAGCAATAATTCTTTATTATGCTTATTCCTAAAAATCGTACATTAGCAACTTGTTTTTTTCTATAGTTTTTTTTTAAAGTTTTTTATCTTACTTTGCCAATGTGTATAAAGACAAAAAAATGAATTTATAAAAAATACCCTTGATTATAGATTCCCTTTTTGGGCAGGATTTTCCATCTTAAAATTGTGATATCACCTAAGAACTACCAACATTTATAACCTTTTTTTAGAACAATGTTTTTTGTATTACAAAGTATGGATAAAAATTAGTATAAAAATGAAAAGCCAGAGGATCAATAATTTCAAATTATCGTTTATTGTCTATTTATTTGTTATACTTATTGAAATTATTGTAAATTTAATTTTAACAGTAAACGCTAATGTCTTTTTCTTTGATTTTTTTCATCATTCATTTAAAGCTTTTATAACATAAGTTCAACACTAAATGTTCTTATACTTTAAATCTAAGTTTACATATGTATAAATGTATAAATGAGGTAGCCCAATCACCACTTATTTATTTAACAAAAAATAAATAAAGAACATCTTCCAAAATATAATACTTTTTTGTGCCATAAAGTTATAACTTGGTAATTTGCCAGGAGTAGCCTACTGCTCCTGGAATATCGATGCCTTGTAGTCTTTAGTGAAGCCCTTTGATGTTCAGCGTCGTGTACTGGCTCACTGATGCAATCATCTCATGATGGGCTCTACAGTAACGAGATAAAATACGCGAAGGCTAACCTTCAGTTTCGAGCATGGAAATTAAGTTTAAAACGTGACACGATCCCTACTTATGACTTTATTTCTGGGCAGTTTGAGTATTATCTACAATTGTTTTTAAGTTGATTTTTGGGCGTTACTCACCTTAATAAATTGTGGAGACTGTAGTCCTTGTCTATTGATAAAACACAAGAACACACGAAAAAGGACTACCTTTACCACGAAAAAGGAGAACTGTAGATAATAACCACCTTACCCAAGAAAAAATGTCTTTCAAGAATAGAGTTTGAGTTTTTTTAGTTTCTGCCATTGCAAGTAAGATTTTAAAGAGTAATGATAAGTGCAAAACACATTATTATGTAGCAGCTAAAAAAAGAAAAAAATTTAATCTAACATATTTTAACCTAAACTAATGTCCTAGCCAATACTTTGTGATGGTGAAAAATGTAGGTGTTAAAAGAAAACCGCCTTTCCAGAAAACAAAAAAAATCAACTTGGAAATTAACGTTTAAATTGTTAAATTATCAGTATAAATTATCAGCACTTTATAAATCGCAATCAAATGTAATATTTATCGAATTGCACGAAAATATCGTAAGGCATGTTGACTATCTGTGTAAAAAGGATTGGAATAGATCCAACTTATCAATTTCAGCAAGTGTGGTAATGGTAAAGTATAACAAATCGATGGAGTACCTTTCATTTTTGAACGTAAAGTATATCTGTTTTGAACATATAACTAAAAATAACGAGTCAACCATTAAACATCCAGAGTGCGATGGTAATAAATAATTTGTTTGGGAAAGAACATTTGCACATTAAATGGAAACAGTGTACAAGAGCTTTAACCGTCAGAGCAGAAACACATTTGTTGTTGGTTCAGAAATAGCGACTCGCATATCGTTTGGTCCGGACAGGTCAAATGAATTGCATACACCACCTTTGATACCTATGGAATGTAAAGTAAGTGGCTTGTTTTTCAATAAAAATTGCAACGCCCCTCCTAAGTCTAAAAGATATATTTTATTTATAACTATTAAAAAATATTTCCTTCTGTTTCATATTTACACCATTTAAAACAAAATTTTCTCTTTTATAAGCTCTCTAAATATTTAAAAAGACTTCACTAGATACATCAACAATTGTGTAGTAAAATTAAGCCAAAATATGGCTGGTAAATGAAAAAATTTTTGGACAGCCAATTTTTGCTGAAATAGGTTCTATGTCATCCCCTGACCTCCCTCAGAAAAGTCCCCTGAAATCCCCAGTGGGCAACATGCCTAAAAAAGATGGGATGGCCCTCGTGGAGGCAGAAATAAGTCTTTCATCGACCAATAGGTTTATGTATATCAAATTAAAGCTCTTAAGTAGTAGAATTTAATGCCGCAAACCCCACCTCAAAAGGCTGCTTGAGTCGAAAATGGCAGCCTGTCAAACTTTGAATAAAAACCAAATTTTAATCTACACTCTTAAAAATGTAATAATATTCGAGATACTAGACCTTTTGAGGTTCGGTTTGCGGCAAACGTTTGGTTGTACAATTACCTTAGCAAATAGGGATGGTTTGACATATGCCCATCGTATAACCCTTGAACCACCCTCTACATGGACGTCCCAAAGAGGGAGTTTTGAAAAATTTTTCCTTGTCCTTAGCCATGCTATATATCATTTTAAAGGTCTTAATAAGGAGAGTTCATAGCCGAAAACCGGACCCCAAAAGGTCAAATATGTCGGAAGTTATTGCTTTTCAAAGTTTTGATAATATTATTTTATTCTAAATTTCGAACGTCTGCCATTTTTCTCCCGACCGTTATATTTAGGTCGGGTCTACGGCATTGTACTCTACATTTTAAGACCTTTAATTTGATATATATAAACCTTCTGGAATGTAATCAAATTTAGTATGCTTAATATCAAAATTTATTTTAACTCCTTATAGGCCAAACCCTTCATTTTTGGGCATGATCCCCACATGGCATTTCAGGGGACTTTACGGAGGATGGTCAGGGGATGCCATAGAACACATTTCAAAAGAAATTAGCTTTCCAAAAATTATTTCATTTTTCCCGACTAATTTTACTACACTACAACTAAACTAATGAAAATGAATAAACTAAATAATGGACTTAATTAAATTGGCTGGGTAAATGAGTGGTTATTGCTCGCCTTTGAATCTAAAGGTTGCCGGTTCGATCCTGAGGAAAGTTGGTAGATTTTAAGGGTTCGATTACGGGCCCAGTTGCTATTTGCCATTAATGATGGTTGGTTACTATTTAATGATGGTTTGTAACAATCGGTCAATATTAGATAGCAACAGGGTTTGGATCGTTCCCCGTCAAAACGATAAAATGCCACTGGCATACACACAAAGTAGAAATACACAAAATGAAATATAAAATTAACTTATTTTTAACCAAGCGAGCTATTTTTTTAAGAATTTATCCATAAGTTTCTTGTTACATCGAATTAGCCTACTGTTTGGTAGTGGGTTAATACAAAGCATTGAGTACAATTATAGTTTTGAATAGCAAAAGTAATGACAATCCAATAAACATCAATTCACTTAGCACTATAGCAGAGGACACAGCTAGTAAGCTAATAAAGACCAGATCAATGTTTTAGAATAACTAATTAGTTATTGATATTATACTCGTATTTCTCGCAAAGGGTCGAAAATAGGGTTTTGCCGACCTGAGATCGTGTTTTATGACCGAGACGAAGTTGAGGCCATAAAAACGTTCGAACCCTCCTTCAGCCGAGGTGCTAACACGATTTTCACTATTTTTACACCATTAAATAAACCCTACAAAAATATGAATGTTTGTTTGAAGAATAGCATTCCTTTTCAGTATGAAAAATTGAATTCCCAGTTTTGGTACCTAAGAGCGCTAGTTTTATTTTGTCATTTGATTTAATAATTAGTAAAACACAAATTTCATATTAAATATTAGTTTTGTTAGTTAATAAATAGGTCAGTTGACTTTACAGCTCTAGGGCCAAACATTTTCACTTTTGTAGAACAACAACTTCGGCATTCAAATTATGTAAAAAAAAAAAAAAAAAAAAAAAAAACATAGGCAATTAGAGCGTAAAAATAAAATATGTCTACAATGATGACTGTGACATTCCAGTAATTCTGGACGCGACGCAGCCCACTGCAACGGCCAATTAGCCCTCGAGGCCGCGAGTTATCGACCAACCGTAGAACCGCTTTGTTTTCATGAGTAGGCCTAAACCCTTGGTCTTTGGATAACATTATCAATAACCAAATCCACCTTCCAGTTTTGCCTTCCAATGAACTTCAAGTGTTAAAATTACTTTTCTGTAAACAATACATTTTCTAACAATTTCGAAGAATTTTATATTACTAATCGATTACGAACCATAACAAAATATTCTTCATTTAAAATTACAAGATTTATTACAATACAAACGATGTATTTCATTGTTTTATAATTAAAATACGAGATAAATTAAAGTACTCTAAATATAAAGGATGAACATTTCAAGTGGTGCCACCTTTGAGATATCTTAAACTGTAAGATTTAGAAAAAACTCTAAATGAGGAACATTACTTAACTTTCTAACACGATTAAAAATATTTTTTAAATATATATGTATTTAATAAAATATTTATTTTTTATTTTGAAAATTCATATTTTTAATCGCAATTAAGTAATGTTCCTTCATTTAGAGTTTTTCGAAATCTTACAGTTTCCGATATCACAATGGTAGCACCACTTGAAATGATCATCCTGTATAAATTGACAGAGAATTATTGACAAAACATTGTAATGTATTTAATATTTTATTAATCATATTTAAATATGTATTCAATATTTTATGCGAAAAATACAATTTCGTTCTAAAGTAACACAACTTACAAGGTACAATTTTACAGGGTCCTTGTTATTTAAAAAAGACAAACATCCCATTCAATATAAAGCTCAACGCCCTTTTGAGCGCAAATGAGCTTTTAACTTCAAAGTGCAAGTACAGTTAATTATTTTTAGAGGTTTTATTTTTAGCTGTCACAATTTAGCCTAATAGGTACTGCCTCCCAACATTACACTAAAAAAAACTTCTCCTTAATGAATGAATTTTAAAAATTAACTTTAGATCAAGTTTAGTCATGTAACTGGAACAATTGTAGGTAGCAAACTGACACGTTGATTTATAAACTGTTGAACTAGTTTTTTATTTGTACAAAAATACTGGGACACATTAAAATTAAATTAAAGATACAATTGTTTTCTCGGTCAACAAACATTTGTTTTGTGAATTTTATGTATGGTTTTAAGCAAACTAATCAATGAATATTTTTCTAAATAAGTGACAAATTGTGGAAAGAAACACGGCATGTTTTTATTAAAAAGTAATTTCCTAAATCATCTATTTTTTAAATACTAAAAAGCAAGGAAGGCATTAGTTTCTATTTGGGGTTTTAAAAAACCAACTTTTAAATTTAGGGGAAAACTTTAATTGTATAGGCTTAAGCTTGTAACCAGTTCGGTTTAGGTTTGTATCGTTGTCACTTCCACACTCACCACCGACCGTCAATTGATGGAAGGCAAATGACGCTGACGGCGCGGGCGGGCGTCACCGAGAATGACTTGATAAGGTCAATTCGGGTCAACAGGGCCAACCTCTCGGTGTGCAAAAACACGTATTCTTCTTCACTATAGTAATTGTTTACCGCTACATGAAAACTGTGTCTATAAAATAGAAAGTGACACCACGTTCAACACTGTATCAATAAAATTTTGTCTAGAATGCTACGATGATTATTTTACTATTAAAATTGAAGCAATATTGAATGAAAATACATAGCTAATAAGGAGGAACATAGCTATAATTGAAAGTATTTCGAGTCAGTTTTCTTGTAGCATTTATTTTGGGTAGACGCCAAAGTGTTGAGTTAGCTGGTTTCAACCCAATGATTGAAGTTTTCATCTTTACGTTCGTAATTCGTATTAAACAGGGAATGAAATATTGATTAAAAACTTCGCCTTGCAGTTTACATTACCCTATATCATTATTTTTTACATCTAATTAATTTTAAACTGTAAACTAATTCATTGAAACTTAAAGCTTTTTGGGCTTTACTTATTGTAAAAGTGTATTTTCTTCCCAGACAAATTTAGCTTTATTCAGAATATAAGTGCCAGAAAGGTCATCAGTTGACGTAAATACGCGACATATCCGCAAATGGAACTCATATGAAAGTTACATTCCGCACTTCGCGTCGTGACAGGGGAGTGTTGCAGATAAAACATCGCCACGACCGAAACGTGCTAAGTTTTATTTCCTTGCTTCGGACTTACTCTATTTTTCACCCTCTAAGTCAAAATAATTAGGTGTTGCTAATAAAAATTGAATTTTTGTAATTTATACATTTTAAACCTAAAGTGAAACCAAATTTTTGTAAAAATTAATAGCTCCTATGTAGCAGCACTTGGTGTTTTTTCAGATTTTTAATATACTCACAAAATATTAAAACCTTATCCGTTTGTTCTTTATTTTAAGTTCATTGTTAGTGATGTTGAGTTTATGTTTTTATTTAGTAAATTATTGTGGAAGTATATACCACTTTAACCTTTCTGAATTTATTTTTAATAATCACCGATGTAAAATGCCCGCAATAATTTACTCATAATAAATTATAAATTTATGAACATTATGCTCATGGTGATTTTTATAGTTAATATAATAAAACGTCGAGTAATAAATATATAAGTAAAATGTATAAATGCAATCTATATTAATAAAATTAGAGTTTTGTCTGTACGTTGCTTAGAATTTTGAAATTTTTGGTTATTTTTACTTTTTATGCATAACAGAATCCAAAATCGGTGTCATCTAAATTTCTTTCCCTCTGTCTGTCTGTCTCTCTCTCTGTCATTCTGTCTGTAACGCTCATGGGTCCTATTTTGTCCTCTTTTCACTGGATAACGACTTTACCTAGGGGTCTAAATTTTTTTCATGTCATAGACTAGAGTGGTGTGAAGGTTCATTACAACTTTAATTGACTTAGCGACCTTAGGGCTTTGCCCCATAGTATGTCAAAGTAGCCAAGTTGTGCTAAAATACCAATCTTTAATCTCTTTTCACACGACAAGGGCTTTAGTAAATGATATGAAAATTTTTATTATTGTTAAATGTTGAAATTATAACGATTTTAGCTGCTCTAAAGCATCGTTCGTCAAAAAGGCTCTCCCTCATAGTAAAAGAAATATTCAATGTTAATCTTATGGGAATATTTAATTCTACCTTTTTATCTATGCTCTTTAATCAGCTGGATTAGACAGTTTGTCATTTTCACCACAGATGGCAACACTTAAAATTTTAAATACAGACTCTTTCATATCTAACCCTTTAACTTTTCACTGGCCTAAATACAGTGAATAAAGTCAACTAATTCTTGGTTCTAAATATGAATATAAAAATAATTTATGGAAATTATTACAAAACGAGTTTTGACCCTTAAATCTTAAAATGTTTCTTATTATCATTACAAACTAATTTTAGTTCCCAATTTAGCTTTCATTGCACTTTCTGACAAAAAGAGGTGTATTTTATCAAACACAACATGTAGTTAAAACCAATGAGGTTTATAAATTGCTCAATTTTTCAAGTAGTTCGGGTATAGACGGGGCAATATTAATGTGTAAGAGCTTAATGAGTAGGTTCTTATGAAGAAGTGAGAAAGTCGCTCAAAAAACACTCATAGTACCACTGTAATTTTCATTCAAGGATCATGCTGATTGGTTGAATGGAATCAGATGGTTTAAGAACATATTTGCAGAAGTTTGTTATTGTTTTTTATTTTGTGTAAACAAACAAATATACTTATTTTGACATTTAGAAGGTAAAAAGAACGCTTCCCGTGGCAATAAGGAAAAGTAATCCCACCATCAATGCTTAATTTTTCTCCGTTTTTCGACATAACTTTTTAACATGGGATGTCACTATTTATTCGGTTTTGTATACATTGGCAACACATGAGGTTTTAGGTAAATAGGTAAAGTCTAAAGACAAAAAAATTGAATTAAGTAAACCTAATATCTACACTGCGGTGCGGTGGCTATACGTTACTGACAGATGTTGCGTTGTTTTACTTGGTTTGGGAATTAAAATGTTAACTAATTTTGAATTTAGATTTAATATTGTACATGTCTGTACATATCTTTCATGGGTAGAACAAGATGCAGGGGTTCAATACATTGGATTTGGCATATAGCTATCGTCACACCCAATCAAGGATTCAATATTAGATTTCATAAGAATCTATAATATTTTTTACAAGTCTGAGTTTTCTTAAATCTTCTATAAGTTTATACTCATAGAACTATAAAGTAAATCACCATACGAATATAAATGTTTAATCAAACTGCAACAAAACCATTAATAGAAATAACTTCTAGACTAAATGAGAAATGGATTTAACAAGATTTTGACAAATTTGCCTGGTAGCTATTAAGCATAAAACTTGATATCTAGATACGTTAGAATGAACCAACTGAAGGTTATGAATTTGTGAAATCATTAATATCATTCGTTTAATAAACTGTACACACACCCCGTGCGAAGAACGGGTACTCAGCTAGTTTATAATAAATACATTACAACATAACAAGATTATCTAGGAGTTATACAAATAAATTTAAAAAAATATATAAAGAATTATACAATTTGATAGATGTTGTTTATCTCTTGTTGTTACTCTTGTAAAGTATTCAACTTTAATAATTAAGATACCAAATCTTACGTACGAGCAATTCAACACTATGCCATTGGAATCTTTTATAAATTTATGTATAAAATATGAAATATTTAAATTATTTCATAAAAATATTTCCCTTAGTTTATTTAGTTAAGAATTTTAAAATAAATATATGTTTTAATCACATTGCAGATGTCTTTCTAGAAAAATATGTTCTAGTTAAATTGTATTTCAAGATCAATTAAACAGATTAATGTGACTCACTATAACCTACAGTTTTCCAGAATTTCTAAAAATAGCAGAATATCTCAATTTTTGTTCATTTTCTTTCGGAAAAATTTGAAGTTAGTCAGATAGGTTTTTGGATTTCTGATCAAAAGCTTCGAGATAAGGACTGTTCGTTATGATAATGTATGAAGTGTGAACAGCATCAGCTTTGACGTTGGACAAATGCTCGTATCATCATCGGTTATTGCCCCCCTCAGCAAGCTCGTGCACTTAGCAACCGATAACACTGCCTGAGATATGCACATCACAAGCGCCTAGGGCTTAACTACACTGGACTCCGTAGGGATGCAGTAGTGATAAAAAATAATCAATGGTGTAAGTAAAAATGATCAGTTAAACTTTAAGTGGTTCGTAGTGATACTGTATGAATATTAGTATTTACTTATCAAGCTTCCTCATTTGTTTTCCTACAAATTTTAAAATAGAATAACCAGAACTTGTAGAGAGTATTTTATTCAAGAACGGATTGATTGATGAAGTGAGAAAAATAAGAAAAATCGAATAACTTGAACACAATGGCTTGCAAATGGACCCCTTCTGCTTGCAAAAATTGCCTTTTTATCCAGTTTTTTTTTTTTTTTTTTTTTTTTTTTTTTTTTTTTTTTTTTAATGGCTATTCAGTTACTTGAGATATTGATAGCAAAATTTTTAAATATGGTTATTTCTTGTAATCTGTAAATAAGCATTATCTTTATTTTATATCATTTATAATAAAATTGATTTGAATTGGTTGACAAGTTCAAAGGATTGATTTAAGGTTCAAAAGTCCTATACTGAATAAGTGGACCCCACCATAAAAGGAACTGTATTTTCATCTTTATAGATGTATCGAAGATGTTAAGGACAGTGTGGTTTTGAGTCATTACACATCAGGACACGAATGTGACTTTCACGCTATCAATTTTGAAGCGTCTTTCAACCTTTAAATTACATAACATTTCTTTCTAATACAAACGTTTATTAAAAGATGCCATTAAAAATCGCAGATTGAATTATATGGTTGGTTTTTCGTTACTAAACAAAATAAACAAACATTCAATCTAAACCTAAAGTGCTGCTCCGTTTAAAGGCTATATTGATTCAAGTAGTATTGTTTAGAAACTTCTTTTAACGTCAAGCGTAGGAGAGAGAACGCTGAGGACACCCGTAGTTAGTAAAACCCACACTGTATCGACCAATCGAGGTGCCGTTTTGTTCTTTTAACGCAGCGCAGCTGTGAGCGGATTTTCCTCCGCTTCAATGAGAATCCATAAAATGAGTTAAATGTATGTAATTTAAAAGGAAGCAATAAAATCGATAAAGAAAATTATAATAAATAGTTATAATTGTTAAACTGTTATAACAATCGCGGAAGATTCACGATAAAAATAAATTTATTCAATATATATATATATATATATATATATATATATATATATATATTTATTTATTTATATATACTTTACAAGGAGATACACTATTGAAAAATAGATTACCAAAACTTAAAAACTTAAATATGGTGTAAATTACAATTTCAATATTTATTTCTTACTTATACTACAGATATCGTCTACATTTTGCATCTGCAATGGTTTATCGACTTGGCATTTCACCAGGGGTTATCAAACTATTTTATTGTTGAACATAATTACTTTGTTGAACATAAGTAACATAAGTTGCTAACATAATTATTTAGTTGAATAACCTGCAACTGCCTAAGGATTAGCAACTTCTGCTTCAGTGCAAAAGGCCGTGGGTTCAATTTTCCGGATTCCTACAATAATTTGGTGTTTTTAGATTGCTTTCCCTTAAAAGCGTCAAAGGAAAGTTTCACCTTAAAAATCTCATTTTGTATTGTATGTTCTATGTTCAGTTTAGCTAAAAAATACATAATTCATAATTTGGAATCATTTTTCCGCCTCTTAGTTATGACCTAGCATGTATTACTTAAGGTATATATTGTGTGGTTAAAATAAATTCCTGATGGGGCAGCGTCATTATTTTGGAACCAGTTCTGTCTAAACAAAGACACTCTGTACACATATTTCAGCCATATAAATATTTTTTTCAGACAGATTAAATTTTACATCTCCAGGAAAATGGCCGCCTATAAGAGTATGAAGAAAATTATAAATGTAAGCATGGGTCAACATTTACACGAAATTAAATATATTAATAGGGGATAATTACCTGATCTTAATGGATGCAATAGACAAAGCAATAGGTGATCAAACTTTACATTTTAAATCATATCGCGGAAAGTAAAAAACACAATAGTTCCCGATATACTCAACCTTTTGAAATTGTGTTTGTGACAAACTGCATTCTGAGAGATGCGCCACAAACCGGATTCATTCTAAGCAGTCGGTTAAAATTATGTACCAAATTACATAGGCCAATAAAGTTTTCCCAAGACTTCATTTAGGAAGTCCCTAATGGAAGTCATAAAGTTTTCACTTTTAAAATTCTTCTTACTCCCTACGAGCTTGGAGGGGTAAAATCATATATATATCTCAAAGGTTAGATTTTTATTAAAAAATTGGTATATAGGCCTACAAAATTGTAGAAAGTTTAATTACTAAAGTGGATTTAAACTTTTAGTACTTAAAAACACACTGTATATTATTACAAATACCTGATGACATTTAAAACGTTAATATATATATATAGCTTAGAACAAGATTATGTCAAGCATTACAGTACAAACACTGTTGGGAGTAACAGAACCCTATAAGCTTCTCTAATCGAAGGGGGGCAGTAATTTATCACGGGTGCTGTTAAATCAATATGGCCACCGAACACTGGACGAATATGAGCATCTCTCGGGGCCCGCTGTTGTGTTGTTCAACTTAACAAAACTCAATTGGTTAAATTTTTTATATTACTTTATATGTTAAATTATAGTAAGGTTCACGAAAATATTCTGAAAGATTTGTGAGTTAAAGTGATAAAAATTATTTTGGTAAAGCGAAACTGAGATAGGAAATGAGTGACATGGAAGGACCTGGGATTGTCTAGGCTGCCAGACTGGGGTGATCTTCTTTCATCTTCTTCTTCTTCTTCTTGAGGAGGGTATTAATTGGCGGGAAATTTAAAATGGTTTTAATAGATTTGAAATTTGTTGAGGTTAATGTACTGTTTTATGATATGGATGGTGAATGTTTGGGTTGAGAATGAATATTGGGATTGTTTTGAAATTAAATTAAAGGAAATTAAGTCTGGCATTAGGCCTTAGCATAGTCCAATAGAAATTTTATCAACTGTGATCCCCCTCACTCCCATTCAATTTTATTTGTATTTATATTAACCAGTGCAATATAGAGTAAAAATATGTTTCTAAATGGATTTGGCAACAATGAATCAACTCTCATTGGTCTATTTTCGTGAACTTTACTATAGTCTACATCACAAGACAAATGTTTCATGTCAATTAATTACACCATTCCACATAAAATTAATTGTTAGATAGGCCTACAGGCACAAAAATGTCCTATGTGGTGTAAATAATGGCTTAAATATCCTAGATAGTGTCTGCAAAAATATTTATTTATTAAAAAAAAAAAAAAAAAAAATGGATCGAACTGCAGAAAGTAATTAATATGAACTTTCAATAGATGGTTAAAAATTATTTAAAATTCGTTTTTACCTTATCAATGCAAGATGGGTTGATTAAAAATTTGTACTAGCTAAATATATGACAGGAAATTAATAAAATAATCGTGTACTGGGTAACTGAATCGAGACTAAGCGGAGAATAATGTAAACATTCACGGCAATTTAGTGAGAAAAATCTACAATATAGGTATTTTACTATATCCATGACCGTTGCATAACTACCATTAATGACAATTAGCATCATAAAGAGGTTCATAATTAAAGCAAATTTTAACCCGCTGCATAATGAGCTCTTAAACATACAGAGTCAGGTTACAATACCGGTTCTAGACCAATAAAAGCTCAGAATTCGACTAGAGTAGTGGTATAATAGGAATTTTGCAAGTCACGCATGAAATGCTGGTTTAATTTTCACTTGATGTTTTAGTTTCTTCATGTGCCTAGAGTGATCTAATATTGGTGAGAATGAGGATTAGGTCAAGTTACATCGGGTTTGGTCACGTTTTGAATGGGTGACCTTCTATGAGCCTTTAATTTGCGAAATTTTTATTAATTAATTTTTACAGTGATTTACCAAATATAAGTTGGGCGCATATTATATGTAGGCCTAACGATTGTATTCCAATTGTATTGAATCTCACTTGTGGCTTAAGGCCATCATAGCACAATCTTCGCATAAACATACATTCAAATAAGTATAAAACAGACATAACTGCCTGTAATTGTTTAAGCTTTCTAGATTTCGTTCGTTTTACTATTTTTGTATTACACTCTTAAAAAAAATCTTGTATAGATAACATATTGTGTTTGATGTTACATAGTAAAAGGAAACAATATAAAAAGGCAATTGAAATGTAAATGTTTTAATTTAACTCAATAATCTTGATATTACTTGGCGAAAACCAACGAAGAGGAAAGGATAGATGATCTGCCCGTGGGAATATACGTCATATGTTCAAATGCAGGCTCATATGCTCTCATATGAAACATACATTCTGTCTCTTCCACCATGTCGACGAAATGGTGAAAATAAAACATCTAGAATGGGTTCTTTCTAAGCCCTTATAAAAGGATACATTTATTATGAATTGACACACTGAATAAACCAAAACAAGTTAAGTACACACCTCCTTTTTTTAGCTAAAACTTTTGTTGTTATAAATAGTATATTATTAAATCTAAACTGTTAAAAAATGTCGTCATTGCAGTTAAAATGTATTAATAACGAGTCTAAATGTTTATTTAATTTCTTTGTAAATATAAAACTATTATAGAAATGCACTCGTTGTTTATACGTTGTTCGTTGACGTGGTTGTAAAAGCACAGTACAGTATACAGTATAAGCAATCTACAAAAGAATAGCTCATATGCAGACAAACGATTGCTGATTTCAAAAACCTCTTTGGGTCTTAAGAGTGGGGGACTTGACTAAAGAGCATTCTCAAGTAAGATGGAGGCAGGAAGACTAAGGTGAACAAGCATGTAATTGGTAGGCTGCTTGTGTTTTATTTCTTTTGATTGCAAATATTTAAATTTCTGGTTGCAATATTGATCATGCATTAGTCAATTGAGTCAACTTTTTACTGCTATTTCTAATTAAAATGTTGTTTTATATCACAGAAAAATGGGACGATTTACGAGTATATTAATTTTCCTATTATATTTTACGCTTTATTTTTATATTTCAACCAATTTATCTTTCGTTATATTATCCACAATCAATTACAACGTCGATAGGAATAATATTCTCAAAGTAATACACAACTGTTTAAGCAGCTATAGGGCCTACATACTGTAGGAATAAAATACAGGAGAGAAATAATAAATCTTACACGTTATTGAGTAAAATATTAAATACGTCATTCACAATTCCTTGTAGAGGTCTATTTTATTTTATTTTAGTGTGTATCTACGCCAGTGGCATTTTTAACGTTTTGACGGGGAACGGTCAAAACCCCAGTCTTGTTACTATCTAACATCGACCAGTTGTTAGAAAGCATCATTAATTAATAGCCCAATGACAAATGGCAACTGGGTCCGGAATCGAACCTTTAAAAAGCTATTAACTTTTCTTAGGATCGAACCGGCAACCTTTGGATTCAAAGGCGAGCACTATAACCACTCAGCTACCCAGCCAGGTCTAGAGCAACCAAGAATTCGATGCTTGTTATAGCATGTCATTTGTTGATGAAACAAGTGTCCATTTTATAGAAGGACAACAAATGTTACATCCCCTGTCAATTATGGAATTAATAAGCATGGAAATGTAATTCGCACTAGACCTGTGAGGTTTTTAAAACATTTATTTTGCAGTTCGTATCATATTTATGACTCCAAAATTAGATACGTTCTGTATAATCTTGAAGACAAATAAATAAAACCGATATTATTTTATAATTTTTAGTAAAGAGAGTGGTTTACAAAGCGGAAAAGGCTTTGTAACTTTGCGGATACTTACAATGAGGTAATTAGTGCCCCAAGACCGCACTCTATCGGCCAATCAGGAGGCGGCTTTGTTCCACAACCCACGCAAACCCAAGTCTCCTAGCTACCCTTCGTATACATCACCCCTCCGTAAAGAATCAACTTTTCCATACTACGTCTGTCTTGCGGAACTGCTATATGTTTTAGATGGGTTTTTTGTACCCAGTCTGTACAGTAATAATTTACAACTTTGTCTAGTTTGTGAACTGGACGATTTCTTTTATTAGATTTCGATGTTTTACACCAATTTTTATTGCATACAACCAAATCATCGGAATGTTCTTGGATGAAAACCTTGCATCGTGTCGTGAACTGTGTGGGCTATAGAATGGATAGCAATAAATTTTATTGAAATATTCTTTCTTAAATTTTAACCAACATTCTAATTAAAGTTTCAAAGTGATACCTTTGTTTTACATTTTGTATCTATATTTAAGGTTTTAAATTTTTAATTCAAAATATTCTAGAATTTTGTTGAAATTAATGTATAGTTTCAGTGTTTAACATTATAAATTCACTTTTATAAAAGTACCATAGTAATATACCTTATTTCAATTATCTAGTGCAACATGTTTTTTCAAAAATTATTTATTCCTCAAAACAAGTTAAACATAAATATGACAAAAATCTTCGTAATTTATCATGTTATTTATAGAAATATTGAGCAGCAAGACATCTGCTGTAATCTGTACATCACAGCTTACTTACTATTGTTATTACTTTACCAGAGGCCCTGATCAAATCTATAAATAGAATTCAATTAATTGAACTGATAAAGGAATAAAAGATTTTTTACGTTGTTTGATATAACTGAAAACTGTCACAGAAGACGTATATAGAAAATCGTCCACTTTAACTTTAATCGTAAAAATACTTTAAACTATCCTTAAATAATATTTTGAGAAGAAAATGTTATGAGTTTTCATTGTGAAGCTTACCGGGGCTTGTTATCACACTATTAATTGTGAAATTAATTAACAACTGTGAAATTATTTACCTACGAATTTATACTCACTATAATTTCCTTTTCCGGAATAACTATTAATGATTTTACGAAAACATATGACTTCTAAGTGTGTCTATTTAAAATTAAACATAAACTACTTGAATGTTAGCTGTTAAAAAGCAGTTAAAAAGTATTAAAACAAACTGGAATTACAATGATAAAAAATTAACTCTATTGCCTTTCGCAGGTGAAGCCTTAGCGCAGTGTTGCCTTAATGAAGGTTTGTGAAATGTGAATAAAGCTCAAGGGCGAGGCTTAACCTCAAAGGGCATAAAAAGGTCAATTATTTCAGCAATGTTAGTAGTGGCAAAACACCGGTTCTGCCCCAGTTCAAGGTCATCGGTTGGAAGTGGCAGGTGTGGGTTCGAACGTGGCAGCTGTCCGTGGGGGCGAGGGAGGGATGGGGAGGGGAGGGAGGGTTTACAGGAGGGGATGGAGTTTCGGGAGCGCATTCGTTTGCGGATCGTCGACGGGGAAGGTTGTAGCGGTTAGGGTTTAAGAACAAAATTGACCAGTGGCGAGGGTGGGATTCGAACCCGGCCCGCCGGCGTGTGAAGCCGGCGCCTTACCCCTGCGCCACCGAGGTAGTTGTCGGGAAGCGGTGGAAATGTGTCAGATAGTCTGTGGCGACGGCCGGCGTAAGGGTTCGCGGTTTGTCCACCAGAGTGTACTAGGGGCGCGTTTGGTTCTCACTTTATCCAACAGATCGTAGCACGTGTGGCTGCACCTAGTTTACCTTAAACCCGACAGAGTGTAGCTCAGTTATTTTGCTGGAGAGAAAAAGATAGATAGCTTAAGAAAAGTATCGGTAGCCGCAGAATGTAATTAATTATTCAGGTGCAGGATCGCAAGTAATGTTCCGTGGATAATCAAGTGGGGTTAGAACTGTAATAGTAGACGGTTGTAAAGTGTATCACCTGCAGGTGTGCAAGAAATGTCCCGTGCACGATGAAGTAGGATTACAATTGCCAATTGTACAGGTAAATACTGTATTGCAGCAGTAAGTACAATACTAGACGGTTGTAAAGTGTATCACTTGCAGGTGTGCAGGAAATGTCCCGTGCACGACTAAGTGGAATTACAATTGGCGATTGTAAATGTGTCAGATAGTCTGTGGCGACGGCCGGCGTAGGGGTTCGCGGTTTGTCCACCAGAGTGTACTAGGGGCGCGTTTAGTTCTCACTTTATCCAACAGATCGTAGCACGTGTGGCTGCACCTAGTTTACCTTAAATCCGAAGGAGTGTAGCACTGGGTGGAAAAGTACGGGAAAAGGATGCAGGGGTACCAATCCCCAGGTAAACCCCAAAATATCCCCATGAATTCCCCAAATTTCTCCGCATTGTTACCAACTTATGCTATCCGCTACAAACATAAGAAATGAAATGCTGGGGGGTTATACTATAAAAAGTGTGTAAAACCCAAAAATGTTGCCCATACAGTATATAAAATCAATGGCTAGAAGCTGTTGAAACCGTGGAGTTAGATTGTTTCTGTAAAATGTGTTTTGTGCGTAAAAGTTTCAGCTGTAAAGTGTTCGGAGCCATGATAATACTTGTGAGGAGACGCGTACTCTTTAAAAGTTAGCCGACATATGACCGCGACGGGGAAGGTTCCATAAGAGAGAGAGAGAAGTAGATAGATAGTTTAAGAAAAGTATCGGTAGCCGCAGAAGTTAGTTTTAATTATTCTGTACGGGTTGGTCATCAGCCACAGGAGTACGAGAAATGTCCCGCGGATGAGTACTCTTACTTACATTTGGCGATTGCACAGGTGGATCTTACGCTGTGTATCTAGAGTTTTGTATTAATAACGAGCTTTTAGTTGTCCTATAGTTCAAGATTATAGAGCAGAATAAAACACATATTGAAGGAGGAGCGGTCATAAAAACTAGCTAATAACGTGAATAAGAATAGTCGGGCAGGATCGCCAACAGGTGTAACAAGATCGAAACGTCGATACTTTTTAGCATGTCAGTTAAGACAGTCTGTAAAATAATATCAGTAGAACAAAATGCTGCAAAGGTCAGGTCTTGCACAATACAACTGGTGAAAACTGAAGTGTTTCTTAAGCTTAGCCAATGTAGTACGCGGCCTGGAAACAGTGGAGTCAAATTGTTTCTCTAATATGTGTTTTGGGCGTAAAATTTTTTGCTGTAACGTTTGCGGAGCCAAGATAATACCCATGGGGAGACGTGTACTGTCCAACTAGTCAGAGCGTATATGGTCGGTCGGTGGACGCAAGTGTGTCCGAATATATAGAGACTGATAGCGTGCTAAACGAAACTAGCAGAAATGAACGTAAGTTCAAACAAGTACAGTTGTACTATTGTGTACAGAGGTAATACTCATTAAAACTGTATTTACCGTATGAGATTTGGCGAACAAATGGAGAACGACGGTTAGATGGCTGATTTTATAGGGACAGCTATTGGTATAGGTTGTAGACGGCGTGCGAGGGTGTATAAAGCTCTGTCGGCAGATGTGCCGGTAATTTATGCACTAAATCTGCATATAATAGTTCCGGAAATCTCCCAAAGTAGACGCGGCAGATGTACGTTTGTCATTCACGTTACACAAGTCTGTTTCATTTAATAATTTACCTTTCAAAGAATTCAATGAGAAATATATTGAAGTTGTTTTGGAATATTATTTATCCAACCCAATAAGCTGAGCCGTGCATTTTAATTTTGTCAAGTTTAGGTACATTATTTAATTAGACAGCCTTTGACCAGCGGTTATTAAACTATGACACGGTCGGTTTAGTGTTTTAAGAGTATAGCGAACAACAATCTTATTTCTGTTGTTATAAAAACATAATAAATTTTCGTTTTAATAAAAACATATAATGATTTTAGGGGAAAAAAAACTAAGTATGGGACCTTAAATCCAAGGTTTGGATTCAGTTTGTAATATTCGTATTGTGTTTGTAAAAGTCTTAGGTTTAAAAACTGCGTATTTATCATAGGAAACAAGTATTAAAAGTTTAACTCCGCTTTAAAGTTAGCTTAAACATCTAAACAAACCTGAATATATTTTCTAGTACAAAACTTTCGTATAACTTTTCTATTAAATATGTTTATAATCTGACTAGCTATGTAGCCTATACCCGCTCTTAACGCGGAGTGTGTGTGTAAAGTTTATTGAAACAAATCATATCAATGGCTTCACAAATTCAATAGATCACATTCAGTTGGTTTATTCCAACATATCTAGATATCAAGTTTTTATGCTTAATAGTTCCCAGGAGTTGTCAAACTCTTGTTGCATACGTTTCTCATTTAGGTAAGAAGCTATTTCCATTAATGTTTTTGTTGCAGTTTGATTTAACATTTAAATTCGTATAGTGATTTACTTTATAGTCATATGAGAATAAACTCTATCAAGAAAACTCATATTTTTTTTAAATATTATAGATTATTATGAAATATAATATTGAATCCTTGATTGGATGTGATGACAGCCACATACCAATTCCAATGAAACCCACTCCCGCATAACTTGTTCTACCCATGAAAGCTATCTACAGACGCATGTACAACATTAAATCTAAATTCAAAACTAATCAACGCTTAAGTTTTAAGCGACAATACTAATTGTGTAACAATATGCATAAAGTATTTTAATATTCATATTTATAACCCAGAAGTAGTTGACTTAACTCACCGTATTTAGGCTAGTCAAAAGTTAAAGGGTTTAATATGAATGAGTCAGTATTTAACATTTTAAGTGTTGTCATTTTAAGTGGTGAAAATGACAAACTGTATAATTCAACTCAAAGGTAGATTCGAATACTCCCATAAGATTAACATTCAATATTTCTTTTACTATGAGGCAGAACCTTTTTGACGAACAATGCTTTGGAACGGCTAAAATTGTTCGAATTGCACCATTTAACAGTAGTAAAAATTTCTATACCATTTTACTAAAGCCCTTGTCGTGTGAAAAGAGATTAAAGATTGGTATCATAGCACAACTTGGCTACTTTGACGTAATATGGGGCGAATCCCTAAGGTCGCTAAGGCAATTAAAGTAGCAATGAACATTTACACCACCCTAGTCTATGATATGAAAAAGAAAAAAAATTAGACCATTAGGTAAAATCGTTATCCCATGAAAAGAGAACAAAATATTACCCATGAGCGTTACAGACATAGTGACGGACAGAAAGAGAGAGATGGAGACAGACAGAGGTATGCTATGCATACAAAGTAAAAATAACCGAACATTTCAAGATTCTAATCAATGTACAGACAAAACACAAATTTTATTAATAAAAATAGATTGTTGCGGGAAACTCAAGTAAAATGTAACGCAAGAGGGAATGTAAGTTACTTATAATAATTATACAATAAAATAATTATACATTAAGTGATAAACAGAAAATAGAGCGAATATTTCTTTTGCCCAGCCAATTTACCAACGTGACGACAGAGTTGTTTAGAATATGCAGATGCATCACAAGTTACTTTTTGTTGACATCCTTTGATTAAATGGTCAACATATCATGATATCGCTTATAGTAATTTGTAGTAAGTATTTATTGTAAATAGTTAATTAGATTCTTAATGAATGGTGCGGTTTTAACTCTTTTACTGATAAGATCCCCTACACCTAATAGATACTAAAAGCCCTTTTGCGATTCAAGGTTTATATTTAGTGATTTTACATGAATAGTTGATTGGTTTGGTTGCTGCGTGGATTGCTTTATTAAACATGTTAACAAACTAATCAGCTGCTTCGTTAGAATCAGTGCAATTAGTAATTGTATCCGAATGTTGCAAAAATAAAATATAACTATATTTCCTTATCTATAAAAAAATTAGAGGTTTGAGAACAAGGATTTACATGTTGTGCCGTTGTCACAAGATACCAATTTTCGCCCTATACAAAACATTGAGGTAACGTTCCGCAAGCGGTGTTCTGTTATCCACAATAATACATAATTTGGTGTCTTCTATAACAACCAATGCATTTGGTCCCTCAACCGAGGTTCATAATACCGCTCAAAGTCATGAAAAACAGTTCCAGGTCTTGGAACGGCCTCTGATAAACAACAAGGAACGTGAACGATCACAATGAAGCAATAAAAAAACAACTTTATACCCATCCAAAGTGCTTTGCTGTACAAATTATATTTGCATACATTATTTAAATATTTGCTAGGTACATATAGTTATACCACCTTAATAATTGTAAATAATACAATTTTCGCGCACTTGAAGCCGCAGTCATACGACTGTCGGCTTGGTTCTCAAAAACCCAATTAGCTAGAAACTTAAAACAAAAAATTTACTTAAAATTAATATACTGTACAATGTATCTGAGAGCTTACTATTCATTACTTTACAAACACACTAAAAACAAAGCAATAATCATAAGCATCATCATGAGTAAAACTTATACTACAATTGGACTTTAACACACACACACACATATATATATATATATATATATATATATATATATATATATATATATATATATATATATATATATATATATATATATATAAGTAGATAGTAATATGGGGTTCCTGGCTCACTTTTGGAGACAATCAAAAATCAAACAAATTTCTCAGTTTTTCAGTACAATTATGCAATATTTTTGCCATTTTTTGGCCAATTTTTAGTTTTTGTTAAATTGTCATAAAAAAGATGCAAATTTAATGAAATTTTTAATAAATATGCATGAATTTATATGAAATTGTTTACTGAATAAAAAGTTTTTTAAAACCAGTAAAATTATAATTTTTTACAAAACCTAATTATAAAAAACCTTTTTTAAAACTACATTTTCTTAAATAATTGTTTAACTATTTATGATATCATAACACTAATGTTATTTTTGAATTTCTCATAAAAATCTAATGTTATTTCATGTATCACATGTCCTAAATTGATAAGAAATAATTTAAAATCTTAAATATACGATTATAAAAATGTTATCAAATTAATAATCTTGAAATAAAAAGATAAGTATTGATTAATATGGAAAATAAATATCAGCAATGAAAAGCTCATCAAAAGTTAATGCATTTTCATATATTATAAGTTTCTGTATGATTAAAAATAATGTAGAAACCTTAATAAACATATTTTAGTGGAAAAACAGTCCCCACTGGTCAAAATTCTGACTTTTCAAATTCATTTTTATAAAAATGGAAGAGATAGATAATAAACTAATTCCTTATGAAAAGTTATTATTGTTTGAAGTAAGTTAAATAATATGATTTTTATATAGTTTTATAAAAACACTCATTATAGTACATATTTTAGATAGTTTATCAACAATTGTTCTGATGCTTATTCCTCTATGTAGAGAGACTTGACGTTACCTTGAAAAAATTTTCAGTAGATTTGGGTGTGGTCGTGTCATAGTCATAGTCTTATTAAGGTTATAGTTTTGTGATTTTGATGATGGATAATTATAAAATTGCTTGTGATCAAGAAATAAATGTATATACCAATGTAGAAGAAAATAAGATATATTATGTGAAGATGTTGGATATAATTAAAATGATTGAAGATAGTTGTATTGAAGATGTTCAGAAGAAGGTTGCTGATGGTGAAATAGTAATTCCAAGTAAACCTAATAGTGCATTATGTGATATTTTAAAAACTAAAAGTGTGTTGCAACATAGTAAAAAGGTACAAGTACAAACTAGTGCAGATCTACATAATAAACTTTGTAAATTGCTAGTGCCTAATATTAAAATACAAAATATTCTTTTACCACATAAAAATAATATGTCAGAAGTATATAAATTTTTAACTCAATATAATTCAGTAGTAAAGAAACATAATGCTTATACATTTTATTTAAATGCATCTTTTGGTTATTTTTTGGATGTTTACTTTAATAATTATAAAACTCAGAATATCCCATGGAAGTTACATATTAAACAAAGCTTTAATATAAGTGAAAGTTATGGAAGGAAATTAAGGATTGTTGGAAGAATTGTAAATAATTATCCAAAATTAAAATTATTAACAATTAAATTTGAACAATTTTACAAATTACATCTCAGTATACAAAAAATGTTGGAAGATCCAGAGTATAGTGATTTTTGGAAGGCATAGGACATTATGCAATATATGAAGAAGAAGACTTATACCATATGGTACTCAAGGACAAAGCGTTCGGTGCCGAACGCCTGACTCATTAATCAAATTGGACTTTTCTATGAAACCTACCAGCTATTGTGCATGCTCTTCAATTGGGACTTTTAAATCAAACATGCTAATTTGTGTATATTTTTGATTTGTGTGTAAAATAAATGAAAGTTGTTTAAAGATTAGAGTTTTATTTTCCTATACCAAATGAAATTATGGTAAAATTGTGGTATAATTATGGTACAAATATGGTATTAAAACCTTAAAGTGATATATCTTTAATTCTTTTTAACCAATTTTTATTCATTTTGGTACACATTCTTATTGAATATTAAATAATGTTTTGACTTATGTTAGGGGTAGTTTAACCCCTTATTTTAAATATTACTTTTAAAAATTCTAAAAATCATCATATGATTCTGAAATTTTGGTAAAGAGTTAGTTTAATGTTTAATCACTTGATTTTAGTAAATTTTCATGTTTTTGGGTAATTGACCATAAATATCAAACCTTAATATTTTGATTATTTTTTAAGATATATTCATGAAATTTTATATGGTATACCTCTTAGGTAAGTATTATTTAATTATTTTATTAAACTTATAAACTATTTTATTTCAATTATATTATTTTTGATTATGTTATATTCAAGTAATTTTTCAGATACAATAATAATATAACAATTTGTTTTACTAGTAGCTATTATATCATAATCAAAATCTGCATTAATAATAATATCATTTTTTGAACTTGAAATATTTGTTGGATTTTTTGTAGTATCAATTACATAAATTGGTCTATTTTCTAGAAATTCTGTTGGATTATAATACATTTTACTACTATTATAATAAACTTTTTTATAATCTTGATACATTTCATACATAATTCTAAATTTTTCATTGAATATATCAAAGTTTTCCAATTCATCAGGGTAATAATGACCATTTAGTTTTACTCTTATATTTTTTACATACATACTATCAAATTTAGAAGTATCATATAACTGATCATTTGTTCTTGATTTTTGAAATCCAATTATAATAAATTTTGGATTATAAATATTTCTATAGATATTTGTTATATCCAAACTTAAATTCTTTCCTGTAATATTTTTTTGTTCAATGCATTGCCAATGATTAAAATGAAAATTTACTTTTTCAAATTTGCTTAGTTCATTAATTAATTGAATTTTACTTGTTGTTTTGTATTCAATTATAGGAACTCTAATAAAAAATTCATTAATTGTTATTTTACCTTCAGTTGGTAATGTAGCATTATCATAACTTCCATCTTCTTTTTTAGTTTTCCATCTAAAAATTGCATCATTATCTTCTGATCTAATAAATGTTATATTAAAACCTCCTTTGTATATTGGAATATTTACATTTTCAAAAAATCCTAATCCAAAATGAGATAAATTACCAATTGCTTCAAATTTATTTTTAAAATTTGATTCAAAACCATTATTTATTTTATTTATTTCTGATTTTGAATAAGTTATAGTGCCTTTAATTGTACTTAATAGACCAGGATATTCAATTTCATCAATCAATTTATTATGTTTTCTAACTTCAATTTTTGAAAATAAAAATGGAACAAAATTATCAATTAATTTTATATTAGCACCATTATCATATGCATTTCCATCAGATTTAGTCAATTTACCAGATATATAAAATTGAAATTTAGAAGTACAAAATCCATCTCCAAAATCTATATTAAATTCAGTTTTTTTATTAGGTTCATTTAAATGTAATTTAGATAATGGATAGAAATTTTTGTATTCAGCTCTTTCAATATCATTTATATATTTTTTGTAATCAGCCATTTATTAAGGATAAATTTTTTAAATCAGAAGCTTTTTTAAAACAAGTAAAATTTTTATGATTTAATGATGTCAAATTTTATTATTTTTATGTATCAATTTCATTTTTACTTTTAAAATATTCAATTTCAGTAGCATGATCAAGTATAAATTTTGCTGATATTTTTTGATGTTCTAAAATTAATTCCCAATTTAATGTAAATGCATAATCATGAATGAAATATTCAGTTAAATCTTGATATTTACAAATCAAATCAATATAATCTTTTAATTGATAATTTATGAATTCAGTAATAAAATCTATAGTTAAATTTTGATATTGAGCAATTTTTTGCCAATTTAATTTATTTTGAAACAATCTCATCATATTAATACTCAATTCATATTTTTCAGAAATATCATCCCAATCATCTTTGTTTAATTGATTTTGGTTTCTGATAATGAATAAATCAAATGAACTGTATAGAGCCATTTATTAGGGAGAAAATTTTGTAAAACAACTTTTCTTTGAATTACAAATACAACATTTTGATTTAATTATATTTATATTTTTCAATTTTATTATCTGAATATCTTTAGAATTAGTTTTTTGTTTACATTTAAGACAATAAATCAACTCCATTTATATAAAATAAATTATTGTAATTTATCTATATCTCCTTTAATTAGTATTATTTCTGCATTTAATTCTTTTATTGATTTATTGACTCCATCAAATAGAAATTTTAGTTCTTTTTCTAATTTTTCTTCTAAATTTTCAACATGTTTTCCAATATTAATTAAAAATTCTAAAATTTTATTTAAATCTTTTTTAGTTTCTGAATAATCACTACCAATTTCAATAATTGAATCTAAAACTTCATCTAATTCTGATTTAACTATAACATCATATTTATTTATACTTGGTTTTACATTAACAATTCTTTTACCATTAATATTTATATAATTTTTTGATAAACCAATAGCATTTACTAAATTTTCAGTCTTTTTTACATGACTTTTAAAACTTTTACTAAAATTATTAAAAAATATATTTAATTTATAATTTATATAATCTTCTTTAATATTAATTGGATGTTTTTTCTGTCTACCAAACAGATCAAATATATTTTGTGAATCCATATTTATTAAGGATTAATTTATTTATTATGTTATCAAATTTTTTATTTTTATTTATTTCATTTAATATAAAAATACATAAATGACCACAAATTGGTGGATCATTATAATTTTGAATTTGATTATCATTATAAAATATATTATCTTTTCCTAAATATTTAACTAATTCTATTGGTGGTTTATTAATTATATTTCCATATGAATCAAAATAATATTTAATTTTATCTTTTTTATAATAACAAACCCAATGAGTTCCATTTCCATCAAATGAATCTAAATTTATAATTCCACATTCAAATTTATTAACTTTATTAGGTAATATATCTCTCATAAATACACCTCTAAAATATTTTATATTTTTACACAATTTTTCTAATTCACCTAATGTTAGTCGTTCAAAATTTTTTTATAATTTTGTTTCATATATTTTAATGTTTTTTTATCTAAACCAGATCCTTCTACATTTTTTAATTCATGATCTAACCAATCAACAAAATTTCTAAATTTAGGAATTATAGATTCTTTTACTACTTTTGCTCCCTTTCTAACATTTGGTGTATAATTTTTAACTATAGGTATATTATCAGCAAAATCTAAAATTTCTTTTAGTAATCCACCATTTTTTATTTCTTTTAATTGATTATATGAAAATTCAAATCTTAATCCTTTATTTAATTTTTTATGTTTATTTAGTTTATTAATTTGTCTTTTAGATAATAATATAATATCTTTTCCATTTTCATTAAATTGATCAATATTAAATTGAATTATAACTGATTTTTTATTTTTAAATGCTAATTTTATTTTTGATTTTTTATTATCTGTCAAGTTTATATTTGTTTTTTCCATTTATTAAGAAAAAAATTTATAGTTTTTTATAATATAGATTAATATAATTAATAAAAAAATTTTATTAAAATTTTAATCCTACTTCTAAACCCATACCAAATTTTCTTTTCATCCACATAGCACCTGATGTTGGTAATGCAATTAATCTTTCACCAATTCCATGATCATTTGATGTTACTATATCCCATGCTTTATCTTGTAAAATTTTATCAGCTATTTCATTTCTAGATTTTGTATCTTTATGATCTCTATAAAATAAATCATGTTCTTTAGCAGCTTTATCTAAATCATTTATTCCAGGATCACTTCTTTTTATTCTTTTATTTAATTTAGTTCCAGGCCCTAGATATTGATAACCAGGTACATGTAATTCAAAAGGTAAATTATTTATAACATCATTTAAAATACCTGATCCATCTTTTAATAATGGTGATGAAATATTTGCCAAAATTCTTTTTAAATACTTAATTCCTTCAGGTTTTTCAATTAATTCATCTAATTTATTTGATATAAAGTCTTTAATTGCTCTCTTTTCATTTAAAAAATTATTATTACCAGCTTTTTCTTGTGCATATATATAATTAATAATATTATCTAATTTATTTAAATCATCTATAAATCTATATTCAATTTTATTTTCTGTATATTGTCTGATTCCTGAACCTTCAATTTCACCTTTTAATTCCCAAATATGTTTAATTAAATTAATATATTTATCACCTTTACTAGATTTTGGTTTCTTACTATTTGGATCATTATTTTTATAAATTGAATTAGTTTCCCATAAAATCTTTGAATAATTATTTAAATCATCTTGTGTATATAAATTATTATCTGGTTTCTTTTCATAAGTTAACAATCTCCATAATCCATGTGTTCCATTATATTTTTTATCATCAATTATTAAATCATCATTATCAATTACAGTTATTTTATCACCAATCATAAATGATTTTTTATGTTTATTCCAATATAAACCAAATTTATCATCTTTTGTTCTTGGTAAATATTTTTGTGCTAATGGACCAATAATTTTATCTAATGTTTGAGGTGAAATTAAATTTGGGTCAATAAATGTCGATTCTTCTTGAATTATTGGCTGTCTGATTGGTCTAAATGGAGTACTTGAAGGTAAATTAATTTCTTCAGTTTCTGGTATTGATATATTAGCAAAATTATTAACAACAGGTACCAATTCCATTAGGTTTTTATTTTCATTTAAGACTTCACCAATTTTATTTTCAACTTTACCAATTGCTGATGTTATAGGTTCATACGCTTTTTGTTTAATTTTTTCATAATTATCTTCAATTTTAATTTGATTTTTAAATTCTTTTATTAATTTTTTCTCAATATCATCTAATTTTTTAGCTTCATTAACAGATATTTTATCCATTTATTACAAAGAAAAATTTATGTTCAACACAAATCATGTTAACATAAACACAAATCATATTAACACAAAACACAAATCATGTTAACACAAACACAAATTATGTTAACATAAAAACAAATCATGTTAACACAAAACACAAATCATGTTAACACAAACACAAATCATGTTAAACACAATTCATTTTACTTTATTTCTGTAATTTTCATTAAATATATAAATACTAATGAAATAAATAATACTAATAAAATAAATATTCTATCAATTATTGAATCAAACATACAACAAGCCATTATCATTATTTAATATCAGAAAAATTTTTCATATATTTTCCATCATTTGATTTTTTTCAATAAATTAATAGTTAAAAATCCATAGTCTTCTTTCCAACAATCATTACAAATAGTTTTAAATTTATCAAATTTCATATCAGATCCAACAAAATTATTATATATTTTTTTCATATAATGTTCATTTTGTTTAAAGATGCATAACATATTTAAATTATTTCTAATTAATTGCATATCAACTTTTGAATAACATTGTGATAAATAAATACATGATATATTTTTATGTCTACCCATTATAAAATATTCTTTAATTTTATCTTGTTTTTCTAAAATACAATCATCAAAAACTACTAATGAATTTGGTTTACATTCATTTAGTGGAATCATATCATCACATGAAAAATGAGAAATTTGTTTATTAATATTTGATTCTATATTTTTAAATCTTTTTTGTAATAATTTATAAGATGGTTGTTCTAATGATTTACTAAAAATATATAAATTTGAATATGGAATTAATCTTTTATAAATAAAATTTAATAATAATGTAGTTTTACCAGATCCACTTGTTCCTATAATTAATAATCTAATAGGTTGATCATTTTTATTATTTTTATCATATGATTCTAATTTTATATTATCTTTTTTTTCTAAAAATTTCTCCATTTAAATAAGATGAAATTATTTAAAATAATTGGTCATTCATCCAAACTAGAATTAAGATTAGAACATCCAATACATTTAGATGGAAAATATAGTATTGGTTTAAGTGGATTTTATTCAGATAATTTTATATCAAATATACCAAATGATTATAAAAACTGTTATGGATATTCTATTAAAGATGAAGATGATAAAATTATAGATCAATATTTTGATATAAATAAAGGAAATTATACAATTGAAGAAATAAAAAATATTTTTATAAATAGTTTAAAAGAATTTAAAAAGAAATTTAATAAATTTGATGAAAATGATTTTATGTTGAAAAATGATGGACCATATATTATAATAAAATCTCCTGTTAAAATTATAGTAACAAAAATTATAATTGATTTATTAGGATTAGATGATAAAATGATTGAACCAAATGTATTAACAAAAGGAATAAAACTACCAAAAATTAGACCTTTTGATGTTTTTGAAATTCATTGTAATTTAGTTGATCCTAGTTTTGAAAATCATAAAGATCTTTCACATTTACATAAAGAATCAGAAATTCTATATTCATTTTATCCAAATGTTGAATATGGATCAAAAATTAGTGAAAAACCAAATGAAATTGATTATATTCCTTTAAAAAATATAAATAAAATTCAAAATATTGTAATATCTATTCAAGATAGTGATGGAAATCTAATAAATAATGAAAATATTAAAAGTATTGTATATTTAAGATTAAAACAAAATTTGTAATATAAAATTTATCTACATAAATAATAAAAACAATAATTAATTTAATTAACAATAATTTTATATTTAATAATAAATTAATTGTATTTAATAAACAAAATAAACCTTGGTTTAAAAAAAAGATATTTGTTATATTTTAAAATATAAAAATTCTAGAAAAGTTTTAATTGATAATGTAAAAGAAAAATATATAAAACTTAAAAAATATCAAGTGTAACCAACAGTTACATTTACATAATGATGATAAATTAATTTACATAAAAATTATAGGTGTCACAAATTATGACACCCTAGAAATTGATGTACAAACATGTTTTTCAGATGCCCTAAAACAGGGCGTCAATAAAATAGATAATAAAACAATGTTTATTAATGAATCTGGTTTATATTTATTAATTTTAAAATAAAAAAAGTAGAAAACAATAAGGATAGATTAAAATTTATAGATATTTTTAGAGGGGACAATTTGTCCCCCTATCATTTAATGAAAAACATACAAAACTTATTAAAATTAGGTAGGACCCAAAATGGGTCCCATATAAATTAGAATATTTATTTTAAAATTTTAAAAGGAGGTAACCTTATTATACAATAAAAACTTAAGGGTAACAAAATGTTACCCTTCTTAAACATTCAAAAATATTCATAAATATAATAAATTATATACAAATTTGAGACCCGTCTTAAAGACGGGTCTTACTTATAATGATAATAAAGTAAAATTTATAGATATTTTATGTTAGATATTCAATAAATTATTGAATATATTTCAATTTATTAAAGAAAATATTTAAAAATATACATAAAATTATAGTATAAATTCAATATCATATGGTTATAAATTATTAATATAATTTTGATCATTTTCTTTAAAACTTTCTTTAACATAATTTTTTATTATATTTATAAATGGTTCTATTATAAAATTAAACTTATAATGATATACAAAATAATTTTTATATTTAAAAAGATATATTAAAAATTTATTTGATACTTTAGTTTTAAATAAATATAATTTTATATCAAAATCATTATTTATTAATTCTTTTGGAACAATTAAAATTTCCATTTATTTATAATTATTTTTATACCCCCAAGGTAATGTATTAATTTTATTTTCACAAATAAATCTTTTGTCATCTCTATTACTTAAAGCTAATTTATTTATTGTAATTGTATATAGTTCATGTTTAAAACTTCTAATACAAGTCATCTCTCTATATTGTTCTTGATCATCAAATAAACATTTCTTAAAATCATCCATATGTAATGTTTTATCAACAACACTTTTCTTGATTCCTTTACATTTTACAGGATTTTTATTATTAAATTCATAACTATATAATTTTGATCTTAAACCACAATATTCTTCTAATATTTCACCATTTAACTCATCTTTAAATTTACCAATTATTTTTTTATTCTTTTCACTATAGCATTCATGTTCTTTCTTATAATCACTTGTATCAAATTCATTAATATTTTCTTTAATAATTTTATATGGATCCTTTTTAAATTCTATAAAATAACTGTCTGTGTCCATATATAATAACCTTATATTTGGATCAAACTTCTTTAATTTTTAATAATAAAATTGATACATATGTAATTTTGATAAATCAAGTACTGAAAATCCTATATAGATTGGTTTATCAAACTTAACCTTTTCTTTTATCATATGTGAAGCAATACAGTCTTTATCAAATATACTAAATGTTTTAAAATTAGGTTTTTTTGCTTGTTTTAATGAAAACTTTGCATCACCTATTTTAATATCACATCTATTTCTAACATTTTCCATAGTCTTTCCAAAAACACTATTATTCATCAATTTAAAAAAGTCTTTTTCAAAATCTGATGTTGATTTGGATCTTAATTTAGTATTTAATTCAATATATTTTTTCATATAGTCATCTTGATCGAATGCTATAACTCTATTGACTTTCTTTAATTTTAATCCTTTTTGTAGATAATATTTTAAGTTTCTTGAATGAATAACATAATCTTTTTTATCAAATAATGTTGTGCAAAGCTTATTATTATAATGTTCAGGTGCTAATGGTAAATCTTTATGATCATCATGTAATTCAATAGGATATTCTAAATCAACATCTAATATATATCCATATTCAGCATTTTCATCTAATTCTAATATTGTTTCTTCCCATTCATTTAATGTATATGTATTAGGATTCATCCATGTTATATCTTTATAAGGTAATTTTTGACTTAAAGCCCATCCATATAGATTATTTGCATCTATATATAACATATAATTTTTAGGTTTTGTTTTATCATAATTTTTTGTATATTTATTGTTTGCTTTACAATATCTAGTTATACATTGTGAAATACCACCTCTAATACCTTTTTCAATCATTAAATACATATTATAATCACTTATTAATTCTAGTTTAATTTTTGTTAATTTTAACATAGAATCCCAAGCTAATGATGGTGATGTTAGATAATGTGCTGGATCTAATTGATAATTTTTCAAACAAACAGATCTAAAATTTTCAAATATATCAGCTAATAAAAGAACATCTTGAATATTATATAAATCTGAATAATTACCTAATGTTTTTACTTTTAATTTATTCCAGACTTTTATATAATGTTTATAATCATCATCACTTATATTTTCATTAGTTAAACAACTATAAAATTGATCTTTTTCTAATATTTTATCATAGTTTAATTTTTCAACATTATCAATAAATTCATATGGAAATATACCTTTAGAAGTTAATATTTTTAAAGTTTCATTATCATATTCAATTATATCATTTTCTTTTATAAATTTATTTATATGCTTAAATTCTTTAAGATTTTTAGCTAATTTTTCAATTGATGTAGCCATAAATCTAAATGTATCTACAAATGAGAATTTTATAAATTTTCTAGGTTTATCACCTTCAAATTCATAACCATAACCAGAATTTACTGAATAGTTTATATATTTTTCATCTGTATTAGCTAACAAATCAATTTTACCATATTTTTTAGCCAATTCTTTTATAAACAAATGTGTATCATAATTTGAACTATTATGACAGAATATAGGAATATTTTGAGGGAATTTTAGATTTAAATTACAATTAAAATGTGCAGCACCTCTAAATTTTCCTGTTAAATGACAATGATCTCTTACTTTTATTCTTTTATCATCATCAAAACCACTATTTTCACAAATATGACAAACATTTGTTTTCTGATAATTAAATTCTTCTTCAACAGTTAAATTCATAGGCTTTTTATTTTTTGAATTATATTTTTTAGCTATATATTTTGAAATTTCATCTAAATATTCAAATAATTTATTTGGTACATTTATTATTTCCTCTTCATTTTTTGCTCTATAACAAATAGGTTTATACATTTTATTAGTTACTCTAGATACTAAATAGATTGTAAATCCATATGGTTTATGTTTTTGAATTTTATTTGTATATGAGCAATTTGGATTATTTTTACAATTATCAATCTTTTCTAATATACTTTCAAAATCCATATAAATTACATATGGATGTTCAAACTTTTTATAATAATTTTTAAAACTTACAGTTTGACCTGGAAATGGCATTATAGGTCTACAAGGTTCTAATGATTTACATATTTCTAAATGATTATTCAAGTCTTTATTTTTGTAGAAATGAGTCAAACATCTTCTACAAATATATTTTTTTGTTTTATGTTTTGATAATTGAGAATATACCAATTTATTTAAATCTGTTATTAATATATAATGACAATTATTACCAATTTTATAATATAATAAATCAATTTATAATTTTACATTATAATATTCAGATATTTGTAATGGCCCTATTTTTTCATCTTCATCAATTCTATAAATATTTATTGACATTGATGGATAGTTATATTTAGAGTCAAACGATCTTTTTTCAAATAATTTAATATCTTTCAATGATATTGGATAATCAAAACCTTTAAAAATATCATCATTTATATATTTTTGATATTGTTTAACTCTTTCAGCATTTTTGTTTGGTTTATCAATAGCACATCTAATTGCATAAATAAAACAATATTCATCTTTATTTTTAAAATTTACACAACATTTTTTATTCTTAATTTCATTTGGTAATTCTATATATGATCCAGCATTTAATGAATTATTTTTAGATAATTTTAGATTTAATTCAACACATCTTTTTAATGACCAACCAGAGCCTTTTGATGGTTGATTTAGTTGTTCTCTAACTATTAATTTCTTAAATTGATCATCAATAAAATCATCTATATTTAAAATATCTGAACTTTTTATACAAAAATACATATTACTATTTTGAATTTCACCATTTACTAATTTTCTTTCATATTCACATTCTAAAGCCATCTGTCCTTTAATATTTTTGAATTTTTGTTTTTCTATCAATTTTTTTATTTCATTTCTTTGAGTTTCTAAATAATCATTAATATCTAAATCATCATTTGAATTTGTTAAAATATAATCTTGAAAATATCCTTTTAATGACGAAGCTTCTTGAATATTTATTATATTTTCTTTTGGAATTGGTTTATTTTTAAAATAATCATTTAATAATCCAATCAATTCTTTTCTAGTTTTATTAACAATTTTAATACTATTTTTAATTGCTAAATTTTGAATATATTTTAATGATCTATATTCTAAATTATTTGGATTTTCTTTAATTTTATTTAATCTTTTAATTAGTTCATCTCTAGATAAATTTTCATAATTTTTGACAGATAATTTTTTTGCAATTTCATTTAATTTTTCTATATTAAATAATGAATAATTTGTAAGATCAAATGTTTCTTTAATATTTGTTAATTCATCTAAAGTTTTATTTTTATAATTATATATATTATTATTTTTACACCAATGTTTTGATTCAAATATTTTATTATCATATTTTTGTTTATTTAATAAATGCTTAGATGAGCTATAATGTCTATCATAATTTTTATATAATATATTTTTATTACAATAAGGACAATTAATATTTTTATTTCTTCGTTCCATTTATTAGGGAGAAATTCTTTATTTATTAAAAATAATTTTTACTTAAAAATAAAACTCTTAAAAATATAAGAAGTTTTTCCACTTTTACTAGGTAATTTATAATTTAAATCATATATTTTTAAATAAAATTTGAATTTTTTTAAAATAAGTAAAATTTTTTGTTCATTTTTTATTATATTTTTAAATTTTCTAGTTTTGGTATATTTTTCTCATGAATTTTAGTTTCTAAATGTCTTGAATAATTTTTAGTCCATTTAATATTTCTTCCACATTCACAAAATTGTGGTTTTAAAAACATTTCTCTAATACATTGTATACAAATTGCATTTTTTCTATCTTTACTATAATGATAATTATTAAAATTTGAAATATCTTTAATTTCTTTACATTTATGACATTGTTTTTCATTTAATTCAATAACTTTAATATTATCATATAATTTTTTATAATACACATCCTTACATTCTTTACAATAATAATATAACCCATCTTTATTATTTTTGTATTTATAAAATTTAGATATATCTTTATATAATTTACACCTTAAACATTTCTTTTCCATTTATATAAAATAAAATTTACAAATTGGTTTTTTTCAATTCATATTCATAAAAATTTCCAATAATATCTTCATTATTTTCATCTTTTATACTATATGTAACTGGATTTGTATTATTAATTTTAGAAATTATAAATATTTCTCTAGACCAATTATTTTTATATTTATTAGAAAATGTTGATTTTTTATTTCCAATTCTAACTCTATCATTTATTTTAAATTTTGATTTAGTTATTATTTTTGGTGGTTTATATTTAAAAACAGTATCTAATAAATCCTTTTCATTATTTTTATTTACTTTAATTGGTTTCATTTTAATTGTTGAATGATATGAATTATTATATTCTTTAACAATTTTTGGTAAAATATTTATCCATCTATAATTTTTATTAATTTCAAATTGTATTTTCATTTTTTCATTTTGTGTTCTATTATACCTTTCTATTATACTTGATTTTTCTTCATTTTCTGTATGATACAATTTAATATCATATTTATTTAATATTTCTTTGAATTCTTTATTGATAAATTCTAATCCTTTATCTGTATGTAAAAGATTAGGTGATTTATGATTAATTTTAATTGCATCCTTAATTATTTCTTCAAATGCTTTAGAAACTGTTTTTCCATCTTTTTTCTTTAATGGTTTTGACCAAACATATTTTGAGAAAGTATCTATCACATTTAACATATATTTATAACCATCATTTTCTTTTTCATAATTTTTCATTATAATCAAATCTGCTGCCCATAAATCATCAATACCTAATGTAATTATTTTTCTTTTTAGAAATTTCTTTCTGATTGGAGCATGAATTTCATTTGCTTCAATTATTTGTTCATTTTTAGTTAATTCTTTTTTAATTATAGGTTTAACTTCTTTTTTTAAAATTTTGCTTTTATTTGTTTTACAAATTGAACATTTAGTAGCAATTCTATATAATCCATTTTTCATTTCAACAAATTGTGGATTAATATTTTTAGTTTTTTTCTTACACTTGTGACAATGAATTGGTTCATTCATTTATATATAAAAAATATTTTATACATAAATGAATTGATTCAATTCATTTATGTATAAAATATTTTTTTAATAAATGGATATGTGTTATAGATGTCATAATCAAACTAATTTTACTATTATTGGAAATTGTGTAGGATGTAATATATGTAAAAGAATTATTTATGAAAAAAAGATTAAGAGAAAAAGTAATAAGAATAAACATCTTAAACATATTTTAAGAGAATTTAACCATTTTCAACCATATAAAACACACCAATTAATTAATGAATTATATATTTTATGTATTTCCAATCATTTTGAAATAACACCTAAGAATATAAAATTATTTTTAAAACAAAGAAATTATACAAATTGGATATTTTACTATCAATTTTTAAACAAAATATACAATATTGATTTTGAATTGAATAATGAAGATAAAGAAAAAATTACACTAGTTTTTAATAAATATTTATGTTTTAAGAAAAGTAATATATCATATAAAAAATTATTACCAATGATTTTTAAATATTTAAATATGGATTTTTGTATAAAACCTAATTATGATAATAACTTTTTAACATATCTATCACAAATGAGTTTGTGATATTTTTTCCCTATATAAATGGATCTGTTAGAAGAAATTAATAATATTGGAGAATTAAGATTTAAAGAATATAAACCATTAAAAAGTTTAAATTTAAATGAAAAATATAAAATTGAAAAATTTGAAAGAATTAAAGATAAATATGGATATACAATTATTGTTGAATTAGAAAAATGTAAAATACATTTACCAAAAAGATTTACTAATATAATTGATGATAAAACTGTTAAAGAATTAAATAAAAAAGATTTACATTTAATTGTCACTGCTTTTAAGACTTTTGATGATAAAGAAACTGCTTTAGTTAAATTTGAATAATTATTTTAGTATAATTGTATTGATAATAAATTTTAAATCATCTTGTAAAAAATTATAATTTTACTGGTTTTAAAAAACTTTTTATTCAGTAAACAATTTCATATAAATTTATGCATATTTATTAAAAATTTCATTAAAATTGCATCTTTTTTATGACAATTTGACAAAAACTAAAAATTGGCCAAAAAATGGCAAAAATATTGCATAATTGTACTGAAAAACTGTGAAATTTGTTTGATTTTTGATTGTCTCCAAAAGTGAGCCAGGAACCCCATATTACTATCTACTTATATATATATATATATATATATATATATATATATATATATATTTTAAATCACGTGAAATGAAACTTTTACTATTAAGTGACGTGATACATGTATGTTATGGTATAATAGTTGTATTATTATAATATATCAATCATACTCAAATTACTGTAAAACAATGTAAGTAATAATTTTACGTATGAAAAAAAAAAATTGTGAAATTATATTTAAATTATCGTGTATAA
Source organism: Neoaliturus tenellus (assembly GCA_030545055.2). NCBI lineage: Eukaryota > Metazoa > Arthropoda > Insecta > Hemiptera > Cicadellidae > Neoaliturus > Neoaliturus tenellus. Next base: position 225,874,582 of record CM061533.1, read on the forward strand.
AAAGCATAAAAATTCCTTAATACCAGTGAAATATGCTTTTATGATATTTGAAATGGTGAAACCCACTTTAAATCAAGTTAAAATCTTAAATTTGTGCCCTCATCATTAGTGACATCTTATCAGTTTTTCGTCGAAACCATGTTACATACTTATTAACTGACTTGAAAGTATGTAATGTATGTGTGTCGGTGCTACAATTACGAATTTCATTTAAATTCATGATGAACACTATTATAAACTGCGATAAATAATAACCATCATTAATAAGAAAAAAATCAACCGTTTGTCTAAAGTGAATGCGTGTATCGATAGCTCCGTTGCACTGCCGGTCGGTCATTTTTGTGCTGTTGGACGTGTTTTGTGTCTACATTTGGAATAAAAACGCTTTTAATCATTCATTGGAAATAAGACAATTGTTTTAATGTATAAATAACATTTGAAATCAATGTTTTATTTTAAATTTATTTACTGTATTTTTTTCTACACCTTCATAGCTACATTACTTTTAATCTTAACTGTGATTTTTTTCACAATCTTATTGTAGCCTAATAATTATAGGGAGCAGATTACTTTTGATTTCCCTATCTCCACCATGTTAACATATGTTCTTTTTTCTCACAAACTATTACAGATAAATGGTTGTAATTTTTTTCAATATGGACTTTAATTTCTAAGCCATCTTTAGGCCATAGGATTTTTTATGTACTTTCGTTTTGTATTGATAATGTTCTATTTATTAAATATCATAAATGGTTGATTTAAAAACATTAAAAAATTATAGATGTTTTGTGAGTCATACTTTCGAAAACCCTCTGGTCTAAAGTGTTATGACATCCTAGTGGTGCGTGAAAAATTTCACTTTTGTAATACAAACGGTTACCAAGTTAAAGGTATATTTACGTTAGGTTAGGTAAGGTAAATATCAAATTGTATCAATTCCACTCCATGCCCACTTTTTAATTTTTGCCATAAACCCTATGAGGACAAGTCTTTAGGTTTGCCGCTATATTAGTGCTATAAGCAAATATGTGTTAAGCCTTACCTAGTGAATGTACATATCGAATTTCACCGAATTGCGTTAATAAATATGTGAGATAGAGGGTTTTGAATTCCTCGTAACAAGAACAACGTGAAAAATATTTGTTTTTTTATTTTTCTCTGTAACCTGTTAACCCAAACAAAAAAAATTTAAAACAAGATTGATTTTTTAAACTATTTTAAAATGTTTTTAGTTAAAAGAAAACAATTTTCTTTAGTTTAAAAAATTGAGATTCAAAATTGTCAAAAATTTATTTGAAACCTCATAAAACCTTGTTCCCATAACCCGATCATGCTGCTTCACGAATTTATGAAAATAGATCTGGTCTTAAACCTCCATATCAATTTAATAAGAATTGGTGGTTTTCTTGTTACCAGTACCAAGGACACATGCATACAGATATATATTAATATGTGAAAATGAACAAATGGTGTTCACAGGTTTTTGAACTAAAATGAACCTCGCACGAACGCTGCTACCAAAATAATAGAGACCCAAATTAGACAAACATTACTAAGTTATTGCTAATAAAAATAGTTGGCTTTAATTCACTTTTGATATAGTGTCATAGTAATCAAGCTATTAAATCTACACCAGACTCTTCGCAGATAATAGCTGTCAAAAAAAACTGCTTAAAATAAAACATTCCTTTATTTTTGTTTACTTTTAGTTGTTATTTCGTTAAAATAGCAACCCGTAAGATCAATGTTAAAAATTACGATTTTTTAAACTTAAATTTAGAGCAAATTCGATTTTTCCTGGGATTGAGTCTGTTTCTAAACTTATCTTTTGGGCCAAAACACTCTTAAAAGCAAAGTTTAAGCAAAATCTATCCGCTAGATTTCAAGATCGTAGAACATACATCCCTTCAGACATTGTTCGTATTTAAAGTATAGGATTGAAACAAGATACAAGATACTTTATTTTTAAGTTCCTTTATTTTTAATCACACCATGTATGGAAATATATTTTTTTCACAAGGCTAAAAGACTTGAATGCGAGGAAGAGGTTAAGATTCACGTATCACTAACGACATTTCTAAGGTTAATATATAATTATGAATATATCTAACATCAACCGAATTAAATTATTAGCTTAAATTAATGTGCTTTACTAAATCCTAAAAATAATAACAAATTAATAAATTAAATAAAAAATATAGATTCTGTTTCCAAATTCTTGTATAAAACTGGAGATAAATTTAATTTGTATTAATTTTTAGAAATAGTATGATATTTAAAAAAGAAAGTCTCTTTAATAAATTATAAAAAGTAATAATAAAAGAGAACAAGTGTTATCAAGCTTCACATCTATTTGGTTTGAATTAGCAGGCAAAAAGCGGCTTTATTTAGTGTTTGAGGAAAGTATTAAGTATATGGAGATTGTTTCAGCGACACTAGGACTGATGCTTAAGAACCACTCCTCCACCCTTCTCTTGTAGACGGCAACATTGATAGCCTTAGTATTTGTGATATTGTTTGGAAGGTGTCTGTAAAGGTGGTGGGCCAGATAAAAATAATTATGCAAATCTACTCTTAATTTTAAGTTTGGGAAAGCAATACTTAAGTTCAATTTAGTTCTGGTGCTATACTGATGGGAAGTAGTGATCAGAAAAATCATGTTTGTTTTATTTAATACAAATGAATAAGGATTTTAGATAGAGTTGTCTGATGTTAAAAACTGGAAAATCTGAATATACTAATTGGGTAGGATATCCCTGATCTTTTTTTTAGAATTATTTTATTATAGTTCTCTGGGTGATAGCCGGTGGTTCCATCAACGAGGCAGATGCATCACCCCACGCCAGTATCCCATAATGCAATATGGACTGCTCATAAGCGTAATACACACTCCTGCAGTGATCCGTGGTCAGCACCTGTCTTAGCTGTCTTTAAGCAAAAGTCATTGTTTTTAGTTTACGTTTTAAGAATTGAATGAGGGCCTTCCATGACATCTTTTGGTGTAAAAATATTGTTAAATATTTATATGGATCCACTTGCTCCACAATGCCAAAGCTGCAATCAGCAGACCGCGGATCACCACAGAGGAATGAATTTTAAGCTCTCTTTGACCTGACCCAGAGGTGCTTTTAAAATAAATTGGAAAACACTTTGTTTTTTTTTATATTTATACAAAGTATATTGTGGTCAAACCAGTTCTTTATTTTAGCCAGGTCAGAACCTGCCTGCTCAAATTCATCATCCCACATTTTCCCAAGCGACACTAGAGCTGGATCACCAGCCAAAGAAAACAATTCACCATTAATATTTAATTTTGATTTGTTGTTCATGTATATTAGAAACAGCAAAGGTCGTCCTAGGATACTTCCTATCGGCAGGAAGCGGTTACCCGACGTATGCCACAAACTGGCAAATTTATCATTTTGAAATAAATTTGGTATATACTTGGTATATTTCTAAATTTTTGTATTAAATAATAAAGAACTATTATTTGGTTAAAACAAATCTTTGCAGCAAACCAATGCACAAAATTCTAAAGTGTTTTAATCAAAAAGAAATGTTTTAAAGTAAATGTATCAAGTGAAAGATATAAAAAAAATTATAACCTAGCTATAATCGGCTAACCAGCTGATATCCTACATTTCTCATGTTTTGAGATTTAGAATCAGATTATTCTGTTCACATGATGTTCTATTTATGCAAATTGGTTTTTAATCAAATTAATTTAAATTTAAATGTTTATAGTTTATCTAATACTATTTTAATAAAATATTTTATATTTTCTAGTTTGGATATCAAAAACTATATCTAAATATAACAATGTATTACTAATTTATATCACTATTAAGTTGACAGGCAATATCAGACGTTACATTTACTTTCAAAGACAAGAGAGTCTAGTAACTTAGTATTAGTTTCAAAATCAAAAGAGTCTGATAGTTTAGTAAAGCGAGTGTTTTTAATTGTACGAAGTCACACATTAGATTTAGTCCAGCATAGAAAAAGAGGTTTGTTGGTTTAATCTTTCTGCAAACTCGACATGACATTGACTTTCAAAGACAAACGAGTCTTGTAATATAGTATTTTACTTTCAAAGTCAAAAGAGTCTGATAGTTTAGTAAGTATTTGTACATGTTTGTGCGGGCTCGGAATTTATAATTTACTTTAAAAGTCAAAGAGTCTAGTAGCTTAGTATTTTATTTTCAAAATCAAAGTGTCTGTTAGTATTTGAACATATTTTTGCAGCTCAACATTTTAAATTTACTTTTATAGTCAAAATAGTCTAATAACCGAGTAACTGTACATTTTTAGCAGACTATAACTTGACCATTTTAATAACTTGATATTTTTTAAAGTGCAAATATTCTGTGGGTTTAAATTTTGTGGACTCCACATTGCATTTCCTTTCAAAGTTAATACAGTCTGATAGTTTGATAAAGCAAGTGTTTTAAATTGTACGAAGTCACACATTAAATTTAGTTCAATATAGAGAAAGACTAAACTATCAGACTCTTTTGACTTTGAAAGTAAAATACTATATTACAAGACTCGTTTGTCTTTGAAAGTCAATGTCATGTCGAGTTTGCAGAAAGATTAAACCAACAAACCTCTTTTTCTATGCTGGACTAAATCTAATGTGTGACTTCGTACAATTAAAAACACTCGCTTTACTAAACTATCAGACTCTTTTGATTTTGAAACTAATACTAAGTTACTAGACTCTCTTGTCTTTGAAAGTAAATGTAACGTCTGATATTGCCTGTCAACTTAATAGTGATATAAATTAGTAATACATTGTTATATTTAGATATAGTTTTTGATATCCAAACTAGAAAATATAAAATATTTTATTAAAATAGTATTAGATAAACTATAAACATTTAAATTTAAATTAATTTGATTAAAAACCAATTTGCATAAATAGAACATCATGCGAACAGAATAATCTGATTTTAAATCTCAAAACATGAGAAATGTAGGATATCAGCTGGTAAGCCGATTATAGCTAGGTTATAATTTTTTTTATATCTTTCACTTGATACATTTACTTTAAAACATTTCTTTTTGATTAAAACACTTTAGAATTTTGTGCATTGGTTTGCTGCAAAGATTTGTTTTAACCAAATAATAGTTCTTTATTATTTAATACAAAAATTTAGAAATATACCAAGTATATACCAAATTATTTCAAAATGATAAATTTGCCAGTTTGTGGCATACGTCGGGTAACCGCTTCCTGCCGATAGGAAGTATCCTAGGACGACCTTTGCTGTTTCTAATATACATAAACAACAAATCAAAATTAAATATTAATGGTGAATTGTTTTCTTTGGCTGGTGATCCAGCTCTAGTGTCGCTTGGGAAAATGTGGGATGATGAATTTGAGCAGGCAGGTTCTGACCTGGCTAAAATAAAGAACTGGTTTGACCACAATATACTGTGTATAAATATAAAAAAACACAAAGTGTTTTCCAATTTATTTTAAAAGCACCTCTGGGTCAGGTCAAAGAGAGCTTAAAATTCATTCCTCTGTGGTGATCCGCGGTCTGCTGATTGCAGCTTTGGCATTGTGGAGCAAGTGGATCCATATAAATATTTAACAATATTTTTACACCAAAAGATGTCATGGAAGGCCCTCATTCAATTCTTAAAACGTAAACTAAAAACAATGACTTTTGCTTAAAGACAGCTAAGACAGGTGCTGACCACGGATCACTGCAGGAGTGTGTATTACGCTTATGAGCAGTCCATATTGCATTATGGGATACTGGCGTGGGGTGATGCATCTGCCTCGTTGATGGAACCACCGGCTATCACCCAGAGAACTATAATAAAATAATTCTAAAAAAAAGATCAGGGATATCCTACCCAATTAGTATATTCAGATTTTCCAGTTTTTAACATCAGACAACTCTATCTAAAATCCTTATTCATTTGTATTAAATAAAACAAACATGATTTTTCTGATCACTACTTCCCATCAGTATAGCACCAGAACTAAATTGAACTTAAGTATTGCTTTCCCAAACTTAAAATTAAGAGTAGATTTGCATAATTATTTTTATCTGGCCCACCACCTTTACAGACACCTTCCAAACAATATCACAAATACTAAGGCTATCAATGTTGCCGTCTACAAGAGAAGGGTGGAGGAGTGGTTCTTAAGCATCAGTCCTAGTGTCGCTGAAACAATCTCCATATACTTAATACTTTCCTCAAACACTAAATAAAGCCGCTTTTTGCCTGCTAATTCAAACCAAATAGATGTGAAGCTTGATAACACTTGTTCTCTTTTATTATTACTTTTTATAATTTATTAAAGAGACTTTCTTTTTTAAATATCATACTATTTCTAAAAATTAATACAAATTAAATTTATCTCCAGTTTTATACAAGAATTTGGAAACAGAATCTATATTTTTTATTTAATTTATTAATTTGTTATTATTTTTAGGATTTAGTAAAGCACATTAATTTAAGCTAATAATTTAATTCGGTTGATGTTAGATATATTCATAATTATATATTAACCTTAGAAATGTCGTTAGTGATACGTGAATCTTAACCTCTTCCTCGCATTCAAGTCTTTTAGCCTTGTGAAAAAAATATATTTCCATACATGGTGTGATTAAAAATAAAGGAACTTAAAAATAAAGTATCTTGTATCTTGTTTCAATCCTATACTTTAAATACGAACAATGTCTGAAGGGATGTATGTTCTACGATCTTGAAATCTAGCGGATAGATTTTGCTTAAACTTTGCTTTTAAGAGTGTTTTGGCCCAAAAGATAAGTTTAGAAACAGACTCAATCCCAGGAAAAATCGAATTTGCTCTAAATTTAAGTTTAAAAAATCGTAATTTTTAACATTGATCTTACGGGTTGCTATTTTAACGAAATAACAACTAAAAGTAAACAAAAATAAAGGAATGTTTTATTTTAAGCAGTTTTTTTTTTGACAGCTATTATCTGCGAAGAGTCTGGTGTAGATTTAATAGCTTGATTACTATGACACTATATCAAAAGTGAATTAAAGCCAACTATTTTTATTAGCAATAACTTAGTAATGTTTGTCTAATTTGGGTCTCTATTATTTTGGTAGCAGCGTTCGTGCGAGGTTCATTTTAGTTCAAAAACCTGTGAACACCATTTGTTCATTTTCACATATTAATATATATCTGTATGCATGTGTCCTTGGTACTGGTAACAAGAAAACCACCAATTCTTATTAAATTGATATGGAGGTTTAAGACCAGATCTATTTTCATAAATTCGTGAAGCAGCATGATCGGGTTATGGGAACAAGGTTTTATGAGGTTTCAAATAAATTTTTGACAATTTTGAATCTCAATTTTTTAAACTAAAGAAAATTGTTTTCTTTTAACTAAAAACATTTTAAAATAGTTTAAAAAATCAATCTTGTTTTAAATTTTTTTGTTTGGGTTAACAGGTTACAGAGAAAAATAAAAAAACAAATATTTTTCACGTTGTTCTTGTTACGAGGAATTCAAAACCCTCTATCTCACATATTTATTAACGCAATTCGGTGAAATTCGATATGTACATTCACTAGGTAAGGCTTAACACATATTTGCTTATAGCACTAATATAGCGACAAACCTAAAGACTTGTCCTCATAGGGTTTATGGCAAAAATTAAAAAGTGGGCATGGAGTGGAATTGATACAATTTGATATTTACCTTACCTAACCTAACGTAAATATACCTTTAACTTGGTAACCGTTTGTATTACAAAAGTGAAATTTTTCACGCACCACTAGGATGTCATAACACTTTAGACCAGAGGGTTTTCGAAAGTATGACTCACAAAACATCTATAATTTTTTAATGTTTTTAAATCAACCATTTATGATATTTAATAAATAGAACATTATCAATACAAAACGAAAGTACATAAAAAATCCTATGGCCTAAAGATGGCTTAGAAATTAAAGTCCATATTGAAAAAAATTACAACCATTTATCTGTAATAGTTTGTGAGAAAAAAGAACATATGTTAACATGGTGGAGATAGGGAAATCAAAAGTAATCTGCTCCCTATAATTATTAGGCTACAATAAGATTGTGAAAAAAATCACAGTTAAGATTAAAAGTAATGTAGCTATGAAGGTGTAGAAAAAAATACAGTAAATAAATTTAAAATAAAACATTGATTTCAAATGTTATTTATACATTAAAACAATTGTCTTATTTCCAATGAATGATTAAAAGCGTTTTTATTCCAAATGTAGACACAAAACACGTCCAACAGCACAAAAATGACCGACCGGCAGTGCAACGGAGCTATCGATACACGCATTCACTTTAGACAAACGGTTGATTTTTTTCTTATTAATGATGGTTATTATGTATCGCAGTTTATAATAGTGTTCATCATGAATTTAAATGAAATTCGTAATTGTAGCACCGACACACATACATTACATACTTTCAAGTCAGTTAATAAGTATGTAACATGGTTTCGACGAAAAACTGATAAGATGTCACTAATGATGAGGGCACAAATTTAAGATTTTAACTTGATTTAAAGTGGGTTTCACCATTACAAATATCATAAAAGCATATTTCACTGGTATTAAGGAATTTTTATGCTTTTTATACACGATAATTTAAATATAATTTCACAATTTTTTTTTTCATACGTAAAATTATTACTTACATTGTTTTACAGTAATTTGAGTATGATTGATATATTATAATAATACAACTATTATACCATAACATACATGTATCACGTCATTTAATAGTAAAAGTTTCATTTCACGTGATTTAAAATATATATAAATATATATATATATATATATATATATATATATATATATATATATATATATATATATATATATATATATATATATATATATATATATATATATATATATGTGTGTGTGTGTGTGTTAAAGTCCAATTGTAGTATAAGTTTTACTCATGATGATGCTTATGATTATTGCTTTGTTTTTAGTGTGTTTGTAAAGTAATGAATAGTAAGCTCTCAGATACATTGTACAGTATATTAATTTTAAGTAAATTTTTTGTTTTAAGTTTCTAGCTAATTGGGTTTTTGAGAACCAAGCCGACAGTCGTATGACTGCGGCTTCAAGTGCCCGAAAATTGTATTATTTACAATTATTAAGGTGGTATAACTATATGTACCTAGCAAATATTTAAATAATGTATGCAAATATAATTTGTACAGCAAAGCACTTTGGATGGGTATAAAGTTGTTTTTTTATTGCTTCATTGTGATCGTTCACGTTCCTTGTTGTTTATCAGAGGCCGTTCCAAGACCTGGAACTGTTTTTCATGACTTTGAGCGGTATTATGAACCTCGGTTGAGGGACCAAATGCATTGGTTGTTATAGAAGACACCAAATTATGTATTATTGTGGATAACAGAACACCGCTTGCGGAACGTTACCTCAATGTTTTGTATAGGGCGAAAATTGGTATCTTGTGACAACGGCACAACATGTAAATCCTTGTTCTCAAACCTCTAATTTTTTTATAGATAAGGAAATATAGTTATATTTTATTTTTGCAACATTCGGATACAATTACTAATTGCACTGATTCTAACGAAGCAGCTGATTAGTTTGTTAACATGTTTAATAAAGCAATCCACGCAGCAACCAAACCAATCAACTATTCATGTAAAATCACTAAATATAAACCTTGAATCGCAAAAGGGCTTTTAGTATCTATTAGGTGTAGGGGATCTTATCAGTAAAAGAGTTAAAACCGCACCATTCATTAAGAATCTAATTAACTATTTACAATAAATACTTACTACAAATTACTATAAGCGATATCATGATATGTTGACCATTTAATCAAAGGATGTCAACAAAAAGTAACTTGTGATGCATCTGCATATTCTAAACAACTCTGTCGTCACGTTGGTAAATTGGCTGGGCAAAAGAAATATTCGCTCTATTTTCTGTTTATCACTTAATGTATAATTATTTTATTGTATAATTATTATAAGTAACTTACATTCCCTCTTGCGTTATATTTTACTTGAGTTTCCCGCAACAATCTATTTTTATTAATAAAATTTGTGTTTTGTCTGTACATTGATTAGAATCTTGAAATGTTCGGTTATTTTTACTTTGTATGCATAGCATACCTCTGTCTGTCTCCATCTCTCTCTTTCTGTCCGTCACTATGTCTGTAACGCTCATGGGTAATATTTTGTTCTCTTTTCATGGGATAACGATTTTACCTAATGGTCTAATTTTTTTTCTTTTTCATATCATAGACTAGAGTGGTGTAAATGTTCATTGCTACTTTAATTGCCTTAGCGACCTTAGGGATTCGCCCCATATTACGTCAAAGTAGCCAAGTTGTGCTATGATACCAATCTTTAATCTCTTTTCACACGACAAGGGCTTTAGTAAAATGGTATAGAAATTTTTACTACTGTTAAATGGTGCAATTCGAACAATTTTAGCCGTTCCAAAGCATTGTTCGTCAAAAAGGTTCTGCCTCATAGTAAAAGAAATATTGAATGTTAATCTTATGGGAGTATTCGAATCTACCTTTGAGTTGAATTATACAGTTTGTCATTTTCACCACTTAAAATGACAACACTTAAAATGTTAAATACTGACTCATTCATATTAAACCCTTTAACTTTTGACTAGCCTAAATACGGTGAGTTAAGTCAACTACTTCTGGGTTATAAATATGAATATTAAAATACTTTATGCATATTGTTACACAATTAGTATTGTCGCTTAAAACTTAAGCGTTGATTAGTTTTGAATTTAGATTTAATGTTGTACATGCGTCTGTAGATAGCTTTCATGGGTAGAACAAGTTATGCGGGAGTGGGTTTCATTGGAATTGGTATGTGGCTGTCATCACATCCAATCAAGGATTCAATATTATATTTCATAATAATCTATAATATTTAAAAAAAATATGAGTTTTCTTGATAGAGTTTATTCTCATATGACTATAAAGTAAATCACTATACGAATTTAAATGTTAAATCAAACTGCAACAAAAACATTAATGGAAATAGCTTCTTACCTAAATGAGAAACGTATGCAACAAGAGTTTGACAAATGTACCTGGGAACTATTAAGCATAAAAACTTGATATCTAGATATGTTGGAATAAACCAACTGAATGTGATCTATTGAATTTGTGAAGCCATTGATATGATTTGTTTCAATAAACTTTACACACACATTCCGCGTTAAGAGCGGGTATAGGCTACATAGCTAGTCAGATTATAAACATATTTAATAGAAAAGTTATACGAAAGTTTTGTACTAGAAAATATATTCAGGTTTGTTTAGATGTTTAAGCTAACTTTAAAGCGGAGTTAAACTTTTAATACTTGTTTCCTATGATAAATACGCAGTTTTTAAACCTAAGACTTTTACAAACACAATACGAATATTACAAACTGAATCCAAACCTTGGATTTAAGGTCCCATACTTAGTTTTTTTTCCCCTAAAATCATTATATGTTTTTATTAAAACGAAAATTTATTATGTTTTTATAACAACAGAAATAAGATTGTTGTTCGCTATACTCTTAAAACACTAAACCGACCGTGTCATAGTTTAATAACCGCTGGTCAAAGGCTGTCTAATTAAATAATGTACCTAAACTTGACAAAATTAAAATGCACGGCTCAGCTTATTGGGTTGGATAAATAATATTCCAAAACAACTTCAATATATTTCTCATTGAATTCTTTGAAAGGTAAATTATTAAATGAAACAGACTTGTGTAACGTGAATGACAAACGTACATCTGCCGCGTCTACTTTGGGAGATTTCCGGAACTATTATATGCAGATTTAGTGCATAAATTACCGGCACATCTGCCGACAGAGCTTTATACACCCTCGCACGCCGTCTACAACCTATACCAATAGCTGTCCCTATAAAATCAGCCATCTAACCGTCGTTCTCCATTTGTTCGCCAAATCTCATACGGTAAATACAGTTTTAATGAGTATTACCTCTGTACACAATAGTACAACTGTACTTGTTTGAACTTACGTTCATTTCTGCTAGTTTCGTTTAGCACGCTATCAGTCTCTATATATTCGGACACACTTGCGTCCACCGACCGACCATATACGCTCTGACTAGTTGGACAGTACACGTCTCCCCATGGGTATTATCTTGGCTCCGCAAACGTTACAGCAAAAAATTTTACGCCCAAAACACATATTAGAGAAACAATTTGACTCCACTGTTTCCAGGCCGCGTACTACATTGGCTAAGCTTAAGAAACACTTCAGTTTTCACCAGTTGTATTGTGCAAGACCTGACCTTTGCAGCATTTTGTTCTACTGATATTATTTTACAGACTGTCTTAACTGACATGCTAAAAAGTATCGACGTTTCGATCTTGTTACACCTGTTGGCGATCCTGCCCGACTATTCTTATTTACGTTATTAGCTAGTTTTTATGACCGCTCCTCCTTCAATATGTGTTTTATTCTGCTCTATAATCTTGAACTATAGGACAACTAAAAGCTCGTTATTAATACAAAACTCTAGATACACAGCGTAAGATCCACCTGTGCAATCGCCAAATGTAAGTAAGAGTACTCATCCGCGGGACATTTCTCGTACTCCTGTGGCTGATGACCAACCCGTACAGAATAATTAAAACTAACTTCTGCGGCTACCGATACTTTTCTTAAACTATCTATCTACTTCTCTCTCTCTCTTATGGAACCTTCCCCGTCGCGGTCATATGTCGGCTAACTTTTAAAGAGTACGCGTCTCCTCACAAGTATTATCATGGCTCCGAACACTTTACAGCTGAAACTTTTACGCACAAAACACATTTTACAGAAACAATCTAACTCCACGGTTTCAACAGCTTCTAGCCATTGATTTTATATACTGTATGGGCAACATTTTTGGGTTTTACACACTTTTTATAGTATAACCCCCCAGCATTTCATTTCTTATGTTTGTAGCGGATAGCATAAGTTGGTAACAATGCGGGGAAATTTGGGGAATTCATGGGGATATTTTGGGGTTTACCTGGGGATTGGTACCCCTGCATCCTTTTCCCGTACTTTTCCACCCAGTGCTACACTCTGTCGGATTTAAGGTAAACTAGGTGCAGCCACACGTGCTACGATCTGTTGGATAAAGTGAGAACTAAACGCGCCCCTAGTACACTCTGGTGGACAAACCGCGAACCCCTACGCCGGCCGTCGCCACAGACTATCTGACACATTTACAATCGCCAATTGTAATTCCACTTAGTCGTGCACGGGACATTTCCTGCACACCTGCAAGTGATACACTTTACAACCGTCTAGTATTGTACTTACTGCTGCAATACAGTATTTACCTGTACAATTGGCAATTGTAATCCTACTTCATCGTGCACGGGACATTTCTTGCACACCTGCAGGTGATACACTTTACAACCGTCTACTATTACAGTTCTAACCCCACTTGATTATCCACGGAACATTACTTGCGATCCTGCACCTGAATAATTAATTACATTCTGCGGCTACCGATACTTTTCTTAAGCTATCTATCTTTTTCTCTCCAGCAAAATAACTGAGCTACACTCTGTCGGGTTTAAGGTAAACTAGGTGCAGCCACACGTGCTACGATCTGTTGGATAAAGTGCGCGAACCCTTACGCCGGCCGTCGCCACAGACTATCTGACACATTTCCACCGCTTCCCGACAACTACCTCGGTGGCGCAGGGGTAAGGCGCCGGCTTCACACGCCGGCGGGCCGGGTTCGAATCCCACCCTCGCCACTGGTCAATTTTGTTCTTAAACCCTAACCGCTACAACCTTCCCCGTCGACGATCCGCAAACGAATGCGCTCCCGAAACTCCATCCCCTCCTGTAAACCCTCCCTCCCCTCCCCATCCCTCCCTCGCCCCCACGGACAGCTGCCACGTTCGAACCCACACCTGCCACTTCCAACCGATGACCTTGAACTGGGGCAGAACCGGTGTTTTGCCACTACTAATGTTGGCCTCATTGACAGGAAACACTATACCTATGCAATATGTAGCTTTTAAGCGTCTCAGAGTTAAATGGAGTGATGTTAACCTAAAAGCTTGATACTGTAAAAGTTTTAAGCACTTTTAAAGGACTTTTTAAAAAAGTTTTCTCATTTTGTACAAGCATAATTAGATTAAATATTGAAAATATCTAGATACTTACCCTTGCACTCTTTGATAAATAAAATTCACAATATTTAAACTATTATAAGTATAATATAATATAAATTTTAAAAATAATAGTACGGTATGAAAATTCCTTAGGCTGTAATCTATATAATTTTAATCGTACCTCCAGGCAGTATAAAGATTAGGTAAACAATAACAATTTTAAGCGAATTTAGTTTCAGATCACGTTTAGGTAAGGTAGTAAAACAAACACTGGATAATTTTTTCACTCTTTACTTTAAGAGTGAACGTGTGATAGACAACATGTAGTTATTATTTTTTATCAAAAAATGATAAACCACATCAACGGAATCATTTTTTATTGAAAAATGAAAAATAATTTAAAAATTGAAGCATAACTTATTTGTGATTATAATATTAAGTATATTTATGAAACTGTATTTTAAAACTTACCTGCATGCTGATAAACCAGATAAGTTATAAGGTCTTAAACTCTTCAACCATAAGGTTCCAAATTAATTTTATTTTAGGCTTAAACATGCCAAATTCGATTATTTCTGGGATTGAGAATGTTTATAAACTTATTTTTGAGCTAAAACACTCTTAAATGCAAAGTTTAAGCAAAATATACCCGCTAGATTTCGAGATCGTGCTCGTATAGGATAATTCACCCCTTGGTCATTTACAAAGTCTTAGAGATAAAAACTTCAGTTTTCAACATTATGCTGTAAAACACATACACGCATTTACAAGTAATTAAAGCTTTTTAAAACTTTTAACTTTTAGCATGTCCTTGTATTAACAAAAAGATTGAAATTATTTAATAATATTTTCTCGAACGAATGAACAAGCTATGATTATAGTTAAAGATAGCGGGTCGTCTTTATATTACCGTTATGTTACATTATTAACATACTTTGTCAGTTGGCTACAATTGACCATCCCACTGCACCGTTTGTGTGTCCATCTAAAATTAACACGACATTCCTCCGGTTTAGCGTTTAGTTTTTCTGTATTTTGTTTTGTAAAAAATGTTTGTTTTCCATTTTAAAGCGTTTTGTATATTAAGTTCGTGTCATTTCCCCCCTTGATCAGGCATTGAGGAATTAATTTACTTAAGTATTTATGTGTTCTTGGACTCAGAAAACTGGTTTATTTATGAAACATTATAATGGCACAGGATTTGTTTTGTGTTTACTCATAGATAGTTTTTAAACACTTATGTATAATTTCTAGAGTAATAAGACTATTATTTTTATCCTATATAGGAATCCTATATAGGAATTTTATCCTATATATTACTTTTATCCTATAATATAACAACCATGATTTTCGAAACTGCTCGGTCTGCTACGTAACTTCAAAAACGCTCTTGATACTTTTAGTAAATGTTTTTAGTTCTCCAACATCGAAGCAGAATTTCCCAGAGGACAGCGATCACCCCCTTTTCTTATTTGACCTTTGTGCGGTTCATATTAAGTTTTAAAGTTGGGAGAAGTGTCAATATTTTATTTTTTTATTTCGTGCGACCTTGTGATAGCCATGCTAACTTAATCAGACTTCAGAAATTTGATATCTTAGCTTAACATATAATTATTACATATGAATATCGTTAAAAAAATATCTCGCATGAATCTTATAGCACCCGAAAATTATAAATCTAATCAATATGTACGTGTCAATCAATCAATATGTTAGGTGGTTCGTATTGCAATACACACTAGCCATTAAATAAAATATAGAAATATGCTTCGATTTGTTAGGTTACAACAACGTATAGGTGTTTGATGATCGAAAAACAAATCCTCAGATTTATAAACATCAATAATAAGTTTCATAAAAGGTTTTGGACACCATGGAAGTTAAATACTTAAATTAATAAATAAGGCACATAATTAAAAAAATGCTCATTCCTAATCTGTATGGAATCTTAAGTTTGAGTTAAGGTGTAACATTTTACTAAAGTAAATGTTAACAATAATAACAGTCATGGTTTGATGTGATTTCCAAAAGAATCAGCTTGAAAGACAATCGCAGCCATTTCAACACAGTATGCTGCACTTGTCACATAATAATAGGATAATATTTAAATAAATAAATTATGGATAATATTCAATTATGGATGTTATTGGAATTGTTATGCATCCAATTACAACACCACGCTATAAATAAATAACCGTTCATACGTTATGACAACTAGTTTTCGTTGGAGCCGTAAAGTTTTCGTGGTTTTTGTAAATTATACTTTTCAAGGCATTTTAACAGTATTTTTGTTTGAAAAGATTATTTTGGCCATAATAAATAAAAGTTTGTCACCAATAATGTTATGTAAAAAAACATTAGTTTTCTTTCACTTATTAGTTTAGTTCATAGTATTGCTGAATGAAAGGACGTTTGAAGTCAATATATATCAACTGAAACTGAACATTTTCAATGTACGTGTATAATTTCCCAACCCTTTGGTAAAACTTTCTAGTTAAATAATGTGCTTTGGGAGCATTTTAGTCACTTCAAATGAAATTTTATCCTAAAAGTATTGCTTTCCCAAGTACGAGTGACTCAAGTCTGCCTCAGTTACAGACAGAAGACTCTGATCCGCAGCGTAAGATCTCTATTTCCCAAAAGCAAAGTCGGCCTCAATTTTTTATTTTACAACAGATTTTTCTGAAGAGTTTCACATAAATCTTTTCTGTTAAGCCTCAGTAAGTGTGGAAAGTGGTATTCCTGGATTTCTATTTAACATTTATACTTAACATTAATTTATTGATAAACATGTATGAATTAGTGGTTTCCAAGTTTATGAAAATACATAGGTATTCCTGTGGCTGGGAGAAAATGTTTAACCATCATTTGTTGGTTGGGATATCATTGAGGAGCGTTTGGTATAATTACTGATTACAAAATTCAATGAATACAAACAAAATTAGTTCATCTTAAACATAAGGAGACTAGGTAAATAAATATTCTTAAATGTTTAATTTTTAAGGCTTGATAAATAATAACATTTTTTTTGTTAACAGCTTAGGCTAAAGTTCACAACTCCAAGTTTGTAAGGTCTAACTATATTTTATTACTTAAATAGGGGTTGTAATTAACACCTTATAAATACTTGGTATATTCGCATTTGACCTACACCTTTATTAAATTAATTTTAACCGCGACGTTATTTCAACTATCATTTTAATTTAGAACGAAAATGCTTAGATAAGTTCTTAATCCTCATTATACAAAGTAAAATGATTTTATCATCGAAAGTAATTTTTATTTTGCTTTTCTGATGGAATTTCATAAGATTTATTACAAGAACCTATTAGTGAGCACAGTTAATACAAGTTGTTTATAATTACAAGTACCTATTCCCTTGAGTATACGAACAATATTAACTTAACATACAGTGATATTACATTATTTCTCTGGAGAGAGGTTATAAGCTAAGCGTCATCGCACCTCCAGAAGCTGAGTGTATCAGGGAATTGGGGGGTTTGGAACGATCAGTCGATCACAAATCTTATTAAATCGAATAGTGTGATTAGGTAATAGCAATATTAAAGCACATTCAAAATATGTACAACTTTACAAACACTGCAGTCGTTTTATAATTTTTATAAAATTTACACCTATGTATAAACATGAATTAAGTTTTCAAGATCCACTTTTAATAGATAGCAAAAGAAATTTTTGTTTTTATCGTCAGTTAGCGTTGGTCTCTCATAGTTGTATATTTAAATAAAGATTTTAACAGCGATAATGAAAGAAAACATGGTTTTGAATTTTAATTACTTCATCAAGACTGTCGTAAAGATGCAGAGTGAATGAGGGGAATGAGACATTCCGTGTAAAGCAACGTTTCCATTCATGTTTCCAAGACTTCTATATTAGTCTTTACATTCCTCCTTCTTAAAGTAAGATAAATTTATAATTTATAATATTATCCTGTTTGACAAGAGCAAAAGAAAAAATCCAAAAAATACATGTGTTTAAGTGAGTGGAAAATATTTACGGTACAAAACAAAAATTTAACGTCAAACCATTTGGAAAGCTTTGGTGCATATGGCTTTATTTTTAAAATGTGATGTGTAGCAACCTGACTTATTCTGCCAGATATTTTGACAGTGACAGATTATAAAAAACGATATATGACTGTCAGTTTCCGATTTATATAAAACTGCCAATCGTTATCACAATATCGTTCAATATTGCGATACTGATTATGTCACAATACGGTCTACTAAAATCTGCACACGGTTTACGTTCGGATAAATTGTAAGCCTTCGTTTAAGTTTATTTATTGTTTGATTTTTACTAGATTGGGTTATAATTTAAGCCTTTCAGGGTTTTTAATTGCTAGGTTTTCTGACTAACCACATTAACATATAAGTACATTCCTATTTGCTTTACTACAAAGGACCAAAAACATAAAACCACCAATGATCTTGTAGATACAGGAGTTAGATCTCATGAAGCGTTATAAATAAATCGATTAAAACTAGTGAAAGAGAAGAAAACCCTTTAAAAACTTGTATTTATTTTACAGAGATGAAATATTTGTCGGCTGAGTGAAAAACTTACATATTTTAATTTTATTAGAATTAATTCATTTCCAAAACAGTTTTGTTAAAATAATCCATATAATTTGTGTGGATTCCCTTCAGGAGAAAGCTTTTCCTGGACGAAAGGTCCATATTTCCACTTATTTATAAAACATCACACGTAGTTTATCTTCGTAAACCGTTTCAAAATTCGTTTTTATAATACGATAAATGCGGTAATTTTTAAGGGTTTTTATACTGTGTCTAAAATAAATTAAAATACATAGAAGAATTAATAAAAGAAAAATGTCGGACATTAAATAGATTTATGTCTTTGTAAAGGAACTTAATTACTTTCAAAGCTAAAGAAAACTTCTGATAGAATGAGTTTAACAATTGGAACAATGACTTTCTCACTTGGAGCGCGAATGAAGCCAGTGAAGTGTGGACGTCACAGTAGAGAGAGACAGAGATAAGGCTACTGAGTGGGGGACCTAACAATGAGGTGTCACCGGCCTACGACTACCACTGAAAATACGAGTCGACATTTATCATAATTTCATTTTATTAGTTACACAATCGCAAAAATATATAGAAGGAACAGAAAAATCGAAATAAAATCATAGTTTAGGGAACCTAATTGAAATTCTGCTTACTGAACTTGAAACGAGTTTGTATTATAGTGGTATTTAAATTTGTAAGAACGTAAAAATTATCTTATGAAAAAAATTTAAACAAACCGTCTGTTAAATTTTAACTATTGATAAATAGGCATATTTTAGACTAAAAATATTTACTTCTTCAATCAATAACCTGAACAATTTTATTTAAACTGTGATACGTCAAAACGTATAATAAAATTAATAATGCTATCATTACTAATGTAGTGATTGAAAAATATCAATCAATCACAATTGTTTTTTAACTGAACTGAAAATCTTGTCAAACTAGTATAAAACTAAATTTATTTAATTAAAAAAAAAAAAAAAAAAAAAAAAAAAAAAAAAAAAAAAACACGCATATTTAATGCATAGTTAATTTTAGTTTCTCAAGAACAACTGTTCCATAATCACAACAGTTAATTGCGATCAGCAGGAGCAAATGCTATTGAAGTGTGTGACAAAGGTGGTGGGTGCGGCTTCTAAGGCAAAGGAGTTCTGATGCATTCTCAATACAAATAGTGTAGTAAAATTAGTCGGGAAAAATAAAATAATTTTTGGAAAGCTAATTTCTTTTGAAATGTGTTCTATGGCATCCCCTGACCTTCCTCCAAAAAGTCCCCTGCAATCCCATGTGGGGATCATGCTCAAAAATGAGTGGTTGGCCTATAAGGAGTTACAATATTTTTTGGATATTAAGCATACTAAATTTGAATAAGTTCCAGAAGGTTTATATATATCAAATTAAAGGTCTTAAAATGTAGAGCACAATGCCGTAAACCCGACCTAAATATAACGGTCGAGAGAAAAATGGCAGACGTTCAAAATTTAGAATAAAATAATTCTATCAAAACTTTGAAATGCAATAACTTCCGACATATTTGACCTTTTGAGGTCCGGTTTTCGGCTATGTACTCTCCTTATAAAGGCCTTTAAAATTATGTATAGCATGGCTATGGACTAAGAAAAATTTTTCAAAACTCCCTCTTTGGGATGTCCATGTAGAGGGTGGTTCAAGGGTAATATGATGGGCATATGTCAAACTATCCGTATTTGCCAAGGTAATTGTACAAGCAAACGTTTGCCGCAAACCGGACCTCGAAAGGTCGAGTATTTCTAATATTATTACATTTTTAAGCGTTTTGATTAAAATTTGATTTTTATTCTAAGTTTGACAGGCTGCCATTTTAGATTCAAGCAACCTTTTGAGATGGGGTTTGCGGCATTGAATTCTACTACTTTAGAGCTTTAATTTGATATACATAAACCTATTGGTCGGCGAAAGACTTATTTCTGACTCCTCGAGGGCCATCCCATCATTTTTAGGCATGTTGCCCACTGGGGATTTCAGGGGACTTTTCTGAGGGAGGTCAGGGGATGACATAGAACACATTTCAGCAAAAATTGGCTGTCCAAAAATTTTTTCATTTTCCAGCCATATTTTGGCTTAATTTTACTACACTAAAAGGTTTCTCGTGTGAGCAAGAAGCAAAGCGAGCGGTGAAAATGGAGGTTTCAACAAGCAATGGAATATATAATAATGCAAACAATATGTTGTCCTACATCCACGCCCATTCCTAGATAAGCGTTTTAAATATGCTAGGGAAGTCTCTGCAGGAATGCATAATAATCTCTTTTCGACGAATTTTTTACATCCTAACTGTGATTCCCCTTCAGTAAAACGTTTCTTACTATTTTTACCATTTCCCTTTTTTGATTTTTCACGTAAGGAGACAGAAAAACTGCTTCTAAGATTTATATTGTTTTCATTGATCCTTTAAGCGATTGTTTAACAAAATTTTTATGATTTTGAATTGATAACCAATCTTCTTCTATTTCTAATAGGCCTATGTTTCAAGTTTGAAGAAATAAAATTATAAGGAAATGTTTAAATTTCCTATTATTTTGCCATAAATTACCGTTTTATCAAAATATTTTATTTGACAGTTAAAAAAAATTATTCTAACTAAATTTAAATTTGTTTGAGTTTAGTTTGAAATTTTTAAGTTATCTTATTAAAATCATTAAATCTTGCTGTTAGTATTCTATTTTGAAATAAAAAACAACAATTACTCTAACTTCTCCAACAAAATATATTACTCGTGAAGAACATATTATGTTTAAAGATTTAATCCAGAATGTAATAATAAAATAATAATACAATTTCATATACAATAATTTGGAGTGATTTCAAGTTAAAAAATAAAAATAAAAAATTAAATAAACATCAATCATTTTTGCTAATTATTTATTACTAGCTTTTACCAGCTTTGCTCGCATGTAGCCATTGTAAAATTAGCAGTGATCATTACAGTAGAAATTGATAAGTTAAATAAAAAATTCAAATAGCTGATTATTTATTTATATTACAAATCTAGTAATATTGGAAATTTTCATTGAAATCGTTTCTTAGCAATCAATAAAAAAAATGATTTTCAGATTTTTAGTCCATTGTTTTATCTTTCGTAAAAAATAATTCTTTTAAAATAAAAAAAGTGTCTTACGTTACTTCTGATACCTTCAAGAATATGTGTACAAAGTTTCATGATGATTGGTTGAGTAGTTTTCGAGTGAAAGTCTAACAAACAACAGGACATTAATATTTATAATGTTAGTATGATAACTAATTATAGTTATAATATAATTTAAATAATATATTTATTATATATAACTAGATAATTGCAACTTTCAACTGAAATAGCCATACATAATTATTATCTTCTATAAGTGTTTATGTCATAAAGAAAACTTTGAGGGGAAACAAAAAAGGAACTCAAATCAAACAAACAAGTTATTGGAGAGATAACAAACAGCAAACACCGTCAGCTGGGTAAAACCAACACACACAACACACAACACTGTCTGCCGCGATGAAGCGCCGCATTAAAAGTTACACGCGAAAACATGTCTTGCCTCACGTAGTTTGTATACTACCTTAATATTTAAATAAAAGATTATTTAAAATAGGGAAAATATAACTTAAAATTATGAAAATTTACTTTAGAACTATTTTACATAGTGTTTAAGATTTTTTTTTTTCTAAATCTTGTTAATTATTTATTTGTAAAAAAGTTTCAACTTGGCCTATGAATAATTTCTAAATATGTATAAATTACTCTTACATGTTTATAATTTATACTTAAGCAAATGTGTTTGCTTTCTAATTATATTTACATATTTATTAATTAAATCTACATTTTGAGTGTAATTCAGTATAATTTATATGTCGAAGATGTAACAGCTCACAAAATATCAAAATAGTATAACATATTCTGTAAGTTTTGTGATACAATAACTAAACCGCTTTTCAAATATCTATCTTACTAATTCCCTAAGGAATTTCTTGTGAGCAGCAAAACTCTTTTATTTATGAACCGATTTTGATGATTGAGGTGTCAAATTAAAGGGAATTCTCTGTAGACGTCATGGAATAATTTTTGTCTCCCTCAGTTCAATGTGCTTTGCCCCATTGGACTTTGAAGTTTCCATGTATTTTAATTACAAGACAAAATTTAGTAAGTTTACCTAACATATGATTTATTTCATGAAAAAACAAACAGCTGTCTTAATAAAAATAACCTTTCTTCCTTCTGTCAGTTTAATTTATTTAGTTTTAGCGAATTTCCCTATAGGGAATACGCTATTACGGTAGTAGTCACGGTAAGACCTAAGTCCGGGACCATGATACTTTTTTGTTTTGAGGTCCCTAGAAGCCAAAAACACCGTTCGTTCAAATTGATATATATGTATATATATATATATATATATCTATATATATATCTATATATATATATATATATATCTATGTGTCCGTTAACACGATAACTTTTGAACGGAACCTCCGATTTTGATGAAATTTGGTACAGGGGTGTAAGCCAGCATCTACTAGGTTGAGTTCGCGAACCAGAATGATTGGACCATTGGAACGGGGTTTTATGGGGTTTCAAAAGGGTTAAAAATGGGTTTTTGGCATTTTTCGACCTTAATTTTTAAAATTCAACAATTTTAACTGAAACCATTTAAAAGAGCTTAAAAAAACAAACAATTTGGTATTTTGAATTTTTATCTTAGCATAACTGGTTACGGGGAAAATAAAAAAATGTGTTTTCCATGTTATTCTTATGGGAAATCAAGAAAAGCCTATATCTTGCTTATTTATTGACATAACTTAATCAAATTTGGTATGTACATTATCTAGATAAGGTTTAACTTATACTTGCTTACAAAACCCATATGGCGGCAAACCTACATACTCACCCCCATGGGGTTTATGGGGAAAATAAACAGAACACCATAACCTTATAAAATTTGGTATGTACAATCACTAGGTAGGATTTAACTTATATTTACCAACTAAACCCATATTATGGCGGCAAACCTACATATTCTCATCCCCATGGATTTTATGGGGAAATAGAAAATATACCAAAATCCCATTGGAAATTCGCTGAGTACGCAGGTCTGCTGCGACGGGGGTATTTCTGTTATCAGTTTATTTTCAAATTTAAGGCTACGGCCACACATGGCGACTTAGTCGCGGCGACACAAACACCGCGACAAAGAAAAAAGTGTGATACATTGCACGTCGCGGGTCGCCTTTTGTGGCCGCCTTCATTTGATTCAATGTATCAACTTTTTTTCTTTGTCGCGGCGTTTGTGTCGCGGTGACTAAGTTGCCATGTGTGGCCGTAGCCTAAATACAACGATGACGGACGAAATTTGATAGTGTTTATTAACATACAGTTTTTATTCAGAGTATAAGGGAGTGACAATTAGTTAATTTAATTATCCCATTGTATTTTATTTTCAGATATGTTGTCTTTTAAATATGCTTAGATATTTTCATGAGTTGTGTATTTAATTTTTTATTTTGATTATCATAAAATATGCCACTCAGAAGACGTAATCCAGTGTTTGCGAATCGGCGTCGTATTAACATTAGAGATCATATGAGAAGAAATCTTGAAAATGTACCTATTCCGGTTTTTTACATCCATAGAAATGTTATGCGACTGTGCAATTATTTTAATATGGCACAGACAGATGCTGTCACAACGTTTTATTTTGACATAGGAAATCTTACTGAGGAGTGTGCTAATAAAACTAATAAAACTTCCCTATGTGTTGTCATAATGGAATTGTTATTATTGAAACACCACTTTGCCATCCTAATTTAGAGAACTTGATTGGAAGTCGTAATAAACATCACATGGACAATATAAGAAGTTACATCAGTGCTATATCTTTTGCTTCTTTTGGAGCAAACGTTGCTCTTCCCACCCGGGAAAGGTCCTTATTACTGCTTCAGGATACATGGTGCAGTTTACCTAACATAGAATTATTTCTTTGGATGCAGATCCTGGTACATTTGGCCAATTATATATCATGGACACTGCAGAATCCAATATGTTTAGGCTGAATCATTCTGATAACAGAGAATTAAGAATTGAAGGTTGTATTAGAATTACTAAACCAGACACTATACGATTGTAACAACCCTTATTTACAATCATTTAAAAAAATTAGGGAGGTTGAAGGAAAGATACAGGAAAATGGTGATGACATTTCTAACCTTCACATGGTTTTTCACGACGACCCTGGAGCTGCGATTTGAGACGCTACAATCCTGCACATGTTTCAGAGGTAGCAGCGGTATATGTTGCCGACAATGATGGTGCACCACCGAGCAATCGCAGTACTATTCAAGGTCACAAAAGAAAGAGGTAAACAACCCAAATTTTCTCGCAGACAACCCAAATTCTCTGCAGTCTTACCAATCATAAGCCAACATATTGAACCATGTGTGTACCCACTTCTGTTTCCAAGTGGTGAACATGGCTGATACAAACCTCTTCCTGTTACAAATGAAACCACTACAAGACAACATGTAGGTAACAATGTCAGAATAAAACATTGCTCAGCATCGTTTTGCAGTTAGAGTGCACTTTAGCTTGATACACTCCAGTAGGAAGTTAACCCAACTGTACATTGTTGATTAGCATTGAAGCAAACAAACTAGATTACATACGATACCACTAGAAGGAACTTCGGGCATATTCCTGTTTAGGTCTTGGTCTTATGGATTCGTTGGCAAATAGGGCAGAAGCTTAAGGACTTCGTACAGGACGTACTGTCATCTTACCTTAATCTTTTATCGGTTCTCCAAGGTCAACGATGCAGCATTACCAAGATGCCATGGCAATAAGACAAGACAGATTTATTTCTCATTGAGACCTGCAATACCAAATGGCTGGAAATCCAAGACAACATTCAGCAGCCATGAATAAAGCAGAACACATACCTCAGACCTGATCTCATTTCTAGGATTTTCAATGCAAAACGAGAGAATCTTACTGGCTTGATTCTCAAGAAAAAATATTCGGTGATGTTAAAACTTCCATTTGGACACAGGAGTACCAGACAAGATGTCTTCCTCTCATCCTTTAGTTAGTTAGTCTAAATGAAGAATACAAAATCAGAGAAGTTGAAGAGATTGAAAGTATAGTTTGTGCAGAACTCCCTGATCCAAATATAAATTCAAGACTGTGTAAATATACTGTAAGTACAAATATATAAATAGGCCTACCAAATTTTTTGGTAAAGACAATATAAGTTAAAAGGTAATTTAAATCCTATATTATAATAAAGTCACTGTCTGAAGGGATGTGTGTTCCACGATCTCGAAATGTAGCGGATAGATTTTGCTTAAACTTTGCATTTAAGAGTGTTTTGGCCCAAAAATAAATTTAGAAACAGCCTCAATCCCAGAAAAAATCGTATTTGGTCAAAATATAAGTTTAAAAATCATCATTTTTACCATTGGTCTTATGTGTTTCTATTTTTGTAACGAAATAAAAAGGAAAAATGTACAAAAATAAAAGAATATTAATGTTAAGCAATTTTTTTGAAACAGCTGTAAACTGTGAAGAGTTAGGTGTTGGTTGTTGGTGGAAATTTAATAGCTTTATTACCATGACACCATAACAAACGTAAATTAAAACGAACGAGCAATGCTCGGTTAACCTGGTACTGTACTGAGTTAATGATATTAAAATGTAGTTAATATTATTAACTGGAAACAACTAGTAAACATACTATTATCTTTACTTTTACTAAATTTTGTTGAACAGCTCTTAACAAATTTAAATCCTATACTATAATACGAGCAGTGTCTGAAGGGATGTGAGTTCCACTATCTCGAAATCCAACGGGTAGATTTTGCTTAAAATTTGCATTTAAGAATGTTTTTGCCCAAAAATAAGTTTAGAAACTGCCTCAACCCCAGGAAAAATCTAATTTTGTCTAAAATTAAGTTTTAAAATAGTAATTTTTAACATTGTTCTTAAGGGTTGCTATTTTGGTAACGAAATAACAACTAAAAGTAAACAACAATAAAGCAACATTAAGCAGACTTTTTGAAACACCTGTTAACTGTGAAGGAGATGTTGGTTGTTGGTGGAAATTTAATAGTTTTTTTTTACCATGACCCTATAACAAAAGTGACGAGCCAACCAAACCAACGAGCAAGGCTCGGTTAACCTGGTACTAGTTGTACTAAATGAACCATTGGTTCCACAATATTCATATTTTTGTAGCAAGAGTGTTGTGGTGTGGAAACTGGTTTTCACTCGACAGTTTCAGCTCGCCCTGACCAAACTCGTCCCCCACGCACTGGGCGACAATGCCGATGCCATCCCAGTCCGGCTGTACTCCAGGACCAGGACTGGCGGACCACAGAATACCTAATACACCTATACCTGGTAGGTGGGAAGCAACAGTCATTTAGGTTGCTACAGCCAGTCTGGAAAACCACGGAAATTATATCTGAAATGTTCGTCTTTACAAGTAATAAAACTGTCTGACACAATTAGAAATGTAACGGCAAAGTTCGTTTCTCCTGAAACTTTCTAAGCAAGTTTGGCCCATTCAAAAGTTTAATAAGAAAGTATCGGTAATTAAACTTCTATATTAAAGCTGTCGCATATACAAGTATGTTTTTTTTCAAAATTATAATGAATTGATGTTTAAACCATATGTAAACGAAGGAAATTGATAAAAAATATACACATGCAACTTGCATATATTTATTAATAGTAGTTTTAATCACTAGGAGCATAAGTGGGTCTTTTTGGTGTGCAATCGTGTTTTAAAAACAAAGCGCAGCCAAGTTTTTATCATTATGGGGAATAGGACTTTTAATCGTTAATAATATTAATTATCAAGTTGTATTTTCGACTTTATATTTACAAAGTAAGTAATATGCAGTGTTTACATTTCAGTTGTAACAATGCTCTTTATAACGTTTTAATTTCAAAATCCTGCACCTTAATGTTAATCAGTGAATAATAATACACTTAATGTTAATAAATGAATAATAGTATACTTAGCAAACAGCTGACTTTTCAGTCCCAGGACCTAAAAATATTCCAGCTAATATTTCAGTCCTAGGACAAAAAAGAAACGGTTTTGGTACTATTGAGAGAACAGAAAAAGACTGATTTCGTGCAGAATTATAAAAAATCTTTACTGCAGTTAATAGATAATTATAATTATTAAAGGTGTTATAGTTATTATACGCCGATCGAACCATGGGAATGTTATGTTATTTTGTTGCAGCAGGGGCCGAACACGTGGCAGGGGCTGCAGTCGGGGACGGCGCCGCTCCGTTGTTGATCGCTCGTTATTCTCAATTTGCTCTCCGGACTGTTATTGTGGGCTGAATGGAGATTGAGTGATCGACCAGTGAACTTTCATGGCGGGACTCACCGTCAAAATTTGTGGCATCTGGTTTCAACCATGATAAAAACAAATTTTCGTTATTGCGTGTTATTACGGGGGATAAAAAATATCGTTCATATTAAAATATCAATTGTTATACTAATAATAATCTATATCTTTTGTATTAATAGTTTGCGTGGAATAACCGACGAAATAACGCGTCGCTTAAGACACTAAAAGTTACCTTTCCAAGTTATCAGTCAATATGTATTCACTTTAAACACTTAGTTATCAGTTAATATATTTTTCAGTTGCGTTTATTTATTTGAATTTCAATATCTTTTAATTTGGTTGTCGCCATAATCAAGCATATAATCAAAGTACATTTTATTAAATTCACACCAAACCAGACTATTTGAATAGTAAGTGTTTGAATCTTACTTTGCAATTTCTACACAGCCGCATTGTTATTCCCCACGTGATCATTAGAGCGACTTTCGAGAGGGTCAGACAACGGCCCCAGCA
Source organism: Neoaliturus tenellus (assembly GCA_030545055.2). Lineage (NCBI taxonomy): Eukaryota > Metazoa > Arthropoda > Insecta > Hemiptera > Cicadellidae > Neoaliturus > Neoaliturus tenellus. Next base: position 225,903,178 of record CM061533.1, read on the forward strand.
GCGGTTTGGGGCGGGGACATAACGATTACTGGTAATACGGGAAGTTAATATTGCAAAGTGCTCTCATTACAAGGCAGTTCCGTTAAACTGCTGCCCACAACTAGAGAGTCTCGTACAGGGAGGAAGCTCAGGAAGACAGAGTGAAACGATTTTGTTGAACAGAAATTATAAACACTTATTATTAAGATAATTGGCAAAAATCATCAGATATTATGCAGAATGTCTACAAATGATTCATTAAATTGTAATTGCATATGTTTAATTATCTATTACCGTACACCACTGAGGAAACCGTGTGGTCTACGGTTAAATTTTCAAATCTTATACACATATATTCAATAGTTATTGCTGTAATTTCACTGCCGTTATTTCTTTTTTATAGTTACACTCCAAGAAAAACGTGTTTCTTCCAAAATAAAGAATGATACAACACACCAGGGTACTTATGATGGTATCGCCAAAGTATTTTGAACAATCATTTATTTTCCAAATCATGAAAATAATTTTGTATCGTGTGCAGGATCCTTATGGTCAACTGTAGTGACAGCCTGCCGTCAATTTTATTTAATAAATTGATTTCTCTCTCTGGTAACTCAGATTTAAGTCCGAACGCAGAGACCCGTTCTCAAACCTGGACCACTACATGTTTGATTTTAGTTACGGCTTTCAATATTAAAATTACTCTGGGTCTCCTGGTTGATTTATTTTAAAAATATGTTTTCAGGTGGGATATTGAATATTTTAAATATATTTTTTGTAGTTCCACCAATGTTTATGGCAATCATTTAAAGTTGCGAATTTTACAGGGTTGTCATAAATTAAAAGTAGCACAAACACTTACGTACACGTAACACGAAAATGGAAAACATAAAATAAAACGTGGCTAACTAAATCATGATATTTTTGGGGAAAATAGGTATTAAGATTTTCCGTTGTAAGTCACCATCACCTCTTGTGCAGACTATCAGAATCACACATTCTCACATGACAGATCAACATTAACTATAACGTAATCACGTTATTTTAAAATACATTTAAATCACATAATTACTATTATGTTTAATATTATATGGATGTGTAGGCCTATTTATTTATTTATACCCATACTTCATTACGTAATGAGGTAACAAAGTAATTGCGTATGATCAATTATTGAACATTGTCGTTGCAATATGTGTTGTAATACATTAAAGGTACATTATATATCCATTAGGATAGATACAGTAGAGTTGATGGCGCCCAAACTTCGCGATACGATAATGGAAATGGAACAGAGACGTGGTATCTGTAGGGAATTGATTAATGGACCCGGTACCAAGCGGACCGTCCTAGCCTGGTGATACAGTGTTGCTGATAGAGAAGTGGTCTATGTAGGGAACTAATTAATGGACCCGGTACTGAGTGGACCGTCCTGGCCTGGTGATACAGTGTTGCTGTGGTATGGAGCAGGGGAAGTGGTCTATGTAGGGAACTAATTAATGGACCCGGTAATGAGTGGACCGTCCTGGCCTGGTGATACAGTGCTGCTGTGGTATGGAGCAGAGAAGTGGTCTATGTAGGGAACTAATTAATGGACCCGGTACTGAGTGGACCGTCCTGGCCTGGTGATACAGTGCTGCTGTGGTATGGAGCAGGGGAAGTGGTCTATGTCATGTAGGGAAATAATTAATGGACCCGGTACTGAGTGGACCGTCCTGGCCTGGTGATACAGTGTTGCTGTGGTATGGAGCAGAGAAGTGGTCTATGTCATGTAGGAAAATAATTAATGGACCCGGTACTGAGTGGACCGTCCTGGCCTGGTGATACAGTGTTGCTGTGGTATGGAGCAGAGAAGTGGTCTATGTCATGTAGGGAAATAATTAATGGACCCGGTACTGAGTGGACCGTCCTGGCCTGGTGATACAGTGCTGCTGTGGTATGGAGCAGGGGAAGTGGTCTATGTCATGTAGGGAAATAATTAATGGACCCAGTACTGAGTGGACCGTCCTGGCCTGGTGATACAGTGTTTCTGTGGTATGGAGCAGGGGAAGTGGTCTATGTAGGGAACTAATTAATGGACCCGGTACTGAGTGGACCGTCCTGGCCTGGTGATACAGTGCTGCTGTGGTATGGAGCAGGGAAGTGGTCTATGTAGGGAACTAATTAATGGACCCGGTACTGAGTGGACCGTCCTGGCCTGGTGATACAGTGTTGCTGTGGTATGGAGCAGGGGAAGTGGTCTATGTCATGTAGGGAAATAATTAATGGACCCGGTACTGAGTGGACCGTCCTGGCCTGGTGATACAGTGCTGCTGAGATATGGAGCAGAGAAGTGGTCTATGTAGGGAACTAATTAATGGACCCAGTACTGAGTGGACCGTCCTGGCCTGGTGATACAGTGCTGCTGTGGTATGGAGCAGGGGAAGTGGTCTATAGGGAACTAATTAATGGACCCGGTACTGAGTGGACCGTCCTGGCCTGGTGATACAGTGCTGCTGTGGTATGGAGCAGGGGAAGTGGTCTATGTAGGGAACTAATTAATGGACCCGGTACTGAGTGGACCGTCCTGGCCTGGTGATACAGTGCTGCTGTGGTATGGAGCAGGGGAAGTGGTCTATGTAGGGAACTAATTAATGGACCCGGTACTGAGTGGACCGTCCTGGCCTGGTGATACAGTGTTGCTGTGGTATGGAGCAGGGAAGTGGTCTATGTAGGGAACTAATTAATGGACCCGGTACTGATGGGACCTTGCTAGACTGGTGATACAGTGTTGCTGTGGTATGGAGCAGGGAAGTGGTCTATGTCATGTAGGGAAATAATCAATGGACCCGGTGAGTGGACCGCGCCGGCCTGGTGATACAGTGTTGCTGATGCATGGAGTAGAGAAATGGTCTACATTCATATGTGATAATTAATGTGGTAAAATTAATGTATAATACATTGAGAAATGAAGTGTATAGATACGACAGAGTCATCCATGAGGTCTTGTACTTAGAGCTGCACAGGAGGGTCTCCCTGTCGAAGGGAGGAATTCCCCACAAATACCATTTAACTCTTAATCTACCTGATGTTTGCTACTATCGCGACTCGCCGCTAGCACCACGTAACCTCCTATTTTGGTGATACGATGTTTGTGGGGCACGGAGCAGATATATAGGCTCTGTAGGGAACTGATTAGTGGACCCGGCACTCAGTGAAGCTTCTCGGCTTGGTTACGGTGATACAGTGTTACGGATAATGTAAACCGATTGAGAACCTATGCCGACATGGTGTCAAAAGTGAGCCGTCTTATTGGAGGCCATCTTTAAAATAGGAGCTATCTATATAATAATAATACAACATTATCAAATGGAGCTATATTTTTTATCCATAATTTATAATTTTCTGGTTACATACACCGTTCAAAATTAATGTTCGGTCGAAACGCAGATTTAAATTCCCCCCACTTTCTCCATTTCACCCTTGCCAAGAACACAACCAGTCAGAACCAATGAGATTTATTACAAATGTTCAATATCTCATGTCACTTTATATCAATGTTTTGCTTTTTCAAAAACAAATATTCTAATTTTGACGTTTGATGAGATGCATCAATAAGCGCTTCCAACGGCAAGTAGGGGAGGTTACACGATCATCAGTGCTGAGCGCTATTTTCTACTCTCCATTTCAAGGGCGGAATTAATAAAATGTCTTATTTCGAAGAAATTCGGGGAAATGAGGAAAGTTTTGGGGGAATTGTCCTTGTGGTGGAGAATAATATTCTGGCTTTCGACCTTAGATTTACTTTGAAAGGGGTCATAGTCGGTTATCTATATGTACAAAGAAAGTCGTGTAATTTAATTAATCATAACTCAAGAACTGCTGAACCAATTTGACTGAAAATTAGTGGGGAGAAAGAAAATATAGGATACTTTTTATCCAGATTCCTTTATGGGCCTCGCCCCATACGTCTTCAAAGTTACCATGTTATTCTTATGGAAGCAACATTTTTTTATTGGAACTTATTACATTTAGGAACACACTTGGCTACATTTAGGAATAATAATACTATAAACAGTTACGCTAGTTTAAAGTATTGAGGGAAAATTGGTAATAAAAACCAGAGGATATACCATAGACTTGTGGCGAGCGAGCTGAACCTGACGTCGAAGGAGCGTAGTGAATGCCCTCATCTGAGAGGAAAAAATATCTTAATTTGCCATTGCAATGCATTTCGGGTAAGCTAGTCTGAGAAAAATAAGGTAGGCCAGGCCTAGATCATATTTGGGATAGCTATAGTTAAAATTCCCTTGGTTTTATATGTTTTAAGAAAAAGTGATAAAGAGAACAACCTCACCCACCCTAAATATCGGTCAACGATTCAGAGAGAGGTGAAAGGGACCAAAGGTAACAACATAAAAGGCGGGCGGAAATTGCTTCGACTTGCCATCATCATACACACGACTATAAGGCTTTTGGCGTCTACAAGCCTCAGTGACATGATGTAATGGAGTTTACTTTACAATATATCGAATATAAAATATAAACTACATTTAAAACGTTAATAAAACTACTAGTTGAGCTGTAAAATACAAATATCAGTATGTATTGTAAGTAAGAGGATCTGTCTTGGAACATTTCATTAATCAAAGTTCCTGAAATTAAATATTTTTATTAAATTTTAATTGATATAAAAAATAAAAAGAAGAAAAATGGATGTTTCATTAAGTACCAAGACATGCCATAAAAATTCTTTCTGTTTTTTTCTCGAAGAAGAACAAAATTAAATGTCTTCATCAGGTTTATAAATCACCTGAGGTTGAGAGGCACGATCTTTCTTGCACCTTCTACATAGTATCTTATTATATTTATGGAGTTACGGTTTCGAATAGGTCATAAAACTTATGAGCCTGTTTGTAAGAAATAATTTTTGTGTAAGAAGTAGTATTAAAAGAATTAAAATAAAAATAGCAATACATAAGGCAACTTAATGAGATTACTTTTAATGTATATGTTATGTGTTACATACTCTATTGATAACATACCTAGAACTTTAAATTTTTTTGTTTCTCGATTGTGAATTTCAGGATTAAATCTTATAAAAACTGGTGGCTTGTTATAACCTCTTTTAATACTACAGATAACCATTTGTAAGGGTTTATTGATTGATATAAAAACATTGTTACCATCTGTTGTAAGACTTATTGTCTACTTTTGATTGTAAAATAACTTTTAGGAGTTTTCGCTGACAGACAAATGCAGATTGTTTTTAAAATACATGCTCTTAACTTTTACTAAAGAGTTTATGAATTAAAAGCAAATTATGTGGTGAATTCTTCCTAATCTAATATTGTAAAATTATATTCGCACTAAACGTTTTTAATGTTATTAAAATCTAGTATTGTGTACTACACTACTTGCTTTAAGCACACCCGTAAATTAATTTTGATTGTGTGCAGGAAAGTATTTAAGGTCCATTAAGAAACGCAGAACTGCGGTTTGTCCTCATTTGAACACAATTAATGACTATATACGGATATGCTCTAGAGCAAAATAATGTCATAGCCAGCCGAGCGGGTTAATGGAAGTGGTGGTGCAATAGTTATGGAATCGTTCGGTAGTGTGCAATAGTTTCGTAATGGCAATATTTCGGGATAGTTATGTAAATACATAAAATATATCAAATATACCAATCGTAGCGTAATGAGATATTCTTAAAACTACTTTATAACAAATATTGGATGAAATATTCTTTAACTTTGAGTATTGTAGAGAACAACGTAAATGCATTAGGGAATGAGAATTCAGAAATAAACTTTAATCATTTAGCTGGTCATAATGGATGAAGTTAGACTCACTAAAGGGTTAGAAACAAAAATTTTACTAATGATAAAGTTTTATAGTTTTAAATTCAGACACATAAAACTAACTAGATTGTTTATGGATGTAAGGCTTTATCTTTCAAGGTCACACATAAAAAACTTTTTTATTTTGCTAATATTGTTTTTGCACGGCAATATCAAAATATTTAGTAAAATAACACTATTAGGCCTAAATTGAAAGTGATTGTGTGTATATGACAATTTTATTAATTAAAAAGTTTATTTATATTGATAACTCGCTAATTAATGGACTATTTTATTCTTTAATATAAAAAGCTCGCCCGTGACTTATATATTAACGGCAATATCTACTGCTGAGGCTAAAAATAACCATACAGTAGGTGTTAAGTAGTGGCTTTTTGTCGGTTTCAGCTCATGAAGGCATTTCGATGACGTCACCGACGATGACATCATCAACTACGCCACTGATGACGTCATGAGCTGAAACTGGCCAAAAGTACTACTTAAGTTTGTTGTATAATTAAGTTAAAAACACATCTACAGTATTTGTTTGGAAGTAAATACTTGGTCAAAAAGGTTTCTTTATTGAGGATGCCTGTGATCCGTATAAACTTTTAGTACCTAGGGGCCGAGAATTTGCTCAGTAACAATGCTTTGTAGTCATAGTAATATCAGTCATAGACAGATCGCTTGAGTACCAAGCCCAAAAGTTTTTTTTCTTTCTAGACCATAAGGCCAATGTTACAGTTTTTAGAATTTAAATTCAAGATTATAATAAATAGTATATTTCGTCACAAGAGCCGAAAGTGGCGTTTTGCCGGCCCCGAGATCGTGTTTCAAGTTCGAGACGAAGTCGAGAACTTAAAACGTTCGAGGGTTGGCAAAACACTTTCGGCCCGTGTTACGAACGATATTTTTCATCACACTACACAATCCAATAAATTCTAAACAAGTGAAAAAATTAATTTGTCGTTCATAACAAACAAAACAAAACATATAATCTCAACTAACCTAGCAAGATGTACTGCTTGAGTTTCTGGTTGCTAGGCAACCACTTCACATCAGCTAAGGCCACCAAAACTAATATAATATAATATAATACTCTATAATAATATAATATATAATAATAATACTCTAATATAATATATAATACTCTAACGGTAGGTGACTACAGCTGATTCCAAGGGAAAAGCACTATTTCCCCACCTACGTCATACATATTAAACAGTTGCTATCAGCTGAACTACTAACTACGTCACTGATTTGTTATTTGTTGTTGTTGTTGTTGTTGTTGTTAAATACCTTCTTATATTCAAGATTTTTCTGCTACCGTTTCCATTACGCGCCCTAGGCCGGAAAATGTTGCCGGCCTAGGCCTGCAAAACAGGTTTTTCGTTGGTAGAAGTGAGGGTCGAAACAAATGATATCGATGTAGTGTGATGAAAATAAGATTTTTCTCAACACAAAACCTATAAATATTAATTTTATCCCACAACAAAGTAATTTGCAAATTTTGGAGAAAATCGTCCAAGCTGTTTTCGAAATCCGTGCATACATACGAACATACAGATAAACCTTACTCGTATTTGAGAATAGGACAATGGTATAAGAGAATTATAAGATTTTTATTTAACGAAGTAGCAAGTGAAATGTTTACCTAAAACTTTACATAGTTTTACACAATTTTCTAGGAAAGTTTTGACTCTGAATAAATAACAAAATAAATTGCAAAATAGGAATAGAGATGTTAAACAGAATTAACAATAACCTTATTGTTTTCTTTGTTGTATAAGATTCTTCTTCATATTATCACCGGTAGTAGCTTTTTGCCAGTTTCAGCTCATGGCGCCATCGTGACGTCATAAATGGCGTCGTAGATGACGTCATCGTTGGTCACGTCCTCGTGATTACGTCATGAGCTGAAATCGGCAAAAAGTCGCTACTAATTTATGAAATTATACTACAAACTTACCATCCCTTGAGACAACGATTTAGTGTAGTAAAATTAGTCGGGAAAAATAAAATAATTTTTGGAAAGCTAATTTCTTTTGAAATGTGTTCTATGGCATCCCCTGACCTTCCTCCAAAAAGTCCCCTGCAATCCCATGTGGGGATCATGCTCAAAAATGAGTGGTTGGCCTATAAGGAGTTACAATATTTTTTGGATATTAAGCATACTAAATTTGAATAAGTTCCAGAAGGTTTATATATATCAAATTAAACGTCTTAAAATGTAGAGCACAATGCCGTAAACCCGACCTAAATATAACGGTCGAGAGAAAAATGGCAGACGTTCAAAATTTAGAATAAAATAATTCTATCAAAACTTTGAAATGCAATAACTTCCGACATATTTGACCTTTTGAGGTCCGGTTTTCGGCTATGTACTCTCCTTATAAAGGCCTTTAAAATTATGTATAGCATGGCTATGGACTAAGAAAAATTTTTCAAAACTCCCTCTTTGGGATGTCCATGTAGAGGGTGGTTCAAGGGTAATATGATGGGCATATGTCAAACTATCCGTATTTGCCAAGGTAATTGTACAAGCAAACGTTTGCCGCAAACCGGACCTCGAAAGGTCGAGTATTTCTAATATTATTACATTTTTAAGCGTTTGACAGGCTGCCATTTTAGATTCAAGCAACCTTTTGAGATGGGGTTTGCGGCATTGAATTCTACTACTTTAGAGCTTTAATTTGATATACATAAACCTATTGGTCGGCGAAAGACTTATTTCTGACTCCTCGAGGGCCATCCCATCATTTTTAGGCATGTTGCCCACTGGGGATTTCAGGGGACTTTTCTGAGGGAGGTCAGGGGATGACATAGAACACATTTCAGCAAAAATTGGCTGTCCAAAAATTTTTTCATTTTCCAGCCATATTTTGGCTTAATTTTACTACACTAATTGTATTGTTTTCAAATAGTGCTCAGTTATTTGAAAACACAGCTGTCGAAGCTATCTATACAAACGGGATGTGTTAAGGTGAAACAATAATAGGTAACACTAGTAGGGTATAAACCAGCCAATAAGCTGGGCAAATCTCGGGAATGGCTGTTACAGGGGTCAAGAGTAATGGCCCGCTCGTGTGGGGGCGGCCTGTTCACTGCCTGCTCCTGCCGTGACAACTGACCGGCGCGGCGCTCCTCGTGTATAATTAATTGTTTCCCTCTTCACACTATTGCAGTTATTAACAATAAGAAATGTATAATTTTAAGCAAAGATTCTTCCTTAAAAACTTAATACGCACATAAAATTGTATGGTATAATCTAGGACCAAGGAATTATAAAATGTTTCCAAATTGTTTTGCTCAAAATATTAATTTTTTTTTAAGATGACATTTTTAAATTAAAAGTATCCAGGATATAGTTCTATCAAAATTCAAAAAGCAACGTGTATAGGTTTAAATGGCTGAGCTAACATGTAATTTTAGTTACCGGTAACTTCACAACATGAATTCAGGGTAAACAAACCTGATTAAATGTTTTCACATGTAACTTGTGCATGTTTACCACCGACGTTTAATGTTAAGTCTTCATTCGTGCTGGAATATTCTTCTAAAGATTAATAAATGTTATAGTTTCACTTCAGATATAAAAATAGAAATTTTAAAGGCGTTTGGATTGGGGTTTTTATATAGTCACATACAAATTGAAATATCAAATTGTAACTTGGAAAAATGATAAGCATAGCGAACTAAACAGGAAATTAAAGACATTTATCTTCTCAAAAGATTATACAATAAAACATTCGGCTATATGTTGACAGTTATAGTATATTTCGTCACTAGTCCGGAAAGTGGTCGTTATCGGTGCAAGATCGAGTTTCAAGTAAGAGGCGAACCCGAGTACTTGAATTCAATCGAGCACCGATATACCACTTTCGGACGAGTTACGAACAGTACTTTTCATCATACCACCTTTAATAAATATACAGTTTGGATAAAAATTAATAAATTTTAATCTATATACCCCCTCTTACGTTGTTATTTGTATCTTGTATTTGAACTATTTACAACTAAACAATCAGCTGTTTGAATTTATATATTGGAGGCAACGAGGTTTAAGTTACTGTTAGCAGAATAGCAGCGCTAGTGGTGTCAAACATTGGAAGTTTTTTTCCGGCCTAGTCCCGAAAACCACTGTTTCGAGGACTAGTCCCGAAAACTTTGTTTACCAACACAAACATAGCATAAGCTATATAAGCAGCATCTATAGGTGCTATATATATATAGGTGAGAAATGGACAGTCGGAAAACGTCTAGACATAACTTGGACACATGCTGTCGTATGTTCCATACCTAGGGTGACTTGATCATTCATAGATTAAACCGGGACAGCTCCGAATATTCACCCTTTCCTTTCTATATTAACAAGTGACATTAGTTTATGAATAACATAATTTTCTCACCATATATAGGTGAGAAAGGGTGCTATCCAACCCACTGGGAATCAACTAGTTTCGATCACAGCTGACCGTTCCGAAAACAACGTTTATCGCAATGGTATGATGAAAAAATTTAAAATAAAAACACCAACTACTTTATTTATTATTAATTATTTATTATTATTAATTATTTGATCACACCAGCTGTTTGGATCGTGATCGACAACTGTATTGTGGACTCCAAATTCTTCTAATCGGCGCCAATGTGTCGGGGCCATTGGCCCGTTTTTTGGCCAGTTTTGGTGATTACTAATAATCCCATTATTGGTTGAGTTGGGGGTGATAATTGATTTAGAACTAAACATAGCATTTTTAGCTATGGAATGTGTTATGTGATTGTGTTATATGATAATATAAACTATAATAACTATTAAGCTCGTCAAGCATAGTATCCTATTTTTGTTAGGTCTCTCGCTCTATATTAAAAAACCTACTTTTTCAAGTCTATTCTGGTTTTTTATAATTTGGTACATGCTCGGTATACCGGTATGAATAAAAAATATATCTGTACATTTAAAATATATATTGTGAAATTTTTAAAAATATTTTAGGTCAAGAAATAGTTGTAAACACCTGTAAACTCTCATACATAAAATAAAAATTCACACCGAAGAGGTTTATGTTAAACCATGGAGGATATGCTGGTTAACGAACTACATTAAAAAGCGGAACCAGTAGAATTGTTCAATTTATAGCAACTAGGGCTTTTTTATTATTCGATTTGCTGGCTTTAAAATGTTCACTGTTAAATAGAAGTTCTTTATAAAACTATGACGTTAAAGAAATACAAAATTAAAAAATACGTTTGTAAAAGGTACAATAAAGAATATGAAATGCGATTTTTAGTAAAGAATATTTTATAGTTCCTTTATAAATTGATGGGTCGCCACATGATTGTGGCCTGTGTCACGTCATGGACAGTTTGCCAGTTACGCAACAGACTAGGGGGGGGGGGGGAGGCGATGTCGAGTCGGGTTCTCTTAGCCCTCCGTTAAGCCTTTTTTACTTCCATGAGCTAGTTTTTGTTTGTTGTAAATGAAGTGAAATTAAGTAAATTAAAAGTGAATTGTATATATTTGACAACCGCGATCACAACATTAACTTATTTGTTCAAAAGTAGGGTATCACAAAAATAATTTAATTTTATATTTTTGGACTTGCTTTTTTATTTTTTTATTTTTTTTTATTTAGTAGTTTACAACAGTAGCATAAAACATGAAAACTAAAACGACGGTGCAGTAAGTATTATGTATTGCAGGGCTGACACGTTTGTCGAGTAAGTGGCAGTTCTAAACTGAAAATTTTTAAACTTTGTATGCAGGTGGGCCAACGTGACTCCCGATACGAAGTACTGAATTGTACTTTTGGTTGCCGGTTGTCCGTTGAACTCGAGTTTGCTCGGTGAAGCAAAAATATCTACAACAGCTCTACTGTCTCTTCTTTTACATGATATAAAATGTGATATTTAATCTTTCAGTCTACGAGTATAATTCAATCCGCATGTCATATTCATAACAAGATATTGGAACGATTTTGAGATTTTTACTCCTTTACTACTAACGTCTTTTCTTGTTATTTTCTTTAAAACTTTCACTTTCATTTTTTTTTTATTTACTTAGTTTTGCTAAACTTTGTTACAGGACCTACTTACTCACTCACATTCTTAATTCAGAACTTGTACCTTACAATTCATTTTTACATAATTGTAGGGCCTCCAGGTACTTAAGAAATAGTTTTTTGGAAACAATGTATAAGGTCACTTGCAGTAGAAATTATCAGCGATTAAATAGGATGAGTGAAGGAAAAATGTGATCAACCATATCAACCAAGCGATATTGCGGCACCTTGGTCCATCTATATGTTTTGATTTTCACGCAGGACACACGTTCCCTAAATTCTTATGATTCGCAGTAACACTTTTTAATGAAAGAAAAATGTCAACAGAAAATTTTTATTTACATAAATAAAAAAAATACATGGAACAATGCATAAAACTATGACCACATATGGTACTATACAATAAATTATTTAATAAATAACGTTGAAATCTTTTACCAGTGATCAGTGATTACTGAATCAAAACAAGTAATATGCATTAAACTTTTTCATACACCATTCATGGCAACCCCTACATTAAAAAATATAATTTCTTCCCCATGGTTGACAATAAGCTACAAACTGCTACCAAAAAAAAAAAAACTTTTAAAATTTTAATGAACAAATTAGCAGTCTAAATTGAATTTATTGAATGATCTCATAAAAATTATCACATTTCATTACTTACTAAAACCATTGTTTAACGTCCAATTAGAGTTATTTTTCTTTCATAATATTTGCTGGAAATCCTTTTTAAAGTGTAAACAACATAAGTATGAACTCACTACTATAAAAAATATCAAATCCATTAAAACCAACACGTTAGCTTGGTGTATCCCCCCCACTCTAAGTCACAACTAATAGTCTTACAGTACAATAGTTACATAATCGTCAACATTTTTTACCGGTATACCTTAGTGTAATAAAGATGGAAGGGTAGGAACAATCGCTCGTGGGTATGGTGAGGGGTGATATGGGGGTGAGTGTAGGAACCACTCATTGTGGCGGGGCTGGCTGGTCGATGCCCGTCTGTCTGTCTATGTTTACGCTTTTCTGATCGGAGGGAAGGAAATTGCATTACGTTCCAGAATCTTGCTAAGTGTTATTGTTGATGGAAAACAATCAAATTTTAAATGTTGAATTAATAATTTGGTTAACATTTACATCGTATAAAAAGACGCAGTTATAAGAAGAGTCTAAAATATGCCCAATGCATGAAAGTGAAATTTTTGTAGGTAAAGAAATAAACACTGTTTTGTCAACTTCTTTTAAATTGTTCCTATACTATGTTTTACGTCTCAAAGTATAACTCTCATATTTTAATTTTACAAAATAGAGAACATTATAGAGGTAGCGATAACAAGTGTTCGTGAAAGTCACTAAATCACTATTTTGGGACAGGGACCTCACATAGTGGGTATTTTAACCTGGATATGAATGAGGGATGAGTGTAGGATGGTTGTGGGGCGATCTTGTAGTCTTGTTAGTGACTAAGGCTGACATTCTCCTTAGGCAGGACTGTTAATTAATAGCCAAACAGCCAATAGTGTCTAGGGACCGTCTACAGTTTACCGTGGGATCCGAACCACAATTTAAACTTCATGTATACGAATTGGTCTATGAGGACGGTTTTTATGGATGAACTAGTATTCACCAGAGCGGACATTAAACCCCACTAGGGAATATTACATCCAGAAGCCATCGCTTATAACTATCCACAATTCGTGACATCCAAGTACCTGGATTACAGGACGTCGCCACCGTCCCAGTATAAAACATCATAATGAGGACCACATCTTGAAACAATTCCAAGCAAATAAAATGTTCCAAAAGGTGAAAAGCTAGATTCTTACAAGTTTTAATAAGACATAATTTGACACCCTTTTTCCTTACTTTCTCTGCTGCCTTTTACACAAGTGTGTTTAGAGCTTAAATTAGCAAGACAATGTATCAAATTGTCGGATAAATTATTCCGTCAGAGAATGAACGTTTCACCTCTTGAGCGCGAGGGATGGTTAAGATATTAATGTGCAACTAGGGGGTTGTTAATCGCACCTTATAACACCTCCTACAAGGATCTTCACACACGATCGTGGAGTCTGACACATTAAAATTGATCCCGTCATAACTATATTTATTATAGTGTAAAATCATTTCGGACTAGTCAAAAAAACTAACCCCGCTACACCGATTGGCATTCGATTTTATATCACACAAAAGTCCTCTTGTAAAAATATTTACAGTTTCCAAAGGCTAGTATTATACTTTCTTCATTTACTACAGTAGTTAAAAAGAACACGCATAACTGCCAAACCTATTGTTGTAACTTTTTTTATATGAAAATGGTCGAGTAAATATTAAATAGTATTGTAAAAATTATAAGCTGTTTTGAAAATTTAAATGGAATTTGGAAAAATTCATTTTTTAACGAGTCTCAGACTTCAGAATACACTTAAACAATAATTTTTCATTCATTGGAAAAATCACGTTATTTATTTCACAGAGGGTGAAATATTAGCTTTTAACTTTTTAATTTTCAAATTATTACTTCAGATAAATACATTTCAGTTAATCGATACATTGATATAAGATTGCAGACCTTGGACTGACAAATTTGTATTTACGAGATTACGATCCCCTATATTGTATCATTTTACGAGGCCACAGCGCCGCTCCACTGTGACGGATGTCTCCCTTTGGATCTATGATCACTCCCAATTTTCTTTTAGCCACAGACATATTGAGGGTCACTGCAAGAGCTAAAACTTTACAAATGTCGGTTATAAAAAGTGTGTGCTCAAATATTATTTTAACTAGTACACCAAAATATTCGTTTAATAATAATTAAACAATGGTAAGCTTAAGTATTGACGTAAAAAAGCACGGATGGTGTAATATGCACAGTTTATAGACCCCTTAGTATTTCACAATTTTAAAGGCTTTTTGGTGGTATATTTTTAAATTATGGTATAGTTCTGCAAATGAACAGAAGATTAAATGAGATATTTATAAATACTAATTGATCAAAGATAAAATGTAAACCCATATATAAAAGATATATATCTAACCAGCAATACAGGTTTTGAAGGCTCATACAAACTTGGAACATGTACCTTGATAAAGACTTTAGAACTCCGTGACTTGCTGGCGCCAACTTTACTTATATCATGTAATATTATTGCCAATTACCAAAGCTCCGCAACTTTACTGCTATAGGCAGTATAAAAATTTATAATAATTACTAGCTTATTCCCGCGGCTTCGCTCGCTTTACTCTCAGGTTTAGCTCGTTCGCTACGCTCACTCTCTGTCACGCTCTCCCTATATATAATAAATCGTTGAAATACCTAAAATTGCAATTTTTCATTTCATTTGTTTCTTATAAACCAATAAAAAATAATTCTTTTTAAAAAAAAAAAGTACCCTAAGTTGCTATGTGCTTCTTGTACCTTCGAGAATATGTGTACAAAGTTTCATGAAGATTCGTCGACTAGTTTTTGCGTGAAAGCGTAACAAACATCCACGCTTTCACATTTATAATATTAGTAAGGATAGTAATATGACAATATAATTCTTTAAAGTAACTAAAAATATTAAAACTCTGAATTTAGCTCAAGAGATATACACATATTTTTTTGAAAGAATACAAGATTGACTATTATTAATGAATAATGTATAATTATTATCAGAATAGATCAGCAAATGCAGGAGATTATTAGATTAATTAAATAGTTTAAGCCATTAATCTTCCCCATACTAACCCTTTAATTCTGGGCTGCATGACGTCACCAGAAGACTTGAGGGGGCAGTGGGGGGGGGGGGGGGGGGGGACGAGGGGTCTACAATGAGAGACATTGTTGAGAGGACAGACCAATACTCGTCCGGCCCAGACTTCTCTCCTTGCGGCAGATAAATACTTGAGAATAAAGAACTAGAGCCAGTCGGAAAATAGTAAATGATTCTTTGGAAAGACATTCACTACTCAATCTCTGTGCTGTATTTTTATTAGGTTTATGAATTTGCCAGTGTTATTTTTAACAGTGTTAGTACCAGGTTAACCGAGCCTTGCTCGTTGGTTTTAATTCACTTTTAATGTAGTGTCATGGTAATAAAGCTATTAAAAATATCCACCAACAACCAACTATACCTCTTCACAGTTAACAGCTGTTTTAAAAAGACTGCTTAACATGTATGTTCCTCTATTTTTGTTTACCTTTCGTTGTTATTTCGTTACCAAAATAGCAACCCATAAGACCAATGTTAAAAATTACGATTTTTAAACTTAAATTTAGAGCAAATTTGATTTTTCCTGGGGTTGAGGCTGTCTCTAAACTTATTTTTGGGCCAAAACACTCTTAAATGCAAAGTTTAAGCAAAATCTAACAGCTAGATTTCGAGATCGTAGAACACCCATCCCTTCAGAAATTCCTCGTATTATAGTATAGGATTTTTAAAATAGTACTTATTTTATTTACTAAGACATAAAATCCCATATAGATATTAAAGACAGTCGTGTTAGTTACACTATATCTCGAGAACCACTGAACTGAGGCTGAAAATTGGTGGGGAGGTAGCTTAGAATTAGGAAGAAAATATAGGATATTTTTATCCAGATTCCTCCATAGGGCTCCTCCCCATATGTCTTCAAAGTTACCATGTTATTCTTAAGGAAGCAACATTTTTGTATAGGAATATTAATTTTATAAACAGCTCATTTAAAGTATTGAGGATTGGTAGTAAAAAAATAGCGGGTATTATAGACTTGCGGCAAGTGAGCGTAGCAATTGAATTTGCCTGAAGGGTGGAAATATTCTTAAGTTGGCATTGCAATATAAACTATTTAGTCAAACCCGTTAATCATACTCTAGATGAATATAACAAATTTAGACTGAGATTACTGTATGGATATTTGGTGTAGCATTAAAAATATCTGTAGGTTTAAGTTAACGAAATCTGGCTAAATAAGACAATGATAAATAAATAAACCAAAATGATAAATAAGACAATAAAAATCATCAAAATTAAATTATACAACGATTGGTAGTTGTTTACGACAAATTACACTGAATGCTAATTTTTTAATTAATTTTTAAGATGCATTTTACTTTAGTATAATATTTGCTAATTTGCGGTAACGTGCGAAATAATGTAACAAAATAATGTTGAATATGAGACTAGTATCTATTTACGTACAGTTACATTTCAAAGTTTCAAAACACAACAGCGAAATTTGTAAGCGGTGACAATGGTATAAAACATATCCTGCAGAGGAGTTTGACGGCTGACGTTTTTATTCACGAGTTATGTGATTGTCAAATGCCTTCCGTTTTAGTTCACAATATGCTTCATATCAATCTAAAAATCAGATTATTGTATTGCAATATTAAACCATTTATATGATGGTTTCTTTATATTGCCTCATTTATAGTTTTTAAACAATAGTAACATAAATTTTAAATCAACTTGCAGAAAAATAATAAGTTTTAAATTCTTTATTGCTATGCTTTTAAACATTTTCATTTAAAGGGTACGATTTTCATTTTAACTTTTATACTGTAGGAGTTGAATTATGAATATTCATTGTGTAGTAAAATTAGGCCAAAAGAAAAATTAGCCACGCCTACAAAAAATTACACTTACAAAAAAGTATATAGATCCTAAAGATGTGTTCATTCTTATATTAAATGGTACTTTAAAAAAGTGGGAAATCTATTATAATATTGGGTGGATTGCTCAAAAGTACAACGTAAGAACACGAAACCGTTGCTTTGCCCACACACCCATATCCAACACCCGGTTCTTTATTCGCTTACTTACAATCGGTATGCTTTGAAAATTTATTAATTTTTATCCAAACTGTAAATTAATTAAAGGTGGTATGATGAAAAGTGCTGTTCGTAACTCGTCCGAAAGTGGTATATCGGTGCTCGATCGAATTCAAGTACTCGGCTTCTCGATCTTGCATCTCGATCTATATCGTTGTAAGGAGCTCTGTCGTAATTACAACAATTTAATACAGAAACATGAATTACTATAGGTTTCTTTGTATTTTTACTTCATACTGTTAACATCAATATAACTTTTTTTATATTGGAATATGTATAAAAATTGTAAAATAATCCAAAATAAAAAAGTGTAAAATATAGTTGAAATTCTTAAACATAACTTATACTTTGGACCTGATGAATTCATTAGTTGTGGCAATTTTGCAACTTTAAATATTAACGTAATATTAAATATTACGTTATACGGTATATAAATTTTATATACCTCTTGTGAAATTCAAATTATGTTTTAATAAATTGCATATGGTGCAGATAATATTAGCGACATCATTCGTTTTCAAAAAGTCATTTTTGACCTTTAAACAGCAGTACCTCATTCAAACACACTTCAAATTTTCTGAATAACGCTTTTTCCTCAGATAAAAATATCTGTTCAATGTATAGTATTGTGCTGATTGTTATTTCATAAATTAACCATAAATATTGTTATAAAACCTTGTTATGAAGGTCCTATAAGTCTTTTAATAGTTTTGTGTCTATGTTTTAGCTAAACACTAAAGTCTTTGAATGGAAAAATATGTTTATATGAAGATTTAATTGTTAAGCGAGAAACATGTGTTCTTTATCAGACCTTGATAGACAGTTACTAAGATAGATAACAAGAATTTGCTTAGAAGTCCTAATGCATTACATTGATCTAAAATACACAAAGTTATCAGTAATAAAAAAATTGAAACAGATTTTAGTACACACTATGGGGCCATAGGGTAAGTTAAAAAAATACACAACGTGCTATTAAGACTAATCTATAAATGTAATACTGTGTTCATTTAGGAATTAACTTACCATGTTTAACTTCGAGATTGTTGTTTATTGTGATATATTGTATTCTATACTGTATTCTAGCAAAAGAAAGGAGTACCTTTAGTTTACGGTAGTTGTGGTGTTTGCATAGGCAAGTGCGGTGCTACCCGATAGGTTACTCGACCAGTTTTCCTTGGCTGTAAGACGAGCGGCCTTTCTACCTACCGCCTCGTACCGCGCCTTACAGGAACGGAGTATCGCTTACGCGACGATCGGAGTAGTGGGCTGGGGATCCATATCGATCTTAAATATAGATGAATTACAAATGGGTTTAAATCGTTGTACAGAAGGTTAAACCTGTCGGCCTAGAGTAAAATGTAGGACAAATCTTGTCGTGCTTGAGATCACCACCTTTATAAAGCCTTGTGTTATTTCATGATTATTTTTTGTGATCTTTTTGTGATTCATTTCTTGTGATCTATTTATATAGCATGATTTCGTGATGTTAGATATAGAATCATCAATTAATATTATCCAAACGTAGGAGGCAACTGGGACTGGCTAGGAACTGACCCCGTCGGCCATAGAGGCGACAACCGTAGGATTGTGATGTGCGCAATTCAATATTACTTTTTTTATTGTTACTCGACGTCCCAGTTTGCAGTTAACCGCAAGATAAAGTGATGAATGAGGGACCCTGAATATAAAGGGTCCGTAATAATGTTCATTTACTATCAAACGGACATGTTACTATTAACAGCCCAAATAAACATACACGACATGATCTCATAAACATTTCTCATCGGCCTCGGTCGCTTCTCCATTGAGTGGATGCTACAGCACCTCAGTGTCCTGCCTAACCGAGCCGTGCCGATCTCGTCCCAGAGATCTGACTATCATTTCTGGCGCTACGCCCATGGCTACGCCACAACACACGATGCCCGACTAGTATTATGATAAATTATGATAAATTTGGCAGATTTTACTGTGAAAAACTGGGTATAGGATAGGTTCAACAAATTTATGTTTTCTGAATTTTACGGCAATAAATGTCGGTTTAAAAAAACTGCTGATTTCGACGTTTGTTTTCTAAAAACATTTATACTATTCTTGGCTAAAAAACTAACTTTTGGGGTTAGTTCGTCTTAAATAAATGGTTAAACACACTTAATTTTTATCTTAAAAATTTAAAATGTTTTGAATTGTGCAACTATTTATACGGTACTACATGATTGATATATACTATTCAGTATTGTAAAATTATACATAAACATGTTTATATATATATAACAGTTTTAGTAAATAAACTAAAGAAAATTCAGAAAACTAGTCTTTCATACAAAAGATAAAGACTTCCATATCATAGCTGTGATATTTTTTCTATAAACGTATAGTAATGATGGGAAAACAAAAAATGGAAAATGAACATTTGGGAATTTTTTGAAACGTTTTACTTGAAAACTTCAATTAATATGGCTTAGGTGGATAGTCAATTCTTGACTACATGTTATGTGTCACTTTAAAATGGGAGTTGTACAATATTTTATATTATACAATACTGCGATATGCTTTTCGTGTCAAAACATACGTTGTACGAAATAATGTAGAAATAGACGTCAAGACAAGTCTCCAAAACAGGGCAATAAAGTACAAAAATAACCATTCCAAGCCTTATTGCTCCTTTTGTCGTTTAGGTCTTTTATAGACGTCATAAAAGACACACATTAAAGTCTATAAAAGGACAAGGAATGAACAGCATAGGCCTACAGCATTTTGCTTGCCTTCAAGTATAAATTCTATGTAACAATATACATTATTTAAAACGTTCGGTGGTTGTTTGATTTGATTTACATTATTAAATAATCAGAATAACTTGTCAATATCAAATACATTATATTTGATGCTCGTCAATCAAACAGCATTGAACGAACATTTTTTTGTAAAATATGCTGTAATCTTGGTACAGGAATAGTGTTGCATAGTTAAAATTGTAGTAGGCCAAAATAAAAAATGTTGATTTTTAATTGTAATTTTATATTTCAAACTATTGTAACTAATTGTAACTCTTTCCTGAAACTCTGCTAAATTTCACCCCTGATATAATTACAATATTGAGATTGGGAGGGGTTAAAAGTGGGATATTTGACTATAACAAGTGAAACAAGACTATAAAATATCAACCACTATGGTACTCGACCAATATCATTTACGGTGTAGGTTACGGAGTAATTAAACGAGTTTGAGTTTCAAAAGAGATGCACTACCTAATAAAACAATTTACATGTCATATTTAAAAATGTTTAAATATCCATTTATTTACAATTGATTAAATCATAAATAATTAAATATATTTTATAGGAGAAATTTTTACAAAACTACCTTCAAAGCACATGGTAAAATTTACCCTCGCAACACAAAACCTGATGCTGTATCCGATGGGCAATTTTAGTTTTATGACTCTCTGGTAAGTCCTGTAATCAGCTGGCAGAACGCCGCGATCGGTAAACATCGCCCAACATCGGCCACGGACTGGATTAACATCAACCGCAGCGCGTTTACCTACGAGGAACGGGGTTAGCTACTACGCACACAAACCATCCAACGCTATATTGATATATGGCCAACGATAGTCAAACGACTTGTGAAGTAGATGCTGATGGATTAAAAATGAGGTGAAATATAAGACTCAGCTAAATTATCATAGAACATTGATTGGGCAGGTTTAGCAAGGAGAGAGGATTGAGATTGAGATATTGAACCTGTTGTGTCAAACCATACGTGCCCGGTTTGGCGCGGAGACGTCGGATCCATCCGTTGTTAGGGACAACGGACTCATCAGTCTTACGTAATCCGTCTTTGCATACATTGTGAGAGCCGGATTTTGAGGGCTTAAAGATTGAACCAACTAGGTTGGAAATATCATTTCACTCTAGCGAGCTGCTATACCAAAAGAATTTGGTCTTTTATATTCTGCCATGAATCATCGTCGTGAATTACGGTAATGGAGCTTTGGAATACAATTAAAATGGGGTGGAAAATATATTTCAAACTATATCTATTTGTATCTCTTACCCGAAACTCTGCTAAATTTCATACTCTTCATAATTATAACTTTGAGCTTGGGACGTTTTAAAAAAAGGCTATTTGGGTTAAAGTGAAACATGACTATATAACCTCAACCTTTAGCACTCTTCAACCATCATATAAGGAGTAGGTGACCTCACGATTGTAGAAATTTATAAAATATTTATAATGTTTATGTATTTCTAAAACACGAGAAATTTTACCATAAATTTCAACAATATACAATATTGATTTTATTGAACATACATACCTACAATTTTATTCTTGATACTTTATTTTTTATGCCTTGAAAATAATACGACTTAACATATTCAAAATACTAGGATATAAGTATACCATCATTGTTTCTTTATAAGAAATAACAATTTCAATGTTGTTACTGAACTACTTTAAACAGAAATTGCATTAACGCGTGCTGTGTATTTTTTCAGTGAGAAAATATTTATTTCTTACCAAAACATCATTTCGTAATATCTATAAAAAATATATCTTGTGTTCAACCAAGCCATCTTAAATGGTGAATAGGAATATCAACC
This sequence comes from Neoaliturus tenellus, assembly GCA_030545055.2. Lineage (NCBI taxonomy): Eukaryota > Metazoa > Arthropoda > Insecta > Hemiptera > Cicadellidae > Neoaliturus > Neoaliturus tenellus. Next base: position 225,925,451 of record CM061533.1, read on the forward strand.
TCACGAATGTAACTAAGTTTCGGTTTGACCTAGATTAAGTAGGGGTGTTACGGAGGTTGCTGGCTTTGAATGAAAATACTACTACAGAATAAGGGCCTTACGGCGAGGGGCGGACCAATATCATTGAGCCACGGATAAAGAATCTGACAAAAACGTTTTATAAAGTTTGTAACAAATAACTTAGTTTTAAATTTTCTACACAATTTTAATATATTGTTTTTAATGAGTAACCTTAGACCTACATTGTTTATAATACTAATAATACCTTGGTAAAAATGAATTAAATTAAATCATCACCCATAAGGTCTTTTCAGACTCGTGGAATAATATTTTGATCATTAATAACTTAACCAAACATTCTTTTATCATAAATACGTTCATACTGAAAAATGTGACAAACAAAATTTATGATAAAATATACGACATAATGAATGGCAACGGAAGGTGGCTGCGAGGTCACAGCTTATCGTGTTTATGATGTAGTGGTGATTGTCCACACCGTTCGTTACCTTGCCGATTATTCCATGGGCGGCGCGGCGCTGGCACGGGGCGTCCGTCAGCACCGAACACTGGACTTGTACTGAGCCTCAATCAATACCCCGTGCTGCTAGTTGCCGCCGTGCATAATAGATAGCGCCGCGTGCACCTTCCGCTGACGCCGCCGACGGTACCGTACTGTACTTCCTCCACTACCGGCGGCGAGGCGTACCTCAGGGCAGTCACATGGGCGCTATGTTGTTTAGTGAAAATGTCGCTATGGTTTTGTTCGTTGACAGTGCAGCTTTCGTTAATTTTGTGCACATTTTCGAATAGATATTTAATGTTTTCAAGGATACAATAAACTAGCTGATTTCCCGTCATAAATAACTTAAGGGTAACGATTTAGTTCAAAAGCGTAAATTTTTAAGATAAGGGTAGAAAATGTCTAAGAGTTATGGGACTCTTTTGTTGCTATGATGGTCCGAACTAATTAGTTTTCAAATTGAAGAACGCTGCTCTACGCTCATACGTGAAATTTTTTATCAAAATCGAAGGTTTCTTTTAAAAGTTATTATTGGCCGGAGATGACTTGTTGGCCAGTGAAGGGGTTGCGGGGTGAGGGGGAAGCTGAAGCATGCCATTGGCCTAAACAATTTGCTTTTTGTTTTTGGTTTTTAGCGAATTTCCCATAGGGAATAAGCTATTACCGTAGGTCTCATGGTAAGACCTAAGCCCGGGACCATGTTACTTTTTCGTTTTTAGGTGCCCAGAGACCAAAAATAATAGTCATTAAAAATTTTATATATATATTTATATATGTATGTGTCCCTAGGCACGATAACTCTCGTAAAAACGGTCCGATCGACACCAAATTTGGTAGAGATGTGTAATCCTACGTTTGTTCGGATGATTCGGATGAATTAATCATATTGAATAAGCTATTACCGTATGTCTCATGGTAAGACCTAAGCCCAGGACCATAATACATTTTCGTTTTGAGATGCCCAGAGACCAAAATAATAGTCATTAAAATTTATATGTATGTGTCCCTAGACACGATAACTCTTGTAACAACAGTCCGATTGAGACCAAATTTGGTAGAGATGTGTAATCCTACCTTTATTTGAATGAGTCCGTAAACCAGATATATCAACCTACCGGAAGGGGTAGTTTTGGGGGGTTTTGCACCCCAAAAATGGGTTTTTTGCATTTTTCATATGTAATTTTTAAAAATTTTGAATTTTTTATTTTGACCATTGGATTTAGCTCAAAAAACACACAATTTAGTATTTGAAGCTTTGCTCTATCTCTATTGGTTACCGAGATATTAAAAAGTCTAAAGACAGTACGTTGTATTTTGAGGCTCCAATGGTTTATCTTATGGAGAGTAAGGATGTGTAAATATTTCACTTATTAACCAATGTTTTTGGATGAAACTTAGTATTCAGCTTCATTTGGTTGAGATTCATCCATTCATGGTTAAAAATCTTGGTTTTTGTGCTTATCATGGCAGCAAACCTGCATACTCTTTTTCCATGTTAATCATAGTACCAGGAGGACCGAGCGTTGCTCGGTGAAATATTAGTAAACAATTATCATCTGTTTGAATTCATTCATTTACTTTAAAGTGTGAAAGTATAGGAAAAGAAGGAACAGGTGATATGAAGTTCTGAATGTATTCTTGTTTATATGTTGTTAATTCGTTGCCAACATGGCAACCCATAAGCCCAATGTTAAAATTTTGTAATTTTAAACTTTAATTTTTAGCAAAATTAGATTTTCCCTGGGGGCGAGACCCATCTCAATCGTATTTTTAAGGTAAAACTAAGTTTATTCCAAAATTTGAAGGAAATCGTCGGAGCCGTTTTTGAGATAATTGTGCAAGCAAGCAAACAAGCAAACAAGCAAACGGTTGGCAGCACTGACTGCATGTTGTTTACATGGCTGGATCGTTAGCTCCGCTTATTTAAAAGTTTTAACTGTTTTATAATTGAATCTCGATCTTAGTTTTGTGTCTAAGAGGAACTTTTAATAGTTATCTAGGGAAAAAGTCGTTGGGATCAGAATATTATATACTAAAAGTGTTTAAATTCAACTGTGAAACGTGGTTCTGTGCTTCAAACGTGTCCGAGTTGGTCGGCAGTGGTCGGGTGATACACGAGGTAAATATTAAATACCAAACGAACATTAATTTTTATGACTGAAAAGAAAATAAACGAGTATTTCACGCCACAAAGCCTTAAACGTCAAAGATCTGCTATTTCCCCAGACTTAGTTTCTGTTATAAATCCCGAGAGACGTGTGAAACTGTGTGAAATGGACGATAAAATAGTAGGGAGTTTAACCATGAAACAGCTATTGGAAGGGCTGAGCGATAATATAAGCAGTTTGTTAGACCAGAAGCTAGCAAATGTAGCGACCAAAGGTGATCTAAGCCACTTATCTAAAGAGGTAAACGATCTAACTCTAAAATGTAGCGATATGAAGGAGGACATTAGTGCCGTTCAGTTGCAACAGCAGAGGTTAATCGCTAGGTTAAACGACCTTGAGAGTCGGTCTCGTCGTAATAACCTCGTGTTTCGTGGCTTAAAGTGGAATCGGTTTACGGACTTTAGACAGTTAGTGAAACAGTTCTGCATCGACAAATTCGGTATAGACCGTGTGTGGATAAATCGTGCACACCCATTAGGCGGCGACGGTAGTGCAATCATCGCTCACATCCCGGACGACATCGATTTGGAATACATAATGGCGAGAACTAAGGAACTCAAAGGATCCGAGTTTGTTGTGCACCGGGACTACACGAAGGACATGCGGGAAAAACGAGCTCACCTCGCCGCGATTCGCACCGAGATCGAGAGAGTTTGCGGAAAACGGAGGATGCCGATCATCCACGACCATCTGGTGGTAGAAAAAACACGCTTCACATGGGAGAACAACCGACTACTAGCGGGGAGACAGGACGGACTTCACAGCTTGCGGCAGATCCTCAACCGGGACTTCACGGACTTCGTGACCAACCTGGCCCGCAATGGTGTGGAGCCAAAAGCCCCGAGACAGAGAAGAGAACAGTCAACCTATGCTAGCAAGGCAGTGACTCCAGCAACGGGGCAGGAAACCGCTGAATCGACGTCGACGGAGACGGTCGTCGAGAAGGTGCATGAGGTCTCCAGGACATCCGCCCCTAGCCCAGCTGAGAAGGTAAACAAGGAGCTGGTGTCGGCCGCCGGGGCTAGTGCCAACTCAACAGCCTAGGAGGAATACGCCGATCCTTCCACGGACTCCAAAGAGGCGAGTAAAGGACAAAATCTTCTTATTCTTGCATACAATGTGTGTGGGTTAAAGAATAAATTAGATGATAGTTTATTTATAGATTTTGTTAACAAGTATGATATTATTTTTTTAGAAGAAACTTTTATTATGGTAGAAAATTTTGAATTTGTTTGTAAAAGGTTAGTAAATTTTAAGTTACATTTTAAGCAGGCTGAAAGAAATTCAGTCCTAGGCAGACCATCTGGAGGTATAGTTTTGGGGATCAACAAAGTGTTAATACAATAAGTTTTTCTCAAATTAATAATAGTACTGTGTTTCAAGTATTAGAAGGAAGTGGTAATAGTTTTCTGTATATTTTGCCTGTTTATCTTAATTTTAATATGTGGGATAGAGATTTTGAAAGCATGAATGAAATAATTCGTAGTAATGTTGATAGCAATTTTATTATTATTGGAGATTTAAATGGGCGCATTTCAGACGAGCAAAATATACCAGAATTAGATCATTTTAATTTATGTCCAGAAATTAGTATAACCAGAAATTCCAAAGATAGCGTTCTAAATTTAAGGGGTAAACATATTTTAGAAATGTGCGAGGATTCGGGATTTATAGTACTAAATGGAAGAACAAAAGGGGACAGATTAGGGGAATTTACCTTCCTGAGTAATATGGGCGCGTCTGTTATTGATTTCGCGATATCGTCCATTCATTGTTTAGAAAAAGTTTTTGATTTTAGGGTGGTTGAGCAAATTGGGTCGGATCATATGCCAATAGAACTAGCGCTTAAAATAGCATCGGAAGAGGATAACAGGAGTGATAAGGTTTTGCCGCTACTGCATAGATTAAAATGGACGGATAAGGATGACTTAAGTTACAAGGGAAATATTAGTGTAGCAGCTTTGAACCTGAAACTAACAGAAAATAGAACAGAAAATGCCAACAATATTATTTCATGTATTCGAAATTCAGCCTATTTAAAACAAATAAAATCCTCAGACAATACGTCAAAAAAATTCTCCAAGAAACAACCATGGTTTGATTTCCAGTGTTTTAATCAGAGGCGTAAAGTTTTTAAGTTACTGAACATTCTTAGGAAAACAAATCTGAAAACGGCTAGAGATCAATATATGGAAGCTACTAAATCTTATAAAAACCTTATAAAAATTAAAAAGAAATTATATTTTGAAAGTTTATATTTAACATTAAGGGAAGCAAAAGATGGAAAAACATTATGGAAGGCAATTAACAGTTTTAAGATAAAGAATGCAAGTATAGCAGGACAAGTTGAGATAAGCGAGTGGGTTAATCATTTCAAACACCTGCTAAACCCGCCTTTGTTATCAGGCAGTGTGAGTTATGCGCAACCTTTGATTTTGGATAATTCTCTTGATTGCGAATTTAGTCTAGTTGAATTGAAAAATGTCTTAGCTAAAACAAAAAATGGCAAAGCACCAGGTGCCGATGGGGTACCTTACGAATTTTTTAAATATAGCTCAGATTTATTTTTAGAAAAAATTCTCAGTTTTTATAATAAAATTTACAGCAGCTCTAAAGTGCCTGACAGCTTTAAAAATTCCATTATCTATCCACTGCATAAAAAAGGGGACCCCAATAATGCTTCAAATTATCGTGGATTATCTTTCATTGACTGTTTAGCAAAAATTTACACAAGCTTACTGTACAATAGGCTTAATAAATGGCTGTCGGACAAAGAATTATTATGTGAGTACCAAGCTGGTTTCAGGAAAGGCTATTCCACTATTGATAATGTGTTTATTCTTTCGAATATTGTAAAATTAAGTCTAAATAAGAAAAGGGGAAAACTATACACATTTTTCATTGATTTTTCAGCCGCTTTTGATACAATTGACCGAAAAGCTCTGTTTTATAAACTGTCTTGCCTTGGAATATCCACACACATGATACGTGTGCTGAACGATTTGTATGATAAAACTTTAGCGTCAGTGTGGTGCAAAGATGGAACAACGGAGTATTTTGAAACAGAAGTAGGCTTAAAACAAGGTTGTATTTTATCTCCTTTATTATTCAGTTTATTTGTAAACGATTTTGTGGACTCATTGAGAGGAGGGTGTGTTTTTGGAGACATTAGAATAAAAGCATTGCTTTATGCAGATGATATTGTTATGGTCGCACCAACTGCCACTAGCCTACAATTAATGATGAATGACGTAGAAAAATATTGTCAGCTCTGGAATTTAAAAGTAAATTTAAATAAGTCCAAGATCATGGTTTTTAGAAACGGTGGGAAACTAAGTAAAAATGACAAATGGTACTTTGGAGGCAAAATAGTTGAAGTGGTTACTAATTATAGATACTTAGGTCTTAATTTAAACTCGAAATTAACTTGGGAGACACACCTAAAAGAAAAATGCGCTACGGCAAAATTGGCAATAAATTCGGTTTGGAGAAATTTTATGAACCAAAATAATGTACCCCTGAGCAGAAAGTTTATATGTTACTCTGTAATAGTAAGAGCTATTTTATGTTATGGATGCCAGATTTGGGGTCTATGGGAGAGTGATTATGTAAATGGTGTTCTTAGATTTTTCATAAAAAGAATTTTTGGTTTGACCAATAACATACCGAACTACTCCTTATATCTGGAAACTGGTCTTGACAAGGAATATATTTATACATTAAATATGCATTTAGGATATATTTCACGTGTTCTGTCCTTACCGCAGAACCGTTTACCTTTTAAGATTGCCCAGATAATAATCAGTAAAAATATTTATTGGTGCAGAGAATGGAAGGCTATAGCTAGAAATTACGGAATAAATTTGGTGATTGACATGAGACACATTGATGAAACTCATAATCAGATGTTGGCAGTGGTGGAGGCGGTGAGGAGGGGGGGAAGGCAGGAAGTTGTCCAGGCGGCTCGTGCCGCGCGCCACCACACCACGTACGCTGCCCTGAATTATGACCTTGGAGATAAGCACTATCTCACTGATCAAGTCCCACAGATAGCTAGGCGATGGATTTTCAAAGCTCGCACAGAAACAATTCATCTAAATTTCAAACCTTGGGTAATTGGCAAAAATTATAGTTGTTCACTCTGCAATTTGAAAGAAAATGAGGATATATTTCATTTTATAGCGTGTTGTCCGGTTCTATCTTTTATTAGAAAAAAACATCTTTCAAAAGTAAAATTAACTCGTGTAGAATTTCTTGAATTTTTAAATGGTAAGGATTGGCGCAGTCTAGCCAATTACTTAAAAGAAGCTTGGTTGTACAGATATGGTCTTATATTAGAATTTAACTTTTAAGAAAATAGTTATAAGAGTATGGAATTATGTTATGGACACAAAATAGCTTAACAAGTTTTGTTTTCTGCATGTTTTTCTTCCTTTTTTCATTGCCATTGTATTCTAAATTCAATATTTATCATTATTTATACAATTAATATTTCATAAGAGCATGGAACCATGTTTATTTATACAAAATAGCTTAACAAGTACAGTATGTTTTTTTTTTGCATGTTTTTATTCCTTTTTATTTGAAAATGTTATCTAAACAAAATATTTATCATTATTTATATAATCAATAGTTATTCGTTCATATTCTAGTCTGCTTTCAAATGTAACAAACTTGGTTGTCGCTTTCAACTAATCAATTTTCATAGAAGAAATGGTCTGACCTAGAGTTGTCTTGTGGCATTTTTCATTTTTATTAATTTTTTTAAGTTTATTTAATTTATTTAAAAATAAACATATTATGTGTGAAAAGTGTTAATATAGGATATTGAATTAGTCTCAGTGCTGTCATGCTGTCATCCCAGCAGACGATCTTCAGGATCATTGCTGTTATGTGCATGCTAAAGTTATGAAGAGACAAACCTGGATACTGTAGTATTGTTTTATAAACAATTTAATACCAATGATCTTATGTAGTCTATTTCTCTTACAGTTGTATTGTTTTATTTGTAGAATAAAGCACATTTTTCATTCATTCATTCATTCATTCAAACAAGCAAACATTGCTCGTATAAGAGTATAGGATGGAGAATAGGCAAACTCCTTTAGCAATGGACCAACACCTCCTAGAGTAATAAGAGAAGGCCAGACAACTGAAGATCATTACGTCATATAAGTAGGCTGATGTGTTAAATCATTAGTTCCAACTCATGCTTTAGAGGGTGCTGGTTGTCCGGTAAAACATCTTAATCTTATTTGATTTTTCGTTGTTTGTAAACAAATAAGTTAGTCATGACAGATGAAACCCCGTCGACTGACAGTAGGACATCTGTTTTTTTTTTTTTTTTTTTTTTTTTTTTTTTTTAATCATAACATAACACATCAGCCTACTTATATGACGTAACGAATTTCAGTCGTTTGGCCTTCTCTTATTATTCTAGGAGGTATTGAATGGACAGATATTGATGAAACTTAGTATATGGCTTCATATGGTCGAAATAATTTTTTATGCTAAAAACCTACTTTTAGTGTTCCCCATGGCAGCATACCTGCATACTCTTTCCCTACATTTATCATAAGGAGAATAGACATTTAATTTCCCTATTTAAGAGCTTGTGATGATATTTGGTTTACAGGTTTATCTTTTCATAATTAACACTACTTATTTGGAAATTCGCGAGTACGCAGGTCTTCTGCGAGAGGGGGGTATTATTTTTTACTCCACCACATGTTAAGCTATCAACAAAACTAAAAACATACAGCATCCCTGCGATGCTTTCTTTTATTTTGCAATCAGCTGTCTTTCTCTACATTGAATTAGGCTAGCTGGTTTGTCAATAAAGATAATTGTTTACTTTTTTTAGCAAAAGTTTTTCATGTAGAATAGTACAATCTAAGTTTGTTATCATTCCTTAGTTGACCAAATCGCCGGTAGGTTTCGGATGTAAATTTCCCCTCGCTCCCCAACCCCTTCAGTGGCCAACAAGTCATCTCCCGACAATATGTAAACTTTGTGTTAATTTCGTGATTGAATAATTCGTGATTAATCTAATGTTTATTGAACAACTGTTGAAATAACAAAGCATGATGAACATATGTTATTAAATATTATTTTTAACTAATCAGGTCCAGATAAACTGAAATTTTTAAAGAATTTCGCCCATTAGGTAATCTCTCTCTAGTAATATTTATTTTCGGAAATATTTAACTATCTGCACCGCATGTGTAACTCATTTCAGAGTACAAAAATTATTTAATACTTCTGTTCAAGTTAGACGTTTAAAATTTGGCACAAAATTTACTTGCAGGGCTATACAAAAATAAAATCCCAAAAAAGGAACAATTTCAAGTTTTAACCCCCTAAAAAATCCAAAACTGTAAAAATTTTGTAAATTATGTTTTCTTTTTTTAAGTTAAAGTGGACAAATGGTTGGTTCCTATAAAAAATCTGTGCCAGTCTTAGCGAAAGATTTTTTAATTTACTACACCTTTGGCCGCAAGATTTTTTTTCGTCGTATTGTATACTCATAAACCCTGTAGACTGATTTTAATGAAGCATAAGTAACAACAACAAACGTACATCATTTATTTATACAGGGAAGGGTGTAAAAAAAAAAGTTTCAGGACTTTGGAATATGATTACTTGTACAAAAACAAAGAAAAAAAATTCTGTAAACATATGTCCTAAAATGCTTCATACAGCAACTATTCGCAAATAATTTTTATTTCCGTACTCATGGTTGTATTAAGTTCATATTTTAGTATAAACCCTTATCACACCAATGCTCATTTTCAGAAAAAATTATTATTTTATTATATGTATTTTCAAAATGGCGGCCATTTTAAATTTTTAAACTCAAACATCTAAAAACTGGTAAATTTTATAAAAATTTTATAAGAGACAAAAAAGTTGCAAAATTAAATTATCTAAATAGTGGTACTAAGTTTGTGAGGATCTCACAAATAATGGAGAAATTGGGATTTTTTTGTATAAAACATTGATTTTTCCATTATATTGCAAGTAAATTTAAGTTAATTTAGAAGAAAAATCGCAATTACTCCGTTATTTGTTGTCAGATCGCTACAAATTTTAATAATTTAACTTTGAAACTTTATTCCCTGGTAAAATTCTTGTAAACTTTACCCGTTTAGAGATATGTTAGTTTAACATTAAAAATGGGCGCAATTTCAAAACTACACATAGAAAAAAATGTTTTTCTGAAAATTTTCATTGTTGATATGATCTTATGAATTATGCGAAATACGTACTTTATATAACCATTCATTACGGAAATAAATATAACTTAGTGTAAAAAAAGTACCCCCGTCGCAGCAGACCTGCGTACTCAGTGAATTTCCAAATTAGTAATATTAATTGTGACCAGATGAACCTGTAAATAAAATTTCATTACTTGCTCTTAATAGGGAAATATATGTCTATTCTCCTGGTGATAAATATAGGGAAAGAGTATGCAGGTATGCTGCCATGGGGAACACTAAAAGTAGATTTTAAGCATAAAAAATTTATTTGCACCATATGAAGCCATATACTAAGTTTCATCAATATCTGACCATAATAAAAGCGTTTGCCTATTCTCCTTATGATTAACATGGGAAAAGAGTATGCAGGTTTGCTGCCACGATAAGTACAAAAACCAAGTTTCATCCAAAAATATTGGTTAATAAGTGAAATATTAACACATCCTAAGGGCCTATTCTCCATAAGATTACCATTGGAGAACCAAAATACAATGTACTGTCTTTAAACATTTTTAATTTCTTGGTAACTAATAGAGATAGAGCAAAGCTTCAAAATACTAAATTGCGTGTTTTTTTTTAGCTAAATCCAGTGATGAAAATTAAATTTAAACATTTTTAAAATTAGATATGAAAAATGCAAAAAAACCCCATTTTTGGGGTATAAAACCCCCCAAAACTACCCCTTCCGGTAGGTTGATATATCTGGTTTACGGACTCATTCAAATAAAGGTAGGATTACACATCTCTACCAAATTTGGTCTCAATCGGACTGTTGTTACAAGAGTTATCGTGTCTAGGGACACATACATATAAATTTTAATGACTATTATTTTGGTCTCTGGGCATCTCAAAACGAAAATGTATTATGGTCCTGGGCTTAGGTCTTACCATGAGACATACGGTAATAGCTTATTCAATATGATTAATTTCTTGATGGTTAATTCCCTATGGGATATTCGCTAAAAATGGCGGATAACGGCTAAATGAAGCATTTTAGTACATACAGGGTTAGGCAAAAGTCTGGACACCTTTAGTTAACTTTTTAACTTGCTGCAATAGGAAAACCAAACTCGACACATGTTTACAACATTCAAAACGGATTTTTTTCATCAAATACACAACCCCGGCCCCCAAAATGGGGAATTTAGGGGGCAGCCCCAAATTTTCAAATATAAACCCCTGTTGAGTGACCCCTCATTTTTAATGGTTTATCAAGAGAAATTAAATGGCACAAACTGGCGGTACCTTACCTCTAACTAAAATGGCAGCCTTTTCAAAATTTGAGATAGAGGCAAGCAAATTTAAGTCTGAACACCTCCAGTTAATCTTTTAACCCGTTGCAGTAGGAATAAAAAACTCGGCACATGTTATCAACACAAAAATGCAATTTTTTAACAAAGACATAACTTTGCCCCAGCCCCCAAAATGGGTTATTTTGGGGGCAGCCCCAAATTTTCAAATGCAAACTACTATTGAGTGACCCCTCATTTTGAATGGTTTATCAAGAGAAATTGAATGGCACAAACCGGAGGTCGATATACGAGCTTTGCCTAGGGGAACCCAGTATTCATCAAAAGTTTAATTATGTTTTTTTTTATTTATTTTTTTTTTATCTATATACCAAAATGACATTTTATGTAACAATATGTATTTGTCATTGTATTCTTCTTTTGATGAATAAATCTTCATTTATTATATCTAATCTCTAACCAAAATGACAGCCGTTTCGAAATTCAAGATCGGTTTGAATGACTTTCGTTAAAATTAAATCAAAAATAGTTTTTTTTTAGTATAGTATATTTTTAGGATATCTGGAATTATTTTAGAATTTAACCTAGTAGTAGAAATGCGCTAGTAGGTTCAATTCTAAAATAATTCTAAGAATTCTTAATTCTTAAATTGCTATCTTCTAATTTAATTAGAGAATGTCAATCAACCGGTCTCAAATTTTAAAATTATTTTAAATGGTTAGTGGTGAGGTATTGACCTCCGGTTTGGGCCATTTAATTTCTCTTGCACTCAATAGGGGTTTCCATTTGAAAATTAAGGGCTGCTCCCAAAATACCCCATTTTGGGGGCGAGGGAAAAATGTGTAAGTGCTAAAAAAGGATAGTTTTTTTATGTTGTAAACATGTGTAAATTAGTAATAATGTTGTCAATAGCACTTTCAGATTCACAAGTTACCCTGGTTGGAAAATTTACATGATATTTCATTCTATGCTGGGTTAAAATATTACATAATCTAATATAGCTCTTTTTAGAATAATTTAGTGCATCGCTATTTATATCACCAGCTAAAACTATATTTTCATACATTTTGTTTGACCTAGTAAGTACCAAATCAAGTTTGCTTAAAAAAGGAGTGTCATAAGCTGTGCCTGGTGTTCGATACAGTCCAACTAAAACAAAAGTAAATTTAAAAGCTTTACCTAAAACTGTGCAACATTCAAATTCTTTCTCTGTACATAATTGATTTATTTGAGGTATATTGATTTCTTTAACTTTAATTGGTCCGGAGTCACGACTAAAAATTATAACTCCTCCACCTCCACAAGTTTGACAACAATTGGATATCACAGTATCCTATACTATAATACGAGGAATTTCTGAAGGGATGTGTGTTCCACGATCTCGAAATCTAGCTGTGAGATTTTGCTTAAACTTTGCATTTAAGATTGTTTTGGAACAAAAATAAGTTTAGAAACAGCCTCAACCCCAGGAAAAATTGAATTTTGTCTCAAATTGAGTTTAAAAATCGTAATTTTTAACATTGTTCTTATGGGTTGCTATTTTGGTTACGAAATAAAAACTAAAAGTAAACAAAAATAAAGGAACAATAATATTTTGCAGTTTTTATCAGCTGTTAAATGTAAAGTTTGGTTATTAGCTTCATTACCATGACACTATAGCAAAAGAATTAATACCAACGAGCAAGGCTCGGTTAACCTGGTACTAGTTATTAATTTTAACAAATTTAATTTCATTGCTTTTCAATTTATGTTCACTTAGTACTACCAAATTTGGGTTCAATTCATCAAGAACTATTTCTAATACATCTTTTTTTAGATGAGAAATGGTTGATATTCTGGTGTAAAATATTTAAGCTGCTATCTCTTTTAGTTGTTTTTTTATTTAATTTTAGCTTTTGCTAGGTTGGAAGGGCTATTTAAAAGCTCAATATTATGGGAGGCCAGTGATCTGGAGTTACTAAAAAAATTGATTGACAAGACAGTGTACACAGATTGACCACTTCACTGCTCTCCGCTGGGCTGATTGACATTCTCCTTGGTTGAGGAGAAGTAGTTGGACTTGTCTGATGACTTGTTGATGGCGATTTCTGGTTGATGGTTGATGGTAGAGGTGTTATACCCTTTTCAGTTTCATTTCTCCCATTGATGTCCAAGGTACTGATGAATGATGTTTGCTGTAGATTTTGATTCATGATTGTTTGACGCAAACGTTTAATGAAATAATTGTGATTCATGCCATTCCATAGTGTTCTTGAAGATTTTTGATTATAGCTAATTATTTCAACTGTAGATCTTGTTATTGTTTTAAAGGATGATATGTATTTGACAAAATCGTTAATAGAAATGTGATCTCTGACACAGCCCATGGCTGAGTTTTTTTGAACTAATTTTTCTTATCCTTTGGCTTTAAAATCTTCAGCTAGGTGTAAAAAAGCAGGATCATAGTCTAATAGTGTAGGTTTACCGTTAAATTTAGTTTTTGTAATCAAGCTGTAAACACTTGCACCTCCCTGAGTTTTCTGGTAGGCAAGATGATTATTCAAACAGTCTGTAATTTTGGGTCTCCCAAACATTTTCTAAAATTTTACCGCCACACCAGCACTCAAGTTTCTCGAGCAGCCAAGGTCTGCTGAGATGGTGTGGGCAAATGCCACATCCTTGTTGTTTTGATATTTTATAATTGCATCCTCCATATCCATTTCCACAACTGTGATTGTATTTTCAAAGTCAATGCTGGATGGGGATGGGGAGTAGAAAACCTTTTCCCTCTCATCAGTGATAGAAGCGGTCTCACAATCAGCAGCATGATCATTACAAAATGTATGCAGTTTAATGGAATTTATAATTATTAGATGTGCTAGTTTCAATCTACCCCTATTATTCAAATGAAGCCCCTGACTCGTATAATGAAACCTCTTTAAGCATGATAGATTAATCAAATAAACATTATCAATTCTTTTGACTAACTCTGGTATATTCTCTCAATTCATAATTTACTAGGCCTACACATGATTAATTGACTTGTCATGTCTAGTTGGTACAGTGGAAATAAAAACCGGTCTAGTTTCACTTAGTGAGATTAGTTTATCTTCCAGTGTTGAGTATATTTCTTGCAGATTGTTATCCAGACTATCATTAGTGCCTGCCAATAGTATTACTGCATCACCACTACAAGAGAGTGCAGAGTCGGCCACTCTGATGAGGTTTGCATTGGCTTGCACATATCAAAAATATTTGATTTTACCGCAGCTCAAATTCAAAAGTTTTGCAGAAACACCACTCTCCTGGCTGTCTGTGCACAGGGTGGCTGTTATATTGTAGGGCAATCTCTATGTTTTTGCTATGGTTTCGTTTTCCCTTGATATTCACAAATTGAGATTCTGAAGAGGAGAAAAGTCTTTTACTAATATTTTTCATGTTGTTCCATCGTTTTTGAATCGTTTTATCAAAGTCTGTACCTTCTGACAATATTTGTGGGTCCTCATCATTCTGAAAATCACTGAGGGCAGCAAATTTATTTGTCACCACAATGGTGGGGGAGCCTACTGCTTTCTGATTCTTGCTGCTCACATTGTTTTTAGGCTTACAAGTAATCCATTTTGACTTCTTCTCTTCTCATTAATATGTTCATATTGTGTAAATTGATTAGTCATTACTACCTTTTCCTTATGTGTACCCTTACTGTATGCATATTTTTACTATGATCAACAAGCATTTTATTTTTAAAGGAAGCGGATGAAACATCAAATTTTTCAATTCATCACCTGACATATTCCAGTTTTGGCCACTGTATACAAAGTATGCCATTGCTGCTCTCTTCAACAAAACATCATTCTGACTTACCCTTAAGTGCTGGTAGCAGGCTACTATTGGAAGAAACAGAGAATTCACTTTCAGCAACAAGAGTAATCAACCAGTCACAGAATAGCAAGAGATAAATTGCACAATCAACGTTGTTAGTTTGCTGAGGACATTTTACAATATTTAGGTTATTAACAAAATCACGTTGGGACGCAAATGCTTAGCAAACTTCAAACAAATAGTATTTGCATGCTGGAGGTTATAATTCTTCACTGAATCAAAATAGTAAACACATCCCAATCAGCAAAAAATGTGAAAATCACGTTTTTTTTCAAGTGAAAAATGTAAAAATTATGTAAAAGTGAATAGAAGACTATTTTTTCACATGAAAATTACGTGAAAAATGTAAATGTGAAAAAAGGTGGAAATGAGAATATATTTTTCACATCAAAATTACGTGAAAAATGTGAACGTGAAAAAAAGGTAAAAAGAAGATATTTTTTTCACGTCAAAATTGCATGAAAAATGTGAATGTGAAAAAAAGGTGAAACGAAGAATATTTCTTTCACATCAAAATTACGTAAAAAATGTGAACGTGAAAAAATGTGAAAAGATGAATATTTTTTCACGTCAAAATTACGTTAAAAATGTAAATGTTAAAAACTGATAAAAAATAAATATTATTTTAACGTGAAAATTATGTGAAAAATGTCAAATGAGAAAAAGGTGAATAATAAAATATTTCTCATGGTACAAATTATGTGGCAAAATTTAAATCTAAAAAACGGGTGAACGAGAGAGTAGATATTTTTGCATTTAAAAGTTGTGTAAAAAATGTATATTAAAAAAAATGAAATTAAAAAACTTATTTTCAAATTTTATTTTACTTTTTAGTTATTGATAATTTGATTTCATTGTCAAAGTATCAGATTTACTTATGTAGAGATATTGTCTAATTATAGCTTTCGAAATGACAATTTGAATTTCAATTTGTGGTATCAACAATAATTTATACCCTAATTATATTTTTTAGTCTTTACATTATTCCAACAGGATGTAATTTCATGTGTTGGTTATACAAAGTTTAATAACACTTAAACTACGCAATAGTAAATATAGTTATAAATGATTAAAAAAATAATAATTATTAACAAACACGGAGTTATTTCAAATTGGGCCAGAGTTTAAATTTTGAGTTCAAGTACAAGGAAGGTTGAGTATTAAATGTATAAATAGTAATTTAAATCCCTCTAGGGTACAGCAGAAGTGGTTGAGAGGGTTAAGGCGCTAGGTCACTGGCAGAAAGGTTATAAGTTCAAATCCATGTGAAGGTGAAGAATTTTTGATCGACTTTTTTTACTTTTTTTAAATGTATTGGTTAGAAAAAAAGCATTCATTGACAAATTTTGTTGAAAAAAATTGTAAAATGTTCAGTAAAACATAAATTAAAAAGGTAAAAATTAAGTGAAACAAAAACGTCATTTTCACGTCTTTTTTCACGTTTTTTTCACGTGAAATTTAGTGACCTCTTCACGACATTTTCGCGTGAAAAAAACGTGAAATTTACATCTTTTTTACGTAATAATAACGTGAAAAATGTAAAAAGAAAACGTGAATTTCACGTGATTTTTACGTTTTTGTGCTATCTGGGATTGTCATATTTTGAGTAAAACAATAGACTCCAGTGTGAACCAGATGGTCCAGAGTCAGATGCCACTCCATCATTTACTTGAATTATTATGTAAGATTTTTTCTTTGAGTCGAAGGACTCAAAAATTTGGTCGGTATCATCCATACACGAAATGGCTTGGCTTACTGGATGGACTTATTAAGAGTGTGTTATCACTCAGTAAATTTGACCCACTAATCATATTAAAATATATTTGGATAGAGTCGTCGTCACTGACCCAATCATTACTTAGTACGGTAGTTCCACACACAGATGAATTTTACCCTGGGTAGAGATGTTATTTTTATTTATTTATTTATTTTTGGAGAAAGGTGTTATTCTCAGCGGAACAGATATTTCAGACTTCTTGGTGCTGAATACTACTTCTGTTTTGTTCAGTTTTGGGCTCGTTTAAACCAAACAAGTCCACAGTTTGATCCGTTTCTTTATTTTCTGTTAATGATATTTGAGCAGGATCATCATTATAAACTAGTAGGAGTAGGTTGTTTATAGGAACTAGGCCTCCCTCATTTGACAATTGGTTAACAAGCTGCAGTTTTTTGGTTGAAGAATTAAAATCCTCAATTTTTAGTTTCAGGTTTTTTTCAGATATATATTTCTCAAGCTGGGTTTTTGATCTAAAGATTTTACCTCCAGGAGATATATTATTAACATCAATTCTCCCGATATTAATGCCTTTTGTTCTTACCTTCTCTTCTCTTCTCCAACCTTTTGGAACTCTAAAAAAAAACTATCATTGTTGGTGGCCATGGTTAACTTTATTTTTTTATCACTCAATTAAATTTTATTTAGCCCTCTTATTATTTATATTTTTAAAATTGAATAGGATATAAGTTTATGACCCATTATATGAGTGTATTAACTTGATAAATCAAGTAAACTGTGATAAATTTTAAAACAATCAAAGTCCAGTTTTCAAGGTTTCTATGTTATTGAGTTACTTTTATCTTTTTATAAGAATTCCTTTTTACATATCATATGTGCATAAAACACTAAAAACAAACAAATTAATTAAATTCTCAGGAACCCCCAGAATTTTTATCCGTGTCACACAGACAGACAGGTGTAAATAACTATTTAGCTTCTTTAAGGAACCAAGGCAGGTAGATATTAGCAGTCTGATAGCACAGCTTACACAGTTGAAAGGTCAGTTTGCTTATATTGCTTCGCTTGGCCACAGTTGAGTTGACCTTCAATTGACTGTCTTGTTGCAAACTTTGGCATGTCGTTAAGATGACGTAGTTCTTGTGACAACGCAGCAAATACCTTAATTTTCTTGTGTAACTTGTTAGCGAAATTGAAAAAGTATCTTTATTTTTTGACAAAAGAGTGTTTTTCAGTTTTGGTGTTTAATACTTATAACATTCTATAAAGCTAATTTTGCTCATAGTTAATTTTTTCAAATGTGAACAATACCTCACTTCTCCTACCTTGATGTGAGTAAAAGGAAGAAAGAAAGAAAAAAAAAAAAAACAATTAAAAACAATTGAAAGACTAAAAAAGTTTTGAGTATGAAATGAATTAACAATGAATTATCTTGTTGAAAAATCTGGAATTGTGAGTTTTAAATTGTGAAACACATAGAAAGACTTTTGTAAATTCCCATACAATGTAAATTTGTCAGCGGAATAAAATTTATTATTATTATTATATTTAAACTGAAATTTATACCATATATCTTCTTTACCGGGACAAAAAAATCAGTTACAAATGTTAAGGAACCTTTACTGTTATAAATTATTTCCCAGACAGCACGTAAGCTTAAACTAAGCTTGGTTTTAGAATATTTTTAGCTTATTAGACCAAGCTTAGTTTTTGGAGTTCATTCCAAACTTAAAATAAACTTGGTGTAATGAAATTGTGTTACCACACTACCCCAAGCTTGGTCGGAGCTCATTTTAAAATTGGTTTACCAAGTTTGTTTTTAGTCCATAAACTAAGCTCACAACAAGCTCACGAAAGTGAGTTTAAAATAAGCTGCGTGATGACGTCAACATTTATTCTGGTCTGCGCATGCGCTCTGTCCCGGGTCATTGTTTTCAAACCCCCTCCAACGGTCTTCTCTCCTACACAACAGCTCGCCACTTTAACGACGTCCGCCAAGCCATCTTGAAAAACACGTTTGTTGATGTGCAAGATTTTGTTCGACCTACAAATAATTCAGCGTTTGCCTTTATAAGTTTGAATTATTTTTTTTAAAGTTCTTGTTAAGGTAAGTTTCAAAAGTTTATTCATGTTAAAAGCCTCTATATTTCCAAATAAACTAAACAAATCCGTATGAACTTGACCAACATTTGCCATTTCCATGCAATTTAAGTTCACAATTCCGAAGAGATATTGCTGAAGATTTTGATTGTAAATATTAATCTAAAATATCGTAAATAGCCAATAATGTATTGTTTGCTTTCACAACTAACAACTTGCTTGTAGGATTTTTTTCAGATCAATCAGTAAGGTTATGCTACTGTTATTCATTAATTCTGAAAACATCTCTACAATCTTATGCTGTAAGGTTTGATAACAATATATTATGTTGAAATGTTAAGGGTAATTTGTTAATACATAACGATTACCCTATACCTCATCATATACAAAATATATTAACTTTATAGTTCTTCTGCTCAACATCACACCCATTAAAATCATTAAATATTTTAATCATAATTTATAAATCGATATGTAAAATAAATTGTGAAGTAGTGGAGGTGGCAAGCGTTGGCCCAGTTGATTCACTTTTTTCATTTGTTACTTGAAAATATTGGATTCATTCATAGGCTATGAATAAACTTTTGAGACTCATCTTTAGAAGAATTTTAAAACAGTACAAATAAAATAGGCCTACATGTCTAATAATACATTTCCTTTATTTTTGTACAAATATTCATCCCAATGGGTTTTTGACAAACTATATATATTATTTACTCAAGTTTGGAGCAACTATAAAATGAGCAAAAATAAACCTAAAACTAGTTCACTCACATATATCAAAACCAAGCCTAATGTGAGCCTAAACCAAGTTCACTCACCTAAGTTAAAACCAAGCCTGATGGGAGCTTAAAACAAGTTCCCACCAAGCCTAATGTGAGCCTAAACCAAGTTCACTCACCTAAGTTAAAACCAAGCCTGATGGGAGCTTAAAACAAGTTCCCACCAAACTTAATATGTGTTTAGTAACGCCCTGCTTTATGAAGCTTGGTTAGCCAAGTTTGGAACAAGTATAAAATGAGCTTAAAATGAGCCTAAAACCAGTTCACTCACCCAAGTTAAAACCAAGCATAATGGGAGCTTAAAACAAGCTCCCACTAAACTTAATATGAGCATCTTTAATCAATGCAACTCTGGAGCACGTTAAAAATGAGTTCAGGACAAGCTTAGAGTGGGTTTGGTTATTTGAGTTTGGTGGGAGTTTGGTGTTTAAACTTGGAATGAGCTTGGGAGTGGGAGCTTGGAACAAGCTCATGAACTGCCAACTTCGATCTTTAAAACAACTCCAAACTAAGCCTATAGACTTGGCTTCCCAAGCTTAAACCAAGCTTGGTAGCTTGGCTTGTTGGACTTGGAACAAGTTTGGAACAAGCTCCCTGTGCTGTTGGGGTTGTATTTTACTATTAGGAGGTCAGTAAAAACTTAACAATTTTGAATATAATACTGGACAGCAAAACATCACTTTCACATGTTATTTGTACAAACTTGACTCCTTCACAACCTCCTATCAAACCTGACTCCTGTTGTAAACCTCTAAACACAATTTTCTAAAAGACGTCAGTACGTACGCGAGGAGACACACGTCAAGCTTCAAATAAAAATCATGAAAATCAGCGAAGGTTTTCATATTTAGTTTTTCCCACACTTCTTGCGCAAAAGAATAGTCTTCTTCAGAACACTGTTCATTGTTTAGTCTGTCAAAGAATGCATCACGGTCCGGCAATTTCGTTTGGTCAAACACCGCCGCAGAGGTGACAAAGTCATAAGGGTACACACGCCTTTACGACGTATCAGGTTGAAAAATGTTCTTTTGGAACAAGTTTAGATGACTTGGTAAATTCACTTCCCGACAGTGTACCGGCGAGTTTGGCTAAGCTAGAGGACATCAGGCGAAACGAATCAAGAAACCGAAGCCAAACCCTTCCCACTTTGATGGATATCGCAATGTACTTGTCGTTTGTACATGGCACGACTTTCACCATGCAGTCCGCTATGGTCGAAAGACTTGTACTAGAATAATACCCATTTACAAGTAAAGTTCAACATAATAATTATTATGTGTAAGAGATTATAATAAAGTTGTATTGAAGACAGAATAAACAAAACTAAGAAGACAAAAATAAACAATAACATTAAACATGTGATTAATTAAATTGACAGATAACAAGAAACAGTCTATAAGCAAAATTGCAATAGCCACATATAATCCCCCCTTAGTGTTAGCGAGAACTCAGACGAACCGGGGGATTGACTGCACGTCCAGATCGTGTGAACACCAAAGTTTTTTGAGGTGGCATATCCATTCTTTTAGGAGACTTTGATTGGTCACGTTTGTGCTCCAGTCTTTCAGTAGTCGAGTCGTTAAGAAGAAAAGCTGGTTTAAGCCGGTCAATGGAGATATTTTTCGTGCCTGTTGGAGTCTCAACAGCAAACCACTTGTCTGACCGTGAAACTACTAAGTATGGACCATTATAGACTGGTTGTAATGGTTTCCTTACAGCGTCATTTCGCACAAAAACGTGATTTGATGTCCGGAGATCTGGATGGAGAAAAATGTTCTTAGATGAATGGTATTTTGCTTCTATTGGTTTGAGTTCTTTCATTTTTCTTTTTAAATCATGAACAAGGTGTGGAACATCATAGGTGTCCTCCGTGGCTTGAAAAAGATCGCAAGGTAATCTGATGGATTGACCAAGTGTCATTTCTGCAGACGTAACATTGTAGTCCGGAATAATATATGACCTCAACCCAAGTAGCACTATCGGTAGCTTTCGTGTCCAGTCTGAAGTAAGTTGGGCAGTTAAGGCAGATTTCAGGTGTCGGTGCCATCTTTCTATTTTTCCATTAGCTGCTGGATGATATGCTGTAGTTTTGATGTGATGGATACCAAGATGTTTGGTTAATTCCCGGAAGAGGTTACAATCAAACTGTCTTCCTCTATCTGTTGTGATGAATTGAGGAACCCCAAATCGTGATATCCATGTGGAAAGAAGTGCTTCAGCTACTGTTTCCGCAGTAATGTCTTTGATAGGTGTTGCCTCAACCCAACGGGTAAAGCGGTCTATGATGGTCAGCATGTATGAAAATCCCTGAGAAGGAACCAAGGGTCCAACTAAGTCAACGTTAATGTGAGAAAAACGTCCTTCATTTGTATTATAAATTCCAATTTCACTGTTTGTGTGTTTCCACACCTTCGACTTTTGGCAAGCTACACATGTTTTAGCCCAGAGCCTGACATCTTTGTTGATGGAGGGCCAAACAAATCGTCTTTTAATAAGATCCAGTGTACCTTTGATTCCAGGATGTGCAAGGTTGTGGATAGAATCGAACAATTGTCTTCTAAACTGTTGAGGTATAAATGGTCTTAGTCTCCCAGTACTGATATCACAATCTAGGTACAACCCGTCAGATAGCAACATACTTTGAAACTTTAGTGAAGTTGTGTTAGACGTTTTAAGATTCTTGAGCTCAATATCTTGAGATTGCATTTCAGCAATTGCTTTAAATGAAACAGTTGAAGATAAATCAATTGCATTTAATCTTGACATAAAATCCGCTGGAATATTCTGTTTCCCTGGAAGATACCGCAGGTCGGTTGTAAATTGACCAATGAAATCCAAGTGGCGGAACTGCCTTGGACTACTTGCTTCAGACGGTTTTGTGAAGGCAAAAGATAGAGGCTTGTGATCCGTATATATTACGAAATTTCTTCCCTCAACAAGATATCGGAAATGTTTTACAGAGAGGTAAGCAGCGAGGAGTTCTCTGTCGTATGTACTGTATTTCTTTTCAGTTGGAGTAAGATATTTAGAGAAAAACCCAAGTGGTTCGAGATTACCATTACAAATCTGATGGAGGGAAGATCCTACAGCGAAATCAGAGGCATCGACCATGAGAGCTAGAGGAGCATCAGGAGATGGGTGCGCCAGCAGCGTTGCATTTATCAGCTGATCCTTTGCATCCTGAAAAGCTTTCTTGCATTCAGGAGTCCAGTTCAATTTACGTCTGTCGCGTTTAATAGTACCTTTGCACAAATCAAAAAGTTTTTGTTGAGTAGCGGCAGCGTTGGGAAGTGATCGCCTGTAAAAATTTATGAGACCTAGGAATCGGCGAAGTTCAAGAACAGTTTCAGGGAGTTTATATCTTACAATAGCATCTACCTTGTCAGGTAGAGGCAATATTCCATTTCGTGAAACCAAATAACCAAGGAATGGAATTTCACTCATTCCAAATACACTTTTTGCAGTATTGATATTGATATGATGTTCATTGAGCTTGTCAAAAACCCTTTTCAAGTGAGTAATGTGCTCATCCTCTGAGGAAGAGGCAACCAGAATATCATCCAAGTAGCAAAAGGTGAAATCCAAGTCTTGCAGAAGGGAGTTAATGTACCGTTGAAAGGTTTGGGCTGCATTTCTTAACCCAAATGGCATTTTAAGAAATTCAAATAAACCAAACGGTGTTATGACAGCGGTTTTTTGTATATCTTCATGAGCTATAGGAATGTGATGAAAAGCCCTTACAAGATCAATTTTAGAAAATATAGTTTTCCCATTTAATTGGCCATTAAAATCTTGCAAATAAGGAATTGGATATCTGCCAGGAACTGTTTTGGCATTAAGGGCACGGTAATCCCCACACGGTCTCCATGAACCATCACTTTTTGGTACCATATGGAGTGGACTAGACCAACAGCTTTTTGAAGGCCTACAAATACCTAAATCAACCATTTTGTGAAATTCGGCCTTTGCTAATGCAAGTTTTTTAGGAGATAAACGCCTAGCTCTTGAGGTCACAGGTTGGCCTGTTGTCTGGATTGAGTGAAAGACTGTGTCCTGAGAGATATGGAAGTCAGGGGTTTCTTTAAGTAAATTAGGATATTGAGAGATCAGTTTGGAATATTTCCTGTTTGGATCAAGAACTAAAACAGATTGTTGGGATGAGTGGTTTTGAAATCCTACAACAGACAATTGAGTCCTAGTATCTATTAACCTTTGGTTTTTAATATCAACTAGTAAACCAAAATGTGATAAAAAGTTAGCCCCAATTATCGGCTGGGTCACATTAGCTATTACGAAAGTCCAGGAAAATGTCCTTTTTAAACCCAGATCAAGTTTAATATTACGTTCCCCGTATGTTTTAATTACAGAACCATTCGCCGCATATAACTGTCTATTACTTACAGTGAGTTTATCTTTGGTAGCTGGAGGTAGGACTGATATGTCTGCACCTGAATCCACTAGAAACTTCTGACCACAAAGCAAGTTGGTGACAAAAAGGCGGCAGGATTTAAAGCCCCTGTCATCATTAGCCGCATTCAATGACGGGGCAGGAGGTTTTCCTGTTGGTAATGCCTGTTTGGTGAGAACAAACATGGTTGAATACATTTCTTTGCATTGTTGCCAAATTTGTAGTGATACCAGCACATTTCACTTTGATTAGGTACCTTCCCTTTTGAAAGATTCTCTCGTTTTGGTGTCGCAGGTACATTCTGTTTGCTTAACTTAATTAGACCATCAATTGATTGAGCTAGATCATTTACCTGTTTTTCTAAGAGTGCTATGCGGTCAGGTGATTGAGGACTAGCCCCTTGAGCACAAACATAAGTATCAGCAGTTGAAACTTCAGCTATTTGGTCTCCAATCTTGGCTAAATCATCTAGTGAATCAGTTTGAGAAGCTGCCAATGCAGTACGAATGTGGTTAGGTAAACGTTGCAAAAAAATCACTTTTAAGAAATTGTCAGTTACCTGAGTGCCTGCCAATGTCCTCATCTCACGCAGAAGAGTCGATGGTTTGTTATCTCTGAGACAAACTTCAGTTGTCAGTTTTTTCAGTTTGATGTGTTCCGAGATCTCATATTCCGCACATATCCTCTTCTTTAAGTCCGAGTAGGGAGTCGAAGATAAAGGTTTGGCGATAAAGTCTGTGAGTTTACTTGCTACTTCAGTGTCTAGCGAGCCCATTACATAATTGTATTTTGTAGTTTCTTTAGAGATTCCGTGTAGAGAAAATTGGCACTCAATTTGGTGAAACCACAACAAAACGTTTTTAGCCCAAAATGGTGGTATTTTTAATGAAACCGGCGATATATTCGTCTTGTCTGATGTATCAGGTAGAGATTCTTCTTGAGTACTCATTATTTTATTTCCACAAAAAAAAAATTTCAGCAGTAAAAATATACTCAGATTCAGAATAAGTTTCTTTACGGGGTCACCAATGTACTAGAATAATACCCATTTACAAGTAAAGTTCAACATAATAATTATTATGTGTAAGAGATTATAATAAAGTTGTATTGAAGACAGAATAAACAAAACTAAGAAGACAAAAATAAACAATAACATTAAACATGTGATTAATTAAATTGACAGATAACAAGAAACAGTCTATAAGCAAAATTGCAATAGCCACAGACTTTTTATGATAAAATTTTTGTCATAGTTCGACATGTTGTAATGGTAAACAGGGATAAAGTTCACTGTGGAACACCACAAGTTACATTTGCTGCACAAAACGTACCGCATAGCGCCTGTAATGTTACAATGATCGACCACCTTGATACACGTGTTCCTATCGTTAAACGGTCTATTGCATAGCTCGCAAGCTGTGGTGGATTCAAAACGAGCATTCTCTTCGTCAGACAAAGGATTCAGTGGATCATAGATAGTGTACAGTTGTTCGACGAAAGTAGCCAATTGTTGCATGTGAAGCATGAAAGATTGGGCGGCTTTAGGTCCACGATAGACTACCGGCTCTGTACTTATTCCTACCTCGAGTAGTTGGATTTCATGGAACATGGATTTCACAAGTGTACAGTACAGGTTCGGCTCGTGACACTGGTACAATCCGTCGGAACCTACGATCAGAACGAGGGTAGCTTCAAAATCGGCTACAACGATCACCGGGACAGAAATTTGATATTCAAACTCTTTGAACCGGAGGACGTTTTCACCCGGTTTCGGGAGGCGTGTGTTGGCCAACTTAAAGTTTTTACATAGCCGTAAGTGCTCTTCAAGCCAAGCCTTAGGGTCGCCGCATCGCCGAACTTTGCGGTGCATTCAGCACCTTTTACAAATTACTATTTGATTGAGCCCAGCAGCCACTTGCGGTCGAATCAACTTGGCAAAGTCCGTAATGCACACGTAGTGCGCATTTTCATCAGACTCACGGTATAACAACAGGTCTATGTGGACGTCCTTCTCGTTGACGACCCTCGATGGCGTTATTTCGCAACCGGGCGACAACTCGAAGACATTGACAGACGTACCCGGATTGTTCGCTTCAAATTTTGATATGGCCAACACTGTGACGGCCACTGAAATCATAACGTTCTGGTAGTCTACAAAATCATTTTCACTTAAAACCGAGTTCACATCAACATGGGGTAGGTGTTTGAAGAGGACTGCATACATGAAACATTTCGAGTCAGTATTATGAATGTTTATTGTTGCTTTCCTTTGAGTTATACGTTTGGCTAAAGGGGTATAGGCTTTCCCAGTCGGTTTTTCAAAACTAAATCTACTTACACGTACAGACAATGTTGACGCGAGATCTAGACTCCATCCAGTGACTTTGGATTCAAAGTCTTCCTGTTCGACGAGAGGCTTGACGGTGTCTTGAGCGAGGGTCTCTGATAGGTCGTCGCCTCCGGAGTAGACTGTTTTTGTTGAAGTCTTGAAGTTGAATTCTTCTTTGATGTTTTCATGTTGACGATTGAAGATTAAAAGGAGGACGATGCTAAATTTTAATGCAGATGTTGTTTGCAGTTCGTCGCGTAGTGTCCTCTCCACGACCGGAAGTGCAACGCTCAGAAAAGGTCGGCTATCTTTGTAGTGTGAATTGGGATTTTCAATGGTATAATCCCTGCCGCTCAGCAAACCTCTCTTGATGTAAAATTTAAGTCTTAGTGCTCTACCGTTGTTACTGCTGGTGGTGGCGATGGTGTTGTAGATGATGTGGGTGGTGACCGGGGACTGCCATCCTTTTCCTGTTGATAAGGCTCTGCTGCTGCTGGTGGTGACAATGCTGTCGATGATGAGAGTTGTGACCTGGCTGGGACTGCGGATCTTCTCTCCTCGTCGAGGCTCTGGTGCTGCTGCTGGTGGTGACGATGGAACGGGTGGTGACCTGGGACTGCGTTGCCGGATCTCCTTTCATCGTCGTGGAGGAGATGGAGATTCGTCGGAAGAGGAGGAGGACGAGTGTTTTCTGCGAAAGCGTTTCGAGTAGACTTTTGTGGCCAAACACATTTGTTGATGACGCACTAATGCTTTTTCACTGATAAAAGAACATTCGTCACAAATACTACACTTTATAAAGTTCATAGTTGGTGTTGTTACCACCCTGCGGATCCGGTGAACTGTGATGCCTGACGAGAGCTCCGCCGCCCTTTTATCTACACCCGGTGACCTCGTGGGTACCCCTTGACATCCTTTTACCGACATACTTTTGAAGCCATGGCACACTTAAACTCCCTTGACATAAATTCACTAACATACTTTTGAAATCCCTAGCCATGACACACTCACCTACTTTGGACTCCCTTGACATCGTTTTACCGACATACTTTTGAAGCCATGGTACACTTAAATCAAATCTAATCAAAGCAAAACTTCCTTTATTCATGAAATGCACAAAGTACATTGAATAGAGTCAATAAAGTTAAATTATAAAGGTCTTAAAAACTATCAAGGTACTTTAATAGTAATTGATTACATTCTCTTACATTCTTATACTTCGAGATTTTGCTCAGTATTTCAAAATTCATCAATCGAGTACAGATAAAGTTGAATAAGGTATTCTTTTAAGTCCTTGCTAAATTTATTAAAATTTGGTTCATCAAAAATTTGTTTGGGGAGGTGGAATAAAAATTTGTTACCTATGAAGTCAGTCTTCTTGTCATAATAATTTAAATTGTGTCTCTCCACCCTCCTGTGCAATTAATTTCATGTTGTACTTGTGTTCTTACCTACTTTAAACTCCCTTGACATCCTTTTACTGACATACTTTTGGGGCCATGGCATAATTACCCACTTTAAACTCCCTTGACATCCTTTCTAATCGTTATTTCCATGAGCTACTTCTTTGACATACTTTTGTTGCCATGACTTACTGACCTCCTTGACACCATAACGCTTTACAATGTGGATTAACAGGACACCTTTCATTATTGTCCTTGTCCTACACTGGTGCTTATAAGTTTGCAGGACAACTGACTGAGCTGCACAGTTTGCTTCAAGAACTCAACGCAGCTACAAGCATCAGGTAAACGTTTTTCTCAAGTTTGTGCACAGGCTGTCATGGTTTAGACCATCTTGCTTACACTATGTACACAATTTAAAAGATATTTATAAAATTTGTACACAGAGATCTGTTCAGTTGTTGAGAATCTACACTTGTTAAATGCACTAAGGGTTTTTCTGTTGAGAACTCGATTTTTAACGGATTTTAAATTTTTTTCCGCCGAAAATTGATGAGGACTGGAAATAAAGATGCCATGCACGCTCTCACATTTCCCGTTAAAATAACATTGGGATTGAATAAAACTTTTTTTAAACATCTGTTAATGTACAGCTGTAAATAATTTAGTTTTTGATCATTGATGTTCACAATATTGGATCGATAGGATGTCATTGAACTAAACCTACTAGGATGTCATTTGAACTAAATCTTATATTCTAAAACAAGCTCCATTTGCATGGGCAAACTTTTTTTTCGCTCCAAGGACTTTTGATTTTTTTGGTTGATTATGGTTTTTTTTGGCCACCAAGAATTGATTGGAGCTGGTCCCATAGCTGGGAAAAATCTGGTTTTCGCACTAGAGCCCTTTAAAGTTCCCATGTTATCCTTATGGAGTGTTCATTAATTGAACAAAAATCAGCTGATAACTGTAGATATGTGTTATATCTTTAGGGCCATTTGCACAAATAAATGATAAACCGGATTAAATATAATCTAGATTAATTCAGTTAAAATCAGATGGAGATGTAAGATTAACACCTCGCCCCGTGTGGCTGGCACCACGTGCGCGGGGCGGGAATTGTCGTCCTTCTCCCATGCCAACAACCTTGCTTCAGTGTGAGCCCATTTACGTACCGGAAATGACGTCATGAAATTTGACATAAAATAGACGCCTAGACAACTTCTGATGACTTTTAAGCAACATACAACCAATTACTTAGTAACTAAACAAAATATACAAAAATGCTTCCGCAATTTTGGTATGCAATTATATTGATTTTCAGCACTCAACGTGTTAAACTATGCATGTGCAACTGACTTTTAGATTAAACTTAGGTTTAAACTGAAGATCAGGTTTAAACTAAAATGGTGCAAACGGCCCTTAATGGAAAAATTATACCAAAGTGCAGCACCGTTTGACTTGGCGAGTGAGCGATGCGAACGAGCTTTTTTTGAGATCGAAAGTAATAATTTTACCGAGCTTAAGCTCGGTCACCCTGGTACTATTGTATTAAAATGATTTGCTCATTTTCAAGCACACTAGCATATGTTTATTTTTAAATTTACTAAAGGCTAGTATAGTAGTTAGCCTTATCGAGTTTTTTTAAGTTAGTCTTATCATACCCCCATTGATACAACTATATAGTGTTATTATTTCAAAGAGTATATTTTTTACTCACCAAGTTATACAACGATGTTGACGGGTACAAATAAAATAGACATTTTTTATACATATTTTAATTGAATAAATTAAGTAACTCCTCATCGTCCAATGGTATCCGGACGATGAGGAGTGATTTAGAAACAAATCATCAAGACCTAGTAGGGGGTGTTTTCTTCAAAATCCTCTTCATCGCTACTATTTTCATCAATGGCCGGCGACGGCGGTGGTGATGCAGGATGCAGGGGCCTCGCCGATGTCCCGGCTTATCCGGATGGCCCGGGCTGCGGGGACTGGGCGGCCGGGTCAATTACCGTTGCGGGAGGCGTGGCGTCGGCGGCGGACTGGTCGTCGTCCTCACTCGTCCTTGCTCTTTTTGTTTATTTGTTGGGACGACCCTCCCAACAGCCGGCGGGTCCCTTTTCTTCTTTTCAATGATCTTATACCTCTGGGTGATTTCATTTTTGAAGACGGCGGCCATTAGAGTCGCTGTAACAATAGACGCGTATAAGAAATGTGTTTCCACATTCGAGTGCATTTATTGTTTCACCGTTGCATATACAAAAATTTTTAAATTTGTACACAGAGCTCTGTTCAGTTGTTGAGAATCTACACTTGTTTAATGCGCTAAGGGTTTTTCTGTTGAGAACTCCTCCTACGATTTTCAACGGATTTTAAAGTTTTTTTTCCGCCAAAAATTTATGAGGATCAGACTGAAAATAAAGGCGCTATGCACCATTACGCTCTCCTATTTTCCTGTAAAAATAATATTGGGATTGAATAAAACGTTTTTAAACATACGTTAATGTACAGCTGTAAATAATTTAGTTTTTTTTTATCATTGATGTTCACAATATTAGATTGATTGGATGTCATTGAACTAAGATATACCTTTTATAATGATTTGCTCGATTTCAAGCAACAAATAAACTTGTATATTTTTATTTATTTTAGAACTTACTAAAGGCTTGCATAGTGGTTAGCCATATTTAAACCCACATTGCTACAAGTATATAATGTTATTGTTCGCAAAAGTATATTTTTTTATGCACTTAAATCAAGTATGATTATACGACGATGTTGCCGGGTACAAATAATGTAGATATTTTTGTATACATAATTTTAATAAAACAATTTAAAAAGATCCTCATCATCTAAGGAATGATATCAGGAAGATGAGGACTGATTTAAAAATAAATCATCAAGACCTAGTATATCGTTTTCTTCTTCTTCTTCATCACTGCTAATCTCAACAATGTCTGGCAGTGGCGGCGGTGATGTGGGATGCAGGAGAAGGGGCTTCGCCGCTGTCCCGGCCAATCTGGATGGCCCGGGCTGCGGAGACTGGACAGCCGGGTCATGTGCCGTTGCGTGAGGCATGGCGTCGGCGGCGGACTGGTCGACGTCGTCGTCCCTCATCCTTGCTCTCTTTAATGGGATGAAACTCGCAACGACCGGCAGGTCCCTTTTCCTCTTCTCGATAATCCTATATCTTTGTGTTATCTCATTTTTAAAGGTTGCTAGCTGTAACAATAGACGAACATGATAGGGTTTCTTCCTCTACAAGTTTTATGAAAAGTACTGGTTCGATTTTCTTATTTTAATCCTAAAGATATCTGAAAGTTGTGAAACGCGCCCCGCACTGACATATCAAAAGTTTGTTTCCTTTGTATATGCACATTCAAGCGCATTTATTGTTTCACCGTTGCACATACAGGTAAAGTATAGTTGTTTATCAAAATCAAGCGGTTAATTTTTTTATACAATACAGAAGTTGTGTTCACATCTAATTGATGGCATCCAATTTATTCAATGTTTCAATAATAGTACACACTGAAAAAACACGTGTGTTTGCAGCTTGACAGATTTTTTAGATGTTAAACCTAATACCAATGTTATTTAGATGGAAGATTTTAAAGTTTAATTTGACTTTAGCTTCTTATTGTACGTTCGATTCTCGTCATTTTTTTGACTGCAGGAAACATTAGCGGACCCCGCAAACTTAACAAAAAAGTCCAATCGTAGATCACACGTGGAAATTTAGTTTTAACACTACGTACATAATCACTTGCTTGCAAGTACTTGTTTTGATGGTCTACTGCACAAACCTTATTTCCTCTGTACACTATGTATGGATATGTCATGGGACAGTCGAATATTATATGGCAAGGGTTTGCAAAAGATTAAGAAATAAAAAAAATTTGTTTTACTTATTATGTGACTGAACACACATTTGTAAATTTTATTTATAAACTAACTAAATTATAACTAATTCCCAGCATTAAGTTCAACCAATTTTATTTTTAAGTACCAGTAAACTTAGTTAATAAACACTATCGTCAACCATTTCTTTTCATTGTAAATGTGTTTTTTTAGGATGGCGGAATTTCATGCAAAACTGGACAGTCTGGAAGTCTCAAAGGGTCCCCTCCGAGCAAATATCACGGATCTCACAGACCCCGCAGGGTACGAAATCACAGCTGCTAGATTGCATCAACACCGAGAGTACGGGACATCAGTCATCCTGGATATTTTAATCAACAACCAACCGCATATTATTTTTTGCCGAAAAGGTTTAGTCAGAATCTAACTCCTGTGGAGGTTGAAAACTTGAAGTCTGGGAATTTTAGAATAAAATGCACTGGCATAACTGGTAAGTCGCCTAGCGTGGCGATCTTTCATGTAAACATGTGAATTTAAGTCATTTTTAAGCATTTTTAAGCAGTGGGGTATTTATAGACAGTCCTTATACTAATACTAATACCACTGATTCAACTATAAAAAGCAATAAGTTGAACAATTCACTTGGTGTAATTAACAGTGAGCATGCTATAAATTTAGAATATAATTGTATAATCTGCAATACTGATCACAATTTGACAGATAAAAATTTGGATTTTAAGTGGCCTGTGTGTAGGGAAGCATTTAATAATAAAGAAATTATTTGGCTTATGCATATTAATATTCAGGGGGGTGTTGTAGGTAAAATTGATGAACTTAATGTATTATTAATGAATTCAAATATTTTAATTGCATGCTTTAATGAGCACTGGCTTACAGAAGACAACATATATTTATTTAACACTATTCCTGGTTTACACTGGCTTCATATTATTGCAGAGATTTGTTAATTCATGGCGGTTCTTGTATTATAGTAAAAGATCATTTGAATTTTGTTGAAAGAAATGATCTTTGTATTTATAATGAGAATGCAATTTTTGAAGCCTCGTGTATTGAAATTCCTACTTTAAATAGCATAATAGGTTCTTTTTATAGAACTCCTTGTAAGAGTAATTTTGATACGTTTTTTTGATAAATTTGAATCTTTTTTTAGTGAATTTCCCTATAGGGAATACGCTATTACGGTAGTAGTCACGGTAAGACCTAAGCCCGGGACCATGATACTTTTTCGTTTTGAGGTCCCTAGAAGCCAAAAACACCGTTCGTTCAAATTGATATATATGTATATATATATATCTATGTGTCCGTGAACACGATAACTTTTGAACGGAACCTCCGATTTTGATGAAATTTGGTACAGGGGTGTAAGCCAGCGCCTACTAGGTTGAGTTCGCGAACCAGAATGATCGGACCATGGGAACGGGGTTTTATGGCGTTTCAAAGGGGTCAAAAATGGGTTTTTGGAATTTTTGGACCTTAATTTTTAAAATTCATCAATTTTAACTGAAACCATTTAAAAGAGCTTAAAAAAACAAACAATTTGGTATTTTGAATTTTTATCATAGCATAACTGGTTACGGGGAAAATCCAAAAATGTGTTTTTCATGTTATTCTTATAGGAAATCAAGAAACCCTGTATCTTGCTTATTTATTGACATAACTTAATCAAATTTGGTAGATACATTATCTATATAAGGTTTAACTTATACTTGCTTACAAAACCCATTTGGCGTCAAACCTACATACTCACCCCCATGGGGTTTATGGGAAAAATAAAAAATTCCCAGAGTTTGATACAATTTTTGCTTACATTCACCAAGTATTGATTAAATTAGATTTTCTAACAACACCCAATGGCAGCAAACCTACATACTCGATCCTATGGTGTTTTTCATGGGGAAAGTAAATAATCTGAAATTCCATTGGAAATTCGCTGAGTACGCAGGTCTGCTGCGACGGGGGTATTTAATCTTATTAAATAATGAAATTAAGTCTAAGTCAGTTTATTTATCAGGATATTTTAATATTGACAAATGGATATCAGTAAAACTCCAAACCAAAAGGAAATGTTTTTAAATTTACTTGAAACGTATGGACTTACTATAAATTTTACATCACCAACTAAAATAACTTTAAACACCAAGACATGTATTGATAATGTAATAACCAATAAATTTAGAACTGGGCCAATACATTAAAACATGAATTTAGAGTTAGGTTTATCTGACCACAGATCACTCTTCTTATCATTAAGCACATATTTAGTCCCTCATGTAAAGTCTAAGGTTGTTAATAAAAGTAGAGTTTTTTCAAAGAGGAATGTAAACTTTTTTCTGGATAGTTTAAGTAGTACAGTTACTTTGATACTTTGATACTTTATTTGAAACACCGACGCACTCTGTGGTGCGTATTTTAAGGTGAGTATGACTGAAGGGATGAGTGTGATGATTGTGATGGATCAGATGAGGTGTAGCTTTGTTACTGACAAATATCAGCTGTTTTATTTGTCAGGATCATTAATTAATAGCCCAATGACCAAAGGCAGCTGGGTCCAGTATCGAACCATCAAAAAGCACTAACTTTTCTCAGGATCGAACCGGCTACCTTCTGATTCAAAGGCGAGCTCTTTAACCACTCTTGGAATGTAAAACACTGCATTAATTTAGATGCTAATTATGACTGTTTTTTTTTTGCAAAATTATAAACAAATTTTTGATAGTTAGTTTCATTCTAAGAAATCTGTTAATGGAAAAAACAATTATTGGATAACTACTGGAAAAAAGTGTCTAGTGCAAAAAAGAGAGTGCTTGGCAAAATGGCTAGGAAGTCAAATGATTTGGGTTTCTTATCCTATGTTAGTTCTTATAAAAAAATTTTTTAAGGCAGTTGGTAAAAAAGCAAAGAAGTTGTATAATTGTGATATAATAAGGAAATCAGAGAACAAGACCAAGGCGGAATGGTCGATTGTTAGTAATGAGCTAGGATTAAAGAAAAGCATTCAAAATTTTCCTGATTTTTGTGGAGAAAATAAAGTGATTTCTGATGGTAAAGAAATATCTGATGGTTTCAATAAAAAATTCTCGAATATACCACAATTATTAAAACTGCTCCCCTCAAATTCTCATGCTTTAAATTTAATGCAAAATAAAATTCAGTGCGGAAAAGAGTTTTCCTTTTCCTTAGTTTCTGCTGTTGAAGTTAAGAGTGTTATAAATTCTTTGAAGAATTAAAAATGTGCAGGTTGGGATGAAATTCCTCAAAATATAATGAAAATTAGTACTGAATCGATCTGTAGGCCATTTACTTTCATTATAAATCAGTCTTTTGATTGTGGATTGTTTTCGTCTAAACTAAAATATGCTGAAGTAAAACCATTGTACATAAAGGGGAGAAAGGATATTTTTGCTAACTATCGTCCTATATCAATATTACTTTGTTTTTCAAAAGTCTTTGAGAAAATTGCATCAAATCAAATTATTAATTTTTTGGAAGAAAATAAATTTTTTGTAAAGGAACAATTTGGTTTTCGAAGAGGACAAAATTCTGTTTCGGCTATTGCTGATTTTGTAGATCAGGTTGCCGCTGCCTTGGATAGATCGCAGAGCACTTTAGGGGTGTTCTGTGATCTAACCCAGGCTTTTGATTGTGTTCAACATGATATACTTTGTGAGAAACTTAAATACTATAATTTTAGTGACTCAGTGGTGTCTTGGATCAAATCATATTTGTCATCCTGTTATCAAAGGACAATAGTGTATAAGGATAACTTCAAATATATTTCAGATTGGTGTGAAATAAAATTTGGAGTACCTCAGGGTTCAATTTTAGGTCCACTACTATTTTTGTTGTACATAAATGATTTACCGGATAATGTATCGCCAAAACTTGTTCTTTACGCAGATGACACCTCAGCGATTTTTAATGCAAACTCAAACCATGATTTAAAATTTATATTTCAACATGCATTTAAAGAATTACTTAATTGGTTTTCAGTAAATGGGTTATTGCTCAACAATTCTAAAACTGAAATAGTTAAATTTCAAACTGCTCAAAGTAGGGATAACTCTAAATACAAATTTTCGTTTAAAGGACGTTCTTTCTCAACTGAAAACTCTGTCAACTTTTTAGGATTAGAAATTGATTCAAATTTAAGTTGGAAAGCCTGTGTTAGTAAAATAATTAAAAGGTTAAATTTAATCTGTTTTCAAATGATTATTCTACGTGAAGTAATTGATACTCCAACAAAATTTATGGTTTATTATGGTCTTTTTTATCCTGTTATAAGTTATGGCATTGAATTATGGGGGGCATCTTCTCTTTTTGATCAGGTATTTAAAATGCAAACAAAGTTCATTAGAATTATGACTTTTTCTTCAAAAAGAAAATCTTGTAAATCTTTTTTTAAAGAATTTGGTTTGTTAACTGTTCCCTCACTATATGTATTTAAATGCTTGATATTCTTGAGAAATAATTTGGAAAGCCTGGAAAATACAGAACATGAACATGGCTATAATACACGGTTTTGCAAGGATTTTCAGTATCCAAGACATCGCTTAACCCTATTTCAAAAAACCCCGCTGTATATGGGAAGGAAGCTTTTTAACCATTTGCCAAGCACGTTGAAAAAAAATTAGGGAAGAAAAGTTTAAAAGAGAGTTAAAATCGTTTTTAATAAATAAAATGTTGTATTCAATTGGGGAATTTTTTGTTTAGAAAGATGCTTTTATTGTTACTATTATTTTACTTCAATTTATGTCTAGGAAAATGTGTAGAGCAATTTACTTGAAGTTAGTTTTAAGGTTTATTGTCGTATTGTCTTGTGTTTAAGTTTTTGACAATGTCTTATGTTCTGTGCTAGCTCTGCTAGCATTGTAAGAACGAAATTTAAGGACAATAAAGTGATTCTTATTCTTGTAAGAAAATACCCCCGTCGCAGCAGACCTGTGTATTCAGTGAATTTCCAAAGGATCTTGAGATTTTGTATTTTCCCCATAAACACCATAGGAATGAGTATGTAGGTTTGCTGCCATGGGATGTTGTTAGAAAAATTTTTTTGTTAGAAAATGTAATAGGTAAGGTAAATATCAAATTGTACCATTATTCGACACTTTAAAATTTTCCCCATAAACCCCATGGGGAAAACATCCTACATGTATGTATTATTGCCGCTATATGGGCGTTGCAAGCAAATATCAGTTTAACACTACCTAGTGAATGTACATTCTAAATTTTATCCAGTTATTCCAATAAATAAGCGAGATACAATGTTTTGTTGATTTCCCATAAGATTAACATTGGAAACCTATTTTTAGCTTTTCTCCGTAACCTGTTAAGGAAAGTCAAAAATTCAAAATACTAAATTGTTTGTTTTTTTAAGCTCTTTTAAATGGTTGTAGTTCAAATTGTTGAATTAAAAAAAATTAAGGTTCAAAAATGCCAAAAAACCATTTTTGACCCCTTTGAAACCCCATAAAACCCCGTTCCCATGGTCCGATCATGCTGGTTTACAAACTCATGAAAATAAACCTGGTCCCACACCTTCATACCAAGTTTCATCAGAATCGGAGGTCCCCTTCAAAAATTATCAGTATATATATATATATATATATATATATATATAGGTAAAAATAGGTATATATATATATATATATATATATATATATATATATATATATATATATAGATACTAGCTGTTTCCCATCACGGCTTCGCCCGTAATTGAATATATTATTTAGGTAATAAAATCTTTAAAAGATTAACAATATCTTCTTTCATAAGAATGATATTGAAACAACAAAGTACTGTGAGTTGAGCTCTGAAGGAATTTTGCAAAACATTTTCTCAATGAGAACCAATGAGCAAAAAAGAACAACCATGTCAAATTTCAACCCCGTAGGCCCTACAGTAATTTTAAAATCATATAGGGCGGACCCCTAGAGAACTTAAAAAACTATATTTCTCAAACTGTTTCTTAGTAAACACCTATTAGCAAAACGGAACATAAACGTTAAATTTCAACATCGAAGGATTTATGGTAGTTTTGAGGATTTGTGGGAGGAAGCCCCTGGATTAATTTTGAAGTCCTATGGGGCGGAGAACTAAAGAACTTCGAAAACTATATTTGCAAAACCGTTTCTAAGTGAGCACCTATTTGCAAAACGGAGCATCCACGTTAGATTTTAATCCCTTAGCATACATGGTAATTTTGAGGTTCTATGGGGTGGAGCCCTAAAGTAAATTTGCTAAATTGTTTCTTAGTGAGCAACTATGAGAAAAGAGGAACGTCCATGTCAACTTTCAGCCCCGTTGGCCCAGAGTAATTTTCAAGATTTGTGGGACAGAGCAATCAAGAATTTCAAAATATATATTTGAAAAACCTTTTCTTAGTGAGTAACCTACCTATGAGCTAAGAGGAACGTCCATGTCAAATTTCAACCCCGGAGGCCCTAAAATGTTTATAAAATCCTGTTTGGCAGAGCCCTAAAGAACTTCGAAAACTATATTTGCAAAACCGTTTCTTAGTAAGCACCCATGAGCAAAGAGGAATGTCCATGTAAAATTTCAGCCTCCCGAAGGCCCTAATTTAATTTTGAAATCCAGTGGGGTAGAGCCGAAAAGTGTTTTAAAAACTATATTTGCAAACCCTTTTCTTAGTGAGTACCCATGTGCAAAGGGAATCCTCCATCTTATTCAACCCCGTGGGCCCTAGAGTAATTTGAAAGTCCAGTGGGGCGGGGACTTAAAGGGTTTCAAAACTATATTTGCAAAATGTTTCTTAGATTAGATAGATAGTACCTATGAGCTAACAGAATCGTCCTTGTCAAATTTCAACACGTAGGCTATACAGTAATTGTCAGCTTCTTTGAGGTAGAGCCCTAAGCAATTTCGAAAACTATAATGGTAAAACAGTTTCTTAGTGAGCACCCATGAGCAAAGAGGAACGTCCATGTCAAAAATTTCAACACCGTGAATGCCCTAAAGTAATTTTGAAATCCAGTGTGCCCGAGCCCTTAAGTACTTTAAAAACTATATTTGCAAAACCGTTTGTTAGTACTGTACCTATGAACAGTAAAAAGCATATAGTAATAAAATACGAAATAAAGTGCACTTAATACAACCAAAATGCACCACACTAAAAGTAATACAGTACACTCTCGTTCATCGGAACTAATGTGGCGGACGGCCGGTTCGGATGTCAAAAACTTCCGATGAAGCGGAGTCCGTCGTGAGTCATCATTTCCGCCCGTGCGGGTGACCTATTGTGATTGTATTCACTCTTGTTTTTAAGATAACACATGAGATTTTATGAAAATAAGGCACTCAAACTTTGAACATGGCAACAATGAACCTATAGGAATAAAAACAACGCAGGAAATAAAGATCCAAAATCGTTATTCTCATATTCCACATTCATGTTCTACTCATATTCCAGCAGGCAACTGACTTCCACGTAACACAGGTGCAGTCGCGACGCGAGACAGACTGAATGACAGTTTGGGAAGCGGTCGAAACGGAAGTTCACTTCCTGCCCCCTTCCTCTTTCTATTGTTGTGCGAATACTCCACGGCCTCGTAAATCACATCGATGTGTACGGATTATGGAAAACGCCTGATGACGTTTGATGCAAAATGTGATACTTCACTGTTGTGCGGATAGAACGAATGGAAATTGAAGGCGCTAAAACGGAAAAATTATTTATTTCGTAAGAAAAAAAATTAATGATATCCAGATTTTCAGTTCCGATGAAGCGGAGTTCCGATGTCGCCGAGTCCGATGAACGAGAGTGTACTGTAGTACATCAGTCTAATCTTGACAATGACAAACATAAATAAACATTATATCTCACACCTGGTTACTTCTATGGTTATAAGCATTTTCTTGAATGAATCATCATGTGGCAGATGTAAACAAACCTAATTCAATTTCCATAATCATATGTTAGAATACAAAAATGTTGTTTTCATAAGAATAACATGGTAACTTTGAGGACGTCTAGGGCATAGCCCTTTGTGAATATTAATATGAAAATATTCACTTTCCTATTTTGAGCCTAAAGAATGAGTATACCAAATTTCAGCACTCTAGCTAGTCGGGAAGTTGGAGAATTAGTGATGAGTGAGTGAGGGCTTTGCCTTTTATATATATTTTTAGATATATATACATATATATGAAAATGAACGAATGGTGTTTTTGGCTTCTGGGGACCTCAAAATGAAAAAGTAAAGCGGTTCCGGGCTTAGGTCTTACCATGGCTACTACCGTAATAGCGTATTCCCTATAAGGAAATTCGCTAAAAAAACATGATATAAATGTCTTATGTTCTGAATAATAGTTTGATTTCTTACCTGGGCTAACCGCCATGTTGACAGCTTCGAAAATCTCGAAACTCATACTTTCTTCACACTTGTACTTATTCCTAACATAGTTTAAAGCTTCCCTCCCTTCACACTCACTCTTAAAGTCAAACAGAACTAGGAAGCGAGACATACTGATACATCTGCAACAATTGAAATGAAGTTGAAACTAACAAA
Source organism: Neoaliturus tenellus (assembly GCA_030545055.2). NCBI lineage: Eukaryota > Metazoa > Arthropoda > Insecta > Hemiptera > Cicadellidae > Neoaliturus > Neoaliturus tenellus. The sequence continues at coordinate 225,965,682 of CM061533.1, forward strand.
TAACATTTGACTTGGAAACAAGTAGGGGTGGGCGAGTAGTGGTTTTACGATTCGAGTCGAGTCGAGTCGAGTATTGCATCAACTACTCGGGTATCGAGTCGAGTCGAGTAGTAGTGTGAAAAAGTTTAAAATGAGATTTTAAAAATAATATTAAATAATAAAAGTAAAAGTATTATTAAATTCATCTTTATGCATGAGAACACTGAAAGATAACATCAATTTAGGGTACGACAATAAGAACTACTTAGATAAAAGTTGATAAAAAAGTAAGTATATTTATTTACAGTTTTCCTCTTACAATGTGTAGTACAAATCAATTTCTGAGAATTAGGCTTAGGGCCTAAGTAAAAAATTTCCTCAACAACAAAATTAGGGATGGATGGGAATGGATTTTTAGTTCGGGACGGGAATTTTTATTTCCCGTCCAATTTCGGGACGGGATTGCTCTCCTCGACGCTATCAGGAAATATTCGTTTTGACTTTTATCTGAGTGTCGTATAAAGAAAAATGAATGTTAAATATCAACTGGTTCTGTTTCCAAACTGTTCCACTTGTTTTTGTATAAGTTACAATGAACCTCCTTTAGTTGAAAAGATTTTAAATATCTAATTTTTATATTTGCAGTATACAATAAGATAAGGATACAGTACAAATTTTCTTGTAACCAAAAAAATTAAAATCAAATCACTAAACAATATACATATAAAAATGTCCATTAAAATTTTATAAAAGTTTTGTTGAATGAAATATTAAACGTTTTGTACAAAGAATTAACAGAAAAATTATGTACATCAAAATATAGATTAAAACAAATGGAAAAATTGTAAAGAAAACAAAACTGCATTCCATAAATAGGCCTAAGGCCTGCTCAGTATAATAAACAAAAAAAACAAGAAATTGAAATTATAATAAATATTAACACTAAGGAATGAAGTGGTTCAACAAACCAACGCCATTTATAACCCCAATAAATGTTCTTTTTTTACTTATTGATTTAACTGAGACAGGTTCTTACTTAGAGATTTTCATAAAAATTGAACTTTGAAAATATACACTATTAGACCTAATTATTTTTATTTCTATGTATTCATTTACCTATTTTTTGCTATATTAAAAAAGGAGTGTATGATGAAAAATCAATAAAAAACAATGAAGGTTTTAAGTTATGAACCTCAAAATCTAATAAATGTATTTGTAATGTTTAATGAAAAAAAAAATATATTTAATGGGATTTGAAGTTTTTCATTTAAAAATTATATTAAATTATAATAAGATACTTTTAACATTATAAAACAAAAATTCAATTAAAGATTGATTTATTTAACAACACTTTGCCACTTTCCTTTAGGAAAGTCACACAACTTTGGTTGACGTTTTGTTTAATTTGTAAGAATTAGACGAATTAAACGAGCCATTACTTAGTTTTCTACGACAATTGGTTCAGAAAGTAGCATTTAGTACTAGGAGCCAAAAACACCAATCTTGAATAAATTACTGCCGGGCGTCGAACAATAGATAAGCTGAACAATAGATCGGAGTGGCCGTGTTTTTGTGCTCGTTAGCGAGATCGCCGGCCGCCAGACGTAAACAACTATTGTCACGGCTGCGGGCGCGCGCCGCCGGGAGTGACGACGACTACTCCACTCGATTCTCGAGTATTTGCAACTACTCGACTCGAGTTCGAGTAGGACTAATTACCCGAGCCACTACTCGAAACTCGAGTACTCGCCCACCCCTAGAAACAAGATGTTACTGACCATTGATGGGCGCCGACTTTCAAAAATTATTTGGGGGGCTCGATGAAAGTAGGAGAAATTAATAACTCTCCTATTAAAAATTTCTTTTTATCATTCTGCACGAAATCAGCCGGTTTTTCGTTCTCGCAATAGTACCAAAACCAAATCTTTTTTGTCCTAGTGACTGAAAAATCATCTGGAGAATTTTTTAGGTCCTAGGACTGAAAAGTCAGTTGTTTGCTAAGTGTATTAATATTGATTTATTAATGTTGAGGAGCATAAGTTTGAAATTCAAACGTTATAAAGAGCATTGTTTGTAAATAACAGAAATGTAAACACTGCATATAACTTATTTTGTAAATATAAAATCGAAAATACAACTTTATACGAGTACTTAATATTTTTAACGATAAAAAGTCTAATTTCGCATTATGATAAAAAACGTTGTTCATCACTCGGAGCAAAAGTGACTTTTTGATGCTTAATCGTTTTTAAAACCTCGGGTGCGTCTCGTTTTTAAAACACGATTGCGCACCAAAAAGACCCACTTTTGCTCCTAGTGATGAAAACTACTATAATAATTAATAATAAAAATTTTTAGGTTCATATAAACTTTGTTTTAACTTATTTTATAAGAGTGTTTTATATATAAAAAACAACGAACCCTTGTTTGCTAATAATAACAATAGTACGTCATTCCATCCAAAATCAAATACTTTTTATTTGTAACTCTGTCCACCGAATGCCGTTTTAATGAAAATAGTCAATGGTTTTGCCTTCTATGTTAACCTCAAAAATTATGTTTTGGGTTTTAAATTTTAAGGGTGGACAAGAAATTAAGTAATTAGATGAATAAAACCCAAATTGGTGTCTGGTAGACTTGCAGCATCAGTCCAATGGAACAATTTTATTTAAAAAAGAAATTGACTCAAAGTTTCGTGCTTAGCAAAAGGCCAGATAGCCTATACCCTATCACATGGCTAAATTTAATCGTCAAACAGAAATGTTTTGGTACAATTTATTTATTTCAATACTACAAAACAGGCTCACGCCCAGTTACATTAGAAAAACAAAAATGACGTTACTTATAAATATCATTTTCAAAACAATTAAAACCTCAACATGATAAATAAAATACGGAATCTGTCACCAGTTGACTTTTTTTCTAAGATCTGCCGAAAAATTACTTCTAAAACTTCCTGAGCCAGAGATAAACTGTAAAAAAATTTTGAGAGTTTTAAAAATCAGTTCAATTTTATTATTTTCTTGATAAAAAAGTCTAAGATTTAAACGATATTTTCTATAAACAACTCTAACTGCATTTATTAAGTTAACGCAGTTACATTATTTCTGACATATTTAAAGGTACTGAACTTATGAATAAAATAATGAAGAAAAAGAAAATATTGACATAAAACATAAACGGTGGGATCATTGATTTTGTACAGTATTTATAGTCAATGAGAGAACTTAAAGTAGGCCAATATCTTGCAGTCTTCATTGTACACACTTTAAAATTTTATATAATAACCTTAGTTAAAAACAATTAACTGTATTAATTTGACTTTCTTAACCTTCTTCACTCAACAGCCACGTTCACTAGCAATAATCGGTGGTAATCACGATCGGAATTCGGTCCACTGGTTGGTGCATCTCCACCTGGATAGGTGAGCGAAATCTCATAAGAGGAACGGTGGTATTTTTGCGACTACCATGTTAGTCGTCAAGGAGTAAATTGCGTGTAAAAAGCTTTTAAAAAAATATCGATAGTAAACCCCAATCACACCAATTAGTGCGCGTGAACGCGACCAATTTTTACATGAGGACAAAATCAGGTGTCCGAATGCGATTGTCGAATCGTAGGTAGGAGGCTCATTCTTATAGATTCCTTGTATCGAACTAAAAATCCCTTGCCAAGCGTTTTACAACTCTAAAAAACTATTACTTTTACGTTACGGCATTCTACATGTCATTTACTGATTGTCACATATAGTTGCATTGATAAGCAAGCCCAAAGTGAAGCCCCAAAACAGCAGGATAAAGTTTCAAACTTCTGCCAACCAATGATAAGTTGGACAAAGAGAATTCCGTGAAAACATAACTTGGAATTAAGAAATTGAATAAGAAAAAAAAACGCTCCGGCAGCTTACTCATTCTCGAACAATACAAAGGAAATACCGTAATATTAATATGTTTTAATTATTGTACTTTAAAGGGGGTTTAAATTTTCAGGGGTTATACTATTTAATTTTCTATAGTAAAATATGTTGTAGTACAAATTGGTATTATAATTTATAAAAATACCAGTTTTACAAAACCCTTAACTTTTACACTAAGTCACGGCAGCCGAATGTAAATTGTAACTTTACTTTTTTTGGTCTGGGAGAGCTGATGCCCCCCAGGGAAAATTTTGAGGGGGCTCGAGCCCCATGGAGTCGGCGCCAGTGTGACCATTGACATGTGAGATGTGTTTATTCTATTCCAGTCAAGTCAAGTCAAGTCAAATAATCTTTATTCATACAATACATACAGAATGTACATTGAATAAGCGTCATGATTACAAACTAAAACTAAAAATCTTATGCTAAAAATATATACATTTGAGGAAGAATGAAATAAAAATTTAATTGTTTTAATTGTTAGAGGAGGTGGAAAAATACTCGTCAAGGGAATAGAAAGCTTTCTCAGTTAAAAAGCATTTTAAAATTTTTTTGAATCTACGTATATTATTTTCATTTTTTATGACTGATGGCAAGTGTCTTAAAAATTTTAGTCCTATGTATGAGGGTTTTTTCTTAAAAAATGTTAATTTGTGTTTGGTTTTGGTGATGAATTTTTTGTGTCTGGTGTTATATGGGTGGCTATCAATTTCAGGGATTTCTAGAATATTTTTGGCAATAATAACTGTATCAAAAATATATTGACTGTAAACAGTAAGAATTTTTAATTCTTTGAATTTATCTTTCGCAAATTCAATGTAGCCTAATTTCATGACTATTCTAATAGCTTTTTTTTGTAATTTTAAAATCTGGTCCATGTTTTTTGTTGTTGTTGATCCAATAGGCACAAACCATAGGCCAGATGAGAATGGATATTAGCAAAGTATATATCTTTTAATGTTTTTTGATTACAAAAGAAAGACATTCTATAGGCCTAAAGTGAATAGATTCCTGAATTTAATTTGGATAACAATTTTCCTACGTGGTTATTCCAGGTCAAATTTTGATCAATGGTTAGACCCAGAAATTACATATCATAGGGCAGTTTTCCCTATTTGATTATTTATTATTTAACTTAAAACATATGATATTTTTGTTATGGTTTGTTTACATTGTGAAAAATAAAGTCTACTATTGCAATTAATATTGTACTGTCTGACTGAAAATTATTTTACTTAATAATTTTCAACATTTTGGTGCCGAAACCCATAGATTATGTCAACCAGGAAATCTTCAAGGATTAAAAAAGTTCCTGAAAGGTTTACACCAACAAAAGACTTAGGCCAGGCGCACACGGGCGATTTTTTAACTGACCGATTAAAAAATCGGCCTATTAAAAATCGCCCTCGATCTATGTGAACGCGCACACGTAGCGATTGTTTTCGCGTGGTAGTTCTCATTCTCTGTGACATAAAATGGACTTTGCAGAGCTAACGTGTGTTTGTGCACTACTGATGCGGGTTAAAAAAAGAAGAAGACACCGTAGGTATTGGGTACACCCTATTGTAAGTCAGAGACTTATAAATGGACAGATTCATAAGATATAGGCCTATAACACCTTACGAGAGGACGATAAGAAATTCTTTAAATACTACAGAATGTCAAAAAATTTCACTAATAAACAATTCAGTGTCGAAATCTGCCATTGCACAATATGACTATACAAACAACACAAATATACAACAAGACAAACAGGTCACCGGTGCCTGCGGAGTAGCTACTGACGGGCGATCGGCCGATTATTCAATCGCCTGTGTGCGCGGACAGGTTACAATCTGTATGTTACAGATTTTCGGCCGACTATCGCCTCGCCCACAAATCGGCGCTACTTTTGATCGCCTGTGTGCACGCTCCCATTCCTTCCAATGATGCACAGACTGGGCGATGAAATAATTGCCTTAAAATAATCGCCTGTGTGCGCCTAGCCTTACTGAAGAAGTAAATATGGATCTTCCTCAGAATGAGAAATGCAATGGAAGTAAGGCAATAACTTCTCCTAAAATAACATCTTCAAAAGCAAGTCGTTGCAGTAAACTATGAATTGAGTTGGAAAAGCTAGAAGAAGTTAACCGGTTGGAGAAGGTAATGGAACTAAAGGAGATGGAACGTCAGAAGAAGCTAGATGAGTTGGAACGTCAGAAGAAATTAGATGAGATGGAACGTCAGAAGAAGCTAGATGAGATGGAACGCCAACGTCGAGAGCTAGAACGTCAAAGTAAATTGAAGCTGAGGGAGTTGGAGCGCCAGAAAAGGTTGCTGGAAATCGAGGCCAAGCTTAAGTCTGCTTTGGTCAGTAGTGGACATGACTCTATCACAGAGGTAGGCTCTATAGTAGTTTTAAATAATAAATGATATCTTAGAAGAAAGTCCCAAAAAAAAGATGCAAAATGGCTAAATGACAAAGAACATTCGTCAAATGTCGTTCAATTGTCATCGTCAGCCATTGTGTCTTCAGTTGTTGAGATGTTAGCGGATTCGTTCAGACGAGCTATTAATTTAAACAAGTCTAGTTCTAACTCTCTACACCAAAACCTTCTCTCCTTTAGTGGTAAACCTGAGGATTGGCCTACTTTCTTTTCAGCTTATGAAAAGACAAAGGGATCCTTTAATGACGAGGACTACCTCATTAGAATAAGAAAATCTCTTGAAAGGGATGTCTTTAATGCAGTAAAACCCTTGGTCATTTCAGACAAAAATCTAAATGCAGTCATTAAAACCTTAAAAATACGGTTTGGTTGACCGGAATTAATTTTAGAGTCAATGCAAAAGAAGATCAGAATGTTGCCTCCAGTCAAAGAGGAGTACAAAAACGGTCTTGTAGAATTTTCAACTAATGTCCTCAATTTTACTACAACAGCTGAATCTTTATAAATGGATCACTATGATGAATCCTCAACTATTAATGGAGTTACTAGATAAACTACCTTACAGCCTTAGGTACAACTGAGCTCAACACTTAAGATTATTGTCCCTAAATAAGCCTAATTTAAGAGACCTTTCTACTTGGTTAGAAAACCAATGCTCAATGATGAGCATATACTTTCGTCCTCAGCCTGAGACCTCTACTCGCAAGAAATACGACAAAAAACCAGTACTGACTAACTCTGCAAAAGACGGTAAGTCGTATCGTTGCATGTTTTGTACCTAAAAGCATGAAAGCGTCCTTTGTAATGTTTTCAGGAAATTAGATGTTAAGGAGCGATGGAAAATGGTCGCTCAGAAAAAGCTGTGCCTTTTCTGTTTCTGTGAACATCCAATAAAATACTGTAAAACTAAAAAGGCTTGTGGTATTAATAATTGTAAGTTGTTCCATAACCGTTTACTGCATATAGACAAATCGGAGGAGCCCTCTGATGTAAAAGTGAAAATTCTAAAGAAAAGAGGCAAACAGAAAATACTAAAACTAAGGAAATTAATGGTAAGCATACAGAAGGAAAGGTTACCAAAAGCGTCCTCCTTAGAGTTTGTCCAGTCACTCTATATGGACCTAAATGTCAAATCGACACGTATGACCTCTTGGATGATGGTTCAACTGTATCCTTACTTAATTCTGCAAAGGTTGACAAACTAGGAGTCGAGGGGAGGATAGAACCACTGACAACCTGTTGGTCAAACTCAACATGTCACTTTGACTCATCGTCACGTAAAGTTAGTTTAAAAATAAAGGGACTTTACGAAGATGAAGTATTTACTTTGGAGAATGTCCGTACACAATCGACATTAGACTTACCAATCCAAAATGCTTACAGCTTTAAGCTAAATGCTTATACAGTGTAAAACTCCGAGAGAAATGGTCCCATCTCAACTCAATTAGTCAACCACTCCCTACAGTGCATTCCAAGCCCTCCATCTTGATTGGCCAAGATAATGTAGATCTTTTTCTAGCAAGAAAAGTGATTGAAGGACCTCCGAACTCTCCCATGCTGTCATGGAGTTACCTGGGTTGGGCCATGCATGGTAAGTGTGCTAAATTCAGTGGTCGAGTTGATGAGAACTTTTACTGACAGCCTTTGAGTATGACATGCTACACAACATGGTAAAAGAGTCGTTCCAAACTGATAACTACGGCGAAACACCCCTCGGCGAAACCAAAATAAGTTCGACAGTAGAAAAACATGCAATTAATATATTGCAACAGACCACAAAAAAGGTTGGAGATCGCTATGAGACTGTATTATTATGGAAGTGGGATAATTTCAAGTACCCGCCAAGTTACGATAATGCCTTGAAGAGACTCAAGACGATTGTAAAGAAAATAGAAAAAGACACAAACTTTCGCCAAAAGTATACTGAGAAAATCAAAGATTACATTCAAAAGGGGTATGTACGAAAACTAACAGCGGAAGAAGCTAATAATAACATCACTGACCGCACATTCTACATTCCTCATTTTGGTGTTACAAACCCGAATAAACCTGGAAAGTTAAGACTTGTGTTTGATGTGGCAGCCAAAGCGAACAGAGTATCATTCAAGTTGCCTTATTTAGTGGTTCTATCTAAACTCACTACCATCCGTTTTACTCAAGTTTCGCCTATGAAAATATGCAATCGTTGGTGATATCAAAGAAAGGACCAAGTGTTGATCAGAGATGAAGATGTAAATGCACAAAGGTTTCTATGGCGAAGTGGAAACTAAACCATAAGCCCGATATTTATCTCATTAAGGCAATGACATTGGCTCTACATGTTCTCCACGTGCCGCACTTTATGTCGTTAATCACAATGCAAAACAGTTGTAGTCGATTAACCCCGAAGCGAGCAAGTCCATCTTGACAAAGGAGTACATGGATGACCTCTTAGACTCTACAAACTCTGAAGAAGAAGCCCGAATTCACAAAATTACAGAAATTCACAAGGCCGGCGGTTTCCAGATTTGTAACTGGCTATCAGACTCTAAAGAAGTTTTACAAGACATACCTGAAAGCTTTAGAGTGAATTCTGCCAAACAATTGAAATCTGACACAAACTTACCGACTGAACGGGTACTCGGTCTTTGGTGGAATGCGGAATCAGACTCCTTCGACTTTCACCGCAGCGCTGAAAAGATAGCCTTCTGAGATTATGTATCCCACAAAAAGAGAGATCCTGAAAGCAGCTATGTCCATTTTTGACCCTTTAGGTTTAGTATGTCCAACGACCATTAAAGGAAGAATAATTGTACAGGATATTTGGCGAGTCAAGACAACTTGGGACGAAGTACTCCCTCAGGATACATGCAAAAAGTAGGAAAGTTGGCTTGAAGAGGCATGCTGTGTTATAAACGGCCTCTATCAAAGTCAAGCCGCATATATGCTCTATCTCCATTCCTCGAAGATTCGTCAGGACTCATTAGAATCTCATCAAGAACAAGCAATGCTCCTAACTTTGGACCGGACCAAAGGTGGACCATCTTACTTGATGGTAAAAGTCATATCTCAAAACTGATCATTAAAATGCATCACGAAGCCTGCTTACACCAAGGGACGGAAACCGTCATAAATGAGATGAGGAAAAAGTTCTGGATTACCAACCTAGGATGCACAGTAAAAGGAGTGAAGAATAATTGCATGATGCAGAATCAACAACGCCAAGCCCAGACCTCCCCAGATGGCGCCTCTACCAGAAATGAGAGTCCTTAAAGCTGAACACCCTTTCTTCTTTACTGGCGTAGATTATTTCGGCCCAATAGAGGTAACAGTAGGGCGTCATCATGAAAAAAAATATGGTGTCATCTTCATTTGTTTGTCCACGCGAGCCATACACTTAGAAGTGGCACATACACTGAACACAAAGAGTTATACAATGGCGGATTTATTAGTTGCAGACCATGCCCATCTGAGATATTCTCGGACAATGGGACCAATTTTGTTGCTGCAGAAAAGGAGCTTTGTAATGCAGTGAAGACAATTGACCAAACGCATATCCAACGTGCCATAGTGAGACATGGAATCAGATGGAATTTTATTCCACCCCATGCACCACACATCGGAGGTTGCTGGGAGCGTCTCGTTAAATCTGTGAAAACTGCTCTAAGGTCCGTAATGCTATCACAGTACCCTCGCGATGAAGAATTCCAAACCCTTTTAGTCAGAATAGAATTTATTATAAATTCCCGACCACTCACCCATGTATCTATGTATGGATCCTCATGACATTGAACCCTTAACACCGAATCATTTTCTCAGAGAGGCATTTGAAATTCCCATTGACAAAGACAAACTCTGAAAAAAACAACTTGCTCGTGTGAAATCCCTTCTCAACAGCTTTTGGAAGCGATGGGTGAAAGAATATCTTCCATGCTTGACTAGGCGATGTAAATGGCATGAAAAATCTGAACCACCAAAAAATTGGGGACTTGGCCATCATCATAGATGAAAAAAATCCAAGAAATACATGGTCTCTTGGGCGAATATCAGCAACCTAACCTGGCAAAGACGGACAGGTCCGAACAGAAGAAGTCACCTCATCGTATGGCACATTCAAGGGACCCATGACTAAAGTTGCCATCTTGTGCAGAGGGGGAGAAGATGTTACTGACCATTGACATGTGACATGTGTTTAATCAATTCCCTATTTGATCATTTATTGTTTAACTTAAAACATATGATATTTTTGTTATGATTTGTTTACATTGTGAAAAATAAAGTCTACTATTGCAATTAATATTGTACTGTCTGACTGAAAGTTATTTTAGTTAATAATTTTCAACACGAGATATTATATATTTTTCTTATAACAAAGATGATAGTGAGTAGGGCTACTATAACATAAATTGTTTTTATTTTCATTATAAATAAACTAAGTACCCTTTTTACTTTTTAAAAACATTTTTATTTTACTGACAACTAGTTTCGATCCTATTTAGGTCATAATAATGTCTGAATTAACCTCACATGTCAACAAAAATTAAATAAATAAATCCTTTACTCTTATACGAGCAATGTTTGCTTGTTTGCTTGCTTGCTTGCTTGCACAATTATCTCAAAAACGGCTCCGACGATTTCCTTCAAATTTTGGAATATGGGGTTTTTGGCCACCAGAAATCGATTGGAGCTGGTCCCATAGCTGGGAAAAATCCGGTTTTCCGCGCTAGAGCCCTTCAAAGATCCCATGTTATCCTTATGGAAATTTTTTAACTGAACAAAAATCAGCTGATAACTGTAGATAAAATAAACCAATGTGTTACATCTTTAACCTGTGGTTTTAGGAAAATCATACCAATGTGCAGCAAACCTTCCGCCTGGCGAGTGAGCGGAGCGAACGAGCTTTGTGTGAGAAACGAAAGTAATAATTTTACCGAGCTTAAGCTCGGTCCCCCTGGTGCTACATATGAAACAGCTTATCATTGGTATAGTATAAGGGAGAAGATTTTGGGAAATCATCTGGTTTTCTAATCTGTTGAAATATAAAAAGGTATAGTATATAAGAATAAATATTATATAAAATTAATTTAAAATTGTGTATACAAATATATAAAGTAGAATAAATAAACTAATAAAGGTATAAAAACGATGTCCAAGTATGATTCCCCTTATTTGATTTTTGTTCTTAAATCGTATATTTTGTCGAATATAGGGTTATATTGATTCACATTTCTTGAATTAAGGATATTATTCGGATCTTTCTTTTCATTTATATATATATATATATATATATATATATATATATATATAATATATATATATATATATATATATATATATATGGGAATCTTCTGTCACATTCAGGCGATCTTTCTTTTTCTCAAAATCTAAAATCTTCATATTTTCATTTATACTTTTGTAGTTGTGTCCAGTCTCTAATAAATGTTCAGCAAAATTTGATTTCATGGTTCTTGATTCTTGATGGTTGATTCTTGTTACCAGATTTTAGGGCTTGAATATGTTCCTTGAATCTTGTTTTAAAACTTCTTCTTGTCTGCCCAATGTAGTAGCTTTCGCGGTCGCTGCACTTAATTTTATATACACCTGATTTACTTAGGTTATCTTTTGTATCATTTATTTTGTTCAATACTTTATTATTCATCATGTCATATGCATTATTTTTCGTTCTGTAGCTCACTTTAATGCTAGAATGTTGAAATGTTTTCCTCGTAGCTTTATTCATGTTTGTATTATAAGGAACACAGATATATTCCTTTGTGTCATCTTCAGTTTCATCTTTTCGCATTTAATTTTTCTTTTTTATTTTCTTCTTTATCATTTTTTCGATCATCTTCGTTTTGTAGCCATTTTTTAATGCTAGATGTTTAATGACGTTTTTTTCTTTCATATAATTCTCTTTAGACATAGGAATGTTTATTAATCTATGGATCATCGAATGATGAGAATCATAGAATCATAGAATGGAGTTACAAAAACACAAAATGATATAATTAAACTAACAAAAGTTACATTAAACCAAAATTATTTCAAATACAATGACTCATTATATCTACAACAAGAAGGTTTACCTATGGGATCACCATTGTCAGGTCTATTAGCTGATATTTATATGAAAGTTTTAGAAATTAGTAAAGTAATGAATGATAGTAATCCTTTCAAAAAACAAATAAAGTACTGGCATCGCTACGTGGACGATGTATTGTGTCTTTTTCATGGAACGGCAGAAGAAGCAAGCGATTTCCATCAATATCTAAACTCTCTCTCTAATAAGATACAGTTTTCAAACGAAACTCAAAAATATAGAATCAACTTCCTAGACATAATGATTTTCAAAGAAAATAATAAACATTGTTTTAAAATATATCGAAAAGCCACGACCACAGAAAACAATTATTCCATCCGATTCCCACCACCCGTGGCAACACAAATTAGCAAACGTTTCATTCGATGATCCATAGATTAATAAACATTCCTATGTCTAAAGAGAATTATATGAAAGAGAAAAACATCATTAAACATCTAGCATTAAAAAATGGCTACAAAACTAAGATGATCGAAAAAAATGATAAAGAAGAAAATAAAAAAGAAAAATGAAATGCGAAAAGATGAAACTGAAGATGACACAAAGGAATATATCTGTGTTCCTTATAATACAAACATGAATAAAGCTACGAGGAAAACATTTCAACATTCTAGCATTAAAGTGAGCTACAGAACGAAAAAATAATGCATATGATATGATGAATCCAATAAAGTATTGAATAAAGTGTTCAATAAAGTATTGAACAAAATAAATGATACAAAAGATAACCTAAGTAAATCAGGTGTATATAAAATTAAGTGCAGCGACTTCGAAAGCTACTACATTGGGCAGACAAGAAGAAGTTTTAAAACAAGATTCAAGGAACATATTCAAGCCCTAAAATCTGGTAACAAGACAACCATGAAATCAAATTTTGCTGAAGTATTGAACAAAATAAATGATACAAAAGATAACCTAAGTAAATCAGGTGTATATAAAATTAAGTGCAGCGACTACGAAAGCTACTACATTGGGCAGACAAGAAGAAGTTTTAAAACAAGATTCAAGGAACATATTCAAGCCCTAAAATCTGGTAACAAGACAACCATGAAATCAAATTTTGCTGAACATTTATTAGAGACTGGACACAACTACAAAAGTATAAATGAAAATATGAAGATTTTAGATTTTGAGAAAAAGAAAGATCGCCTGAATGTGAAAGAAGATTTCCCACATATATATAAATGAAAAGAAAGATCCGAATAATATCCTTAATTCAAGAAATGTGAATCAATATAACCCTATATTCGACAAAATATACGATTTAACCCTAGATCTGGCGGTCGTCACTTTTGTGACGATTTGCGTGCGGTTACCAGCGGCGTCGTCACTTTTGTGACGATATCGACACGGGTCGGAACTTTCTAATATTAAAGTATGAAAACAGTTCTTAACCGCAATGAATCTTATACCATTAGAAAGAGGAGGTTCTGAGGATTCATATTCATGTATAAAACATTATTGAGCGACTTTTATGTAGCGAGAAACATAGTTCGAAATAACAAGAGATTTCAACATTTGATGTCGCGGCGAAAATATTCGTCATGTGATCACCAAAACAGCTGTTTTTGTCGATCGACAGAAAAGTTAATACGAAACACAGTGAAATGCCAGTGTTACCATAGAAACTGAAATTTCTCGGACTACGAGTTGTCTGTTGACAGTTTTTTGGTATCTATTATAGTTACGGCAGTAAATATTTTTGAATAGAGTAAGGTTTTTGTGCCTGAGCGGCAATGGCCTCAGCGGTGGTCGTCACTAAAAAGACGATTATAAAACAGATGATATTTAAGTTTTAGAATTATTTTTTCTGGAATATATTTACAACGAAAGAAAGAAGAAGAACTGCCCTTTACTTTGATGTGACTTGCTTCACGTTGCGACGGTAATTTTTGTTTTTGGAGCTTCTGAAAGGTCACTCTGATTTCTCTGTTCTCCTTCCGTCTTGGCCTCAGACGCTGCGCGCGTGTTTATTTCGTCACTTATAAAACGTTGTGAAATAGTTATTTTTATTGTTGTGTTTATTGTAATGTGTATATTCGTGTAAATAATGTTCATGTACACAATACTGTATCAGTAGAATACACGAATAGTACACAATTATTATAAAAGCTGTTATAATTATCATAAAATTATTATTATTATAGTCAGCTGATGTGAGTCTCATGTGTTTTATATATTTAATTAGCCTAATTTATTCTGTTATAATTATAATTATTTTTATTGTATTTATTGTGTTTTTTATTTACTAAAATATTTGCACGGTTTGAAATAGTTGCTAAAGTGTGGTCGTAAATATCGGTAAGCGTTATAATAGGTACCAAATGTAACTTTTTTTTGAAACTAATATAATTTCCTACAATATCAACATCACATTTCACTAAAAAAATTCATTTATATAACAATATTTTACATATCTGTGAAATACTTGGAAAAACTAGTCAATGTCTGAGGTTGTAAAAATCCGTACGCATTATCATATATTCGCCTGTACACCTTTTTGTGTTGTATATTTTGTACAATATCTTTTTATTTCCTAAAATTAGAATAAATTCCCTACAATTTGTATACCTCAGAATTTTTATAAGGTTTGTTTTATAAATTTTGTGTTGCTTTGAAAATGTCATAAAAATTAGGTTTTCGTAACAAAAAATTCTAAGACTTACATTCTGACGTAATTTACTCATACATTTTACAATTCAAACCTATAAAATTATATATTTTTCAAAGATCAGTTATTTCTCTATCATTCAGTATCATATTTATTTACTCTTGATGCATCCCACTATTTTATATATGACAATAAACAAAATGTGTTATTTTTCTTGTTTTTTGAGTGTTAGCAAATTTTTATTTATAAAAAAAATTTTAGGAGTATTTAAAAAAAAAAAACAATGATATTTCTACGTAGGGAATCATATTTCAAACAACTTTTACATTTAGGTTAAATGTGAAAAAAAATTATTTGATTGCTTTCTTGCGGGTTGCTTTCAAAATTTATATTTCGCCGAATCCAAACATTTGCAAACTTTTTGCTTCTACGCCTAAACGCATTGCTAGAAATTTATTTTTATTTATACCATTCTGTTCTACATTTATCCCTGAAACAGAAAATATACATATGTGTACATATATCTCAAAGCAATTGGTCTGTGTGACGAAATATATGGTACCACTACAAAAAGGCAGAAATGGCTCTGCCAACTGTGTCAAACATGAACGCCAGATCTAGGGTTAAGAACAAAAATCAAATAAGGGGAATCATACTTGGACATCGTTTTTATACCTTTATTAATTTATTTATTCTACTTTATATATTTGTATACACAATTTTAAATTAATTTTATATAATATTTATTCTTATATACTATACCTTTTTATATTTCAACAGATTAGAAAACCAGATGATTTCCCAAAATCTTCTCCCTTATACTATACCAATGATAAGCTGTTTCATATGTATTTATTTATTTAATTTTTGTTGACATGTGAGGTTAATTCAGACATGATTATGACCTAAATAGGATCGAAACTAGTTGTCAGTAAAATAAAAATGTTTTTAAAAAGTAAAAAGGGTACTTAGTTTATTTATAATGAAAATAAAAACAATTATATATTTTTCATTACTAAATTCATCTATACACCATTCTTAATAACCATAGATACGGTAACTAGATACTGTGTTGCAATATATAGGATATTGTTGATGTTATAGAAAATGCTTTGTTCTCTATGGGTAGACGACAACATTTCACGGATGTGTGCCAATTAGAATTGTAGTACCAGGTTAACCGAGCCTTGCTCGTTGGTTTTAATTCACTTTTGTTATAGTGTCATGGTAATCAAGCTATTAAATCTACCAGACTCTTTACAGATAACAGCTGTTAAAAAACTGCTTAAAATTAATGTTCCTTTATTTTTGTTTACTTTTAGTTATTTCGTTACCAAAATAGCAACCCATAAGACCAATGTTAAAAATTACGATTTTAAAACTTAAAAGTTAGACCAAATTTGATTTTTTTCTGATATTGAGGCTGTTTCTAAACTTATTTTTGGGCCAAAACACTCTTAAATGCAAAGTTTAAGCCAAATATAACCGCTAGATTTCGAGATTGTGGAACATACATCCCTTCAGACATTGCTCGTATTATAGTATAGGATATTCTCACAAAATTTTCCTTTAAGTGTTTTTTACAATTGAATTACCATACAGAAAGCCGACTTTGTAAACTCTTTCAAAATTAATGGATGTAATAAATAAATAAAACAATAGGAAGCTCCACATATTTTTTTAACGAATTATATTGAAATTGCAACATATATTTACAAATTAATTTTCTTTTCAAATACCTATCATTTACTAGATATGCTTACTCCAGGCCCAGCTGCTTGTCGTGATCGCAGTGGTGGATCCGCTGCTGGTCGATCAAAACCGGGGTATAACAACACCACTGCGCCAACCAGAACCCTGGCAATAACAGCAGACTCCCCTTGATCTGCTCGAGGAATGGCTTGAGCAGCAGCGGCTATTGACTGGGTAGCAACCAACACTGGATTCTGGGCGTTCATCTAGAATGGATCTTAAGTTAAAAATTATATAAATATAAAACACCTTAATGGTACGGTGGGAAAACACCTAAGGTGTCCACGATTGAGTGCAAAGAAACATGGAATTTCATGAGGGTAAAGTGTTTTTAGTTGATAGCCAAGAGAGGTACAGAGCCATGTGGTTTGAAAAAGGAGTAGAGCCTTGGTCGATCAAACAAAAATACTTGGAGCTTTTCATCTTTACTCTCATTTAGAGTGTATCAGTATCTCTAGTTACTTTAATTGTAGAGTAAAATTTAAATAGAGTAAAATCCGTCCCATGCTATTTCAACATCTATATCCATAGAGTTGCAAAAAAAGTAGAATCCGTCCCATTTAACGTGATCGTAAGTACAATTGCAGTACTGCAATCGTAAAAACCTTAAAAAAACATGAAAAAATCTAAATTTATCAAAAAAGGCCAAACGATTTTGATTAAAATGTTGCGGTTTATTTCGATTACAATTTTAAATAAAATTATACTGCCCGCATTTTTTGAGAAAGCTCCCGTTCAAAAGTTATAGAGCAAAAAGTGTTTAAAAAATAAATTTTTTGGATAAAAAAAAATTGTTAGCTTTCAATAAATTTTACTTATCACCACTTAACCAAGCTCAAAAAACTAAATAATCCAGAACTTTTAATAATTGCTATACGCCAAGTGGTTGCAGAGAAAATTAAATTTTTTGTTTAGAGGTGAATGCAGTGTGATGTTAAAAGTCTCAGACGCGCGTAGAATCAAACTTACGCTGCTCAGCTGGTAGCTATCCGACTGAGCCATCAAGACATTAATGCTTTGAGTATTCATATAGAAGTACTGTGTTCAGCATTCGAACAGCGTCAGATTAATTACAGATTTATAAATTCATTGTTGGTGATTAACAATTAATAATTATTAAACCAAGTTTATATTAGAAGAGAGGAAGGTAGAAAAAGTTCATCTATTGTATATAGTTCTTTGTCGGTGAGATAAGCTTTTAGCTGGTTTTGTAATTTTGTTTGATTGTTTTATTTTCTAATTTGATGGGGAATAAATTTAATACTTTTTCCCCAGCATATGAAGGTTTCTTTTTTATACAATTTTAGACGATGATTGTTATTTTGTACTAAATCTCTATTCCTAGTATTATAAGAATGAGTCGAATGTACTGGATGGACACTTTCTACTTTATTTTTAAAACTCAAAATTACATCAAATATATACTGTAAGAATTTTTAACTGTTTAAAGTACTCTTTGGCAGAATCGTCATGGTTTAGTCTAAGAATTATGTGTTATACATTATTAAATAAAAAAATTTAATTTATTAAATTTAAAACAACACAAAACAAAAAAAGTCAGTTGGATTACTGACGAAATCTGAAAAATGAATTATTGGAAACTTACTCTAAATGGATCGCAACAAAGGACAACACTGTTAAACAACTTTATAACAAACAGAAGCTCAATTACAGAAAGGCAATTGCCACAGCAAAATCAAATTTTGTCAAAGATAAAACAATAACCTCCAACAACCCAAATAAAACATCTTGACAGTTTGTCAACTCCCTTAGAAATAAATCCAATAATTCACACAAAAATATAACTATAGAATTAAATGATGCAGTTGTAAGTAACCCAGACATTGTTTGCAATATTTTTAACAATTTTTTTTCCGATGTTCCTCAGTGTGACTCTTTTTCAAATAGCATCAGCTCTCCTTGCAATAGTAATAAACCAACCAACTTTGAACTCACTAAATTTCCATTAATTAATAAAGCATCACTAATTAAAATAGTAAATTCGCTCCCAAATAAAAAGTCAACTGGCCATGATGGCATCTCAATAGATTTAATTAAAAAGTGCTATCCTGAGTTGATTGATCCTTTAATGATTTTGATTAATAATTCCGTAGAGAAGGGGAATGTTTCCTGATGCAGCCAAGTTGTCTCTAATCAAGCCAATTTAATCAAGCCAAATCGATGAATAACGCTCGGAGGGTTAAAGAGCATAATAGAAACAATTGGATGCCAGTAAATCAAAGAATATGACAGTCCTTGGCCTGAGATAGAAGGGGCACACACTCGGGCTTCTTGCTCGAAATGTAGGCCCAAGTTAGTAGGGCTACAGTATAACTTAAAAGCCACATTTGAGTATTGCTGCTACTTAGGCTATAGGCTACCTTACAATACCTAAATTAGGCCTACTTGGATTGGATGTGAATTCAAAACCATACTCTAGGCCTAATATAAGCACTGGTAGGCCTACTGTAACTTTAGGCTTCACAACAACCCTTATAGGACTTACGAGACTGAATGTAATCTTTGAATGTTACCTACCTTTCGATAAGTTAGTAGAAGAAAAATACTGTAATCAATATCAGAAAGGATAGTGTAGTGTAGGCTACAAAATCCTCAGCGAAAATTAGGCCTAACACCCGGCATAGGCCTACCACAATCTTCTATACCTAAATCTTATCACCAAACTTAATGAATTTTGGACAAAAAATTCAAACCTATGCTGTTATACATAGAAAAATATCTTGATATGTAGATGTGGAATGACAAAGCTTTAAAAACCTATACTAGGCCTACCCGAATAATTACAATGGGGCCTATTGAAAACCGATCTTTATCAGCCATGGGTAGAATCTGCTGATACTAAAGACAAATCTTGTTCAATAGGCTTAGATAGTCTTTTGGGAGCCTTTTACATACCTATATTATAATTATTAAACAGACTGTGCTTTTACTTTTACGTTGACTGTTATTGAACATAACCTATAAAATTGACATCTTTTTTACACAGATCAGATCAGTGAGATCACAGATGGTTCAACAATTTATCAATTGACCATCGAGGGAGTTAGCGCAATAGCGCAGATAGTATAACCATTGACTATGGATACTAAAGTATAATAAAATCATATCCAGCCGAACCAGTATTTATAGTTAAAGGCCAAAGTCATTGCCTTATCAGCATATGTATAAATAATACATCTGGATCGCTAACACCGTGCTGCAAAAATCTTTGCCCTCCAGATTTTGTAAAAATTAAATTGCCTAATATGCATAGATCAATGAGGTTAACTACGTATAGAGTGCTCAACATGTTAATTTTTTGGCCCCTGTTGATTGGTGCCATTTTATCCACTATTTCCACCGTTTCCTTGGTAACCATTCCACCCTTTATATGCGTTTCTTGTTATGCGTTAGGTTATCGATACCAGTTTTAGCAATTTTGATTGGTCGCAACAAGCTTAAAAAATCATAAATGATACTTTTAAAACATGATTATTTGCAGGGGCGAACCCAGGATTCAATTATTTCGGGGGGGGGGGGGACGAATATTTTTGCCGAGGGGCAACACCGCGTGTTGTGGGGGGGGGGGGGTACTTTTGGA
This sequence comes from Neoaliturus tenellus, assembly GCA_030545055.2. Taxonomy (NCBI): domain Eukaryota; kingdom Metazoa; phylum Arthropoda; class Insecta; order Hemiptera; family Cicadellidae; genus Neoaliturus; species Neoaliturus tenellus. The sequence goes on from CM061533.1 coordinate 225,986,046, forward strand.
ATACCCCGCAAGAACACGGCTGGTCTGGGGGGCCTCACCCGGAAATTTTTGAATCTAAATGATTAATTTTAGTGAATTACAGAGGTTAAAATTTAACTTTATGCAGACCTCTACTCTGTCAGAATTTGGAGTGAAACGGGTTTTGAATATTAAATAAAGGGACCAGACTATTATTTAAATTTGGAAAAATGTATGCCTTTATATTACGAAGGGAACTTGAGTCATACATTTGAGCTATAAATGTAATTACGTAGATAGCTTTGTTAATGAGTTTTAATACGATATTTATTGCTTACAATTTTGGTTTAGTAAACATTTGCCAACACTCAGGGAGAAAACAAAATATATTATTTTTAATCTGAAGAAAGAAGTAGTACTATATAAAAAAACTTTGCCATATAATTACAATAAAAAAAAAATCATAACATTCCCTACTTGAGAGGGAATATTTATAATCAATGTTAGAAACTAAAAATGTTAAATAAAATTAAGTATTTGGGGCTTTTGATTGATTCAAATCTTTCTTGAAAGAGTCATGTCAGAAAACTCACGGGAGAAATGTATGGTATGATGTAACTTATGTCCTAGAAAGCTAGTAATTACATAATACCATGCGGTAGCAGAATTTCGTCTTTGCTATGCACTTTTTTATGGGGTGGTATATATTTCTGGACTCTTAAGCCAATCATTGTGTAGCAAAAGAGCCGTTGTACGAGTAATATTAAGAAAACCTAGATTTAGAGCACACAAATCCCTTTTTTTAGAAACTCAGAATTTTACTTTGTCGAAATATGTACCGTACATATAAAAGGTTTTGAAAGTATTCATTATTATAAGTGTTTCAAACCAAATATATCCTATGAAACATTAAAGATTACGGCTTAACCATACTCATATACTTTCCTAATCAAATAAAACTTTATATTAACAATTTTATATATACAATGCTCCCAAAATGTATAACACTTTAGAGCAATATTGTTCCAGACCGTGATATAACGAAATATTTATCAAGGTTAGGTAACTGGATAAAGCAAGTTGATAATCCTGACGAATTATTGAAGCCGTTAATCTAGTTGTTTTTATAACTTTAAAATAAGTTAGTTTGATATTGCTGTATGATTTATACTGATTTTGATTATAGCCTAATAGTTATCGAAATCTTTATATAGATGTGCCAGAGTACCAAATGCTTTACAATCAAATATATAATAAATATTCGGTAGTTTTCTCGTAAATTTTTCTGCATTTTAAATTAGGCCTATATGTCATTTGTAGGCCTAATAATTTATTGTACACAGTATATACACATTTTAAGACTTTACGTCTATAAGAAATATCTAATCTGTTAGGTTCTATCTATTCGGGCTTTTAGCCAAGGAGAATAGGGGTCGTCCATAAATTACGTCATCTGAAAATAGGGGGGGGGGAGGGTCCAAATTGAAAATGACGGTAAGGTGATGTGCAAGGGGGGGGGGGGGGGGTAGGCTATGATATGACGTCATTTTAAATATGATGTTTATATCAAATTTTAACAGTAAAACAAAGATAAATTCTAACTCAACTCAACTATTATAAAATAATTAGTTATAAGATACATAAGCCTGTTCTAAGGCGTTGTTTTATAGTTTATTTTTCCATTGAGAAAGTCATTTTGGCTGCATTTATGAAGGTAAATTTAGATTTGATTGGTCGATCTTTTTTAGTTTATCATGTAGCGTTTAAAAAACATTATTTTTACTTAAAATTGAGGTTTGTTAAAATGACGACATTTTTCCGAGACTGGGGTTGGGCTCAGACAAATTATGATCGTAGGATGATTTTAGGGAGGGGGGGTCCAAAAATAGCCAAAAACCGATAACGTAATTTATGGACGGCCCCATACAGTTTATTCATCAAATTGTAAAATGTGTTTTAAATTATGAGTTATGAGTGTAATACACTAATAACCCATTAGGTTTGTGTTATATTGTTTTTATTAAACTATAGTACCAGGTTAGCTCGTTGGTTTTAATTCAGTTTTGATATAATGTAATTGTAACAAAGCTATTAAATTTCCACTATAACAACCGACTATACCTCTTCACAGTTAACAACTGTTTCAAAAGGTCTGCCTAACTTTACTGTTCCTTTATTTTTGTATACCTTTCGTTGTTATTTCATTACCAAAATAGCAACCCATTATACCAATGTTAAAAATTACGATTTTCAAACTTAAATTTAGACCAAATTCGATTTTTCTTTTGATTGAGACTGTTTTTAAACTTATTTTTGGGCCAAAACACTCTTAAATGCAAAGTTTAAGCAAAATCTACCCTCTAGATTTCGAGATCGTGGAACACATCCCTTCAGACTTTGCTCATATTAGGAATAGTATATTTCACCACTAGTCCGGAAAGTGACCCATTTTCTGGGCGAGATAGTGTTTTACGCGCGAGGCGAAGCCGAGCGTGGAAAACACTATCGAGCCTGGAAATGGGCTTTCCGGACGAGTTGTGAACGATACTTTTCATCACGACGCAATTATTAATAAATGTGGAAGATTTAAAGGAGGATTATTTTTGTAAATTCTTCGCCATTGGACAAAGTAAACAAAGCTGGAATTCAAAATTTAATTTGTTTTAAACCCAGCTGATTGTTGCTGTACGGAAAAGTTTGTTTACCTTGGACGGAAAGTAATGTTTACAAACATTACTTTCCGTACAGGTCAGTAAAATCAGCTGACGGTGACAGTTTGGGAAATGACTACTTTCCAAGGTCTCAGCTGTACGGCAAGTTGTCACTTTCGTATACCGAGTGATGAAAAATCTGGTTCTAGATTGCTTTGTAATATCAATAATTGGTACTTACTGCCTGAAGCAATCTCTTGTATTTGGGTTTGTGACGCGTTTCGCCGATTACGGCATCTTCAGAACGAGCGTCTAGATCTAGCACACTTTAATTCGAGGTCGGGAGGTTCCGGCAATCGTCGTAACTGTTCGGTTCCCAGCCTGTGCTGTATCTAGGACGAGCGTTAGGGGCAGCACATACTGAGGGTTATGACGTAATGAAGTGACGTCATGGCTGGCAGCTGTATGCTCGCCGGAATAGTAACAATGATGGCAGGAAACCGTCGACTGTTTGACATTCATAAAAAGCATGACGCCATTAACTTCACAAATAGAATAATACATTTTTAAAAAGTCATAAAAAGTAATTAATCTTAGAAAAATCTGAAAGATTTTTATACAGAAAATCATAAAACATAATGTTAGTGTTGCAAATTATTTTAGTTTTATAACTTATATGAAAAAAAATTGAGGCTGTAGATTGAGCTGATTATTAGTGACATTTATTTGTTTAGAAACCTTTATTTCAACTACATATAATTTTTTCTAATTGATTTAATTTTTGTCGTTCGCTACATTATAGCCTTTAAAACATATTGCATTTATTCTAGGTAAATCTGGAGGATGAAAATGGGAGAATGATAGATTAATTAAGCTACAGAAGACATTAAATATTAATTTTTTATTTCAATATTAATAAAAATAGGGTATATACCTAAATCTGGCGAGTGTGTGCAGCGAATGAGCCGACCCAAAAGGTGAGTGAGCGCAGCGAACGAACGAAATTGATGGAGAGTGAGTGTAGCGAACGAGCTGATCCAAATGGCGAGTGAGCGCAGCGAACGAGCTAAACCCTGACGGCGAGTGAGAGGTGCATGTCGCTGGCCCGGTCATGTCGGAAAATTAACAAAAAATTTATTCCACGAATTAGTATATTATTAGTATATATTAGTATACTAGTTTACATAATTAGTATACCAACCACTTAAGAGTTAGAGACAAAGACATTTTTCCGGGCCAGCGATATGCTAGCCCGGTCATGTGCCCAAATCACTCAAAACCGGTGTCAAACGTTAGCTTATAATTAGTATATATTAGTATACTACATTTCATAATTGGTATACCATCTGGGACCCGCCAATAGCTAATATTACTAATTTTGAAATTCTCTGAGTACGCAGGTCTGCTGGGACGGGGGGGGGGGTACTTTAACTCTGACCCGATTCATATTTTTACTATTCGAAACGGCAAAATTTCTTTACTAATTGACGTTTTGTTAAAAATTATTTACAGTTGTTGGATTTTTATACTAAAATTGTGCTTTACTCACCGGTATGTTTAAGTAGTGGAGAAACGCGGGAGCTGGGCCAGTTCAAGGTCACCCGAGCGATGACGTCATCTCGAGGTCAATGGCCTCACCGATGACGTCATCGATGACGCAATCGATGACGTCATCGCCAATTACGTTATTCTGTGACGTCACACCCATGACGTTGCAGAAATGACGTGGCGATTTAAAGGATATTATTTACAGAGAGTAGAGAGACAACTCTACTCTTCAGAGTTCTCATGACCTTAAGGACTTGGAGCAAATAAGAGTTAAAGTTGTCTTGGTACGACAATTCGATGTTGTCCCAGAGTTAAAGTGTGGTGACCTTGAACTAAAACTTATAAATATTGACTCTTAGTACAAGAAGAGGTAGTGTTTACCTCAACAGAAGCACTGCTGGGTGTCACAGAGTTAAAGTGTGGTGACCTCGAGCATAAGAGTTAAAGTTTTCTTGGTATGACAATTTTATGTTGTTCCAGAGTTAAAGTGTGGTGACCTTGAGTCAAAACACTGAAATACTACAAGTCGATATCGTCCCAGAGTTAAAGTGTGATGACCTTGAGGTTGACTATAAACTCGGGACTTAGGATTGTCTTTAAAGATGTATCCAAAGAATCTTCAGGTTTGAGTCAACACTTAGACAAAATTTACTCTTGGTACAACCGTTTGATGTCTTTTTTTGCCAGAGTTTATGTCTGGTGACCTTGAACTGGTTAAAATCAAAACATTAATTTAAAACCGCACAGCAGAGTGCACGATACAAATGTGCACCCTACAACAGTCGTGGAGCGACTGACTGTCAGACCACGCGTACTCTAGCAATGAATACAGAGTCCTATAAGAAGAACAGGCCTTATGGCTTTATTTCTGCCACTTTTTTTTAATTGGGCATCTCACCACCTGGCTGCGCGCGCTGTACTCCTGTGCCGTTCCTTTACGTGAAATCCCCCCTCTTCAACCTAGCATCTACGGCGAAATCAGCGTTAATTTAATGATAGCGCGCCACCGTTTACACGCCCCTGGACCTAACCAAACTGGTTGATATGCTATAAAACGTATATATTCGGTTTCTGTATGAAATGCAGAATCTAACAATATGAATATTTTTTAATTTGTGAAATATATGTAATTTACAAGTTGGAAACTTTTAATTTTTTATTTAGTCTGACATTAAAAAGTTACTAAGCGAGGATTTTTTTTTATTTTTGGGTTAGAAACAAACTTTCAGCGGGAAAAGTGTTGACATTGAGATGAATTTCATCATGTAATTGAGTAATTTACGATTAAATGTTTTGATCGTTGGCAATTGAATTAATAGTGCCTTGAAGAAATTCACTTTGAGTCTCGCGCTCTCTTACTTCATCGTTCGGTCTATGATTTCATAAGAATTACAAGGTGCATTGACTATCTATTTTTTACTTAATATTTGTTAAGCATATAGTTGTGAAATCTTATAATTTTTTACACTCTATATAATTAAACATATCCATTATTTCGTCCAGCAATGCTGAAGTATTCTATGATGCTTGGTTTTCTAAACAAGATATGTTATTTTAAATCATGATTAAATAAATAATGTAATGCTAAAGATTTTAAAGTTGAAAATTAATTTTTTTTAACCTATACTGTACTCATAAAATATGTAGGCTAGTCAACAGCAATAAACACAACATCTTGCGAAACTTTCAATTATTCTAAACTACATTAAAGGCGCTAGATCGCAGAGCGAGGAGTCTACTTATTTTGAGCCACAGACTTCTTTGGGGTCATTGACAAAAATTAATATCGAGCTGTTTCATTATTATATTATTAGTATAATCCAGTTTGTAATTTACTTTGTCTTCAATAAGTTTCATGGCCGCATAAATATTAAATCAAATTGAAAAAAAGTTATGAAAACATTTGTTATTCTGTACATTCATTTGTTACAGTGCTATGAAATTGCTATTTCAAAAATACCCCCGTCGCAGCAGACCTGCGTACTCAGCGAATTTCCAATTTAGTAATATTAATTTTGACCAGCTAAACTTGTAAACAAAATTTCATCACGTGCTCATAAATAGGGAAATAAATGTCTATTCTCCTTAAGATAAATATAGGGAAAGAGTATGCAGGTATGCTGCCATGGGGGACACTAAAAGAAGGTTTTTAGCATAGAAAAAATTTATTTCGACCATATAAAGCCATATAGTAAGTTTCATCAATATCTGTCCATAAATAAAAGAGTTTGGCTATTCTCCATATGATTAACATGGGAAAAGGGTATGCAGGTTTGCTGCCATGATAAGTACAAAAACCAAGATTTTTTTACCTTAAATGGATGAATCTCAACCGAATGAAGCTAAATACCAAGTTTCATCCAAAAATATTAGTTAATAAGTGAAATATTAACACATCCTTATTCTCCATAAGATTAACATTGGAGCCCCAAAAGACAATGTACTGTCTTTAGACTTTGTAATATCTCGGTAACCAATGGAGATAGAGCAAAGCTTCAAAATACTAAATTGTGTGTTTTTTTGAGCTGAATCCAATGGTCAAAATAAAAATTTAAAATTTTAAAAATTTACATAAGAAAAATGCAAAAAACCCATTTTTGGGGTACAAAACCCCCCAAAACTACCCCTTCCGGTAGGTCGATATGTCTGGTTTTTGAACTCATCCGAATAAACGTAGGATTACACATCTCTACCAAATTTGGTGTCGATCGGACCATTTTTACGAGAGTTATCGTGTCTAGGGACACATATATATATACATATATACATATATATATACATATATATATATATAAAAATTTTAATGACTATTATTTTTGGTCTCTGGGCACCTCAAAACGAAAAAGTAACATGGGCCCGGGCTTAGGTCTTACCATGAGACCTACGGTAATAGCTTATTCCCTATGGGAAATTCGCTAAAATACAAAAAGTTGATTTATAATAAAAATAAATTAAGAATGAATTTATAAAGGTAAATGTAAATTATATAATTAATTAAAAGTAACCCTCTAAGTTTTCGCCTTTAACGTTATACAATGTCGTAAAAGTGTGGCCAACGTGAACGTTAGAACCAGAATGTACTCTAGAATTGAATCAAAAGGTCATGCAACAATAATTTTTAATGGTTTAAAATGTAATTTTAGTCAGATTTTTCGCTATCCTAACCATGTTATCAGCCTTTTCTGTAGGGAAAAATTAAATAATGTTTCTTGGAAAGGCAGAATTGGCAGAATTGTATGATGGTAAAAATTGATTTTGCACATCGTCTAATGTATAAAATTTTACAACTATGTAACGCTCATTCTAATATTAGTTAATAAATTAAACGGTAGTAGCTCCTAGACAAGACAAAACTTCCTTATATGTAAGATACGAGAGTGTAATGTTTATGGATTATCGACCGACCTGGAAAGAATATCTACCTTTAATCAAAACAAAATTTTTAACGTGATCGAGCTTTCGTCCACAGCCAAAATCCTTTTTTATGAATGATTTAATAGGGCTTGTTAAATATTTTGGCCATGTTACTTCATTACATTAAATTGATTTAAAATCCAAACAATTTATAGAATGAGTCATTACATTACATTTAAATACCTTTTTTGGAAACATTAATGAGAAAAAAGTGATATTTAAGTAAACTTAATATTAGTAAAAAAAATTAAATAAGTCTTCAATGCAACTAATATTTTGTAATAAGAAGTTTTAGTTATGGTCTTGTTAGTTTAGGTTTACCTCGTTGATAACGTACACGAGTTAGTAGTACTGTACTAACCATCTACTTCTGTAATTACAAAACTACAAGCTAATTACTAATCACGGGCCGTCGGCATGGCCCACGGCTACCTGACAATCAACAATTAAACTTTTACCTTTGAATAAGCATAGAAAGAGTCCTACGGTATTAGGCCAAATTTAAATTAACTGTGCAAATGTAAGTATTTCTCAACTACTTTCTCAAAGACAAAATTTAACCAAAGCAATAATAAAAAAAAAACTTTCTCGCAGACCAACTTTTCATGTGATTAATTTGAAAGAAATTGCTTCACAATGTTTTTACATATTTATCATAACGATTTTAATCTAACATTAAATTAACACCGTAGTTATTTTTCTTTAGGCCTAGCGGTAGCCTAATTTTTACTATGAAAGATTACAATTTTCAATAAGAACGATTATTTTTTTGCAATGAAACGCTGCAATTTAGAATTGGTGCTCTAGCGGCGGTGGCTGGAGGGGGATGTAGTGTAACTGGAACAGCCAGCTGTGTGTATCGTACGTTGGAACAGCGAACTCTCGACGCAACCTGGTGGTGAGATGCCCAATTAATTACAACAATGAAAAGCGTGGGGGCGCGTAGAGCAGTCGGAACAGCCAACGCTAAGCGCAGCCAGGTGTTGAGATGCCCAATTAAAAAAAACGGCAGAATATTTAACATGGGGCCTGTTCTTCTTATAAGACTCTGTATTCATTGACTCTAGGCATATGGGAGTGGTGGGGGAAATCTCAAGGTCATTCAAACGGAGTTAAAAAAAGCCAAAGAGTAGAGAGACTACTCTACTCTTCAGAGTCCTTGTGACCTTGAGGACTTTGAGCGAATTTCGAAGAGAAACAGCAAAAGTGCGGTAGCACCGTAGTAGTGGGGAATGGGGGCTTTTGGGCCAGTTCAAGGTCACCTGAGGGATGACGTCATCGATGACGTCATCGAGGTCAATGACCTCATTGATGACGTCATCGATTGCATCATCGATGACGTCATCACCAATGACGTCACTTCCTTGACGTCCACACCCATGACGTCACAAAAATGACGTGCTGATGACGTCATCACCCCTTACGTCACCAAGATGACGTCATCGATGTCACAAAGGTCAAGGTCACGCTGAAACCTAAAATTTTTTGGCACTTTTGCTGTTTCTCGCACTACGCTCCGAGTTTCAGTCACAGTTACCATGACCTTGACAACTTGGAGCGAATTTGCGATGAGAAACAGCAAAAGTGCTGAGGAAACTTGAAGTTTGCAACGTGACTCTGCCTAAACCGTCATGTGACACCGCTCGGGTGACCTTGAACTGACCCAGAAGCCCCCATTCGACCATTACTGCAACCGCGATGCGCACCCTAAGACAGACACCGAGCGACTGGCTGTTCGGCTCCGCGCACTCTAGGTATATGGGAAGTGGTGGGGGAATTGCGATGATCTTGGGAAACTTAAAAATGCCAAGTCAGGTAGCACTGTTTCAGTGCTACCTTAAATTTACATGTTAAAGTGTGATGACCTTGAGGTTGACTGTAAATTTGGGACTTAGGATTGTTTTTAAAGATGTATCTAAAGAATCTTCAGATTTGAGTCAACACTTAGAAAAATTTACTCTTAGTACAACTGTTTAATGTGTATTTGCCAGAGTTTAAGTGTGGTGACCTTGAACTACCCGAAATTGTCAGGAATCGGAGTAGCAACCGCGATGTGCACCCTACGACAGACACCGAGTGACTGACTGTCAGGCCCCGCACACTCTAGGTATATTGGAAGTGGTGGGGGGAACTGCGATGACCTTGGGAAACTTTTAAATCTCAAGCAAGGGAGCACCGTTTTGGTGCTACCTTAATTGTACATGTTTATTAGTTGGAGTTAAAGTGTGATGACCTTGAGACTGTGTTTCAAAGATTTATCCAAAGTACCTCCAGGTTTGAGCCAACACTTAGAAAAATTACTCTTTGTACAACAATTTGATGTTGTTTCCATAGTTTAAGTGTGCTGACCTTGAACTGGTTAAAATGAAAACTTTAATTCAAAACCGCACAGTGGAGTGCATGATACAGATGTGCACCCTATGACAGTCGGCGAGCAACTGACTCTCAGACCTTGTGTACTCTAGGAATATGGGAAGTGGTGGGGGAAATCTCAAGGTCATACAAACTGAGTTTTAAAAAAAGTCAAAGAGTAGAGAGACTACTCTACTCTTCAGAGTTAAAGTTGTCTTGGTACGACAATTCGATGTTGTCCCAGAGTTAAAGTGTGGCAACCTTGAGCATAAAAGTTAAAGTTTTCTTTGTAAGACAATTCGATATCGTCCCAGAGTTAAAGTGTGACGACCTTGAGTCAAAACACTGAAATACTTTAAGTCAAAATCATCCCAGAGTTAAAGTGTGATGACCTTGAGTCAAAACACAGAAATAATACAAGTTGCTGCAGTCTCAGAGTTAAAGTTTGGTGACCTTGAGTTAAAATACTGAAGTACTACAAGTCGATATTGCCCCAGATTTAAAGTGTGATGACCTTGAGTCAAAACATAGAAATACTACAAGTTGATACCACCCCAAAGTTAAAGTGTGGTAACCTTGAGTCAAAACACATAAATAATACAAGTTGATGCAGTCTCAGAGTTAAAGTGTGATAACCTTGAGTGAAAACACTGAAATACCACAAGTCGATATTGTCCCAGAGTTAAAGTGAAGTGACCTAGATTAAAAACTTTTAAAAATACTTACATATAGAGAGTTGGAGAACAGCAGAGTTAAAGTGTGGTGACCTTGAGTGAAAACACTGAAATACCACAAGTCGATATTGTCCCAGAGTTAAAGTGAAATGACCTAGATTCAAAACTTGTAAAAATACTTACATATAGAGAGTTGGAGAACAGCGAGACGCACCGCATGGAAGCCGGAGACATACTGGCCGAGCGGTGTTGTGCAGCCTAGGGACTCAGTTGTGGTGGGGGTATAACCAACACTTAGAGTAGAAGTGTTGTGGGTGACCTTTACCCACTTGAACCCCCCCCCCCACCCCCCCCCCGAACTTTTTTTTCGAAAAAAATTTTTGACCTTGACCAAAAAGTTTTTTGCTCCGGACGAGAAGTGACCCCCCCCCCGAAATTTTTTTCGAAAAAATTTTTGACCTTGACCAAAAAGTTTTTTGTTCCGGACGAGAAGTGACCCCCCCCCCCCGAACTTTTTTTTCGAAAAAATTTTTGACCTTGACCAAAAAGTTTTTTGCTCCGGACGAGAAGTGACCCCCCCCCCCGATTTTTTTTTTTAAATTTTTGACCTTGACCAAAAAGTTTTTTGTTCCGGACGAGAAGTGACCCCCCCCCCCCGAACTTTTTTTTCGAAAAATTTTTTGACCTTGACCAAAAAGTTTTATGCTCCGGACGAGAAGTAACCCCACCCCCCCCCCCCACCCCCACCCCCCACCCCCACCCCTCCCACACCCCTGATATCCTGGGCGTGACCACCCCGGTGGGGATATAAGGCGGCCCAGCCACAGCCGGCTCGCAGCCCGTCCCCGCGCGTTGAGCTACCTAAAGGTTTGAGCAAACACTTAGAAATATTTACTCTTCGTACGATTAGAGTTAAAGTTTTCATCTCAACAGAAGTACCCCCAGGTTTGAACTAACACTTAGAAAAATTTACTCATGGTACAACAGTTTTATGTTTTTGCCAAATAAGTGTAAGTGTGGTAAATTGAACTGGCTAAAATGTTATAATTTGCTAAGTTTTTATTGTTGTACATGATAAATCCTAAACTTTAACTTAAAACCGTAGAGCAGAGTGCCGACACCAGTGTGCACCCCACGACAGTCGCAGAGCGACTGATCGTAGGGCTCCGGGTGCCCTAGGTATAAGGAAAGTGGTGGGGGGGAATTGCGATGACCTTGGGGACTTTAACAATTGTGACTATATGTAAAATTTAGTTTTTCATTATTTCAACCTAAGGTCTTGGCTTTTCGCGTTTCAGAGTGTATCAAAGCGATTTAGCTATTAATTGTAAAATTGATTTCTTAAAAGATAGTCATTTTTACGCTGGGTGTTGGTAAATTTGTTAGAGTCCCGATTGCCCATACAAAACCAAACTTTTTTATTATTCAATATATCAGTCTGGGATTTCGGATTTATATGTTTCAGCGTATTTTAGAGTGTTTAAGCTTATCTTAAAATTTTGAAAAACTTTAATATTTTTATACTAAAATTTGCGAGTTGACTGATAGAATATTTCTATGTCAGGAGTGACTATAGGTAAAATTTAAGTTTTCGTTATTTCAACCTAAGGTCTTGGCTTTTCGCGTTTCAGAGTGTATCAAAGCGATTTAACTATTAATTGTAAAATTGATTTCTTAAAAGATAGTCATTTTTACGCTGGGTGTTGGTAAATTTGTTAGAGTCCCGATTGTCCATACAAACCCAAACGTTTTTATTATTCAATATATCAGTCTGGGATTTCGGATTTATATGTTTCAGCGTATTTTAGAGTGTTTAAGCTTATCTTAAAAATATGAAAAACTTTTAACATTTTATACTAAAATTTGCGAGTTGACTGATAGAATATTTCTATGTCAGGAGTGACTATAGGTAAAATTTAAGTTTTCGTTATTTCAACCTAAGGTCTTGGCTTTTCGCGTTTCAGAGTGTATTAAAGCAATCTAGCTATTAATTGTAAAATTGATTTCTTAAAAGATAGTCATTTTTACGCTGTGAAAAACTTTTAACATTTTTTACTAAAATTTGCGAGTTGACTTATAGAATATTTCTGTCAGGAGTGACTATAGGTAAAATTTAAGTTTTCGTTATTTCAACCTAAGGTCTTGGCTTTTCGCGTTTCAGAGTGTATTAAAGCGATCTAGCTATTAATTGAAAAATTGATTTCTTAAAAGATAGTCATTTTTACGCTGGGTGTTGGTAAATTTGTTAGAGTCCAGATTGCCCATACAAAACCAAACTTTTTTATTATTCAATATTTCAGTCTGGGACTTCGGATTTACATGTTTTAGCGTATTTTAGAGTGTTGAAGCTTATCTTAAAAATTTGAAAAACTTTTAACATTTTATACTAAAATTTGCGAGTTGACTGATAGAATATTTCTATGTCAGGAGTGACTATAGGTAAAATTTAAGTTTTCGTTATTTCAACCTAAGGTCTTGGCTTTTCGCGTTTCAGAGTGTATTAAAGCAATCTAGCTATTAATTGTAAAATTGATTTCTTAAAAGATAGTCATTTTTACGCTGGGTGTTGATAAATTTGTTAGAGTCCCGATTGTCCATACAAAACCAAACTTTTTTATTATTCAATATTTCAGTCTGGGGCTTCGGATTTACATGTTTCAGCGTATTTTAGAGTGTTAAAGCTTATCTTAAAAATTTGAAAAACTTTTAACATTTTTTACTAAAATTTGCGAGTTGACTTATAGAATATTTCTGTCAGGAGTGACTATAGGTAAAATTTAAGTTTTCGTTATTTCAACCTAAGGTCTTGGCTTTTCGCGTTTCAGAGTGTATTAAAGCGATCTAGCTATTAATTGAAAAATTGATTTCTTAAAAGATAGTCATTTTTACGCTGGGTGTTGGTAAATTTGTTAGAGTCCCGATTAACCATACAAAACCAAACGTTTTTATTATTCAATATATCAGTCTGGGATTTCGGATTTATATGTTTCAGCGTATTTTAGAGTGTTTAAGCTTATCTTAAAAATATGAAAAACTTTTAACATTTTATACTAAAATTTGCGAGTTGACTGATAGAATATTTCTATGTCAGGAGTGACTATAGGTAAAATTTAAGTTTTCGTTATTTCAACCTAAGGTCTTGGCTTTTCGCGTTTCAGAGTGTATTAAAGCAATCTAGCTATTAATTGTAAAATTGATTTCTTAAAAGATAGTCATTTTTACGCTGTGAAAAACTTTTAACATTTTTTACTAAAATTTGCGAGTTGACTTATAGAATATTTCTGTCAGGAGTGACTATAGGTAAAATTTAAGTTTTCGTTATTTCAACCTAAGGTCTTGGCTTTTCGCGTTTCAGAGTGTATTAAAGCGATCTAGCTATTAATTGAAAAATTGATTTCTTAAAAGATAGTCATTTTTACGCTGGGTGTTGGTAAATTTGTTAGAGTCCAGATTGCCCATACAAAACCAAACTTTTTTATTATTCAATATTTCAGTCTGGGAATTCGGATTTACATGTTTCAGCGTATTTTAGAGTGTTTAAGCTTATCTTAAAAATTTGAAAAACTTTAACATTTTTTACTAAAATTTGCGAGTTGACTGATAGAATATTTCTGTCAGGAGTGACTATAGGTAAAATTTAAGTTTTCGTTATTTCAACCTAGGGTCTTGGCTTTTCGCGTTTCAGAGTGTATTAAAGCGTTCTGGCTATTAATTGTAAAATTGATTTCTTAAAAGATAGTCATTTTTACGCTGGGTGTTGGTAAATTTGTTAGAGTCCCGATTGCCCATACAAAACCAAACTTTTTTATTATTCAATATTTCAGTCTGGGACTTCGGATTTACATGTTTTAGCGTATTTTAGAGTGTTGAAGCTTATCTTAAAAATTTGAAAAACTTTTAACATTTTATACTAAAATTTGCGAGTTGACTGATAGAATATTTCTATGTCAGGAGTGTCTATAGGTAAAATTTAAGTTTTCGTTATTTCAACCTAAGGTCTTGGCTTTTCGCGTTTCAGAGTGTATTAAAGCAATCTAGCTATTAATTGTAAAATTGATTTCTTAAAAGATAGTCATTTTTACGCTGGGTGTTGATAAATTTGTTAGAGTCCCGATTGTCCATACAAAACCAAACTTTTTTATTATTCAATATTTCAGTCTGGGGCTTCGGATTTACATGTTTCAGCGTATTTTAGAGTGTTAAAGCTTATCTTAAAAATTTGAAAAACTTTTAACATTTTTTACTAAAATTTGCGAGTTGACTTATAGAATATTTCTGTCAGGAGTGACTATAGGTAAAATTTAAGTTTTCGTTATTTCAACCTAAGGTCTTGGCTTTTCGCGTTTCAGAGTGTATTAAAGCGATCTAGCTATTAATTGAAAAATTGATTTCTTAAAAGATAGTCATTTTTACGCTGGGTGTTGGTAAATTTGTTAGAGTCCAGATTGCCCATACAAAACCAAACTTTTTTATTATTCAATATTTCAGTCTGGGACTTCGGATTTACATGTTTCAGCGTATTTTAGAGTGTTTAAGCTTATCTTAAAAATTTGAAAAACTTTAACATTTTTTACTAAAATTTGCGAGTTGACTGATAGAATATTTCTGTCAGGAGTGACTATAGGTAAAATTTAAGTTTTCGTTATTTCAACCTAGGGTCTTGGCTTTTCGCGTTTCAGAGTGTATTAAAGCGTTCTGGCTATTAATTGTAAAATTGATTTCTTAAAAGATAGTCATTTTTACGCTGGGTGTTGGTAAATTTGTTAGAGTCCCGATTGTCCATACAAAACCAAACTTTTTTATTATTCAATATTTCAGTCTGGGGCTTCGGATTTACATGTTTCAGCGTATTTTAGAGTGTTGAAGCTTATCTTAAAAATTTGAAAAACTTTTAACATTTTTTACTAAAATTTGCGAGTTGACTTATAGAATATTTCTGTCAGGAGTGACTATAGGTAAAATTTAAGTTTTCGTTATTTCAACCTAAGGTCTTGGCTTTTCGCGTTTCAGAGTGTATTAAAGCGATCTAGCTATTAATTGAAAAATTGATTTCTTAAAAGATAGTCATTTTTAAGCTGGGTGTTGGTAAATTTGTTAGAGTCCAGATTGCCCATACAAAACCAAACTTTTTTATTATTCAATATTTCAGTCTGGGACTTCGGATTTACATGTTTCAGCGTATTTTAGAGTGTTTAAGCTTATCTTAAAAATTTGAAAAACTTTAACATTTTTTACTAAAATTTGCGAGTTGACTGATAGAATATTTCTGTCAGGAGTGAGTATAGGTAAAATTTAAGTTTTCGTTATTTCAACCTAAGGTCTTGTCTTTTCGCGTTTCAGAGTGTATTAAAGCGTTCTAGCTATTAATTGAAAAATTTATTTCTTAAAAGATAGTCATTTTTACGCTGGGTGTTGGTAAATTTGTTAGAGTCCCGATTGCCCATACAAAACCAAACTTTTTATTATTCAATATTTCAGTCTGGGATTTCGGATTTACATGTTTCAGCGTATTTTAGAGTGTTAAAGCTTATCTTAAAAATTTGAAAAACTTTTAACATTTTTTACTAAAATTTGCGAGTTGACTTATAGAATATTTCTGTCAGGAGTGACTATTGGTAAAATTTAAGTTTTCGTTATTTCAACCTAAGGTCTTGGCTTTTCGCGTTTCAGAGTGTATTAAAGCGATCTAGCTATTAATTGAAAAATTGATTTCTTAAAAGATAGTCATTTTTACGCTGGGTGTTGATAAATTTGTTAGAGTCCAGATTGCCCATACAAAACCAAACTTTTTTATTATTCAATATTTCAGTCTGGGACTTCGGATTTACATGTTTCAGCGTATTTTAGAGTGTTTAAGCTTATCTTAAAAATTTGAAAAACTTTAACATTTTTTACTAAAATTTGCGAGTTGACTGATAGAATATTTCTGTCAGGAGTGACTATAGGTAAAATTTAAGTTTTCGTTATTTCAACCTAGGGTCTTGGCTTTTCGCGTTTCAGAGTGTATTAAAGCGTTCTGGCTATTAATTGTAAAATTGATTTCTTAAAAGATAGTCATTTTTACGCTGGGTGTTGGTAAATTTGTTAGAGTCCAGATTGCCCATACAAAACCAAACTTTTTTATTATTCAATATTTCAGTCTGGGACTTCGGATTTACATGTTTCAGCGTATTTTAGAGTGTTTAAGCTTATCTTAAAAATTTGAAAAACTTTAACATTTTTTACTAAAATTTGCGAGTTGACTGATAGAATATTTCTGTCAGGAGTGACTATAGGTAAAATTTAAGTTTTCGTTATTTCAACCTAAGGTCTTGGCTTTTCGCGTTTCAGAGTGTATCAAAGCGATTTAACTATTAATTGTAAAATTGATTTCTTAAAAGATAGTCATTTTTACGCTGGGTGTTGGTAAATTTGTTAGAGTCCCGATTGTCCATACAAAACCAAACGTTTTTATTATTCAATATATCAGTCTGGGATTTCGGATTTATATGTTTCAGCGTATTTTAGAGTGTTTAAGCTTATCTTAAAAATTTGAAAAACTTTTAACATTTTATACTAAAATTTGCGAGTTGACTGATAGAATATTTCTATGTCAGGAGTGAGTATAGGTAAAATTTAAGTTTTCGTTATTTCAACCTAAGGTCTTGGCTTTTCGCGTTTCAGAGTGTATTAAAGCGATCTAGCTATTAATTGAAAAATTGATTTCTTAAAAGATAGTCATTTTTAAGCTGGGTGTTGGTAAATTTGTTAGAGTCCAGATTGCCCATACAAAACCAAACTTTTTTATTATTCAATATTTCAGTCTGGGACTTCGGATTTACATGTTTCAGCGTATTTTAGAGTGTTTAAGCTTATCTTAAAAATTTGAAAAACTTTAACATTTTTTACTAAAATTTGCGAGTTGACTGATAGAATATTTCTGTCAGGAGTGAGTATAGGTAAAATTTAAGTTTTCGTTATTTCAACCTAAGGTCTTGGCTTTTCGCGTTTCAGAGTGTATTAAAGCGTTCTAGCTATTAATTGAAAAAATGATTTCTTAAAAGATAGTCATTTTTACGCTGGGTGTTGATAAATTTGTTAGAGTCCAGATTGCCCATACAAAACCAAACTTTTTTATTATTCAATATTTCAGTCTGGGACTTCGGATTTACATGTTTCAGCGTATTTTAGAGTGTTTAAGCTTATCTTAAAAATTTGAAAAACTTTAACATTTTTTACTAAAATTTGCGAGTTGACTGATAGAATATTTCTGTCAGGAGTGACTATAGGTAAAATTTAAGTTTTCGTTATTTCAACCTAGGGTCTTGGCTTTTCGCGTTTCAGAGTGTATTAAAGCGTTCTGGCTATTAATTGTAAAATTGATTTCTTAAAAGATAGTCATTTTTACGCTGGGTGTTGGTAAATTTGTTAGAGTCCCGATTGTCCATACAAAACCAAACTTTTTTATTATTCAATATTTCAGTCTGGGGCTTCGGATTTACATGTTTCAGCGTATTTTAGAGTGTTGAAGCTTATCTTAAAAATTTGAAAAACTTTTAACATTTTTTACTAAAATTTGCGAGTTGACTTATAGAATATTTCTGTCAGGAGTGACTATAGGTAAAATTTAAGTTTTCGTTATTTCAACCTAAGGTCTTGGCTTTTCGCGTTTCAGAGTGTATTAAAGCGATCTAGCTATTAATTGAAAAATTGATTTCTTAAAAGATAGTCATTTTTAAGCTGGGTGTTGGTAAATTTGTTAGAGTCCAGATTGCCCATACAAAACCAAACTTTTTTATTATTCAATATTTCAGTCTGGGACTTCGGATTTACATGTTTCAGCGTATTTTAGAGTGTTTAAGCTTATCTTAAAAATTTGAAAAACTTTAACATTTTTTACTAAAATTTGCGAGTTGACTGATAGAATATTTCTGTCAGGAGTGAGTATAGGTAAAATTTAAGTTTTCGTTATTTCAA
Organism: Neoaliturus tenellus; assembly: GCA_030545055.2. NCBI lineage: Eukaryota > Metazoa > Arthropoda > Insecta > Hemiptera > Cicadellidae > Neoaliturus > Neoaliturus tenellus. The sequence goes on from CM061533.1 coordinate 226,004,599, forward strand.
CCTAAGGTCTTGTCTTTTCGCGTTTCAGAGTGTATTAAAGCGTTCTAGCTATTAATTGAAAAATTTATTTCTTAAAAGATAGTCATTTTTACGCTGGGTGTTGGTAAATTTGTTAGAGTCCCGATTGCCCATACAAAACCAAACTTTTTATTATTCAATATTTCAGTCTGGGATTTCGGATTTACATGTTTCAGCGTATTTTAGAGTGTTAAAGCTTATCTTAAAAATTTGAAAAACTTTTAACATTTTTTACTAAAATTTGCGAGTTGACTTATAGAATATTTCTGTCAGGAGTGACTATTGGTAAAATTTAAGTTTTCGTTATTTCAACCTAAGGTCTTGGCTTTTCGCGTTTCAGAGTGTATTAAAGCGATCTAGCTATTAATTGAAAAATTGATTTCTTAAAAGATAGTCATTTTTACGCTGGGTGTTGATAAATTTGTTAGAGTCCAGATTGCCCATACAAAACCAAACTTTTTTATTATTCAATATTTCAGTCTGGGACTTCGGATTTACATGTTTCAGCGTATTTTAGAGTGTTTAAGCTTATCTTAAAAATTTGAAAAACTTTAACATTTTTTACTAAAATTTGCGAGTTGACTGATAGAATATTTCTGTCAGGAGTGACTATAGGTAAAATTTAAGTTTTCGTTATTTCAACCTAGGGTCTTGGCTTTTCGCGTTTCAGAGTGTATTAAAGCGTTCTGGCTATTAATTGTAAAATTGATTTCTTAAAAGATAGTCATTTTTACGCTGGGTGTTGGTAAATTTGTTAGAGTCCAGATTGCCCATACAAAACCAAACTTTTTTATTATTCAATATTTCAGTCTGGGACTTCGGATTTACATGTTTCAGCGTATTTTAGAGTGTTTAAGCTTATCTTAAAAATTTGAAAAACTTTAACATTTTTTACTAAAATTTGCGAGTTGACTGATAGAATATTTCTGTCAGGAGTGACTATAGGTAAAATTTAAGTTTTCGTTATTTCAACCTAAGGTCTTGGCTTTTCGCGTTTCAGAGTGTATCAAAGCGATTTAACTATTAATTGTAAAATTGATTTCTTAAAAGATAGTCATTTTTACGCTGGGTGTTGGTAAATTTGTTAGAGTCCCGATTGTCCATACAAAACCAAACGTTTTTATTATTCAATATATCAGTCTGGGATTTCGGATTTATATGTTTCAGCGTATTTTAGAGTGTTTAAGCTTATCTTAAAAATTTGAAAAACTTTTAACATTTTATACTAAAATTTGCGAGTTGACTGATAGAATATTTCTATGTCAGGAGTGAGTATAGGTAAAATTTAAGTTTTCGTTATTTCAACCTAAGGTCTTGGCTTTTCGCGTTTCAGAGTGTATTAAAGCGTTCTAGCTATTAATTGAAAAATTGATTTCTTAAAAGATAGTCATTTTTACGCTGGGTGTTGGTAAATTTGTTAGAGTCCCGATTGCCCATACAAAACCAAACTTTTTTATTATTCAATATTTCAGTCTGGGGCTTCGGATTTACATGTTTCAGCGTATTTTAGAGTGTTTAAGCTTATCTTAAAAATTTGAAAAACTTTTAACATTTTATACTAAAATTTGCGAGTTGACTGATAGAATATTTCTATGTCAGGAGTGACTATAGGTAAAATTTAAGTTTTCGTTATTTCAACCTAAGGTCTTGGCTTTTCGCGTTTCAGAGTGTATTAAAGCGATCTAGCTATTAATTGAAAAATTGATTTCTTAAAAGATAGTCATTTTTAAGCTGGGTGTTGGTAAATTTGTTAGAGTCCAGATTGCCCATACAAAACCAAACTTTTTTATTATTCAATATTTCAGTCTGGGACTTCGGATTTACATGTTTCAGCGTATTTTAGAGTGTTTAAGCTTATCTTAAAAATTTGAAAAACTTTAACATTTTTTACTAAAATTTGCGAGTTGACTGATAGAATATTTCTGTCAGGAGTGAGTATAGGTAAAATTTAAGTTTTCGTTATTTCAACCTAAGGTCTTGGCTTTTCGCGTTTCAGAGTGTATTAAAGCGTTCTAGCTATTAATTGAAAAATTGATTTCTTAAAAGATAGTCATTTTTACGCTGGGTGTTGGTAAATTTGTTAGAGTCCCGATTGCCCATACAAAACCAAACTTTTTATTATTCAATATTTCAGTCTGGGATTTCGGATTTACATGTTTCAGCGTATTTTAGAGTGTTTAAGCTTATCTTAAAAATTTGAAAAACTTTAACATTTTTTACTAAAATTTGCGAGTTGACTGATAGAATATTTCTGTCAGGAGTGACTATAGGTAAAATTTAAGTTTTCGTTATTTCAACCTAAGGTCTTGGCTTTTCGCGTTTCAGAGTGTATCAAAGCGATTTAACTATTAATTGTAAAATTGATTTCTTAAAAGATAGTCATTTTTACGCTGGGTGTTGGTAAATTTGTTAGAGTCCCGATTGTCCATACAAAACCAAACGTTTTTATTATTCAATATATCAGTCTGGGATTTCGGATTTATATGTTTCAGCGTATTTTAGAGTGTTTAAGCTTATCTTAAAAATATGAAAAACTTTTAACATTTTATACTAAAATTTGCGAGTTGACTGATAGAATATTTCTATGTCAGGAGTGACTATAGGTAAAATTTAAGTTTTCGTTATTTCAACCTAAGGTCTTGGCTTTTCGCGTTTCAGAGTGTATTAAAGCAATCTAGCTATTAATTGTAAAATTGATTTCTTAAAAGATAGTCATTTTTACGCTGTGAAAAACTTTTAACATTTTTTACTAAAATTTGCGAGTTGACTTATAGAATATTTCTGTCAGGAGTGACTATAGGTAAAATTTAAGTTTTCGTTATTTCAACCTAAGGTCTTGGCTTTTCGCGTTTCAGAGTGTATTAAAGCGATCTAGCTATTAATTGAAAAATTGATTTCTTAAAAGATAGTCATTTTTACGCTGGGTGTTGGTAAATTTGTTAGAGTCCAGATTGCCCATACAAAACCAAACTTTTTTATTATTCAATATTTCAGTCTGGGACTTCGGATTTACATGTTTCAGCGTATTTTAGAGTGTTTAAGCTTATCTTAAAAATTTGAAAAACTTTAACATTTTTTACTAAAATTTGCGAGTTGACTGATAGAATATTTCTGTCAGGAGTGACTATAGGTAAAATTTAAGTTTTCGTTATTTCAACCTAGGGTCTTGGCTTTTCGCGTTTCAGAGTGTATTAAAGCGTTCTGGCTATTAATTGTAAAATTGATTTCTTAAAAGATAGTCATTTTTACGCTGGGTGTTGGTAAATTTGTTAGAGTCCCGATTGCCCATACAAAACCAAACTTTTTTATTATTCAATATTTCAGTCTGGGACTTCGGATTTACATGTTTTAGCGTATTTTAGAGTGTTGAAGCTTATCTTAAAAATTTGAAAAACTTTTAACATTTTATACTAAAATTTGCGAGTTGACTGATAGAATATTTCTATGTCAGGAGTGACTATAGGTAAAATTTAAGTTTTCGTTATTTCAACCTAAGGTCTTGGCTTTTCGCGTTTCAGAGTGTATTAAAGCAATCTAGCTATTAATTGTAAAATTGATTTCTTAAAAGATAGTCATTTTTACGCTGGGTGTTGATAAATTTGTTAGAGTCCCGATTGTCCATACAAAACCAAACTTTTTTATTATTCAATATTTCAGTCTGGGGCTTCGGATTTACATGTTTCAGCGTATTTTAGAGTGTTAAAGCTTATCTTAAAAATTTGAAAAACTTTTAACATTTTTTACTAAAATTTGCGAGTTGACTTATAGAATATTTCTGTCAGGAGTGACTATAGGTAAAATTTAAGTTTTCGTTATTTCAACCTAAGGTCTTGGCTTTTCGCGTTTCAGAGTGTATTAAAGCGATCTAGCTATTAATTGAAAAATTGATTTCTTAAAAGATAGTCATTTTTACGCTGGGTGTTGGTAAATTTGTTAGAGTCCCGATTGTCCATACAAAACCAAACGTTTTTATTATTCAATATATCAGTCTGGGATTTCGGATTTATATGTTTCAGCGTATTTTAGAGTGTTTAAGCTTATCTTAAAAATATGAAAAACTTTTAACATTTTATACTAAAATTTGCGAGTTGACTGATAGAATATTTCTATGTCAGGAGTGACTATAGGTAAAATTTAAGTTTTCGTTATTTCAACCTAAGGTCTTGGCTTTTCGCGTTTCAGAGTGTATTAAAGCAATCTAGCTATTAATTGTAAAATTGATTTCTTAAAAGATAGTCATTTTTACGCTGTGAAAAACTTTTAACATTTTTTACTAAAATTTGCGAGTTGACTTATAGAATATTTCTGTCAGGAGTGACTATAGGTAAAATTTAAGTTTTCGTTATTTCAACCTAAGGTCTTGGCTTTTCGCGTTTCAGAGTGTATTAAAGCGTTCTGGCTATTAATTGTAAAATTGATTTCTTAAAAGATAGTCATTTTTACGCTGGGTGTTGGTAAATTTGTTAGAGTCCCGATTGTCCATACAAAACCAAACTTTTTTATTATTCAATATTTCAGTCTGGGGCTTCGGATTTACATGTTTCAGCGTATTTTAGAGTGTTGAAGCTTATCTTAAAAATTTGAAAAACTTTTAACATTTTTTACTAAAATTTGCGAGTTGACTTATAGAATATTTCTGTCAGGAGTGACTATAGGTAAAATTTAAGTTTTCGTTATTTCAACCTAAGGTCTTGGCTTTTCGCGTTTCAGAGTGTATTAAAGCGATCTAGCTATTAATTGAAAAATTGATTTCTTAAAAGATAGTCATTTTTAAGCTGGGTGTTGGTAAATTTGTTAGAGTCCAGATTGCCCATACAAAACCAAACTTTTTTATTATTCAATATTTCAGTCTGGGACTTCGGATTTACATGTTTCAGCGTATTTTAGAGTGTTTAAGCTTATCTTAAAAATTTGAAAAACTTTAACATTTTTTACTAAAATTTGCGAGTTGACTGATAGAATATTTCTGTCAGGAGTGAGTATAGGTAAAATTTAAGTTTTCGTTATTTCAACCTAAGGTCTTGTCTTTTCGCGTTTCAGAGTGTATTAAAGCGTTCTAGCTATTAATTGAAAAATTGATTTCTTAAAAGATAGTCATTTTTACGCTGGGTGTTGGTAAATTTGTTAGAGTCCCGATTGCCCATACAAAACCAAACTTTTTATTATTCAATATTTCAGTCTGGGATTTCGGATTTACATGTTTCAGCGTATTTTAGAGTGTTAAAGCTTATCTTAAAAATTTGAAAAACTTTTAACATTTTTTACTAAAATTTGCGAGTTGACTTATAGAATATTTCTGTCAGGAGTGACTATTGGTAAAATTTAAGTTTTCGTTATTTCAACCTAAGGTCTTGGCTTTTCGCGTTTCAGAGTGTATTAAAGCGATCTAGCTATTAATTGAAAAATTGATTTCTTAAAAGATAGTCATTTTTACGCTGGGTGTTGATAAATTTGTTAGAGTCCAGATTGCCCATACAAAACCAAACTTTTTTATTATTCAATATTTCAGTCTGGGACTTCGGATTTACATGTTTCAGCGTATTTTAGAGTGTTTAAGCTTATCTTAAAAATTTGAAAAACTTTAACATTTTTTACTAAAATTTGCGAGTTGACTGATAGAATATTTCTGTCAGGAGTGACTATAGGTAAAATTTAAGTTTTCGTTATTTCAACCTAGGGTCTTGGCTTTTCGCGTTTCAGAGTGTATTAAAGCGTTCTGGCTATTAATTGTAAAATTGATTTCTTAAAAGATAGTCATTTTTACGCTGGGTGTTGGTAAATTTGTTAGAGTCCCGATTGCCCATACAAAACCAAACTTTTTTATTATTCAATATTTCAGTCTGGGATTTCGGATTTACATGTTTCAGCGTATTTTAGAGTGTTTAAGCTTATCTTAAAAATTTGAAAAACTTTTAACATTTTATACTAAAATTTGCGAGTTGACTGATAGAATATTTCTATGTCAGGAGTGAGTATAGGTAAAATTTAAGTTTTCGTTATTTCAACCTAAGGTCTTGGCTTTTCGCGTTTCAGAGTGTATTAAAGCGTTCTAGCTATTAATTGAAAAATTGATTTCTTAAAAGATAGTCATTTTTACGCTGGGTGTTGGTAAATTTGTTAGAGTCCCGATTGCCCATACAAAACCAAACTTTTTTATTATTCAATATTTCAGTCTGGGGCTTCGGATTTACATGTTTCAGCGTATTTTAGAGTGTTTAAGCTTATCTTAAAAATTTGAAAAACTTTTAACATTTTATACTAAAATTTGCGAGTTGACTGATAGAATATTTCTATGTCAGGAGTGACTATAGGTAAAATTTAAGTTTTCGTTATTTCAACCTAAGGTCTTGGCTTTTCGCGTTTCAGAGTGTATTAAAGCGTTCTAGCTATTAATTGAAAAATTGATTTCTTAAAAGATAGTCATTTTTACGCTGGGTGTTGGTAAATTTGTTAGAGTCCCGATTGCCCATACAAAACCAAACTTTTTATTATTCAATATTTCAGTCTGGGATTTCGGATTTACATGTTTCAGCGTATTTTAGAGTGTTAAAGCTTATCTTAAAAATTTGAAAAACTTTTAACATTTTTTACTAAAATTTGCGAGTTGACTTATAGAATATTTCTGTCAGGAGTGACTATAGGTAAAATTTAAGTTTTCGTTATTTCAACCTAAGGTCTTGGCTTTTCGCGTTTCAGAGTGTATTAAAGCGATCTAGCTATTAATTGAAAAATTGATTTCTTAAAAGATAGTCATTTTTACGCTGGGTGTTGATAAATTTGTTAGAGTCCAGATTGCCCATACAAAACCAAACTTTTTTATTATTCAATATTTCAGTCTGGGACTTCGGATTTACATGTTTCAGCGTATTTTAGAGTGTTTAAGCTTATCTTAAAAATTTGAAAAACTTTAACATTTTTTACTAAAATTTGCGAGTTGACTGATAGAATATTTCTGTCAGGAGTGACTATAGGTAAAATTTAAGTTTTCGTTATTTCAACCTAGGGTCTTGGCTTTTCGCGTTTCAGAGTGTATTAAAGCGTTCTGGCTATTAATTGTAAAATTGATTTCTTAAAAGATAGTCATTTTTACGCTGGGTGTTGGTAAATTTGTTAGAGTCCCGATTGCCCATACAAAACCAAACTTTTTTATTATTCAATATTTCAGTCTGGGATTTCGGATTTACATGTTTCAGCGTATTTTAGAGTGTTTAAGCTTATCTTAAAAATTTGAAAAACTTTTAACATTTTATACTAAAATTTGCGAGTTGACTGATAGAATATTTCTATGTCAGGAGTGAGTATAGGTAAAATTTAAGTTTTCGTTATTTCAACCTAAGGTCTTGGCTTTTCGCGTTTCAGAGTGTATTAAAGCGTTCTAGCTATTAATTGAAAAATTGATTTCTTAAAAGATAGTCATTTTTACGCTGGGTGTTGGTAAATTTGTTAGAGTCCCGATTGCCCATACAAAACCAAACTTTTTTATTATTCAATATTTCAGTCTGGGGCTTCGGATTTACATGTTTCAGCGTATTTTAGAGTGTTTAAGCTTATCTTAAAAATTTGAAAAACTTTTAACATTTTATACTAAAATTTGCGAGTTGACTGATAGAATATTTCTATGTCAGGAGTGACTATAGGTAAAATTTAAGTTTTCGTTATTTCAACCTAAGGTCTTGGCTTTTCGCGTTTCAGAGTGTATTAAAGCGATCTAGCTATTAATTGAAAAATTGATTTCTTAAAAGATAGTCATTTTTAAGCTGGGTGTTGGTAAATTTGTTAGAGTCCAGATTGCCCATACAAAACCAAACTTTTTTATTATTCAATATTTCAGTCTGGGACTTCGGATTTACATGTTTCAGCGTATTTTAGAGTGTTTAAGCTTATCTTAAAAATTTGAAAAACTTTAACATTTTTTACTAAAATTTGCGAGTTGACTGATAGAATATTTCTGTCAGGAGTGAGTATAGGTAAAATTTAAGTTTTCGTTATTTCAACCTAAGGTCTTGGCTTTTCGCGTTTCAGAGTGTATTAAAGCGTTCTAGCTATTAATTGAAAAATTGATTTCTTAAAAGATAGTCATTTTTACGCTGGGTGTTGATAAATTTGTTAGAGTCCAGATTGCCCATACAAAACCAAACTTTTTTATTATTCAATATTTCAGTCTGGGACTTCGGATTTACATGTTTCAGCGTATTTTAGAGTGTTTAAGCTTATCTTAAAAATTTGAAAAACTTTAACATTTTTTACTAAAATTTGCGAGTTGACTGATAGAATATTTCTGTCAGGAGTGACTATAGGTAAAATTTAAGTTTTCGTTATTTCAACCTAGGGTCTTGGCTTTTCGCGTTTCAGAGTGTATTAAAGCGTTCTGGCTATTAATTGTAAAATTGATTTCTTAAAAGATAGTCATTTTTACGCTGGGTGTTGGTAAATTTGTTAGAGTCCCGATTGCCCATACAAAACCAAACTTTTTTATTATTCAATATTTCAGTCTGGGATTTCGGATTTACATGTTTCAGCGTATTTTAGAGTGTTTAAGCTTATCTTAAAAATTTGAAAAACTTTTAACATTTTATACTAAAATTTGCGAGTTGACTGATAGAATATTTCTATGTCAGGAGTGAGTATAGGTAAAATTTAAGTTTTCGTTATTTCAACCTAAGGTCTTGGCTTTTCGCGTTTCAGAGTGTATTAAAGCGTTCTAGCTATTAATTGAAAAATTGATTTCTTAAAAGATAGTCATTTTTACGCTGGGTGTTGGTAAATTTGTTAGAGTCCCGATTGCCCATACAAAACCAAACTTTTTTATTATTCAATATTTCAGTCTGGGACTTCGGATTTACATGTTTTAGCGTATTTTAGAGTGTTTAAGCTTATCTTAAAAATTTGAAAAACTTTTAACATTTTATACTAAAATTTGCGAGTTGACTGATAGAATATTTCTATGTCAGGAGTGACTATAGGTAAAATTTAAGTTTTCGTTATTTCAACCTAAGGTCTTGGCTTTTCGCGTTTCAGAGTGTATTAAAGCAATCTAGCTATTAATTGTAAAATTGATTTCTTAAAAGATAGTCATTTTTACGCTGGGTGTTGATAAATTTGTTAGAGTCCCGATTGTCCATACAAAACCAAACTTTTTTATTATTCAATATTTCAGTCTGGGGCTTCGGATTTACATGTTTCAGCGTATTTTAGAGTGTTAAAGCTTATCTTAAAAATTTGAAAAACTTTTAACATTTTTTACTAAAATTTGCGAGTTGACTTATAGAATATTTCTGTCAGGAGTGACTATAGGTAAAATTTAAGTTTTCGTTATTTCAACCTAAGGTCTTGGCTTTTCGCGTTTCAGAGTGTATTAAAGCGATCTAGCTATTAATTGAAAAATTGATTTCTTAAAAGATAGTCATTTTTACGCTGGGTGTTGGTAAATTTGTTAGAGTCCCGATTGCCCATACAAAACCAAACTTTTTTATTATTCAATATTTCAGTCTGGGACTTCGGATTTACATGTTTCAGCGTATTTTAGAGTGTTTAAGCTTATCTTAAAAATTTGAAAAACTTTAACATTTTTTACTAAAATTTGCGAGTTGACTGATAGACTATTTCTGTCAGGAGTGACTATAGGTAAAATTTAAGTTTTCGTTATTTCAACCTAGGGTCTTGGCTTTTCGCGTTTCAGAGTGTATTAAAGCGTTCTGGCTATTAATTGTAAAATTGATTTCTTAAAAGATAGTCATTTTTACGCTGGGTGTTGGTAAATTTGTTAGAGTCCCGATTGCCCATACAAAACCAAACTTTTTTATTATTCAATATTTCAGTCTGGGATTTCGGATTTACATGTTTCAGCGTATTTTAGAGTGTTTAAGCTTATCTTAAAAATTTGAAAAACTTTTAACATTTTATACTAAAATTTGCGAGTTGACTGATAGAATATTTCTATGTCAGGAGTGGATATAAGTAAAATTTAAGTTTTCGTTATTTCAACCTAAGGTCTTTTCTTTTCGCGTTTCAGAGTGTATTAAAGCGATCTAGCTATTAATTGAAAAATTGATTTCTTAAAAGATAGTCATTTTTACGCTGGGTGTTGGTAAATTTGTTAGAGTCCCGATTGCCCATACAAAACCAAACTTTTTTATTATTCAATATATGAGTCTGGGATTTCGGATTTACATGTTTCAGCGTATTTTAGAGTGTTTAAGCTTATCTTAAAAATTTGAAAAACTTTTATCATTTTTTACTAAAATTTGCGAGTTGACTTATAGAATATTTCTGTCAGGAGTGACTATAGGTAAAATTTAAGTTTTCGTTATTTCAACCTAAGGTCTTGGCTTTTCGCGTTTCAGAGTGTATTAAAGCGATCTAGCTATTAATTGAAAAATTGATTTCTTAAAAGATAGTCATTTTTACGCTGGGTGTTGGTAAATTTGTTAGAGTCCCGATTGCCCATACAAAACCAAACTTTTTTATTATTCAATATTTCAGTCTGGGACTTCGGATTTACATGTTTCAGCGTATTTTAGAGTGTTTAAGCTTATCTTAAAAATTTGAAAAACTTTAACATTTTTTACTAAAATTTGCGAGTTGACTGATAGACTATTTCTGTCAGGAGTGACTATAGGTAAAATTTAAGTTTTCGTTATTTCAACCTAGGGTCTTGGCTTTTCGCGTTTCAGAGTGTATTAAAGCGTTCTGGCTATTAATTGTAAAATTGATTTCTTAAAAGATAGTCATTTTTACGCTGGGTGTTGGTAAATTTGTTAGAGTCCCGATTGCCCATACAAAACCAAACTTTTTTATTATTCAATATTTCAGTCTGGGATTTCGGATTTACATGTTTCAGCGTATTTTAGAGTGTTTAAGCTTATCTTAAAAATTTGAAAAACTTTTAACATTTTATACTAAAATTTGCGAGTTGACTGATAGAATATTTCTATGTCAGGAGTGGATATAAGTAAAATTTAAGTTTTCGTTATTTCAACCTAAGGTCTTGGCTTTTCGCTTTTCAGAGTGTATTAAAGCGTTCTGGCTATTAATTGTAAAATTGATTTCTTAAAAGATAGTCATTTTTACGCTGGGTGTTGGTAAATTTGTTAGAGTCCCGATTGCCCATACAAAACCAAACTTTTTTATTATTCAATATTTCAGTCTGGGATTTCGGATTTACATGTTTCAGCGTATTTTAGAGTGTTTAAGCTTATCTTAAAAATTTGAAAAACTTTTAACATTTTATACTAAAATTTGCGAGTTGACTGATAGAATATTTCTATGTCAGGAGTGGATATAAGTAAAATTTAAGTTTTCGTTATTTCAACCTAAGGTCTTTTCTTTTCGCGTTTCAGAGTGTATTAAAGCGATCTAGCTATTAATTGAAAAATTGATTTCTTAAAAGATAGTCATTTTTACGCTGGGTGTTGGTAAATTTGTTAGAGTCCCGATTGCCCATACAAAACCAAACTTTTTTATTATTCAATATATCAGTCTGGGATTTCGGATTTACATGTTTCAGCGTATTTTAGAGTGTTTAAGCTTATCTTAAAAATTTGAAAAACTTTTAACATTTTTTACTAAAATTTGCGAGTTGACTTATAGAATATTTCTGTCAGGAGTGACTATAGGTAAAATTTAAGTTTTCGTTATTTCAACCTAAGGTCTTGGCTTTTCGCGTTTCAGAGTGTATTAAAGCGATCTAGCTATTAATTGAAAAATTGATTTCTTAAAAGATAGTCATTTTTACGCTGGGTGTTGGTAAATTTGTTAGAGTCCCGATTGCCCATACAAAACCAAACTTTTTTATTATTCAATATTTCAGTCTGGGACTTCGGATTTACATGTTTCAGCGTATTTTAGAGTGTTTAAGCTTATCTTAAAAATTTGAAAAACTTTAACATTTTTTACTAAAATTTGCGAGTTGACTGATAGACTATTTCTGTCAGGAGTGACTATAGGTAAAATTTAAGTTTTCGTTATTTCAACCTAGGGTCTTGGCTTTTCGCGTTTCAGAGTGTATTAAAGCGTTCTGGCTATTAATTGTAAAATTGATTTCTTAAAAGATAGTCATTTTTACGCTGGGTGTTGGTAAATTTGTTAGAGTCCCGATTGCCCATACAAAACCAAACTTTTTTATTATTCAATATTTCAGTCTGGGATTTCGGATTTACATGTTTCAGCGTATTTTAGAGTGTTTAAGCTTATCTTAAAAATTTGAAAAACTTTTAACATTTTATACTAAAATTTGCGAGTTGACTGATAGAATATTTCTATGTCAGGAGTGGATATAAGTAAAATTTAAGTTTTCGTTATTTCAACCTAAGGTCTTGGCTTTTCGCGTTTCAGAGTGTATTAAAGCGATCTAGCTATTAATTGAAAAATTGATTTCTTAAAAGATAGTCATTTTTACGCTGGGTGTTGGTAAATTTGTTAGAGTCCAGATTGCCCATACAAAACCAAACTTTTTTATTATTCAATATTTCAGTCTGGGACTTCGGATTTACATGTTTCAGCGTATTTTAGAGTGTTTAAGCTTATCTTAAAAATTTGAAAAACTTTAACATTTTTTACTAAAATTTGCGAGTTGACTGATAGAATATTTCTGTCAGGAGTGACTATAGGTAAAATTTAAGTTTTCGTTATTTCAACCTAGGGTCTTGGCTTTTCGCGTTTCAGAGTGTATTAAAGCGTTCTGGCTATTAATTGTAAAATTGATTTCTTAAAAGATAGTCATTTTTACGCTGGGTGTTGGTAAATTTGTTAGAGTCCCGATTGCCCATACAAAACCAAACTTTTTTATTATTCAATATTTCAGTCTGGGATTTCGGATTTACATGTTTCAGCGTATTTTAGAGTGTTTAAGCTTATCTTAAAAATTTGAAAAACTTTTAACATTTTATACTAAAATTTGCGAGTTGACTGATAGAATATTTCTATGTCAGGAGTGGATATAAGTAAAATTTAAGTTTTCGTTATTTCAACCTAAGGTCTTGGCTTTTCGCGTTTCAGAGTGTATTAAAGCGTTCTGGCTATTAATTGTAAAATTGATTTCTTAAAAGATAGTCATTTTTACGCTGGGTGTTGGTAAATTTGTTAGAGTCCCGATTGCCCATACAAAACCAAACTTTTTTATTATTCAATATTTCAGTCTGGGATTTCGGATTTACATGTTTCAGCGTATTTTAGAGTGTTTAAGCTTATCTTAAAAATTTGAAAAACTTTTAACATTTTATACTAAAATTTGCGAGTTGACTGATAGAATATTTCTATGTCAGGAGTGGATATAAGTAAAATTTAAGTTTTCGTTATTTCAACCTAAGGTCTTTTCTTTTCGCGTTTCAGAGTGTATTAAAGCGATCTAGCTATTAATTGAAAAATTGATTTCTTAAAAGATAGTCATTTTTACGCTGGGTGTTGGTAAATTTGTTAGAGTCCCGATTGCCCATACAAAACCAAACTTTTTTATTATTCAATATATCAGTCTGGGATTTCGGATTTACATGTTTCAGCGTATTTTAGAGTGTTTAAGCTTATCTTAAAAATTTGAAAAACTTTTAACATTTTTTACTAAAATTTGCGAGTTGACTTATAGAATATTTCTGTCAGGAGTGACTATAGGTAAAATTTAAGTTTTCGTTATTTCAACCTAAGGTCTTGGCTTTTCGCGTTTCAGAGTGTATTAAAGCGATCTAGCTATTAATTGAAAAATTGATTTCTTAAAAGATAGTCATTTTTACGCTGGGTGTTGGTAAATTTGTTAGAGTCCCGATTGCCCATACAAAACCAAACTTTTTTATTATTCAATATTTCAGTCTGGGACTTCGGATTTACATGTTTCAGCGTATTTTAGAGTGTTTAAGCTTATCTTAAAAATTTGAAAAACTTTAACATTTTTTACTAAAATTTGCGAGTTGACTGATAGAATATTTCTATGTCAGGAGTGACTATAGGTAAAATTTAAGTTTTCGTTATTTCAACCTAAGGTCTTGGCTTTTCGCGTTTCAGAGTGTATTAAAGCGATCTAGCTATTAATTGTAAAATTGATTTCTTAAAAGATAGTCATTTTTACGCTGGGTGTTGGTAAATTTGTTAGAGTCCCGATTGTCCATACCATACCAAACTTTTTTATTATTCAATATTTCAGTCTGGGACTTCGGATTTACATGTTTCAGCGTATTTTAGAGTGTTTAAGCTTATCTTAAAAATTTGAAAAACTTTTAACATTTTTTACTAAAATTTGCGAGTTGACTTATAGAATATTTCTGTCAGGAGTGACTATAGGTAAAATTTAAGTTTTCGTTATTTCAACCTAAGGTCTTGGCTTTTCGCGTTTCAGAGTGTATTAAAGCGATCTAGCTATTAATTGAAAAATTGATTTCTTAAAAGATAGTCATTTTTACGCTGGGTGTTGGTAAATTTGTTAGAGTCCAGATTGCCCATACAAAACCAAACTTTTTTATTATTCAATATATAAGTCTGGGATTTCGGATTTATATGTTTCAGCGTATTTTAGAGTGTTTAAGCTTATCTTAAAAACTTGAAAAACTTTTAACATTTTATACTAAAATTTGCGAGTTGACTGATAGAATATTTCTATGTCAGGAGTGGATATAGGTAAAATTTAAGTTTTCGTTATTTCAACCTAAGGTCTTGGCTTTTCGCGTTTCAGAGTGTATTAAAGCGATCTAGCTATTAATTGTAAAATTGATTTTTTAAAAGATAGTCATTTTTACGCTGGGTGTTGGTAAATTTGTTAGAGTCCCGATTGCCCATACAAAACCAAACTTTTTTATTATTCAATATTTCAGTCTGGGATTTCGGATTTACATGTTTCAGCGTATTTTAGAGTGTTTAAGCTTATCTTAAAAATTTGAAAAACTTTTAACATTTTTTACTAAAATTTGCGAGTTGACTTATGGAATATTTCTGTCAGGAGTGACTATAGGTAAAATTTAAGTTTTCGTTATTTCAACCTAAGGTCTTGGCTTTTCGCGTTTCAGAGTGTATTAAAGCGATCTAGCTATTAATTGAAAAATTGATTTCTTAAAAGATAGTCATTTTTACGCTGTGTGTTGGTAAATTTGTTAGTCCCGATTGCCCATACAAAACCAAACTTTTTTATTATTCAACATATCAGTCTGGGATTTCGGATTTACATGTTTCAGCGTATTTTAGAGTGTTTAAGCTTATCTTAAAAATTTGAAAAACTTTAACATTTTTTACTAAAATTTGCGAGTTGACTGATAGAATATTTCTATGTCAGGAGTGACTATAGGTAAAATTTAAGTTTTCGTTATTTCAACCTAAGGTCTTGGCTTTTCGCGTTTCAGAGTGTATTAAAGCGATCTAGCTATTAATTGTAAAATTGATTTCTTAAAAGATAGTCGTTTTTACGCTGGGTGTTGGTAAATTTGTTAGAGTCCCGATTGTCCATACCATACCAAACTTTTTTATTATTCAATATTTCAGTCTGGGACTTCGGATTTACATGTTTCAGCGTATTTTAAAGTGTTTAAGCTTATCTTAAAAATTTGAAAAACTTTTAACATTTTTTACTAAAATTTGCGAGTTGACTGATAGAATATTTCTGTCAGGAGTGACTATAGGTAAAATTTAAGTTTTCGTTATTTCAACCTAAGGTCTTGGCTTTTCGCGTTTCAGAGTGTATTAAAGCGATCTAGCTATTAATTGTAAAATTGATTTCTTAAAAGATAGTCATTTTTACGCTGGGTGTTGGTAAATTTGTTAGAGTCCAGATTGCCCATACAAAACCAAACTTTTTTATTATTCAATATTTCAGTCTGGGACTTCGGATTTACATGTTTCAGCGTATTTTAGAGTGTTTAAGCTTATCTTAAAAATTTGAAAAACTTAAACATTTTATACTAAAATTTGCGAGTTGACTGATAGAATATTTCTATGTCAGGAGTGACTATAGGTAAAATTTAAGTTTTCGTTATTTCAACCTTACGTCTTGGCTTTTTGCCTTTTAGAGTGTATTAAAGCGATTTAACTATTAATTGAAAAATTGATTTTTTAAAAGATAGTCGATTATTGCGGGGTGTTGTAAAATTCGACAGTCTCGAGTGCCCATACAATACCAAATTTCTTATTATTCAATATTTCAGTCTGGGGTTTCGGATTTACATGTTTCAGCGTGTCTTAGAGTGTTTAAGACGATTTTAAAAATTTGTAAAACTTTAACAATTTTCACTAAAATTTTCCAGTTTACTGATAGAATACTTCTCTAAGTCCCGAGTGACTATAGGTATAATTTAATTTTTTGTTATTTCAACCTAAGGTCTTGGCTTTTTACGTTTCAGAGTGTTTTAAAGCGATTTAACTATTATTTGTATAATTGATTTCTTGAAAGATAACCACTTTTACGCTAAGTTTCTTTTATAATAGTTCATATAGGTCTTAAGATTAGTGTTTAGTGTATTTTTAGCTTCAAACCTTCTTTTATTACATTAACTGGTCCACGTGGGTTATAAAAATATTAGATGTACACCTCTTAGCGTTACCCAGAAAATACCACGGGGAGGTGGATGTACGTCATTTTCCACACATTCACACACACACACACACACACACACACACACACACACACACACACACACACACACACACACACACACACACACACACGCACATGGTTTACGGGTCTTTTAGTCAACCGCGCCAGTGACCTTCACTCACCCCAGACTTTTCAAAGGAGTAGCTAAAGTAATAGCTTTAACTTCTCAATCTAATAAGTTCCACATTCACACATACACTCATACAGTTTATTCATTAAGAACACTTTTTACAATATTTATAAAATTATGAGAGGTCAATATGTTATTTAATGAAGATTCATAATGCATACCATAACTATGCATAACCTCTTTAGCTTTATTTAAGATATTTATACTGTTTGGCACAGGATATCTTGAAAAACTTGGTACAAAACCATCTTTCTTAGCTCTCTTTAGCGCTCTTTTATATCGTCTTCTTTCTGTACGAATGCACTTATACTCCATTACTCCATACTTTTTATAGTATGTGTCTTTTTCCAATACACAAAAGATATGTTTTAAATCCATATTATCAGGTATAACAGCAACTTTAGGTATTTGATTAATTAACGTTTCAATTAGTTTTTGATTATTTGCCAACACTTTATGTAAAGAGTGAGTCAACTCAAGGTTTTCTTTTTTAATTCTATATTCTCCATACTTGCGAATTGATGGGAGGATTTCTTCGAACACCCAATCTTGAAAGCGTTTAGCTAATCTCATCTTAGACGATAAAATTAAGGAATATAAACCTGGTTCATTGATGAATGTGGTACTTTTTTGAAAGTTAGAGGGTAGCACTGAACTAGTTCCATCTATATCCTTAAATAACTTTTTATATTTTTCTTTAACTAGATCATTTATTGCTTTCCGTGGTCTTTTGTATTCTAGAATCTCTGATATATCATTAGCCTTAAACCATGGATTGTTTTCACGATCAAATAAGACAGCTACAGGTTTATTATCAAACATGTAACACTGCAGTGCAGACATGCTAAAGTAATTTGTTATCTATTTAATTTAAATATTAATTGAATATTAAAATTATCATACACCTTTTAAATATCCGAAAAAACCGGAGTTGTGAAAAAGATGTTCACTCGGCAAAAGTTCGCCAAATAATGAAAGACATGGTTAAACGAGCTGCTTTTATACCCAACGGAGAATGGAGAAAAACCTTCTGCGCATGCGCAGTAGAGGAATACTAAAGGACATACACAATTGTACATTACATTTAAAACTTTTCTTGTAAAAAAAAAAAAAACAAATATATATCAGAATTATATACCAACACAATATGCTTTATGTTTTACTAACATATTTTAAAAACATATTAAATATTAAAAAAAACACTATTAAATAGGACCTTAAAGGTAGCATCAAAACGATGCTACCCTTTCTGCCAAAAGAGGGTTACTTTATCACTTTTAAGGTTAAAACTAATGTTTGGTTAAGAATTTACACACGCACACACGCATATATATATATATATATATATATATATATATATATGCTAGTTCTGACTAAAAAAAAAAACGGTACATAAAATAGTTGTAGATATATTTTACAAGGTGGCACCTTTAGGTAGCACCATTTATATGGGTTAAGCCCAAGTTTAACTTCTAAGTCACCTTTAAGGTGAAAACTAGTTTGTTAAGAATTTAAATACATAATAATATATTTAGTAGTTTGACCTAAAATCTATTCTTTAAAGTGTTGTTTAAATTTTTGAAACAAAACTTTATGTATAAAAAATAGCACATCAAGAGTAGCACCAAAATGGTGCTACCTTAAAATAGCAACATTAATGTGGGTTTAAAGCGAAATGGAAGTTACAAAATAACCTTAAGGTTTTATTAGGAATTTACATATATAAACATATTGGGTTGTTTGACCTTAAAAATCATTTAAACGTGTTTAAAAACCTAAATCAAAATTTTATTTATAAAATTAGTACATCAAAGGTAGCACAAAAACGAGACTACCTTTAAGTAGCAACATTTTTATGGGTTAAGCTTAATTAGAACTTTTCAATTTAGTGTTAAAAGTGAAAACCACAATTGTGTTTAATATATATAAACATAATTGGTAGATTGATATGAACACAGTATAAACGCTTATAATGTTGTTTAAAACTTAAAGCAAGATTTTATGTATAAATATACCACTTCAAAGGTAGCACCAAAACGGTGCTACCTTTAGATAAAAACATTTAAGCCTAAATAGAAATTCAATAATCACCCAAAAACCGCTTTAATAAACTCTGAAACCCGAAAAGTCAGACCTTAGGTTGAAATATAAAAACTTAAATTTTACCTATATCCACTCGGGATAGTCAATCCTGACTTAGAAATAATCTATCGGTCAACTCGCAAATTTTAGTATAAAATGTCAAGGTTTTTCAAATTTTTAAGATAAGCTTAAACACTCTAAAATATGCTGAAACATGTAAATCCGAAATCACAGACTGAAAAAACGAATAATAAAAAAGTTTGGTTTTGTATGGGCAATCGGTACTCTAACAAAATTACCAACACCCAGCGTAAAAAATGACTATCTTTTAAGAAATCAATTTTTCAATTAATAGCTAGATCGCTTTAATACACTCTGAAACGCGAAAAGCCAAGACCTTAGGTTGAAATAACGAAAACTTAAATTTTACCTATAGTCACTCCTGACAGAAATATTCTATAAGTCAACTCGCAAATTTTAGTAAAAAATGTTAAAAGTTTTTCAAATTTTTAAGATAAGCTTAAACACTCTAAAATACGCTGAAACATGTAAATCCGAAGTCCCAGACTGAAATATTGAATAATAAAAAAGTTTGGTATGGTATGGACAATCGGGACTCTAACAAATTTACCAACACCCAGCGTAAAAATGACTATCTTTTAAGAAATCAATTTTACAATTAATAGCTAGATCGCTTTAATACACTCTGAAACGCGAAAAGCCAAGACCTTAGGTTGAAATAACGAAAACTTAAATTTTACCTATAGTCACTCCTGACAGAAATATTCTATAAGTCAACTCGCAAATTTTAGTAAAAAATGTTAAAAGTTTTTCAAATTTTTAAGATAAGCTTTAACACTCTAAAATACGCTGAAACATGTAAATCCGAAGCCCCAGACTGAAATATTGAATAATAAAAAAGTTTGGTTTTGTATGGACAATCGGGACTCTAACAAATTTATCAACACCCAGCGTAAAAATGACTATCTTTTAAGAAATCAATTTTTCAATTAATAGCTAGATCGCTTTAATACACTCTGAAACGCGAAAAGCCAAGACCTTAGGTTGAAATAACGAAAACTTAAATTTTACTTATATCCACTCCTGACATAGAAATATTCTATCAGTCAACTCGCAAATTTTAGTATAAAATGTTAAAGTTTTTCAAATTTTTAAGATAAGCTTAAACACTCTAAAATACGCTGAAACATGTAAATCCGAAATCCCAGACTGAAATATTGAATAATAAAAAAGTTTGGTTTTGTATGGGCAATCGGGACTCTAACAAATTTACCAACACCCAGCGTAAAAATGACTATCTTTTAAGAAATCAATTTTACAATTAATAGCTAGAACGCTTTAATACACTCTGAAACGCGAAAAGCCAAGACCCTAGGTTGAAATAACGAAAACTTAAATTTTACCTATAGTCACTCCTGACAGAAATATTCTATCAGTCAACTCGCAAATTTTAGTAAAAAATGTTAAAGTTTTTCAAATTTTTAAGATAAGCTTAAACACTCTAAAATACGCTGAAACATGTAAATCCGAAGTCCCAGACTGAAATATTGAATAATAAAAAAGTTTGGTTTTGTATGGGCAATCTGGACTCTAACAAATTTACCAACACCCAGCGTAAAAATGACTATCTTTTAAGAAATCAATTTTTCAATTAATAGCTAGATCGCTTTAATACACTCTGAAACGCGAAAAGCCAAGACCTTAGGTTGAAATAACGAAAACTTAAATTTTACCTATAGTCACTCCTGACAGAAATATTCTATAAGTCAACTCGCAAATTTTAGTAAAAAATGTTAAAAGTTTTTCAAATTTTTAAGATAAGCTTAAACACTCTAAAATACGCTGAAACATGTAAATCCGAAGCCCCAGACTGAAATATTGAATAATAAAAAAGTTTGGTTTTGTATGGACAATCGGGACTCTAACAAATTTATCAACACCCAGCGTAAAAATGACTATCTTTTAAGAAATCAATTTTACAATTAATAGCTAGATTGCTTTAATACACTCTGAAACGCGAAAAGCCAAGACCTTAGGTTGAAATAACGAAAACTTAAATTTTACCTATAGTCACTCCTGACATAGAAATATTCTATCAGTCAACTCGCAAATTTTAGTATAAAATGTTAAAAGTTTTTCAAATTTTTAAGATAAGCTTAAACACTCTAAAATACGCTAAAACATGTAAATCCGAAGTTCCAGACTGAAATATTGAATAATAAAAAAGTTTGGTATTGTATGGGCAATCGGGACTCTAACAAATTTACCAACACCCAGCGTAAAAATGACTATCTTTTAAGAAATCAATTTTTCAATTAATAGCTAGAACGCTTTAATACACTCTGAAACGCGAAAAGCCAAGACCTTAGGTTGAAATAACGAAAACTTAAATTTTACTTATATCCACTCCTGACATAGAAATATTCTATCAGTCAACTCGCAAATTTTAGTATAAAATGTTAAAGTTTTTCAAATTTTTAAGATAAGCTTAAACACTCTAAAATACGCTGAAACATGTAAATCCGAAATCCCAGACTGAAATATTGAATAATAAAAAAGTTTGGTTTTGTATGGGCAATCGGGACTCTAACAAATTTACCAACACCCAGCGTAAAAATGACTATCTTTTAAGAAATCAATTTTACAATTAATAGCTAGAACGCTTTAATACACTCTGAAACGCGAAAAGCCAAGACCCTAGGTTGAAATAACGAAAACTTAAATTTTACCTATAGTCACTCCTGACAGAAATATTCTATCAGTCAACTCGCAAATTTTAGTAAAAAATGTTAAAGTTTTTCAAATTTTTAAGATAAGCTTAAACACTCTAAAATACGCTGAAACATGTAAATCCGAAGTCCCAGACTGAAATATTGAATAATAAAAAAGTTTGGTTTTGTATGGGCAATCTGGACTCTAACAAATTTACCAACACCCAGCGTAAAAATGACTATCTTTTAAGAAATCAATTTTTCAATTAATAGCTAGATCGCTTTAATACACTCTGAAACGCGAAAAGCCAAGACCTTAGGTTGAAATAACGAAAACTTAAATTTTACCTATAGTCACTCCTGACAGAAATATTCTATAAGTCAACTCGCAAATTTTAGTAAAAAATGTTAAAAGTTTTTCAAATTTTTAAGATAAGCTTTAACACTCTAAAATACGCTGAAACATGTAAATCCGAAGCCCCAGACTGAAATATTGAATAATAAAAAAGTTTGGTTTTGTATGGACAATCGGGACTCTAACAAATTTATCAACACCCAGCGTAAAAATGACTATCTTTTAAGAAATCAATTTTACAATTAATAGCTAGATTGCTTTAATACACTCTGAAACGCGAAAAGCCAAGACCTTAGGTTGAAATAACGAAAACTTAAATTTTACCTATAGTCACTCCTGACATAGAAATATTCTATCAGTCAACTCGCAAATTTTAGTATAAAATGTTAAAAGTTTTTCAAATTTTTAAGATAAGCTTAAACACTCTAAAATACGCTAAAACATGTAAATCCGAAGTTCCAGACTGAAATATTGAATAATAAAAAAGTTTGGTTTTGTATGGGCAATCGGGACTCTAACAAATTTACCAACACCCAGCGTAAAAATGACTATCTTTTAAGAAATCAATTTTTCAATTAATAGCTAGAACGCTTTAATACACTCTGAAACGCGAAAAGCCAAGACCTTAGGTTGAAATAACGAAAACTTAAATTTTACCTATACTCACTCCTGACAGAAATATTCTATCAGTCAACTCGCAAATTTTAGTAAAAAATGTTAAAGTTTTTCAAATTTTTAAGATAAGCTTAAACACTCTAAAGTACGCTGAAACATGTAAATCCGAAGTCCCAGACTGAAATATTGAATAATAAAAAAGTTTGGTTTTGTATGGGCAATCTGGACTCTAACAAATTTACCAACACCCAGCGTAAAAATGACTATCTTTTAAGAAATCAATTTTTCAATTAATAGCTAGATCGGTTTAATACACTCTGAAACGCGAAAAGCCAAGACCTTAGGTTGAAATAACGAAAACTTAAATTTTACCTATAGTCACTCCTGACAGAAATATTCTATAAGTCAACTCGCAAATTTTAGTAAAAAATGTTAAAAGTTTTTCAAATTTTTAAGATAAGCTTAAACACTCTAAAATACGCTGAAACATATAAATCCGAAATCCCAGACTGATATATTGAATAATAAAAACGTTTGGTTTTGTATGGACAATCGGGACTCTAACAAATTTACCAACACCCAGCGTAAAAATGACTATCTTTTAAGAAATCAATTTTACAATTAATAGTTAAATCGCTTTGATACACTCTGAAACGCGAAAAGCCAAGACCTTAGGTTGAAATAACGAAAACTTAAATTTTACCTATAGTCACTCCTGACATAGAAATATTCTATCAGTCAACTCGCAAATTTTAGTATAAAAATATTAAAGTTTTTCAAAATTTTAAGATAAGCTTAAACACTCTAAAATACGCTGAAACATATAAATCCGAAATCCCAGACTGATATATTGAATAATAAAAAAGTTTGGTTTTGTATGGGCAATCGGGACTCTAACAAATTTACCAACACCCAGCGTAAAAATGACTATCTTTTAAGAAATCAATTTTACAATTAATAGCTAAATCGCTTTGATACACTCTGAAACGCGAAAAGCCAAGACCTTAGGTTGAAATAATGAAAAACTAAATTTTACATATAGTCACAATTGTTAAAGTCCCCAAGGTCATCGCAATTCCCCCCACCACTTTCCTTATACCTAGGGCACCCGGAGCCCTACGATCAGTCGCTCTGCGACTGTCGTGGGGTGCACACTGGTGTCGGCACTCTGCTCTACGGTTTTAAGTTAAAGTTTAGGATTTATCATGTACAACAATAAAAACTTAGCAAATTATAACATTTTAGCCAGTTCAATTTACCACACTTACACTTATTTGGCAAAAACATAAAACTGTTGTACCATGAGTAAATTTTTCTAAGTGTTGGTTCAAACCTGGGGGTACTTCTGTTGAGATGAAAACTTTAACTCTAATCGTACGAAGAGTAAATATTTCTAAGTGTTTGCTCAAACCTTTAGGTAGCTCAACGCGCGGGGACGGGCTGCGAGCCGGCTGTGGCCGGGCCGCCTTATATCCCCACCGGGGTGGTCACGCCCAGGATATCAGGGGTGTGGGAGGGGTGGGGGTGGGGGTGGGGGTGGTGGTGGGGGGGGGTGGGGGGGGGTTACTTCTCGTCCGGAGCATAAAACTTTTTGGTCAAGGTCAAAAATTTTTTCGAAGAAAAAAGTTCGGGGGGGGGGGTCACTTCTCGCCCGGATCAAAAAACTTTTTGGTCAAGGTCAAAAATTTAAAAAAAAAATCGGGGGGGGGGGGTCACTTCTCGTCCGGAACAAAAAACTTTTTGGTCAAGGTCAAAAATTTTTTCGAAAAAAATTTCGGGGGGGGGGGTCACTTCTCGTCCGGAGCAAAAAACTTTTTGGTCAAGGTCAAAAATTTTTTTCGAAAAAAAAGTTCGGGGGGGGGTGGGGGGGGGGTTCAAGTGGGTCAAGGTCACCCACAACACTTCTACTCTAAGTGTTGGCTATACCCCCACCACAACTGAGTCCCTAGGCTGCACAACACCGCTCGGCCATTATGTCTCCGGCTTCCATGCGGTGCGTCTCGCTGTTCTCCAACTCTCTATATGTAAGTATTTTTACAAGTTTTGAATCTAGGTCACTTCACTTTAACTCTGGGACAATATCGACTTGTGGTATTTCAGTGTTTTCACTCAAGGTCACCACACTTTAACTCTGCTGTTCTCCAACTCTCTATATGTAAGTATTTTTAAAAGTTTTGAATCTAGGTCACTTCACTTTAACTCTGGGACAATATCGACTTGTGGTATTTCAGTGTTTTCACTCAAGGTTATCACACTTTAACTCTGAGACTGCATCAACTTGTATTATTTATGTGTTTTGACTCAAGGTTACCACACTTTAACTTTGGGGTGGTATCAACTTGTAGTATTTTCTATGTTTTGACTCAAGGTCATCACACTTTAAATCTGGGGCAATATCGACTTGTAGTACTTCAGTATTTTTAACTCAAGGTCACCAAACTTTAACTCTGAGACTGCAGCAACTTGTATTATTTCTGTGTTTTGACTCAAGGTCATCACACTTTAACTCTGGGATGATTTTGACTTAAAGTATTTCAGTGTTTTGACTCAAGGTCGTCACACTTTAACTCTGGGACGATATCGAATTGTCTTACAAAGAAAACTTTAACTTTTATGCTCAAGGTCGCCACACTTTAACTCTGGGACAACATCGAATTGTCGTACCAAGACAACTTTAACTCTGAAGAGTAGAGTAGTCTCTCTACTCTTTGACTTTTTTTAAAACTCAGTTTGTATGACCTTGAGATTTCCCCCACCACTTCCCATATGCCTAGAGTACACAAGGTCTGAGAGTCAGTCGCTCGCCGACTGTCATAGGGTGCACATCTGTATCATGCACTCCACTGTGCGGTTTTGAATTAAAGTTTTCATTTTAACCAGTTCAAGGTCAGCACACTTAAACTATGGAAACAACATCAAATTGTTGTACAAAGAGTAATTTTTCTAAGTGTTGGCTCAAACCTGGAGGTACTTTGGATAAATCTTTGAAACACAGTCTCAAGGTCATCACACTTTAACTCCAACTAATAAACATGTACAATTAAGGTAGCACCAAAACGGTGCTCCCTTGCTTGAGATTTAAAAGTTTCCCAAGGTCATCGCAGTTCCCCCCACCACTTCCAATATACCTAGAGTGTGCGGGGCCTGACAGTCAGTCACTCGGTGTCTGTCGTAGGGTGCACATCGCGGTTGCTACTCCGATTCCTGACAATTTCGGGTAGTTCAAGGTCACCACACTTAAACTCTGGCAAATACACATTAAACAGTTGTACTAAGAGTAAATTTTTCTAAGTGTTGACTCAAATCTGAAGATTCTTTAGATACATCTTTAAAAACAATCCTAAGTCCCAAATTTACAGTCAACCTCAAGGTCATCACACTTTAACATGTAAATTTAAGGTAGCACCGAAACAGTGCTACCTGACTTGGCATTTTTAAGTTTCCCAAGATCATCGCAATTCCCCCACCACTTCCCATATACCTAGAGTGCGCGGAGCCGAACAGCCAGTCGCTCGGTGTCTGTCTTAGGGTGCGCATCGCGGTTGCAGTAATGGTCGAATGGGGGCTTCTGGGTCAGTTCAAGGTCACCCGAGCGGTGTCACATGACGGTTTAGGCAGAGTCACGTTGCAAACTTCAAGTTTCCTCAGCACTTTTGCTGTTTCTCATCGCAAATTCGCTCCAAGTTGTCAAGGTCATGGTAACTGTGACTGAAACTCGGAGCGTAGTGCGAGAAACAGCAAAAGTGCCAAAAAATTTTAGGTTTCAGCGTGACCTTGACCTTTGTGACATCGATGACGTCATCTTGGTGACGTAAGGGGTGATGACGTCATCAGCACGTCATTTTTGTGACGTCATGGGTGTGACGTCAAGGAAGTGACGTCATTGGTGATGACGTCATCGATGATGCAATCGATGACGTCATCAATGAGGTCATTGACCTCGATGACGTCATCGATGACGTCATCCCTCAGGTGACCTTGAACTGGCCCAAAAGCCCCCATTCCCCACTACTCACCGTTTTGGTGTATACCTTAAATGTACATGTTAAAGTGTGATGACCTTGAGTTGACTGTCAACTTGGGAATTGGGATTGTTTCAAAGATCTATCAGAAGTACCTTCAGGTTTGATCCAACACTTAGAAAAATTTTTGCTCCGCTCTATTGAAAAAATTTTTGACATGCCTCCGCCATATTGGTTTCTTAATTATTGGCGGGTCCCAGATGGTATACTAATTATGAAATGTAGTATTCTAATATATACTAATTATAAACTAACGTTTGACACCGGTTTTGAGTGATTTGGACACATGACCGGACCAGCGACATGCCTCCGCCATATTGGTTTCTTAATTATTGGCGGGTCCCAGATGGTATACTAATTATGAAATGTAGTATTCTAATATATTCTTATATGAGCTAAAGTTTAACACGGGTTTTGTGTGATTTGGGCACATGACCGGACCAGCGACATGCCTCCGCCATATCGGTTTCTTAATTATTGGCGGGTCCCAGATGGTATACTAATTATGAAATGTAGTATTCTAATACATACTAATTATAAGCTAACGTTTGACACCGGTTTTGTGTGATTTGGGCACATGACCGGGCCAGCGACATGCCTCCGCAATATTGGTTTCTTACTTATTGGCGAGTCCCAGATGGTATACTAATTATGAAATGTAGTATACTAATATATATTAATTATAAGCTAACGTTTGAAACCGGTTTTGAGTGATTTGGAAACATGGCCGGGCCAGCGACATGCCTCCGCCATATTGGTTACTTAATTATTGGCGGGTCCCAGATGGTATACTAATTATGAAATGTAGTATACTAATACATATTAATTATAAGCTAACGTTTGACACAGGTTTTGAGTGATTTGGAAACAAGGCCGGGCCAGCGACATGCCTCCGCCATATTGGTTTCTTATTTCTTGGCGGGTCCCAGATGGTATACCAATTATGAAATGTAGTATACTAATATATACTAATTATAAGCTAATGTTTGACACCGGTTTTGAGTGATTTGGGCACATGACCGGGCTAGCATGTCGCCGGCCCGGAAAAATGTATTTGTCTCTAACTCTTAAGTGGTTGGTATACTAATTATGTAAATTAGTATACTAATATATACTAATAATATACTAATTCGTGGCATAAATTTTTTGTTAATTTTCCGACATGACCGGGCCAGCGACATGCACCTGCGAGTGAGCGTAGCCAACGAGCTCACTTGAATTACCTGTAAACATTTGCTATTATTGATAAAAAAATAGTCGCTTACATTTTACCAATACACTGGAATACAGTTTGATAGTTTGGATTAAAGAATATACAGTAGTACATGACAAGTCAAACGTCAGGAGTTTCCGGCCATCATCGTTATTATTCGCGCGAATCACTGTCGGGGGTTTCCGGCTTTCGTCGTTACTATTCGGGCGACATAACTCGCAGTATGTGCTGCCCCTAACGCTCGTCCTAGATACAGCACAGGCTGGGATCCGAACAGTTACGACGATTGCCGGAACCTCCCGACCTCGAATTAAAGTGTGCTAGATCTAGACGCTCGTCATCATCAGACTTCACAAACACACATAAACTAACAGTACATTACATAGATACAAATATCACCTTGCGGATCGTTAATTTTACTAAAAGCGGACATTGAAAATTGAAAAACACGCACAAACTCTGGGAGCTCCCATTACGGCCACACGGTAGAGGTTCACGAGGTATCAGTCCGTGCACGAACCTCTACCGTGTGGCCGTAATGGGAGATCCCAGAGTTTGTGCGTGTTTTTCAATGTCCGCTTTTAGTAAAATTAACGATCCGCAAGGTGATATTTGTATCTATGTATTGTACTGTTAGTTTATGTGTGTTTGTGAAGTCTGATGATGCCGTAATCGGCGAAACGCGTCACAAACCCAAATACAAGAGATTGCTTCAGGCAGTAAGTACCAATTATTGATATTGCTCATATTATAGTATGGGATTACTGACATCAACTCTTTGGCTCATGTTATAAAAGAGAGCGAATTTATTGTATTAAAACAATTAATTGACACTTCTGGCCTCGAAGGGCTGATTGTAAAACAAATATATTTTCTAAATTTATAATTTAAAACAGTATTAGTTTTAAAAAGTACACCATATTAGTAAGTCAAACAAATATTTATATCACAATCATTGTTATCGGTTGTTTGTCGGTAAACAGACGTCTGCCATTCAAAGGCCTTTCTAAGCAATGATTGATCGAGGTCAGCTGCAGGTCAGGCGAAGTGGCAGTAAAAAGAAACTGATTATTGCAACTGCGCCTGTTAAATCAACTTCAATTGAAAAAAAACAAGTCAAAACTAAAATTCGAAACAAACTTCTGGAAAATACACTTTTTTAATACTGGAAAATAATTTGAATGTACTTTATTACCTGGTTAAAATCGCTCAAAACCCAACCTGAAAATTTCATCAGAATCAATTCACTAAATAAAAAAGTTTTTCTGGGTACATAAATTTGCCTTAGTGAATTATGAAGTGAGACCAGAGAATTCTTTTCACTTCCATTCGAAAAATTCAATTAAAAAAATCTAAGATTTACAACTACCAGCTGATCAAACAAAAGAATCACTGAAGTCTTCCTAAATGGTTTCCCCATATCCATTTAATTTTTCAACTCATCTCTTTCTTTCATAAATTATTTTTTCATTACACACTACATCGATATCACCTGTTTTTGACCCTCACTTCTACCAACGAAACACCTGTTTTGCCGGCCTATGCCTGCAAAATTTTCCGGCCTAGGGCGGTAATGGAAACGGTAGCAGAGAAATCTAGAAGATAGGTGACAACAACAATAACAAATCAGTGACGTAGTTGGCCTACGTCACCTGATAGCAACTGTTAAATATATATGACGTAGATGGGAAAATAGTGCTTTTCCCTTGGAATCAGCTGTCACCTACCGTTAGAGTATTCTAGTTTCGGTGGATTAACTGATGTAATTGGTTGCCTGGCAACTAGAAACACAAACAGTGCATCTCGATAGGTTAGTTGAGGTTATGTTTTGTTTGTTATATGAACGAAAAAGAAATTTTTTCACTTGTTTAGAATTTATTTAATTGTGTAGTGTGATGAAAAAGATCATTCGTAACTCGGGCCGAAAGTGTTTTGCCAACCCTCGATCGTTTCAAGTTCACGACTTCGTCTCGAAACACGATCTCGGGGTCGGCAAAACGCCAATTTCGGCCCTTGTGACGAAATATAATATTTGACTTGTTAAACCAGTGCGTAATATTTTTTTCCTTGTGCATCTGTTAGCAATGGTTTATTATGCTTATAAATTTAGAATATAAGTAATGAAATATAGTAAAAAGGTTGTTTAGTTGCTTGTCTTGCTGATCTGTACAGGTTTTGTAATGGTAATTTTGATACAGCTTCGAGAATGAATGTACCTATTCATAAATTGCTCTTGTTTATGAAATCTCAAATAATTTAAAATTCTTCACAGTAAATTTTTGTATTGAAACTACTATGTAATCAAATGTACTCTATAAAATAAAGATTTATTTGTAATTTCTTTATTTACTTAATTTAATAGATACAAAATTACAAAGGAATATACAAACATACAGCAAACTACATTAATTCGTTATGAAGTTTGTGGAACGGGAGTAAGGGAGCGAGAGAAGGGACGTCGACTCGGTTAACGGATCACGGCCAAGAAGTTAAACAATTACACTTTCCAAGAGCCATTCCTGGAGCGATTTAAACTTGCCGAGAATGTCACGGGTGAGTAAGAAACCAAGCGAGATAAGAAACGTGGCATGTCTGCTATCTGTTGTAACGTTCCGTCAAAAGCAACGTAATAGTGTTAACAACGTTAAAAGTAGTTTATGCCACAACAATTAAAATCTATTGCACCGTATATATTTTCCAAATACGACTCACTCATATGCAAGTCCCACCTAGCCAACAGATTTTACACTTTTATAAGAGAATTTTATGTTTGAAGTGCTCCCTAAATACTATTTTGAAAAATACCTTCAGGACTCCTTCAGGACTTCAACATTTTAATTTAATGACATTCTAAAAGACAAGTCAAATGCAACTCAAGGAATAAAAAAATCTCCACGACCAAAGGGTATGCAGTGTTGCCGCTTTTCTTTCAGGGCCAACCCTTACTGAACTTTAAGGATCAAATAATTTTTGGTAGGGAAGATATAGGCCTAATTGTTTGAATTTTATATGTCTAGCATTATAACCAAACTAAGAAATTGTTGCTATTGCCGCTATCAGCTGTTGTGGGGGAATCTGTATACACATCAGATCTTGCTTTACTGCACAGGCTACGTATATTTTTACTCTAGAAGTTTATTGGTGCATGGATTTGGCCTGGTTTTATACACTTCTGAATATATTTGATTTCTTGAACCTCTTTAGATGTATTAACTGTTATGTAAGCTACAAGTGGCTAACAATAACCACTTTATAGTATAGATTAAATGTAAAATTATAAAAAGAATAAACTGATGACAAAATTAACTAACTAAATTTATTCCCTAAGTTTTTAATATTATAGGATATCATTGCAACTCTAAAGGAAAGTGCCAAAAAGCCATTAAAAAAGACAGAAATATTAAATTCAATTTAATAAATTCCTAAGCTTATTTTAGGATGAGGACAAATAATTATTGTATGTACACAGGTGGCCAAACTGTAGTGCGGGACTCCTACATCTAAATCTAGTAGACCACCGACTAAAAAACTTCTCTTTCTTTAGGACACTAGTCTGTGATTACTTATCCCATTAAGTTATATCAGCACTCTGGCTTTCGCCCTGTGGGCTCACTCCAAATCCAGCCGTTCATTTTTCTACAGCGATCCTGCCTAAATATGTCTTCTTAGATCGGAAAACTCTCTTGACGAAATGCGACACGCAACCCCAGTTTTCCTCATCCTCAAACAATTCCATACAGACCGAGTCCACTGATAACATTCTAAGATGTCGTGTGGCTTCCAGGCGCTACCAACCCCTGCGTGCTGGACACCGGAAAAATGTGTGTTCCGCGTGTATTCAGGAATGCCCGGGCAATAAATGCAGTCAAGGGAACCGGGCTTGCCCACCAAGTAAAGGTATGATTGAAAAGAGCTAAGACCCGATAAGAATTAAGTCAGGAAGTAAACAACCTCACAATAGCCAGGGTCGGACCTGCTTGATGAGACTCGCAGTCCGTAAAACAGGCACAATCCACCTCCCAGCTCTCCTCTGACATTTCTGGTGCGTTACGTTCGCTGACCTTCCTGTGTCCTTGATAGGTGTCCTTTCTGATGATATGGATTTTTAATGATGGTAGTCAAATATTATGATATCAATTAATTAATAATAAGTGTATTGCCTTTACTTCATTACTCTTTAATGGAATTGCCTTTAAAGAGATTTAAACCCTCAGTAAAATCAATTCTTACAATGAATGAATCCTTATCAATTCTACAGTACTGAATAGGTTTTCAGTCTGAAACTGTAAAATATCATATGTCTAGTCTTAAGCTTCATATGTAATCGACATGTATTCTGTTGTAATTGTCTTGAAGAAACCTATTGTCTATGATGACCTAATGGTAAATAAAATTAAATAAATTAAAATGTAATTAAATAAAAAATCATTATCAACTTTTTAAAAAATAAACAAAAATATTTTAAAATGTATATCTATAGACTACGTTGTAGGCCTAATACATGATATTAGTTATAGTTATATTAAATTATTTTACATTGCTATGAATATTAAAAGTGAGTTTATTCAATTTAGATATGGGGTTTATTAAAAGTTAAAACCGGAAATAATTTAGCACTTACGCTTTTAGGAGGGATACGCTAAAACACAGATTGGGACTAAACATTTTTTGCAACTTTGGTATTCCTGCATTTAATGTTGTTTGCTGGCCCAGTTGTGAAAAATGTTATTTAATGTTGGTTTCATTTTTGTACTTTTAAATAGAACTTTATTTATCTCACTTTAATGTGCTTGTCATCTATTTAGTTTAATGATAATTGCTATTGTTGTTCGTCTAAATAAGTCGAGAAGTTATGCATTTTACAAATTATTCCTACAATCGGAACTATTTCGACCCTAAATGCTGTTTGGTTCTATAAGAGTGGATGTCATGTTAACAGAATAAACATTTACACCCAAAATATTTAATATAAATAGAAACATTCAGTAATATATAGGCCTAGTTTGAGACTCACAATATACTAGTACTATGGATAACTAATTTATTTCACATTTTGGATGTGTGATTAGCGTAGGATTATTTTAACATTTGGAGGTCTTATTACCACAGTTTCTTTTGAAAAGGAACCAAATCGTGGATTTCCAGATTATCAGTTTATTATTCAAGATATAAATATCCTACATAAATGAGTAACCAATATTATTTTATCATTTGACAAGATAATAAAATATAATCCTTTTAAGTATTATTTTAGTTATAATTTTTATTTTGTTATACTGGGTGGTTGAAAAGTAACTTTCACCATCTCTTTAACTTTTTAACTATTTGAGAAATTTGAAATCAGTTTGCAGCAACCTCCTTGGATATCTACAATAGCAATGGATATAGCAACCTCCTTGGAGAGGCTACAATAATGATAGTACAACAACCTCATGTCCAATAAGGTTGCCGCAAAAAATTTCAAATATCTCAAATAGTTAAAAAGTTAAAGTGGGGTACAAGTTACTTTTTAACCACCCTGTATATGTTTCTAAGATTTAATATATAAATAGTATTTTACTAGTTGTCAAAAACGAAATTGACGGATTTAGTTTTATGATGTTTTACTGTGCATAAAAACTGATTAGCAGTCCGGATTACCGAGGACCGGTTCGACCAAAAGAAGTAGCCAGGAACTGAACAGTTACTAAGTCGATTCAATTTCAAATCATTCAATTAAAAGTCTATGTACTTATGGACATAATGAAAAGGTAAAGATAAATCGCATACTAAAATGGTTGTTTTATAAAGGAATATATTTTAGATGCACTAGAATCAAAACCATAAATGAAATAATACCATTATTCTTTTGAAATAAATAGATTGATAATGATATTTAAATAAAAGGTCCACAATATAAACCGGAGTTAAATGTTTCAAAGGTATAGAAATATTAAAATTTATACCAATTATAATATGTTTTGTGGAATAATGCAAATTTAATATTAAAGAAAAATTATGAACAAATTCAAAATACATAAGGGACATTAACATAAATATATTATCTTTTGCCGATGGCATAATCTTGGAGGTAAAAATTCATATAGCCCCTGGTTGCGTGAGTTATGAATGTAATATCTGAGGCACAATGCCGCGGGCAGTGGTAAATCTGAAAGAATATTCTACATCGAACCGACTATCTTTGGGTTGGATGGGGCTGATTGTTGTAACTTTTTATTTCAGTTCACACTGGTAAGTTAACCATGGGAATATGTAAAATAATAAGTGACCCTAACAAGGGGTAAATAAGGCGGTGGCTCTATCTTCTTCACAAACAGAGTAGTAAACAAAAATCATACTAATATTTTTAGACAAATATTCTTCACTTTTGAGATTAATAATTTTAAAATTACCAAAAAAATCTTTCAGAAATAATGTTTAATATGATCTTAAAAATATCGGTAGTTAAAAATATGGGTCTTTTTTGGAATGTCCCCGCATTTTTAAACAATTTTTTATTGGGTTCCCACATAGAATGGAAATGGTTAAGACACGACTGGTAGTCAAGTGGGAAGTTTTTTATCGTGATCGTTATCAGTGAGATTATCTTTGGGTCCTTCACCTGCTTATCGGTAGGCTGATAAAAGGTTGCGCGCTCGGCTTACATATTCAGTCGTCATCATGTTTCTAGTTTATAATATCCTGCAGTACATTCCTTAGGCATGTTGAAGGCAATATAAAATTGTTTAAAATGAGGGGACATTCCAACCTAACCTAACCTAACTGCCCCGCGGCTCTCCCGGCGGGTCAGTCGCGGGATAGCTGTGGGACGGCCTAGGTTAGGTTAGGTTAGGTTACGTTAGGTTAGGTTAGGTTAGGTGTCTTAACCATTCACATTATGTAGGAACTCAATAGAAATTTGTTTAAAAATGCGGGGACATACCAAAAAAGACCCAAAAATATTTTTTATAAACTTCAATACACCCAGAATAAAATTCCAAACAAGATATTTAAAGAGATGTAGGCCTATATTCGGAAAGAAACTTACAAGATATAATAATAATTACAGGTTTATTTCAAAATTGTACATAAACATACCCTCACCAAGTTAAAGAAAACTTGTCGGCGAGGTCCATAAATTAATCTAAATACAATTTTTACTTTTTAAAAATCATTTAAGATTACATTGAAAGTAAGCAGTCATCGATATTTACATTGTAAACGACTACGGTGATTTAGGGCGGGTACCTATTTTATATATTTGGAATATCAAGGTTGTGACCTTTCAAGTACGGTCTTGAAAATTGAAAAACCCAATAAAATTTTCTTCTACTGTTAATTAAGTCTTAAATGGAGTCCGATTCGATCTTGTTATACAAGATCTTTTGTTATACAAAGGTCTTGTTATTTTTTTTGGACAAAATCGTGTTATAGAAAAGGTTCCAGTTTCGGAACAAAATTTTTTCCTATACATTTGTGTATACTGTATCATTACGATGAATTGTGATTTTTTAAGAATTAGGTTCGTTTGAACTATACATCTTTTGGTTGAATACTAAAATGTTATTATTTTTTAAATTAAACATATTAAAAGGTATACCACCCTCTGTTACCATCAATGTTATCGGGCATTCTGTAGCATTCTGTACATTTCCTAATTTAACAGGCAAAGTATGTATTTAAAATCATCGACTTAATAAAAATGATATTCTAATGAAAAAATTGCAAATTCGTGCATTTATAATTAAAGTATTAAACAATGGAAAGGAGTGAAAGTTATTTATTCTTAAGCATGGCAGTTAATAGCAAACATGTATTCACAACAGCCGATGGAAATATAATAAAGCTAATATCGGAGAGCCTACAAAATCTCATTAGGGTTATTATTTCGGATGATGGATGTAGTAATTAATTGGCTTTCTGCTTTACTTGGTCCTAAAAGTAAAGAACTTGGTGGTGATACCTTATGTAAATTTCAGGGGAATGTTATAATCATATAAAAACTCAGTGGCTCCTCAGTATTACAGTTTGAATACTATAAAAATTATGAGGAAAATTACAGATTTCATAGTTTGACTTCAAAAAGCCATTGCTGAGTTTCCAATGAAAAATGTTAAATTCTAAAAACACGTTCTTACGTGCACAATTGATTCACAGCAAAGAGTGACTAGCTTCGCTAGCAGCTCTTCTAAAACCCGTATTATAACGGATCACTTTATTTCAAGCATAACAATATAACTTAAAAGTGATTAGAACAGACAAAGAAGGAATGCTACAGATAAAATTTTAATAATAAAAAACATGTTTATTAATAGATATTTTATAAAACACAAAAGGAAATGTAAAAACAGTTAAGTTTCAGTATTAATATAAAAAACAATAATTTAAGAACAAACACACGAGCGCTATGACAACGTGGCCGCTGGGTGCGCTCGTGCCGACGCCGCTGTAGCCTGGGCCGGGGCGAGGGTTGTCGCGGACTGCCGGGGCTAAGCCCACCCGGTTCCGGCCCATGTCGAACACCGTGTAAAACTTTCTCATGAACACGTCACCGAGTATTAAGCTCGGTACTTGGTCCATAGCTCCGAATCCACTGACACACACTGGTGTATCGTCATCGTAGATCTGAATATAGGAATAATGTAGGTTAGACAGATTTATTAATTTCAATATTTCGTTAAAACATGTGGTATTATATCATTTGTAAGCTATTTTTATTTGATTCAAAATTATTACTTAGACTTGAAGCAATACTGTACTAATTGATTCAACACAAAGGATTTTGAGTTTAATTTTAACGATGAACACACCATTTGTAGAGATTCTTTTAAATCTAAATTTTAATTGCATGATCTGTACACCACAATAGTTTATAATACCCCCCGTCGCAGCAGACCTGCGTACTCAGCGAATTTCCAAATTAGTAATATTAATTTTGACCAGCTAAACTTGTAAACAAAATTTCATCACGTGCTCATAAATAGGGAAATAAATGTCTATTCTCCTTAAGATAAATATAGGGAAAGAGTATGCAGGTATGCTGCCATGGGGGACACTAAAAGTAGGTTTTTATGATAGAAAAATTTATTTCGACCATATAAAGACATATAGTAAGTTTCATCAATATCTGTCCATAAATAAAAGAGTTTGCCTTTTCTCCATATGATTAACATGGGAAAAGAGTATGCAGGTTTGCTGCCATGATAAGTACAAAAACCAAGATTTTTTACCTTAAATGGATGAATCTCAACCAAATGAAGCTAAATACCAAGTTTCATCCAAAAATATTGGTTAATAAGTGAAATATTAACACATCCTTTTTCTCCATAAGATTAACATTGGAGCCATAAAAGACAATGTACTGTCTTTAGACTTTGTAATATCTCGGTAACCAATGGAGATAGAGCAAAGCTTCAAAATACTAAATTGTGTGTTTTTTTGAGCTAAATCCAATGGTCAAAATAAAAATATAAAATATTTAAAATTTACATATGAAAAATGCAAAAAACCCATTTTTGGGGTACAAAACCCCCCAAAACTACCCCTTCCGGTAAGTCGATATGTCTGGTTTTCGAACTCATCCGAATAAACGTAGGATTACACATCTCTACCAAATTTGGTGTCGATTGAACCATTTTTACGAGAGTTATCGTGTCTAGGGACACATACATATATACATATATATATACATATATACATATATATATATATATATAAAATTTTTAATGACTATTATTTTTGGTCTCTAAACACCTAAAAACGAAAAAGTAACATGGTCCCGGGCTTAGGTCTTACCATGAGACCTACGGTAATAGCTTATTCCCTATGGGAAATTCGCTAAAAACAGCCACGAAATGTTATAAAGGTTTATTAAGTGATCTAAAGCTTATGATTTACTTTTTGTTTTGGTATAAAAGAAAAACTGTCATTTCTGTACTTCAAATTCATAAATGTTAAAGGGTAATATAATGCACATTTCTGACAGTAAATTATGATATCACTATACTTAAAACCCCAATAGTATGTGATTAAGTCAATAATAATGAAGTTGGGTGGACTTTGAACGCTTTCTGTGACGATCGAAATAAATAAATAAATATCTTTCATGATTCATCACTTAAAGCTGTGATGTATTAATATTAATACATTGATATATTCATATCAATGTAGCAAGAAAAAAACCTTTTGTTATGCGTCAATAACAATTGTTTACAAAATTAAAATAATTGATCGGTCAGTAAAAGCAATGTATACAGAAAAGAATAAGTAGGGACATCCCATGTTAAAAAATTTTAGTTTTGCCCCCGAAAACCAGAGTAAAATAAAGCGCTGATGCTAGGATTACTTCTCCTTATTGTCACAGGAAGCGCTCTTTCTACCTCTTAAATGTCAAAATGAGCGTATTTGTTTACAAAAAATCAAAACAATAACAAACGTCTGCAAAATTATTCTAGCCACCTGTTTCCATTCAACCAATCAGCATGATCCTTGAATAAAAATTACGTCTTGGTGGTGCTATCTGTGTTTCAGGGGCGGCGTTCTCACTTCCCCATATGGATGTCCCTACTTATTCGGTTCTGTATACATTGGTAAAAGTGTGATACAAATAGCAAGAAATAAATTAAATTACCGTGAGAACATAATCAGCTGCATCGAGGGCGAAGGAAGTTCCACCTATGACGAAATTCACAGCTGGCAAACTGCTCACCAGGCGGCAGTCAAACTATATACAAAACAAGTACTTAGCTTATTATGACAATAAAATTCAATTAAAAGTAGTCTACGTGTTGCTCGAAATCAAGCAATTTATTTTAATATAGTACAAAAGTTACACTTAGTTCTAAACGAACGACATCCGACTGATCCAATATTGGGAATATCAGTAATCACCAAAACCTACACATATACAGCTGTACATTAACAGATGTTTTAAATGCTCAACATAATCCCAATGCTATTCTAATGGTGAAATTTCAAATTTAATTTGTGTATAGCGCACTTATTTTAAGTCCTATTTTCACCATTTTTTGTCGGAAACAACTACAGACCAAGCACTATCCAATGAAACCAAAAACTTGAAAATCGGTTGAAAATGATGAAAATTGTAGGAGGAGTTCTCTACACCAAAAAACCTTAGTATTAAATAAGTATAGATATGGAAAAGGTTACTTTAGTCCAAGGGAAAAATGTTTGTTGTTAAATTGATAAAATTACGTATAACTTAATTACTGTGTTGAACTTAATTAATAGCACGTTTAAAAGGTGGTCACCATGATTGTATGGTAAAAATAAAAAAAAAAAATAATAATTAGGCATACCAACACACCAAATAAGAGGGAAATAAAGACGTTTCATATCAAGAGTTTCTTATTTTCTAATTTACTTTTAAAATATGCATAATACCTTTTACAAGAACCATAATTAGCGGTAAATAGTCATGAAAACATCGGAATTGAAGATAAGAAGAAAACGTTTTTCATAAACTCACGGTGTAGAGTCCAAACCCGTTTCTTTTAGCACCCAGAAGGGAGTTGATGGAGTCTATGAGCCGGGTTGGGCCAATGATGAGACTGGTGCCGGAGTCGGGGGTGGCGGGGATTGAAGACGACAGCGTGGCCGCACCGACCGATATCCTTCAACATGGGCATTTTTAGATATCTAAAACATTTTTCCTTTTTCAATAATGAATCTGTGTGGAATCAACATGAGAGAAAGTAGAGAGTCACTTTCCACGTTTGCTTGAAATTATCAACTCAATAAGCTCTTCAAAGTTCCAATAATTTATGTTGAGCATTGAGCTTTTACTAAATATTTCAGTAGTTCAATTAAAATAAAGAGGCGAAACAAAAATTTTTCGCAGTGAAGTTTCGAAAAATCAGTTGCATACGGGGTTGCAAACATTATATTGAAAACAAACATAATTTAACAGATTACACATAGTGTTTCCTCTAACTGAATTCGCAATTGTAAATATATATCACCTATCTTTAAAACGTAGTTTTCTTATCAACCAAAGCATAACGTTTATAACCTTACATAAAAAATAATAAATGAATATTTAAATATATGCTGCAGACCTAGTAACTTAAAGGTAGCAAGTTAATGTCATTAAGGTAAGACTAGAGAACCCGTGCTGCTTCGCAGCATTGACAATTGGATACAGATAGTGATAATTTAATAATCCTAATAATAGTGAAATTAACAATTCTCATTATTTGTTGTGCCTACCGAGAACCACATTATATGAAACTGAGTTTGAGAACACAAAAAAGAACACACAAAAACAATTTTTAAAAAACAAACAAACAATAAAAAGCGTTTCATTTAGTCAATCTGCAGTTACATGATTGAAATTAAGCAGATATTTTTGTAGACTTGTTAATAATAATAATAAAAAAATAATAATAATAAGTAGCGCTTTTATGTGAACATTTTTTAGTATACATCAATAAATCCAAAGTACCAGGTTAACCGAGCCTTGCTCGTTGGTTTTAATTCACTTTTGTTATAGTGTCATTGTAATCAAGCTATTAAATCTACACCAGACTCTTCACAGATAACAGCTGTTAAAAAAACTGCTTAAAATTATAGTTCCTTTATTTTTGTTTACTTTTAGTTGTTATTTCGTTATCAAAATAGCAACACATAAGACCAATGTTAAAAAAATTATGATTTTAAAACTTAAATTTAGACAAAATTTGATTTTTCCTGTGATTAAGGCTGTTTCTAAACTTATTTTTGGGCCAAAACACTCTTAAATGCAAATTTGAAGCAAAATCTACCCTCTAAATTTCGAGATCGTGGAACACACATCCCTTCAGACATTGCTCGTATTATAGTATAGGATATGAAACAGTAAAAGGTCACAGAAAATAAAAATAGCAACAACTTATGTATGACACTTTAAGTAACATGGACACAATCTTCTTACTTCTATAAGGGTTTCGTCTGTTACGTCCCTTTTTGCTCTTGACCTACAGAACCGATTTTTAAGATTGAGGTGTCATTTAAAGCTTAGGATATACCGCAGTGACGAATCGTAATTAAAAAGGTCGTATTGTTTTAGGCTTCGCCCCCCTCGCCTTTGATTTATTTCTAGAGGGCGCTTTAACAGGTTGACCAACATTTATTGCAAGTTCTTCAATGTGAATTGTAATTTAACAACTTAAGATAATTTTAAAAGCCAGGTAGTAAACAAAAGTAGATCTCAGTCACTTCATAATCAACATTCACGAACTGTAGGTGAGTTTCCAGGGCCGCCCCGAGGGTAATAGGCGCCCGGGGCGATATTTTGATCTGCGCCCCCTAAATTAATTAATTGGCCTATCTGTGAACTGTAATGTTAAATTACAGTCAGAAGCATTAAATTATGTGCATGGCTAAATTTTTAATGCTGTTAGTTTAAATAAACGAATTAAACAAATTCACTTATACTATAAAGCTTAGTTGACACAACCATTTGTAGGCAAAACATGATTTCGTCTGGGCAGGACCTACGAAAACTAACAAGCCTGCTTACATTTTTGGTCAAGTGACCAGATGCGGACGAATTTCAGCTAATCCTCTAATAATTCTATAATTCTAATCTAATCCTCAATTAGGTAGTGGGCCTATGCAGGCCCGTTGTTTCGTAGGCCCTGAGTGAGCGATCGAGTCATTTTTTTCAGTTCGTAAGATCAGCTGACCAGTAGGCCTACATGAAGCCAATTGATACGCTATCATGATTCACTTCCACTCTTCCACTTGCATTGTAAAAAAAGGTTCATAAATACAATAAATTAGTCACTATTAATTTCCAACTGATAGCCTAGATGTTTGAATTTTAATTAGAACTAATAAAAAATTGTTATTAAACCATTTGTTTCTCAAATATTTAATGATACAGTTTTTACAATTTTTGTGAAGTGTTTAAGCTTTTATAAAACGGGGATTTCGCCTCGACCGCGGCGCCCCCTTGGCCGTGGCGCCCGGGGCAACTGCCCCGGTCGCCCCGCCCTCGGGGCGGCCCTGTGAGTTTCACTCATACAGAATCATAAAATGCGCAATGTGCGCACGGGCCACCTCGTAAACTTATACTGTGGTTTCTTTTATTTATTTAAACATATGTTTTATGGACATATGGTATAGTGTATTTCGTTACAAGGGCCGAAAATGGGGGTTTGCCGGCCTCGAGATCGTGTTTTAAGTTCAAGACGAGGTCGAGAACTTGAAACAATCGAGAGCAGGCAAAACATATTTGGCCTCAAAATATATTTGAGTTACGAATGCTATGTTTCATCACACTACAGAAATCAATAACTTCTAAACAAGTGAAAAAAATGTTTTTTGTTCATAACAAACAAGACATAACCTCAACTAACCTAGCGAGATGTACTGCTTGTTTCTGGTTGCTAGGCAACCACCTCACATCAGCTAAGGGCACCGAAACTAAAATACTCTTAACGGTAGTTGACAACTACAGCTGATTCCAAGGGAAAAGCACCATTTTCCCATGTACGCCATACATATTTTACAGTTATCATCTGAACTGCCAATTACGTCACTGATTTGTTATTTGTTCTTGTTTTTGTCACCTACCTGATTATATTCTAAATTTATTTGCTACCGTATCCCTTACCGGCCCAGGTCTAAAAATTTTGCAGGCCTAGGCCGGTAAAATTTATCCAATCGGTGTATCGGTAAAACAGGTGTTTCGTTGGTAGAAGTGAGGGTCGAAAACAGGTGATATCGATGAAGTGTGATGAAAAAAAATATTTATGAAATGGAGGAATAAGTTGCATGTATGGACTCTATATTAGTAATACGCTACATGAAATTTTGTAAACAAAAAAGCTTTTGTTAGGCCCGGTTCACAAGAGCGTCAAAATACACTGCGTCCCCGGTGCACACGAGGTTTTACGTGTGTACTGCTCCATTTGAATACATGTACTGCTCAAACGCCACTGCATAATAAAGCTGCGTCAACGCAAACGCAAAACGCTCGTGTGCACCGGGCCTTAACCTTAAAATGCGCGTCTGAGTATGCAGATGCAGGGTTGTAAACTGGCGTTAGATTTTTAATCGAGACACCATTACCCGAAAAAAGCATGAAAAACTGATTCGACTAATTTAAATATGGATTTTAAATAAAAAATGAAAAGCCCAGGTGATAGGTTTTTAAATTGGAATAGAAATTTACATAAAACCAGCTGACAGGAGTAACACACAGACTTACGGCAAAACCAAGGATGATATTTACTCTATAACTAGAGGTTGCACTACGATGAAGTTTTTTATGAGGAAAAGCGTACTGTTGATTTTCGAGCAAATTCGCACGCGTTCACCCAGTATAAAATTAATTATGGAAAAAGTAAATGTTCGTAAAATATAAACAATAATTTTAAGTCAATCGTAATTTACAGAAGTTTACAAACGATTTGAAAATAGAGCTAATAATAAGTTAAAATTAATAAAAAAGTATATATTTCGAAAACTTACATTGTTTGTCCTTCTTGCGTTTATTAAACGAAATTGTGATTGGAAGTCAGCAATTTATTTAAGATTCCCAGACAAAAAAATACCATAACCTAATTAGAACTGGATGAAAATGCCTTCAAATAAATTCAAATTTCAGAAGACCATGGTTAAAAATTATGTAAGATAGAATTATATAGCCCATCATGACCTTGCCCGATTTTTATTATCATCAAGAGCTTAATGGAAACTGAATGATAAACAACATTTGGAACCAAATAAACAGAATTTCTAACCTATAACTAAATGTGTTGCTCTTAAATGTAATACTATTTTTAAAACGTACTATAACGTCTCAAAATTAACCGATTTTAACCAAACAATCAATATCTCCAAAGAAAGCAAAAACTAAGGATTATTTGATGACCAAAGTATTCAAAATATCTAACATATAAATGGAGTTATGAACCATCATTTGCAGGTAAGTCATAAAAAATTACAACTCTTGTTACTTAGAATACAGTAGCAAACTTATATTTTGTCCAATTTTTTATACTCAATGACTCATATGAAAGCTGGTATTCCAGAGATGGTTCTTGGACCAAAACATATAGCTTAACATAATTATAACTGCAAACTATCTATAATTCAATTTCTAATTCTAAAAATTATAAAATTTATGTTTTTAGGTCAAGTAATATAATACATAATTGAATACGGAAGTTTGATGGCAAATCTGTGAATTCTTACCTTTAATTTAAGACAAAAACTATCAAAATCGGTCAATTAGAATAGCCAAACGAACTCGGAAAAGACAATTTAAATTTAACTCCCATAAGAAATGTGCAGGGAGGAAATTTTATTTGTTTTTAAATCGAAAATATGATAGGAAAGTGAAAAATAGTATATAGTAAATAGTAAAGTAAGTGAATAGTAAGTGAAAATAGTAAAAGTAGAGAAATGAATACCGATTCCAACGATCAATATCTCAAAAGAAAGCCAAGATTTCAAGGATTATTTGAAGACCAAAAAATTTTTAATATCT
This sequence comes from Neoaliturus tenellus, assembly GCA_030545055.2. Lineage (NCBI taxonomy): Eukaryota > Metazoa > Arthropoda > Insecta > Hemiptera > Cicadellidae > Neoaliturus > Neoaliturus tenellus. The sequence goes on from CM061533.1 coordinate 226,048,807, forward strand.
TTAATAGAAATGGAGTTAGGTATCATAGATTGCAGATAAGTCATAAAAATTAAAATAAATTATGTTATTTGGAACGCTGTAATGAGCTTCACTTTCTTCTGATTTTTATATTCAAAGGCTCATATGAAAGTTGGTATTCCAGAGATGGTTCTTAGACCAAAACATATAGCACAACACAACTAGAAATGGAAAATGTTATCTTTAATTCAATAGAAAAATCCGTAAATATTATACCCGTAAAAATAATTATAACTGTAACATTACTGTAACTATATAATGGTTACATTATTATTGTTAGTAACATAATAAATAATTATAACTGTAAACTATCTTAAATTGAATTGTAAACTATCTTTAACTGGCTGGGTAGCTGAGTGGTTAAAGAGCTCGCCTTTGAATCTGAAGGTAGCCGGTTCGATCCTGAGAAAAGTTAGTGCTTTTTGATGGTTCGATACTGGACCCAGCTGCCTTTGGTCATTGGGCTATTAATTAATGATCCTGACAAATAAAAACAGCTGATATTTGTCAGTAACAAAGCTACACCTCATCTGATCCATCACAATCATCACACTCACCCCTTCAGTCATACTCACCTTAAAATACGCCAAAGTGCGTCGGTGTTTCAAATGAAGTCTCTAAAGTCTCTCTGAATTTCTAATTCTAAAAATTAATTATAAAATTTATATCTTAGGTCAAGTAATATAGTAGATAATTGAATACGAAAGTTTGATGGCAAATCTGTGCATTCTTAGCTTTAATTTAAGACAAAAATTATCAAAATTGGTTGATTAGAATAGCCAAACGAACTCGGAAAAGACAATTTAAATTTAACTCCCATAAGAAATGTGCAGGAAGGAAATTTTATTTGTTTTTAAATCGAAAATATGATAGGAAAGTGAATTTAGATGCTTGATGGCAAATCTTTGAATGCATACCTTTAATTTAAGACTAAAATCATGAAAATTTGTCTAGTAGAAGAGCCAAACATTACCGAAAAAGAAAACCCCATTTTTTATATATATATAGAAACTATTTTAAAGTACCGGGTGTCCACAAAGTCTTGCCCTGATTTTAAAACCTTGCTGTATGGACATCATTATAGCCACGTGCACCCTATATATCTTGTTCTCAAGGGAATTTGATCTAGTTTTTCCCTCATTACTTGGTCAATACCTTAAGCTCAGCTGATTGGCCACAATGCAGCTTACTTGGAATGCACTAAAAACAAATTGTTATGGCCTAACTGAATTCCCACCTCGTTCACGACACTTTTGACCTCTCTGGATTTTTTAAATAGGAGTTTGTCAAAGATTTTCTTATTGTTTGCCAGTTTTGAATTTATAAACTCTAAAAGAGAGAATAATAAATTAATTCACTAACACTCTTTACTTAGAAAAGGTTAACTAAAATCAAAATAAAACGATCGTTAATACAAATTAATAAAAAAGTCGCCTAAAAGATTTAGGCCGGTTCCTACTTGCGCGACAGATGCGACGCGACGAGAGCGACTGGAGCGACACCAGCGACAAGCTTGCATCGCCATAACGATATAATATATACAATTCCATATTAAGATAAATAATCTAATTTCACCTACCTATCCACCAGAACGAGCCAATAGCCGAAAGTCTGATAGGTTGTAGTAATTACAGGAGTGTATGTCAAGCTGCCTGTAAAATGCTTCGGATTTATTCCACCAAAAACTAGTTCTCCATCGTCCTCTCCTACTCTGAAAGCACCACGAAATGTATAACAAATATTTGGAAACATTCGAAGGGTTTTCGTGTAAAATCAAAGGGAAGAACACGTTTTACATAAGCACAATGGAACAGTTAGATTTTGTTAACTCAGAAAGCACATATTTTCGAAATAGACAAATTAAAAAGGACAAAAACAATGCATTGTTATAAGTTTGAAAATATGTTTTGAAAGTTAAAAAGGACAAAAACAATGAATTGTTATTAGTTTAAAAATATGTTTTGAAAATTATATGAGAAATTTAGAAAAAATGACATATTTATATAAAGAGTTCTAAGAATTTAAAATATCTTTATCATACTGGACACGGAATTGAATAAAGCAGTGTATGATTAGTCTATAAGAAATACTATTTGGTGTAATACCTTAACAATATTACACTTTTATATGAAATTATTTCTAAACTAAGATTTTCTTATGAAGTAATGATTTTTACATTACTGTATCTATATTATATGAAACTATAAGGAATAAGTTACATTTTATTGTAAGATAAATAAAATAAAGTGGTTAGTAAATAAACATATGTTACCTGTTTAAATAAAAAGCAAACACAGGATTGTCAACTAGATTCCGATTCATCATGGACACAAATGGAGGAAAAGGTTTTATGTTGGACAGCCCAGGATAAGCGAGTCCAAAAATACCATCGAATTCATCACTAGAGAAGTCGCTGGACATTTTGGTGGATTCCCCAAAATTTTGGTTATCTACTGTAATATCCATGACCTGTATGAATTCAGAAAAATATAATTAATTTAATAGACTTTCTGTTTCTTTAAGAAACAACTAAAATTTGTTTAAAATAAATGTTAAAATATATGTAAAATTTGTATATGTAAAATATCAAAGTATACAATTTATTGTAAAATTATGGTTAATACGTTGCATTATTGTGTACACTAGCCGTCACGAGAGATGTCCTTTGAGGGTGGGGCTTTTAGCTGTGGTTTTGATCCAACGAATGAGATCCAAGCAATTTGCTGTATTTATTCCTTGCCGTACTTTTCAAGCTTGGTTGCATTTATCTCATGTTTTAAATAATTACATTTGCAAATGTTAACATTGGAAGTAAACAGTCCAAAATAAAGTGTGCAATATCGCAAAACAGCGCTTATCTCCTATTGAGCAAGGCTCAACGGAAATCTTTTGTGGCGGCTGGTGTTTATAACTGGCTGGGTAGCTTAGTGGCTATAGTGCTCGCCTTTGAATCCAAAGGTTGCTTTGGGTCCTGAGAAAAGTTATTAGCTTTTTAAAGGTTCGATTCCGGAGCCAGTTGCCATTTGCCATTAGGCTATTAATTAATTACTAGGGGGCCCGTGCAGCGCAATGCGCTGCATTTGTCAAGAGTACCTGGTGATCAAACCTTGCTCCATGGTAATTTACCGAGTTACTTTGAATAAAAATTGAATTGTTGTGAAAACCAGATTACACCATATTGGTGTTTTATCAATCGATCTTCATCAATAATTCTCCAACTTCCCAATGTGATAGTGTTGAGATTTGGTCCAATTGGTGGATTTGGTGGATTGTTAGGTCCAAAGTAGCTAGAATTAAGTAATGGTTCTTAAACCGACTTGTCTTAGAGCCTCTGCCTAAAAACTCCTATAAAAGTTTAATAAATTCACAGATGTTGGATCTAGATAGTTTATCAAACAAAAAACGTAAAGAAAAATCAACAGAAAAAAAAATCAGTTGTTAATTACAACTCCCCGGTCCTGTATGAGCTATGCAGCTCTCACTGTTGCTGTTCTTTTTTCTAGTAATGTATGAGTTAGTAGGCGCCATAGTGAATTAGCTACACTATTACACTATCGACTTATTTCAATAAGGGATTCGTCTGTTAAGTCCCTTTTTCTCTCGACCTACTGAACCGATATTTAAGATTGAGGTGTCATTTTAAAGGTTAGGATATAGCGCATAGGCGACTCGTAATTAAAAAGGCCATATCGTTTCGGGCTTAACCCCCCTCGCCCTTGATTTATTTCTAGAGGGTGCTTTAAAATGTTGACTAACTTTCATTGCACCAAGGAATCTAAAATAAATAAAGAGATATCTCTTTATAAATCTCTTTATTTATTTTAGATTCCTTGCATTGCACGATGTTTATAAATGTGATTTGTAACTTAACAGCTGATTTTTAAAGTCAGATTGTAAACAAAAACAGGTCGAAAACGAGCGTCTAGATCTAGCACACTTTAATTCGAGGTCGGGAGGTTCCGGCCATCGTCGTAACTGTTCGGCTCCCAGCCTGTGCTGTATCTAGGACGAGCGTTAGGGACAGCACATACTGCGAGTTATTACGTAATGAAGTGACGTCATGGCTCGCAGCTGTATGCTTATCTATCGCCGGAATAGTAACAATGATTAATTGTAAAATGTAATTAATATAAAAAAAAAATCAGAATGATTTTAATACAGAAAATATAAAAATATAATGTTAGTGTTGAAAATTTTTTTATTGTATAACTAACTTATATGAAAAAGGTTACCGCTGTAGATTGAGCTGATTATTAGTGACATTTATTTGTTTAGAATCCTTTATTTCAACTACATATATTTTTTTCTAATTGATTTGATTTTTGTCGTTCGCTACATTAAAACATATTGCATTTATTCTAGGTAAATCTGGAGGATGAAAATGGAAGGATGATAGATTAATGCTATAGAAGGCATTAAATAACCTATTAATTTTTTATTTAAATATTAATAAAAATATATACAGTAAGGTATACAAATATGGAAACTGTCAGGGCATCGGCAAACACATACTGAAAGTAAAACTCAGCATAAGTAAGTTAGTGATCAAAGTTTGTAAATCACAACTCAAATCGGTAATAATAAGTTTTATAGCAAATTTCCCTTTAGGGAATACGCTACTATACGGTAGTAGGCACGGTAAGACCAAAGCCCGGTAGGTACCCTGTTATTATTCATTTTATTATTTTCAGTTATTAAGATTATTATTAACATCTTAGTCATATAACATATTAGCAGCCAGCCCTACACCAGGATTATTCACGTGAATCACTGTCGGGGGTTTCCGGCTTTCATCGTTACTATTCGGACGACATAACTCGCAGTATGTGCTGTCCCTAACGCTCGTCCTAGATACAGCGCAGGCTGGGAGCCGAACAGTTACGACGATGGCCGGAACTTCCCGACCTCGAATTAAAGTGTGCTAGATCTAGACACTCGTTCTCTGTCACTTCATAACCAACATGTAGGTTAGTTTCTCTCATACAGAATCCTAACATGCCCAATTTGCGCACGGGCCACCTCGTTACTATTTATAACGGACTAAATCCTCTTTATCTTAAATTTTCCATGGCATTACAGAATTTAAACAAACCAATTGCAAATTAAGAAAATCTACATCTTTGTTGGCCCATTTTGGTTTGATGTAGCATTCATATTTTAGTTAAAATTTCTCCTTATACAAACCACTTTTGCAATATGCTTAATATCTGTACTGGAGGTAAATTTTTTTTAAATATCGTCTTTTTTATTAGCGAATTTCCCATAGGGAATAAGCTATTACCGTAGGTCTCATGGTAAGACCTAAGCCCGGGACCATGTTACTTTTTCGTTTTGAGGTGCCCAGAGACGAAAAATAATAGTCATTAAAATTTTTATATATATATATATATATATATATATATATATATATATATATATATGTATGTATATATATATGTGTGTCCCTAGACACGATAACTCTCGTAAAAATGGTCCGATCGACACCAAATTTGGTAGAGATGTGTAATCCTACGTTTATTCGGATGAGTTCGAAAACCAGACATATCGCCCTACCGGAAGGGGTAGTTTTGGGGGGTTTTGTACCCCAAAAATGGGTTTTTTTTCATTTTTCATATGTAAATTTTAAAAATTTCAAATTTTTATTTTGACCATTGGATTTAGCTCAAAAAAACACAGAATTTAGTATTGTGAAGCTTTGCTCTATCTCCATTGGTTACCGAGATATTACAAAGTCTAAAGACAGTACATTGTCTTTTGGGGCTCAAATGTTAATCTTATGGAGAATAAGGATGTGTTAATATGTCACTTATCAACCAATATTTTTGGATGAAACTTGGTATTTAGCTTCATTTGGTTAAGACTCATCTATTTAAGGTCAAAAAAATCTTGGTTTTTGTACTTATCATGGCAGCAAACCTGCATACTCTTTTCCCATGTTAATCATATGGAGAATAGGCAAACTCTTTTATTTATGGACAGATATTGATGAAACTTACTATATGGCTTTATATGGTCGAAATAATTTTTTTCTATGCTAAAAACCTACTTTTAGTGTCCCCCATGGCAGCACACCTGCATACTATTTCAGTATATTTATCTTAAGAAGAATAGACATTTATTTCCCTATTTTATGAGCACGTCATGAAATTTTGTTTACAAGTTTAGCTGGTCAAAATTAATATTACTAATTTGGAAATTCGCTGAGTACGCAGGTCTGCTGCGACGGGGGTTATTTAAACAGGTGTTTTAATATCTGTAGCATTCTGCATTAAATTTGTCATAGTATCACAGTAAACCGGTCATTAAATTTACACCAACAACCAACTATCCCCCTTTTCCTAGTCCACAGCAGTTTGAAAACCCATGCGCAAACATTTGGTGTTCTCTTTTAATTTGTGTTAACTTTCGTTGGTGTTTCAATACCAATCTGGCAAACCATAAGAATTTCAAAAATTTCAATTTCCAAACCTGTTTTTGTACAGGAAAATGAATTTTCTGGGGTTTAGTTACTTAACTTATTTTTGTGCTCAAATGCACTAAATACAATGTTCAAGCAATAAATTCAACCACTTTGAGGAAAAAGGTAAAACACACAATTTGTTCCACACAATAGATACTCCGTGTATTAAATTAAGAAATTGTTTTGATATTTCAGTACCAGAGTAGACCAATTACTTCTATTCAGCTAGGTTTTATAACATGTGTTTGTTTATTTTAAATCAACAGCTGATTTATTTTGCAATTCAATAAAAATTGTTCCCATGTTAATCTTATGGACAAAAAACGAACTTTAAGGGCTTCCCGTGGGCTTCAGAATTAAAATATCGAAAATCTAAAACCTTTATGCAAAACTATAAACTGAGACCATTCTTTTGACACCTTAAACGTTAAAATTAGTCCAGAAATAACGGAGGAGTTTTTTTCACAAAAAACAGCCCTCACGTAATAATATAAGAGATGCTTTTTAACAACTGGTCGATGTTTGATAGATACAAGACTGGGGATTGGACAGTTCACCGTCAAAACGTAAAAAAATGCTAATAGTGTAGAAATAATAATAAATAAATAAATAAATAAACTAAAAAATACAAAACTTATCAAATTTCAAAAGTACATCAAGTTACAAAGCCTAAGATTAAATTGTCTAATTAGTATTAAACCCGCCATTAGTATAAATTGCGTAGGGATAGGAATGTCCTTACTCCCTGATGAGCTACGTTCTTGAGACTTGAAATATTTGTAAAACCAAACTTCCAAACACAGAAAATTAGTTGCATATAACTTTTTAATGTACGAGAATGAAATTCGTTAAATTATTTTGATAATTTAATCTGCATCATCATCAATAAAAGGGAAATCTATTTCAATAATTTACGAGTTGTGATATACAAATCATTGATAGCACTAATTAGTAGTTTTTCCTCATGATAATCTAATTTTAAATCTATTTATTTATTTATTTATTACGTTATTTCTACTAAATCCCTAAAAATTAGAAATTAAATTAAATATTTTAGAAGAAATAATAGTTGCATTTAAAAATCAAAATCAAGGTTTAATATTAGGGGAGAGTAGGGTAATCGTGCGCGGCGGGTAAAGGTGCGCATCGTAGTTTCTTATGAATGAAATAAGTTAAAAAGCTCCAGTATGTGCTGCAGCCTAGCGGGGGACTCAACAACTAATAATACCCGACCTCGTGGTTTTTGATACTGACATTTTTGAGGTTATGAGAGGCCAAAATCTAAAAGTCGTGTGTGTCATGTTATTTTTGCGCCTTAGAAAATAGTAAGGTTAGGGCAGATATTTAGATAACTTAATACTTATTTAGTATTACAATTAATGGGAGTCTTTGCTTTATCGTTTGAACCAATTAATTTATGGTTTCATCCCTTCTTAAGATAGTGAGAAAATAAAATACTTTCGAATGCAATATCGGGTAATGGTGCGCGGCAGTGGGCACCATGTATTTATAGGTAAGAAAAAAATACTTCCTCTTTTCACATTCTTGTTTACAGATGCTCATAAACTGTTATTCCTGGAGTCATGCAGACAGCTCAGGTGCAGACACAGCAGAAAATTAGCCTACATGTGTTAATTTTGCATTAACCCTTGAACAATTTTGTAATTTTAATCAAAACTTTTGTTAAGTTTATTGTAAAGGTCAAAAAAGTATTGTTTAGCTTTAAAACATTCCAAATGTTATATTGATATTGAATTTATATTAATGAAACACATTTATTCTAATTATTTCAACCTATACATCCCTGCGCACCATTACCCACCCCCATGCGCACAATTACCCGATGGGTAGGGAAATCGTGCGCAAGTGCATATTCTTATATAGTGGTGTATATTTAATCAATGTTAATATATATGATAATGATAATTTTTTATAAGAAACTACATTAAATTCCAAAGAGTTTGACACATGTATTGGTAATTTTTGCCCTCATATTTTCTGGGAAGAATTTCTCCCCCTTAGGTGCGCACCATTACCCTTCTTTCCCCTAATGAAACTGACTTAGGTATAGAAGTAAAACAATGTAGCCACTCACTTACCCTGACTGTGTCCTGGGATACGACACCTGCGACATTGCCAGACCCATACTGAATGGAGTATTGTTTGTCTACCTCCGTCCAGGTTTGACTGGTAGTGTGATCGTACGTGTTGTGGGTTTCTAGAAAGAAAAACATTGACCCATCAAGAAAATATCAATAAAAAAGGTTTTAGTTCTACAGTTCCTGATAGCCAGCAATGTAGATGATCGACTGAGGTGTGTGAGTTTTTATTCAGCTAAGCCAATTTTTTGTGTTCAATGTGTCAATTGTTTAAATTAAATAGTAGGAACTACTCTGAGTTTTTTAGTTTATTTTTTTATTATCACATTATATTATAGCAAAATAGGCAGCGGATCTAGCTCAGTGATATAGTTCTGGGTTGTTACCCAGCAGGTCAACTTCCGGCTCGGGGACAAAAAGATCATTCAGCCGCTTCCGGGGTTTGGAAGTCACGTTAAGCCGTTGGTACACCTGCCTAAAAAAGTGCAAGCTTTTCAGGCGCGGGTAACTGTCAGTTGATTGCTGATCTCCCTCCACTAAACACTTTACAATATATTATTATTGTAGGAATGTTAACAGTAATAACGAACATTCTGTAAATATACTACAACCATATAATAAAAGTAACCTATTAATTTTTTAGAAACAAATAGCAATATACAATATCCACTTTAAATGTTTCCACGCCTAAACACTGGTAAACCACTAAAAATACTAATATATGTATAGTTTAAGAAAACATACACAGTGTGACTTGGTGAAAATTTGTAGGGTAAAACAGTATAAGTTTTTACACACGTAGTTGGCCATTGAGGTGTCGCACTATTTATTTTGTAAAAAATGCTCAATAACATTCCATTGTGATTTTCAAACTAATTAAGCTTAATACCATTCTAGTAGACATAAAACCTTTTTCTTTGACAAAGACAACTGTAGGTTTTTTTAGTTACATAATACCATTATATTTATGACTCCAAAGTGGCATAAATGATTAGTAGGTCTTTGACTCTTAAAGACAACAAAAACGTTCGGGTTCAGTGAAGGCAGGTAGCATATTTCAACGCAACTGCCACCAGCGTTCGTGTTGCTGAGATGTATAATTGTGTTATGATAATTGGGTTTAAATTACCATTAAATACTTTTTATGATATTTTAATTTAAAAACTTTTAAACATCCATTACGTATTTATTCTATTGTACCTATTCCACTTACCGCAAAAAGACTTGTTTGTCGTGCAGAAAATGACGGACGGAATCCAAAGATCCGCAGACCCAGTGTCGAACTGGACCTGAAACACTTGGGGCGGGTTGCCTATGGAGATCGGTCCGTAGTAGTAGACCTGTCGACAAAGTCATTGTTATGAGAGTAAAATGAAACAATTTTGTGTTATGTTGAAAAATACAACCAAAGTTTAAGGAAATTTGAATAATCTGAGATATTCTGAAAATGAATCTATAAGTATCGCTGCGATACTTTTTAGTATCGCTAAAAAAAGTTAGTAACTAGCTAGTTAGTAACTAACTAGCGTTAGTTTTTAATTTTCTCATCAGAGGTATCATTAAATAGTACTACTAGTGTTTCTAATTAACGCACTGGTCTTAAATTTATACTTTAAAACGTGAACAAGGTTTAACCACTGACACACAAAGACTTGAGGCATTAAATTTGTCACCTTGCTTCAACACCTATTCCAGATGAAACCCATCTGATCAAAAGATAAAAAAGAGGCTAAAAAGTTTATAAAGTGACTCAAGGAAGTTACCAAAGTGTAAGTATATAAAGAACAAATAAGTTACTCAAGAGTAGTTTGATAAAAAATGTTCTAAATAACTCTAATTTAAAATGTTATAGAATTAAAAGATTATTATTAATGTGCCAGAATAATCAACACATAAAATTATAGTATTCAGATTATTTCGTGGTTGGATGAAATGCTAGTGTTTTTATCCAGAAACCTGAGATATCGTATACTTTAACATGAGTAAGATATTCCTATCTTACTCATGTTAAAGTATATGCAAATCAACAGTGATATGCATGTATGCTCACAGATCTTGAAAACTGTTATAACGATTTTGTCCAAACTTTTCAAATAATTTGGCAATTGAATGAAAATAATATATATCTCTCTTTGATAGGGAGAATCTCATTTTGCTATAATCTTTAATTGAAATTTAAGGATTTTAACATTGGTGTTATGGAGTTAAAAAATTGAGACTGAAAATAGCTGACTGATCTGCCAAAGTACAGACCACATGATAAACATGTATTTTTGCATTGTAGCCATTGGACATAGTTCGTTTTAAAGATAAACAAACTTGTTTAAACTTTGAATCTTAGGAATATGTGAATATGGGAATGAATTATTAATGCAAAATTATTGTAATCAGTTACCGAGCAAATGCTCGAACTCCCAGGTTTTCCTTCTACACAATGCTGACTGGGACGTAATTTGCACTGTATTTTAATGGTAATTCTCTCATATACTTAGAACGTAAGTTTTTCTTAATATACCCAATAACAGAACCGGTAATTTGCGGTGGTAGTGTAATAATATTAATAACATAATCTTACATCTTGAACGTCTTTCAAGGTAACCTGTGCGCTACCACCACCAACTGCCTTGAAAGTTCTTTGAAGGCTTCTTAAATCTGGACGCAACCTCTTTAAGCCTACTGAGTGTGTCTTTGTCGAGTTTGTCGGAATATCATCTTTGCATAATACACTGAAAACATGCATTACAAAGTTAGAAGGCCAGAGTAGTACACTTTTGTAATTTGCATTGTATCAGTTGTTTTTCACAGGAATATTTATATTAGAATGGGTTTTATTTGGTAATATGAATAAGAAAATACAAAGGGTGTATTAAGTATAAAAAACATACTAGAAAAACAACCAAAATCACAAAATATCTAGTAAATGTACAAATCTCTTGGTTTAGGGTTGCCACAATTGCATCATAATTAATTGTTATGATCATAATTTCTCAATTTATCGCAACCTATTTACCATTATTGGCTTAGAAAGAGAAAGCTTTGTAACACACGTAATTAGTTGCGTATACATTTTTACAAACAACTTTCTACTAAGATTATTAAATTTACTGTTATAGTTTGCCTTAGCATCCACGTGTATCTACATATTAGTCTACATATATGTACTAGTCTACATATTTTTATTCCCATCATGAATAAAACCAATAGTCCACTTTATAATAATACATCTCAGTAAATTGTAGGCCGATTGATGTAAATTATCGCATAAAAAATTGGTGTTCTGTATTTTAGCATAACGGTATTGTTTTATATTGAAATAAAACTGCTTCAAGACGACGTAATATTGATAATTACACCAGAAAAATCTAAAAGTTAATCAATAATCTTAAATAAAAAATAATTGTTCCTTACCTAGCTATCACAATAGTCAACACTATAACGGGTGTCATGGTGTCACATCACAACGATAATGCAAATGAAAGGTATAGAGGTTATTGGCTAATCTAATCTGGCGAGATAACCTCATGACACGTCATTAGGTACCGGTACTTGAAATCCGCCAATCCACTCCAACTTGTTCCGTATAGGAGAAGAGACGGGTACTAATTTACAATGACAACGGTTATCATACGCATCAAACTTACTATACAAACCCTCAATTTATTTTACCAGACGAATCATGTAAAAGAATGATCACAATGTTTGGTCATGGTTGACACAGAACCGTTAACCTCCTTTGAATTAAATAATGGCCAAGTTCTAAAAATGACGAAAACAGTTTCATTAATTCATTTTCTGGGGGGGGGGGGCTAGGTACTGTGGGTCATTCATTAACCAGAGCAGCACCCTGATGAAATTTGTTCCTTATGACCAAGTAATCAAGAAAAAACTGGGGTGCTTGACCAGAAAAGTAGTATTTTTCGAAAACAAAACTCATCTAGGATTTATTCAGTATTTGGGTTTATTTATAAGAACTTTCCTGGTTACCTCGGTATCATGTTGTTGTTTTTCAGGACTGAGGCCGGAGTTGGGGTTGTCGCGAGCTATCAAGGGCGACCATATCACAATTATTAAAACTAACAATAATTAATTATTTTATTGCCTATGTCAAACATGATTTTGAAAGGAATTGGCTAAAAAATATTGTAATACAGTATATTATAGAACATAAACATGTATAAATACTTTGGAGCAGAATGCTAAATGAATAATTTTTGTCTATTTGTGAATTGTTGTGGGATTAAAAGTTCGATATCAGCTTGAAGCCAATCCTATCGAAATCATAGTAATAATCACTGGAGGGGGTAAAAAAATGATGAACAAAATCAGTAACAAATAGTTTGATGGCACATGAATTATATATTACTTAGTAAGTTATGACAATGGGAGTTTAGATATTTACATTGCAATTTACTGATTTTTACACATAATACTGATATACGTATAACTTAGATGACTTTTGCAGTTGATCATTATATAATGTTATATGTCAATATAAAACACTCAATAGGTGTATATTACGTCATTTTAATGCAACCGATATAATTATGTGATAAAAATTGTCTTTCCCGTAAACCAATTTTGCAGCACACAAATGAGCGTAGCAATAGCGCATACACCACTGATTCTTGTGCTGACACCACCGTCCACGCTTGGGTTTGGGTTGTCACGGGTAGATAGGGCGAATCCCACCCGGTTCCGCCCCATGTCGAACACAGTGTAGTACTTCCTCATGAAGACTTCTCCCAGGATGAAAAACGGGAGGTTGTCAGCACCTTTGAATACACTTACGCATACCACACCTTGGCTTGTTGTCGGTATCTGGGAAATGAGAAAAAGGCGAATTAGGAGTAGATACTTGTGTTTGTACCTAACGTGCTTATCTTGACACCACCAAACATAAAATAACAGTCACAATAAAATTTTGTATCATACTGCGCTATCCAATTATTAATATTTTATAAGACAATTTCCGCGATGTTATAAATAGTTAGTCTAGTTATAGGTTGCGTGCGAATCACAGGGGTATACGTCACCCCTCCTATAAAGTGTCTTGTGGCTTACCCATCAACCTGGATGAGCCAGTAGGTGAAGGCCTGTGGTTGCGTGCGAATCACAGGGGTATACGTCATCCCTCCTATAAAGTGTCTTGTAGCTTACCCGTTAACCTGGATGAGCAAGTAGGCGAAGGCCTGTGGTTGCGTGCGAATCACAGGGGTATACGTCATCCCTCCTATAAAGTGTCTTGTAGCTTACCCATCAACCTGGATGAGCCAGTACGGGGAAGGCCTGTGGTTGCGTGCGAATCACAGGGGTATACGTCATCCCTCCTATAAAGTTTCTTGTAGCTTACCCGTCAACCTGGATGAGCCAGTAGGTGAAGGCCTGTGGTTGCGTGTGAATCACAGGGGTATACGTCATCCCTCCTATAAAGTGTCTTGTGGCTTACCCGTCAACCTGGATGAGCCAGTAGGTGAAGGCTTGTGGTTGCGTGCGAATCACAGGGGTATACGTCATCCCTAATATAAAGTGTCTTGTAGCTTACCCGTCAACCTGGATGAGCCAGTAGGTGAAGGCCTGTGGTTGCGTGTGAATCACAGGGGTATACGTCATCCCTCCTATAAAGTGTCTTGTAGCTTACCCGTCAACCTGGATGAGCCAGTAGGTGAAGGCCTGTGGTTGCGTGCGAATCACAGGGGTATACGTCACCCCTCCTATAAAGTGTCTTGTAGCTTACCCGTCAACCTGGATGAGCCAGTAGGCGAAGGCCTGAGGTTGCGTGCGAATCACAGGGGTATACGTCATCCCTAATATAAAGTGTCTTGTAGCTTACCCGTTAACCTGGATGAGCCAGTAGGCGAAGGCCTGTGGTTGCGTGCGAATCACAGGGGTATACGTCATCCCTCCTATAAAGTGTCTTGTAGCTTACCCGTCAACCTGGATGAGCCAGTAGGTGAAGGCCTGTGGTTGCGTGCGAATCACAGGGGTATACGTCACCCCTCCTATAAAGTGTCTTGTAGCTTACCAGTTAACCTGGATGAGCCAGTAGGCGAAGGCCTGTGGTTGCGTGCGAATCACAGGGGTATACGTCATCCCTCCTATAAAGTGTCTTGTAGCTTACCCGTTAACCTGGATGAGCAAGTAGGCGAAGGCCTGTGGTTGCGTGCGAATCACAGGGGTATACGTAGACCCTCCTATAAAGTGTCTTGTAGCTTACTCGTCAACCTGGATGAGCCAGTAGGTGAAGGCCTGTGGTTGCGTGAAAATCACAGGGGTATACGTCATCCCTCCTATAAAGTGTCTTGTAGCTTACCCGTCAACCTGGATGAGCCAGTAGGTGAAGGCCTGTGGTTGCGTGCGAATCACAGGGGTATACGTCATCCCTCCTATGAAGTGTCTTGTGGCTTACCCGTTAACCTGGATGAGCCAGTAGGCGAAGGCCTGTGGTTGCGTGCGAATCACAGGGGTATACGTCATCCCTCCTATAAAGTGTCTTGTAGCTTACCCGTCAACCTGGATGAGCCAGTAGGTGAAGGCCTGTGGTTGCGTGCGAATCACAGGGGTATACGTCATCCCTCCTATAAAGTGTCTTGTAGCTTACCCGTCAACCTGGATGAGCCAGTAGGTGAAGGCCTGTGGTTGCGTGCGAATCACAGGGGTATACGTCATCCCTCCTATAAAGTGTCTTGTAGCTTACCCATCAACCTGGATGAGCAAGTAGGTGAAGGCCTGTGGTTGCGCGTGAATCACAGGGGTATACGTCATCTCTCCTATAAAGTGTCTTGTAGCTTACCCGTCAACCTCGATGAGCCAGTAGGTGAAGGCCTGTGGTTGCGTGCGAATCACAGGGGTATACGTCACCCCTCCTATAAAGTGTCTTGTGTAGCTTACCCGTCAACCTGGATGAGCCAGTAGGTGAAGGCCTGTGGTTGCGTGCGAATCACAGGGGTATACGTCATCCCTCCTATAAAGTGTCTTGTAGCTTACCCATCAACCTGGATGAGCCAGTAGGGGAAGGCCTGTGGTTGCGTGTGAATCACAGGGGTATATGTCATCCCTCCTATAAAGTGTCTTGTAGCTTACCCGTCAACCTGGATGAGCCAGTAGGGGAAGGCCTGTGGTTGCGTGTGAATCACAGGGGTATACGTCATCCCTCCTATAAAGTGTCTTGTAGCTTACCCATCAACCTGGATGAGCCAGTAGGGGAAGGCCTGTGGTTGCGTGCGAATCACAGGGGTATACGTCATCCCTCCTATAAAGTGTCTTGTAGCTTACCCATCAACCTGGATGAGCCAGTAGGGGAAGGCCTGTGGTTGCGTGTGAATCACAGGGGTATATGTCATCCCTCCTATAAAGTGTCTTGTAGCTTACCCGTCAACCTGGATGAGCCAGTAGGTGAAGGCCTGTGGTTGCGTGCGAATCACAGGGGTATACGTCATCCCTCCTATAAAGTGTCTTGTAGCTTACCCGTCAACCTGGATGAGCCAGTAGGTGAAGGCCTGTGGTTGCGTGTGAATCACAGGGGTATATGTCATCCCTCCTATAAAGTGTCTTGTAGCTTACCCGTCAACCTGGATGAGCCAGTAGGTGAAGGCCTGTGGTTGCGTGCGAATCACAGGGGTATACGTCATCCCTCCTATAAAGTGTCTTGTAGCTTACCAGTCAACCTGGATGAGCCAGTAGGTGAAGGCCTGTGGTTGCGTGAAAATCACAGGGGTATACGTCATCCCTCCTATAAAGTGTCTTGTAGCTTACCCGTCAACCTGGATGAGCCAGTAGGCGAAGGCCTGTGGTTGGGTGCGAATCACAGGGGTATACGTCATCCCTCCTATAAAGTGTCTTGTAGCTTACCCGTCAACCTGGATGAGCCAGTAGGCGAAGGCCTGTGGTTGCGTGCGAATCACAGGGGTATACGTCATCCCACCTATAAAGTGTCTTGTAGCTTACCCATCAACCTGGATGAGCAAGTAGGCGAAGGCCTGTGGTTGCGTGCGAATCACAGGGGTATACGTCATCCCCCCTATAAACTGTCTTGTAGCTCACCCGTCAACCTGGATGAGCCAGTAGGTGAAGGCCTGTGGTTGCGTGCGAATCACAGGGGTATACGTCATCCCTCCTATAAAGTGTCTTGTAGCTTACCCGTCAACCTGGATGAGCAAGTAGGTGAAGGCCTGTGGTTGCGTGTGAATCACAGGGGTATACGTCATCTCTCCTATAAAGTGTCTTGTAGCTTACCCGTCAACCTCGATGAGCCAGTAGGTGAAGGCCTGTTGTTGCGTGCGAATCACAGGGGTATACGTCACCCCTCCTATAAAGTGTCTTGTGTAGCTTACCCGTCAACCTGGATGAGCCAGTAGGTGAAGGCCTGTGGTTGCGTGCGAATCACAGGGGTATACGTCATCCCTCCTATAAAGTGTCTTGTAGCTTACCCATCAACCTGGATGAGCCAGTAGGGGAAGGCCTGTGGTTGCGTGTGAATCACAGGGGTATATGTCATCCCTCCTATAAAGTGTCTTGTAGCTTACCCGTCAACCTGGATGAGCCAGTAGGGGAAGGCCTGTGGTTGCGTGTGAATCACAGGGGTATACGTCATCCCTCCTATAAAGTGTCTTGTAGCTTACCCATCAACCTGGATGAGCCAGTAGGGGAAGGCCTGTGGTTGCGTGCGAATCACAGGGGTATACGTCATCCCTCCTATAAAGTGTCTTGTAGCTTACCCATCAACCTGGATGAGCCAGTAGGGGAAGGCCTGTGGTTGCGTGTGAATCACAGGGGTATATGTCATCCCTCCTATAAAGTGTCTTGTAGCTTACCCGTCAACCTGGATGAGCCAGTAGGGGAAGGCCTGTGGTTGCGTGTGAATCACAGGGGTATATGTCATCCCTCCTATAAAGTGTCTTGTAGCTTACCCGTCAACCTGGATGAGCCAGTAGGGGAAGGTGTGTGGTTGCGTGTGAATCACAGGGGTATATGTCATCCCTCCTATAAAGTGTCTTGTAGCTTACCCGTCAACCTGGATGAGCCAGTAGGTGAAGGCCTGTGGTTGCGTGCGAATCACAGGGGTATACGTCATCCCTCCTATAAAGTGTCTTGTAGCTTACCCGTCAACCTGGATGAGCCAGTAGGTGAAGGCCTGTGGTTGCGTGTGAATCACAGGGGTATATGTCATCCCTCCTATAAAGTGTCTTGTAGCTTACCCGTCAACCTGGATGAGCCAGTAGGTGAAGGCCTGTGGTTGCGTGCGAATCACAGGGGTATACGTCATCCCTCCTATAAAGTGTCTTGTAGCTTACCAGTCAACCTGGATGAGCCAGTAGGTGAAGGCCTGTGGTTGCGTGAAAATCACAGGGGTATACGTCATCCCTCCTATAAAGTGTCTTTCAGCTTACCCGTTAACCTGGATGAGCCAGTAGGCGAAGGCCTGTGGTTGCGTGCGAATCACAGGGGTATACGTCATCCCTCCTATAAAGTGTCTTGTAGCTTACCCGTCAACCTGGATGAGCCAGTAGGCGAAGGCCTGTGGTTGCGTGCGAATCACAGGGGTATACGTCATCCCTCCTATAAAGTGTCTTGTAGCTTACCCGTCAACCTGGATGAGCCAGTAGGTGAAGGCTTGTGGTTGCGTGCGAATCACAGGGGTATACGTCATCCCTCCTATAAAGTGTCTTGTAGCTTACCCATCAACCTGGATGAGCAAGTAGGTGAAGGCTTGTGGTTGCGTGCGAATCACAGGGGTATACGTCATCCCTCCTATAAAGTGTCTTGTGGCTTACCCGTTAACCTAGATGAGCCAGTAGGCGAAGGCCTGTGGTTGCGTGCGAATCACAGGGGTATACGTCATCCCTCCTATCAAGTGTCTTGTAGCTTACCCGTTAACCTGGATGAGCAAGTAGTCGAAGGCCTGTGGTTGCGTGCGAATCACAGGGGTATACGTCATCCCTCCTATAAAGTGTCTTGTAGCTTACCCGTCAACCTGGATGAGCCAGTAGGTGAAGGCCTGTGGTTGCGTGCGAATCACAGGGGTATACGTCATCCCTCCTATAATGTGTCTTGTAGCTTACCCGTCAACCTGGATGAGCCAGTAGGTGAAGGCCTGTGGTTGCGTGCGAATCACAGGGGTATACGTCATCCCTCCTATAAAGTGTCTTGTAGCTTACCCGTCAACCTGGATGAGCCAGTAGGTGAAGGCCTCTGGTTGCGTGCGAATCACAGGGGTATACGTCACCCCTCCTATAAAGTGTCTTGTGTAGCTTACCCGTCAACCTGGATGAGCCAGTAGGTGAAGGCCTGTGGTTGCGTGCGAATCACAGGGGTATACGTCATCCCTCCTATAAAGTGTCTTGTAGCTTACCCGTCAACCTCGATGAGCCAGTAGGTGAAGGCCTGTGGTTGCGTGCGAATCACAGGGGTATACGTCACCCCTCCTATAAAGTGTCTTGTGTAGCTTACCCGTCAACCTGGATGAGCCAGTAGGTGAAGGCCTGTGGTTGCGTGCGAATCACAGGGGTATACGTCATCCCTCCTATAAAGTGTCTTGTAGCTTACCCGTTAACCTGGATGAGCCAGTAGGTGAAGGCCTGTGGTTGATTGCGAATCACAGGGGTATACGTCATCCCTCCTATAAAGTGTCTTGTAGCTTACCCGTCAACCTGGATGAGCCAGTAGGCGAAGGCCTGTGGTTGCGTGCGAATGACAGGGGTATACGTCATCCCTCCTATAAAGTGTCTTGTAGCTTACCTGTTAACCTGGATGAGCCAGTAGGTGAAGGCCTGTGGTTGCGTGCGAATCACAGGGGTATACGTCATCCCTCCTATAAAGTGTCTTGTAGCTTACCCGTCAACCTGGATGAGCTAGTAGGTGAAGGCCTGTGGTTGCGTGCGAATCACAGGGGTATACGTCATCCCTCCTATAAAGTGTCTTGTAGCTTACCCGTCAACCTGGATGAGCCAGTAGGCGAAGGCCTGTGGTTGCGTGCGTATCACAGGGGTATACGTCATCCCTCCTATAAAGTGTCTTGTAGCTTACACTTACCCGTCAACCTGGATGAGCCAGTAGGCGAAGGCCTGTGGTTGCGTGCGAATCACAGGGGTATACGTCATCCCTCCTATAAAGTGTCTTGTAGCTTACCCGTTAACCTGGATGAGCCAGTAGGCGAAGGCCTGTGGTTGCGTGCAAATCACAGGGGTATACGTCATCCCTCCTATAAAGTGTCTTGTAGCTTACCCGTCAACCTGGATGAGCCAGTAGGCGAAGGCCTGTGGTTGCGTGCGAATCACAGGGGTATACGTCATCCCTCCAAAAAAGTGTCTTGTAGCTTACACGTCAACCTGGATGAGCCAGTAGGTGAAGGCCTGTGGTTGCGTGCGAATCACAGGGGTATACGTCATCCCTCCTATAAAGTGTCTTGTAGCTTACCCGTTAACCTGGATGAGCCAGTAGGTGAAGGCCTGTGGTTGATTGCGAATCACAGGGGTACACGTCATCCCTCCTATAAAGTGTCTTGTAGCTTACCCGTCAACCTGGATGAGCCAGTAGGCGAAGGCCTGTGGTTGCGTGCGAATCACAGGGGTATACGTCATCCCTCCTATAAAGTGTCTTGTAGCTTACCCGTTAACCTGGATGAGCCAGTAGGTGAAGGCCTGTGGTTGCGTGCGAATCACAGGGGTATACGTCATCCCTCCTATAAAGTGTCTTGTAGCTTACACGTCAACCTGGATGAGCCAGTAGGTGAAGGCCTGTGGTTGCGTGCGAATCACAGGGGTATACGTCATCCCTCCTATAAAGTGTCTTGTAGCTTACCCGTCAACCTGGATGAGCCAGTAGGCCAAGGCCTGTGGTTGCGTGCGAATCACAGGGGTATACGTCATCCCTCCTATAAAGTGTCTTGTAGCTTACACGTCAACCTGGATGAGCCAGTAGGTGAAGGCCTGTGGTTGCGTGCGAATCACAGGGGTATACGTCATCCCTCCTATAAAGTGTCTTGTAGCTTACCCATCAACCTGGATGAGCAAGTAGGCGAAGGCCTGTGGTTGCGTGCGAATCACAGGGGTATACGTAGACCCTCCTATAAAGTGTCTTGTAGCTTACCCGTCAACCTGGATGAGCCAGTAGGTGAAGGCCTGTGGTTGCGTGCGAATCACAGGGGTATACGTCATCCCTCCTATAAAGTGTCTTGTAGCTTACCCGTCAACCTGGATGAGCCAGTAGGTGAAGGCTTGTGGTTGCGTGCGAATCACAGGGGTATACGTCACCCCTCCAATAAAGTGTCTTGTAGCTTACCCGTCAACCTGGATGAGCCAGTAGGTGAAGGCCTGTGGTTGGGTGCGAATCACAGGGGTATACGTCACCCCTCCAATAAAGTGTCTTGTAGCTTACCCGTCAACCTGGATGAGCCAGTAGGTGAAGGCCTGTGGTTGGGTGCGAATCACAGGGGTATACGTCACTCCTCCTATAAAGTGTCTTGTAGCTTACCCGTCAACCTGGATGAGCCAGTAGGCGAAGGCCTGTGGTTGGGTGCGAATCACAGGGGTATACGTCATCCCTCCTATAAAGTGTCTTGTAGCTTACCCGTCAACCTGGATGAGCCAGTAGGCGAAGGCCTGTGGTTGCGTGCGAATCACAGGGGTATACGTAGACCCTCCTATAAAGTGTCTTGTAGCTTACCCGTCAACCTGGATGAGCCAGTAGGCGAAGGCCTGTGGTTGCGTGCGAATCACAGGGGTATACGTAGACCCTCCTATAAAGTGTCTTGTAGCTTACTCGTCAACCTGGATGAGCCAGTAGGTGAAGGCCTTTGGTTGGGTGCGAATCACAGGGGTATACGTCATCCCTCTTATAAAATGTCTTGTAGCTTACCCATCAACCTGGATGAGCCAGTAGGTGAAGGCCTGTGGCTGCGTGCGAATCACAGGGGTATACGTCATCCCTCCTATAAAGTGTCTTGGATCTATACCTCCAAAAACTAGTTCGCCGTCATCCTCAGAATTAACTGCCCTAAAACGAGGTACATAGTAACTGTTTTTATATACGTAAGTCTAATACTTATTTAATATAACGATTTTAAGTCATTATTTACACTAAGGTATTTCCATATTTCAACACTTTAAGGTGAAGCAATGAAGATACTTAATTTTCTTTACTTAACTTAACGCTCCTTAAGATAGTAAATTAACTTTTTAATTCAACTGATAACTCATTTATTTGTTAGTACTTTTTTATTTTGAAAAGATTGAAAGATTTGAGTTGGGCTAGAATTTGAAATGTTTCTTAGTTTTAGTAAGTTACTGTCAATAAGCTCCAGTGTCTTGATAAATTCGCCGTGTTGTATAAAAACATTCAAGAACTTAAACACACCTCTAAGCATGTATATTCATCATGCATGCCCAATGTTTACATTTTAACTTGTTACAAAAATTGCAGTCATAAAAAAACTCCGTTTACTAGTGTGCCTTTTTGCCATTATTAGAGTGCAAATAAACTATGTTGTGTTTAATGAATCCCGGAACGGCTAAATAATAGTTTAATTAACTTAGTTTAATTAATGAGACTTTTTTAAAGTATATAAATCATTAAAATCTACTTTTTTTCAGAATTTATGTTAATTTTACCTCTCTGAGGTTATTTCCCAATTAGAACACGCAGAAAATTTTAAAGGTAAGTATAGGTCAATATGTACATCAAATTATAAGTCTCTGTAAACAGAGGACCATTCCGCGAACCCAACTTAAAAAAACGACAGAGTCAAAAATTTAGGCAATCAAATTTGAATTAAAATTGACAAGAGTAAAAATGCAATGAATTCCAATACACTCAGTCTTTTTAGGCCGGGTTTGTAAAAATTTTCCCAGAATGCAAAGCCCTTCAAAATTATAAATGACGTAGACCAACACAATTTCTTTGATGTCTTCCATTAATGACGTCCCCTAACGAAAGTATTATAAAACACTTCATTTGTTTACATCTTATGATACATAATTTTAAAGACTTAACATTCTGAGCAATTTTCTACAAACTCGACCTTATTATATCGGGTGTCATTGATTTTTTATGATTTTTTTTTATTACAATGCGATGCAAAGTGTGATCACCTTGCACCATTTTAACTCGGCCATGGTTCCAAGGTCGGGTTTACTGTATTATTTTTTATTATCAATGTTTTTATTTCATTAAAAAAGTTCTTCATACTCTAATGGGCCGTCCCAGAGGTGAGGTAAAAATCCTATGTATGTCTGATAAGGTAGATTTTAATTTAATATCTTGTATACATGTAAAAAGTTTTATTACTGAAAATAAATTAGTTAAACTATTTATTCGTTCCGGGACTTTTAAAACACACTATATAATCGTATTGTACACCAACAGTAGTGAAATAATAAAGTAAATGAAAATATACAGAAGAGAAATAACTCTAGAAATAACTTTTATACACATTTAACAATGCTTGTTAGTTATAAATTTCCCAATGAACTTTCATTTTAAATCATATACAAGTAAGTATAAATTAAGAATTGAAACGTATGTTACCTATTTAAGTATAACGCGAACACCGGCGAGTCCAACAGACCCTGTTTGATCATGGTGACGAAGGGCGGGTCCACCTTGGTCGCCGCCAACCCGGGGTAATACTTATTTAAAAAATGCCATCGAACTGTCTGTTGAACATGTCGACGGTTACCTGGGTGGCCTCACCAAATCTTTGGTTGGTCACTGAAATGTTCTTCACCTGTTAAAGAAAGACAGACGATGTTGAACAACACAGTTAAAATCTAAATATGTTTTATCTTCAGTTTTACTACATTAAGAATGATAAAATGCATAAGAGTTTATGTTATTCCGTTACAATAAGAGAAGCCTGCAAGTTATTTTTCTTCCACCTACTATCTAAAGCCGTATTTTACTCCTTGGAATAGAGTAGTAAAGTACTAATTTCTATCCCATGTGACTTGAATACTTAATTTTTCTACCTAGGGAAAACTCAAGTTTTTTCGTACCACGGGGCTAAAGTTAGTTACATAAGAATAACATTAAAAGAGAGATTAAAAAGAACATGAGAAGCAGTCAGCTGTTGCTTGTATTTGTTTCGTTACTCATTGTTGACTAATAACAGCTGTAGTTGCTGCTCACCTGCTGACCATTCTGTCAGCAGTGGGTGAGTAGCATCTCTAGTACTAGAGGTGGCCGTGGCAGTGTACGTGTTTGTTTACATTTCGCTTGGGCAGGCTATTAACCTAAGAAGTCCAAAACATAAGTACTAGGCTTAAATTACATTTTGTTTTTTTCGTGTTCTTTAAAAATGATATAGCCTACCTTGTGTGTGTGTTTTTTTTTTATGTTGATGTGCCTGATCCAGCTTGACGGAGCAAGGGACCGACCATATGAAGGTAAAGTTAAATTGAGGAGGTGTCATGCAAAAGCATACATATCCATAGAAATTCAAAATTGAGATTTTTATCACTCTATGGTCTTTGGCCTCATTGCTTTTCAATGGTAAAGTTGGTTTGTAGCAGAAAAATACATATCCAATTGATTTTACACTCCAAAAATCAGAGTTTAGAGCAAAAGAGATCATATCCAAGCCCGAATTTAAGCAGAAGAAAACACATCCATTGCAGCCAATGACGAGCCAGTATTTTATCACGTGACTCCCTAGATGCAACAGCTATATTAACTACTGCCATAATATCTTTTATTGAATATGTAATAAATAAAATAGATAATGATGAACAAGTTGTTACTGCATTTCTTGATTTAACTAAGGCGTTTGAAAGTGTATCACATCCAATTTTGCTTGATAAATTAAGTTCTTATGGAATCAATAGTAAAGATTTGGCTTTAATAAAATCTTACTTAACTGACAGGCTGCAATATGTTGAAACCACACAAAAAGCTCGAAACAGAGTTTTAAAAATAAAATCCAAAACCAGACTAATTAAATATTCAGTACCACAAGGATCTGTTCTTGGTCCATTTTTATTTCTTTGTTATGTAGGAAAACTACCTCAATGCCTTACAGAATTAAAAATAAATAATGAATTATGTCTTTTTGCTGATGATATTAATTTGACAATTTCAGACAAAAATATTAACAAAATTTTTCCAGCAGTAGAAACAGCAATAAACAAAGTAAAAACACAGCTAGGTAATCAAAACCTCTTGCTCAATGAAAATAAAACGACTTTTATCAAGTTCTCATGTAAGAATACTAAAAGCGTAATTGGAAATCCACAATAATTTCCCTTACAATTCCAAGATAATACAAAATTTTTAGGATTAATAGTAGATAAAAATCTTAATTGGACATTTCACATTGATAAACTACTATGCTCTAAATTGAGTTCCGGTATTTTTGCAATTAGAAGATTAGCCTATCTAATATTGTAAGTTAAGAATAAAAAATTCAAATGATCAGCCTATATTGTTAGTATTTTTAATTCAAGGTACCGTTTATTTTTATTTTACAGAATAAGCAAGTTACATCAAACTAAACTAACTAGTAGGCCTATGTTTTAACCAATTTCCGAGCAAATGAAAACATATCCCAAACCAGTTCAAGCAAAAAAGAACTCATCCGAGGCGTTCAATCAAAATACAACATATCCATATTTCAACATTAAATATTTGAATATTGGTATAAAATTTATCAAAAACTGGTTAAAAAAAATTGTTATTTTCAAGGAAAGGAAATATATGACTAAACTTTTTCAGATTTTACTAACAAATTAATTAAATAATGGTTTTTCTGCGTTTTCCGAAAATCTTTTAAAGTGGTTATGTTTCCTTTTGCATGACACCTCCTCAATTATGTACGGTAGGCCTATTAGGCCTAAATGTTATTCGTGTAGGTGGAGGAAAAATGTTGTGTGCATCAAGGGACTAAAGTACTTTTCTCCCTCAGGGAAATCGTCGCCCTCGGCTACGCCTTCGGGCGACGACACTTTCCCTTTAGGGAGAAAACATTGTACTTTAGTCCCTAGAAGCACAGATAACTATTTAATATATTTTACAAGGAATCAGGTTTATTTGTTTTAAATTATACATGAAAGTCAATCCTGAAATGGAACGTTATAATAATCAATGCATATGTTGATATAACCACTAAAATAATATTTCCATCTTAGCAATTATACATAGTTTCAAACTTTAAGTTAATTGTGATGTTAAATTTTTCTACGTTTATAAATTAACAGTTTTTAACTTGTGTGCTCTGTATGAAATTTTATATTAAAAAGGAATAATACGGTACTACACTGAACATGTCTACACGACATCATGTACAATATGCTGATGAATAATGATGGAGCATCAGCTTTAAATACGGTGAAAAACTAGTAAAAACTGGGATTTAAGGTGTAAAAGATTGTAATTTTATTTTCATGTCATAATTATATTTGATGTTGAATGTTTGTTTAAGTTTTGTTTTATTTCTGCTCAAGCATGTGAATACCGACGTTGACTGTGTCCATCGACAGGAAGCCAGCCACGCTGCCTATCATGTACGTGATGTTAAACGTCGCGCCATCCGGTACATAGCTGGGGCTGCGGTCATGGTTGTACAGGTTGTGAATACCTGAAACAAACTTGGTTGTCATCTCGTTGGATCATACAACTGCAATCTTTCAAACAATAAGATATTCTAAAATCAATAAACATTATAGTAGATATATTGTTAAATAGTGATGAACATAATTATAAATTAAAAGAAAAACATTTTTTAACTCGAATTCTTAACCAAATTTTATTCAGGCAAACTAAAATACAAACGTTTACAGAGTTAATACTGAAAAATTGTAGTCATTCGCAGATTTGAGTCTACAATGCAATGGAAGGCTAATGTAATGTCATATTTTTTAAAATCTTTTTAACCGATTATCCTAAATCTTTGCAATATATCAAGAAGATTGCTCAAGAAAATATATTTTCTTAAGCACAATTTTACCTAGGTTAAAAAAATTAATACTAGTCATCAAAACACATTTACTTACTGCAGTAGGCGGGGCTAGTTGAGCAAAATTTAAAAGAAGGGATCCAAAGATCAGCAGACCCTGTGTCGAACATTACCCTCAACACTTGAGGTAACGTTCCCAGTGTTATCTCTCCGTAATAGTATACCTATTAACAAAGCAAGTCATCAATATATTGCTCTCTTTACAGGAAAAATTTAATGAGAACCATGTAAGTAAATACTGTGTGGAATAAACAAAAGGCACTCATTTAAAAAGCTACAATTAATTTAAACAATATTTAATTTCAATGAATAGTACTTTTTTGGCCGCCCTATGTAACTAAGCTGTGAACAGTATTTTACTTACTCATTAATTAAAAACCCCTAATTGTTCTACCGGGTGTCCCAGCCCACAAGTACACCCCTTTAAATAAATAATTTTTCTCAAAAACAAATTGTGTCGTTATAGATAAACCAGCTATGCTCTATGGATTGACACTAATTTCAGTGTACAGGGTGTACCATAAGTAACCTATCCAGACTGGAAGTCGCTAATTTTAAATACTTAACACCCACTTTTTATGACATTTTTGGATTCTACACGTAATTTAAGACAACTTTACAATTTATTTTGTATTAATAACCCTAACGGTTAAGGAGATAGTGGTGATGAAATTTAGTTTCTTCTCAAAAGAATATCATGGGAAAAATTTCACATCCATTATCTATGAACATTTTAATTTAAACAGAACTGCCCAATAATGAAAATGTCCGAGAAACTCACTTTAAATAATATTCTATGGTAAAATATCGATTATCACGTAATTAGTTTTACTTTTCCATCAAGATTTTAATTATCTCTATTATAATGTAAATTGTATGGAAAATTTCAATAATTTATTACAAAACTAATAATTTATGGTCGAATAATATAAAAAAGAGTATCTACGTCATTTTTCTACTGGAACATGTTTGATTAACCAAAAATATTCAGAGATAATTGAGTTGAAAATTTTTTCCATGTTATTCTTAAGGGAAAAATATAATTTTCAATCTCCATTATCTCCTAAACCGTTAGGATTATGGGTACAAATTAAAATGTAAAGTTGTCTTATGCGTAGAATCCAAATATGTCAAAAAGTGGAGGGTTTGTAATTAAAATTAGTGACATCCAGTCTGGATAGGTAACTTCTTTTACTCCCTGTACAATGAAATTACTATCAATCGATAGAGCCATAGGAAATATATGGCTAACGTACTCTAACGAGGTACTCTTCTATGATATTCCCTTCTAGCCGCTTACGATTATTCGCTATTTCGTGAGACTTCTTGTACCTGGTTAGTTTTTCTATGAAACCGGTAACCGGTAAAGCATACTCCACCTATAATGGCACAATAGGTGTTTGTTAAAACTTTATTATCAAAATGTTAAAATTGGTGTGTTGGTGGTCTGGCACACCTGATATAAATATTTTTATTTGTGTTTTGAATCGTTTGATGATATCTTTGTAAACATAGAAATTAAATGTAACTAATATTATTCTCGATGAAAAATTCATCTCAATAAATTCACTTCAATCCGCCGAGACCGGCGCCAACCAGACGGCAACTTGATACAAAAAATGTACCGTGATCAGATGTACAACGCTGGGAGGACGGACGGCACGCACATTCTCACGCCATGTAGCAATTCTTAGAATAATCATGCAAGAAATATAAACCGACTTACCGATCAGCAATCGGCAGCAAAGATGGCGGCTTGATGACGAAGTATTCAATCGCCAATAGGGAATAAGGAAGAGGTGGAAATTGAAAGATAATTGGCTGGGAGGCGGGGACAATCGGAAACGGGGATAAAATCAAAAAGTAGTGGGGACAAAATTGGAACTTAGGAGCGGAGGAAATGATCAGTCTTCAAGGAGTACAGGATAAAAGAAGTCAGGGGAAAAGGGTTGGTCTGGGCTCTGAACGGAGTAGGAGCCAGGAAGCCAACTGGATCGGTATAGTACGCCACCAGTGACGACCCGACTCCAAGACCAGCGCCACAGCTCCAGACCCCCCCCCCCCCAGAGAAGGAAGACGGGCCAAGCAGCTCCAGGGATCCCAAGGAAGGAAGACGGCCAGCAGCTCCAAGGACCTCCAGAGAAGGAAGACGGGCCAGCAGCTCCAAGGACCCTCCAGAGAAGGAAGACGGCCAGCCATTTCGAGGACCACCCAAAGAAGGAAGACAGACCAGCTTCGAGGCCCGGGGACGAGGACTCCACCGCACCGGCGACCACTCACGCGCCCACATGGAGAACGGCGGAGCACAGCCGAGGGACCACACCGACCGACACCGTACCGGCCACGGATCCGACGGACGGCGGAAGAAAGGTCAACTCCAGGGGTATGTCAAGTCACTCTCAGTCCGGTGCACAGCATTAAGTCCCGAACGGTTAAATTTAAATAATTGATGAAGCATTTCTAGATTCCCTTTAGTTAAATAAATAAACAAAAGCAATAAGCCCTAAAGCAAACAGCAAGCATAAATGAAGTAATCAAACATTAAGGATAAAGTTATAAGTAGGAAAGAAAGAAATAAGTAAACAAATAATCGTATATAAAGCAATAGATAAAAATAATTAAACCCCCTGCTTAGAGAACGAAGTAAAACCCAAAGTGGGAACTGTATTCAAGCACTGCCGTTTAAAGTATTAAATAATCTATTCCTTTCAACATTTGTATATATTAGAGGCTAAGACATGATTTCATTGTAGGTTAATTTGTAAAGTATCTTTGTTTGTGGAATTGAATTTTTATAAGCCCAAGTTTGATTTAACGATATCATTGTTTGTTTTATTGCTGTAAATAATTAATGGTCAATTAACTTGTAAGATTGTTTTATCCTCAGTGATACTCACACATTGGACACTCCTGTTGTGCGCGAAGTAATTTACCGAACTTTTACTTCATGAGTGTTGAGTAAACGAAGGAGAATTAGCCCCAGCACTTGGGTGGACTCTAATTCATGTAAATACATTTCGCTCATTTTCATTGAAGGGTATAATCATATGTTTCACCTGTGCACCATGCTAGTTTAGTTGTACTTGTATTATTAAAGTCTGTTTAATTGCTTGACCTGAGTTGATTCAATTGCCTTCCTGATACTCTCGCAATACTGTCAAGCGAGTCAAACTAATTTCAGTTGTGTATTTGTAACAGAGCTCACGCTACCCAGGCGAAAGCTTTATATCTTGTATGTAGATGCTGTCTTACTAGTCAATGAGTCATTTATGGGTTTACCACTGATAAGAACTGACTATACGCCGCTTAATCATTAAGTCCAAATAAGCTTTAGGTACGTAATTGGCAATTTTGTAATTTTCGATAAGTTATAAATGTAGAAGTTTTGACTCATGATTACCACCTTTATGTGTTTTATTTATGATTAAAAGATCTTGAAACCGGATTCATTCTGTATATTTCTATAATTGCGTACTTTACTATCGGATAGGTAAGACTGAAGAGGAATATTGCTTCATGGATTAAATTTACCCAACCAAGATTTGAAATGTTTTTTTTTCAACTTGTACATTAATAAAAAATAATAATAATAATAATAATAATAATAACCTAGTCTGGAATGTCATATTCATAATTGCAGGGGTATTTTTCTAATGTGCCATCTCTTACACATATATTTATTTGTTTAATCCTTCATGTATCCTATATGTATTTTTATAGTTCTATAATTAATTCTAAACATTATTTAAAACTTTTCATAAAATCTTTGATAAAATAGCAAAACCTTTTTAATTGGAAAGTCTGGCCAATACGTTATGAAATATGAATATTTGGTCAACTATTTGATTACCACGCACTATCACGAAACTAACCACAACTACCGTCACATACACATAACTTAATTATCTACGTCGCATAACATAAACAACAGCCACTCACATCTCGGACGTCGCGCAATGTCACTGGTGTAACGCTTCTTAAGTAGTTATTATTCATCGTTGTCTCTAGATTTGCTGTATGCTTTGCCCTTTTCAACCCAACTGAGAATACTTTTGTTGGTGCCATGTGGTCATCTTCACTTGACGCTCTAATAAAAAGAACGATCTTGTAGTCCTTCTCAAGTACGAGAAATACTATAATATTAATTTGTGTATACATTTTACTGAATATATTAATTACAACAAAATGTGAGCCAGGGTTAAATTTAAATTAAAGAAAAAATATTATTTAATTAGGTTTTAAGTAAAATAAATAGGGGTAGAGA
Organism: Neoaliturus tenellus; assembly: GCA_030545055.2. NCBI lineage: Eukaryota > Metazoa > Arthropoda > Insecta > Hemiptera > Cicadellidae > Neoaliturus > Neoaliturus tenellus. Next base: position 226,079,589 of record CM061533.1, read on the forward strand.
GCTGCAAGCATCAGCGGCCAAATATTTACCAAAATGTGTCGTACATACATACTCATATTTGAATGAAAAAACACAATTTAAAACAAATCCGGCCTTAAGAAAAAATAAATACAGTGGACTCGGGTATTATATGATAAATTTTATATCTGAAAGTGGCTTTTCTTTTAAATATTTTTTTATTTACCTAAAAGGAAGAGCATAATTGTAAAGAAAAATCTTTACCTTCATAGTAAAGTGTAAAAGGTTTTTAGAAATATTACAGTAATGGAAATATAGTACTACAATTTCACTGTTTAGGCTTACTCATAGAAATATCGCCTATAAAATATGTAAAAAAGTTTCCAAAAGAAATCAAACAACTCCGAGGCATAACCTAAAGTATGTCTTACCCAGAGAATACTATAATAAACACCACGAGTGCACTCCTCTTCAGGGACATAGTATGGAATGAAGGTATTGAAACATTCGCTGTGTCATCATTGGTTTTATCTAATCTTTTAGATAAAGGTGTGTAATTATAACTGTTAATTTTACTTTTAGACATTGAACTCTAACCAATCCTTAATCGAAGGAGTCAATCAATGTGTATAACACACTACAAAGGTAAACAATTACGAACGTTATTCTTTTAATATCTAAGGAGGTACAATGTTCCTACATACATTTTATAAAAAATGCGAAATTTGAAATAACAAATTAATTTTAATATACTTTCAACGAGGTCACTATAGGCTATTACATGTACTGAGTTTGCTAACCAACTCGTCTTGATCTGGCTCAGGGGTTAGTTTATGTCTCTGTGACACATAGTTCGAGTCTCCGCTAAATAGATACAGAATTGGTTATACTTTGAGTTCTTCTAATTTATATCGGAACGCAAATAATTATACAAGTTCTCTGTCAACAAGGAAGATTCGTACAACTGATAGCTCAGAGTGGGCAGTAATTAATTAAAATAGAGTCCCACGGGGGAGTATGCAGAGTGTTATTAGAGAGTTAAAACGTAATTACATAAAGGTATAAAGAATGTGAAATATTATAGAGAAGAATAAATTTACAATGAAGAACACTATTTCATTGTTAAAATAATGTGGAAATTCCCATTTCCCTTAGTTACCTATGCTAGTGGGAAAATACATTTAATTTTTACAACATAGTTTATTTTCCAGATGAATATTAATGCAAAAGCAATTCCGACTTAATAAGGAGAGGGGTATAAGCAACTACCGTCGATCATAATTCTCCCGGTTATTTGAGAAACTGTCGTGATCATATAACTGATAAGCTCAAGAATACGATATCTATTTAGTGACTGCAGTACTTCCTGATGAATGAAAATAATAAATTAGTTTATTTGAATTTGAGAATTATTGTTTTTATGCTATAGACGTTGTTGAGACGGTCTTTGGATGATGACCGATCAAGACACGGTCGTTCACGTTCACGTTGCAGAAACCATCAAATGAAATATTTAAATGAAAGATTCTTTGATTATACTACACAATAATAATAATAATTATTATTCAGTAAACATTTTTACATAGATTTTTTACCGTTGTAAGTTGGTTATTTGCCTGCTAACAATTCACATTAATTAGGTTAAGAGTTTCAGAAATTGTAACAGGATTAACAAATATATTTGAAAAACTGTTAATAAGTGTGATTTATAATTTTGAAAATGATTTATAACCAATTAATACTGTCTTCATCACAAAATTTAAATTTTATACCGTTCAGGCCATTTCCACGAATTAATTCCTAACCAGATTATACATAATCTAGTATAAAACAGAGGAAGGTGTAGGTTTAAACTATGCAAGTGTAGGTTTAAACTAAACGGACTTTTAGGTCAAATTGCAGATCAGGTATAAACTAAATTGTGCAAACGGCCTTTAATGGTAGTAAAAACAAACAAAAAAGAGTTTATCGGTTATAATATTTCCTGCAAATTCGATTTTACATCACTTTGTTTTCTGAAGGTTTGTTAAATTCACTTGCCAAACTCGATAATTATAATTTTGAGTTAAATAAACGTGTACAAAGAAACCTCCATATCGTTGATAACGACGCTGACTTATTAGTGACACACGCTTTTAAATCCAGAGTGACTCAATAACACTCTAAATAAACCGACTTTTAAACAACTCGAAGTGTTATCTACATACTGAGATGTGATAATGTGTACGTGGATATGATAACAGAAAAAATACGTAAAAATTAACACCGCATTAAAAAACACTTTAATGAAATTTTTCCATCATAATTATGTTGAATTTTTCTAATACACGTTCCTTGTATGTTTATTTAGTAAGAGAGTTTTCCATCGTTATAAATATAATATATTTTTCATAATCACAACATTTTTTACGTAGTATATTACAAAAACTCATATTTAAGAGTGACACGGAGAGATGTGATATATGTGTCTGCAGTTCAACACTCGAGTAAGTTTATGTGTTCATGACACGCAAGCCGTTAAGGAATATATCAATACGTTATTGAGCCACATTTAAGTGACAGGAATTGCTTTTACGTTGCTTCATCTTGCCTGTACGATGTATTTGACACCTACAGCTCCGCCATTTGTCAATATGGGTTTCACAACTCTTTGAATGCTAACTCGTTGGTGAATTTAAAATATAGTTTTATGAGTTTTAATATTTTTAATGCTTTGCTATTAATATAACCAACCGTACAATCAACCTTAAGTAAAGAGTATAATGCAGAGTGTTTATTTACCTGTTTATTCTGAGTTTGTGTTTATATATTCTCAGTGGTTATACATCATACAATGTGCAAATTAAATGCATGAGGTATTCATGGGTACCCATTAATTAGGTAGCTATTTAAGGGTTAGCTAATTAAAGTATGAACTAGGAGCTACTGAAAGATATTATAGGTGATTTAAAACGTTATTTAAGGAAATCTGATACTCCAACATGTTTGTCACGAGTTTAAATTTTTCGTGTACAGTTGAAATATTTTGTTTACAGTTTAAGCCCCTCTTGATCGGTCAATCTGATCTGATCTGATCGGTCAATCGGATGATCTAATTTTCAAGTAAAACTTAAAAATCGGTTGAAAATTGTAGGAAAAATCCTCGTAAAAAAACTTAGAGTATTAAATAACTATAGATTTTAAATTTGTTATGATGCTGTTTTAAACTTAGTTTGGTTAAACAACTTCATGGTGCAATATTAAACTTTGGGTACAAAAGGTAAAGTCGTATAGCGACCAACTACTGTCTCTTTTATTTCTATAATATTTAATTCAATAATTTAATTTAATGTTCATTTACTTTTATTTTATAAATATCATGTAATTTGAGGTGTAATTCCAATTTCGTTGCAATAGTTAGTAGGATCTGGCTATCGAGCATGTACAAATACATGCAATATTGTAGGTATGTGCCTATTCCATTAGTTTTATTAATAATATCAGTCACACACACTACAATGCCTACCAAAAAAAGTTTGTTTTATTCTGTAATTGAAAATAATTCGTTTAGTTTACTTTAAATGCGAAATTTTTATTATAAGTTTGCTGAACTAGGTAAAATGTTTGTTAACACATATTGAAATACCTCAATTGGTATTTGCTTCTTTAAATGTCTGCTATTTTTATAATTTTTACAAATTCCCATTTTTTCTATTGTTGAATTTGAACAGAAATGTCTAATATTTCTTGTTCTTAATTTATTTAAGAAATCTCAATCGCCAGTAAAATGGCCTGCGGTATAACATCTGCAAAATACTTTTTATTGATTAATCAACTGGTAACCTTCTACATAACTAACTACATGTTTATACATGAGTGATAATTTGACAGTTGACACCTATTTCTGCAATTATTTTCATTCAATTACTTAACAAAAATGATAAGACGGTAGGATTTTAAGAGTCTCAACCAATCAACTAACCAAATACGATTGTAGCGTGGAGAGCCTATACAGGGTGTAGGAAAAAACGTTTCAGGATTTTTGGAGATGATTACTTTGACAAAAAAATACTTAAGTTCCTATAAATATATCTCCCAAAACGCTTCGTTAAGCCGCTAGCCGCCATTTTGTTTTTTTACACAAAATATATTTTATTTCCGGAGTGAATCATTGTATTAAGTTCATATTTCGCATGAATCTATTTCGCAAGCACCACAGAAATGCTCCTTTTCAAGGATTTTTTTCCAATGAGCATTTTTAAAACGGCAGCCATTTGAAAATTTTAAATTAAAATATCTCAAAACCGGTATATTAAAAAAATTACAAGACACAAAAATGATAAATTAAATTATGTAACCAATGGTTCCATATTTGTGAGTATCTGACAAAAAATAACGGAGTAATTGCGATTTAAAAACATTGATTTTGTATCATAAATTATGCAAATGAAGGTAATTTTAATAGAAATATCTCAATACAGTAAATTCATTATTTGTTTTTAGATGCTAACAAACTTGAAACTGTTCGTTAGGTAATTTAATTTGTCAATTTGTTATGTCCACAAAAAGTTTGACAAAATTTACCAGTTTTGAGATAAACCATTTAAACAAGTTTAAATTGTTGTCATTGAAAAACCTTTTCTTTTTTGAAAACGAGCATGGCTGTGATAAAAGTTCATGCCAATTATGAATTGAATGTAATGTTTTGGTCTGGAAATAAAATTTTTTTGGTAAATAAGAAAATAGGGGCTCAACAAAGCGGTTTATGACATATGTTTACAGGAAATTTTTTCTTTGTTTTTGTCAAAGTAATCATCTTTCAAAATCCTGAAACTATTTTTTTCAGATACTCTGTATAAATGTATTATTTTCATCCGATAACTATGTTCCGATAACTGTGTTGCTTGCAAAGTTGAAAGACTCATTAGAACAGCAAGTATACATACAGGGTTGATATAAGTGTGCCACCTGTTTTACATTTAAAAAACCTTAAATAATATTATTTTATTCTATACTTGATTTAAATTTTTTTTAACCGAAGGTTAGTGAGCTAAACTCAATTGGAGTTATTTTTAGTCCCATAAGGATAACATTTCGCATACTTTGATTTCCTTTATCTCTCAAACTATCTAGTAAAATAAAAAAAATATATATCACCGGAATTAAATTATATAACAAATGAATGAAAATGTCTTAAAATGATGTTAAGACCATTTCACTCATAAAAATTAAAATCATATATGAACTAATTTGCAATATGGCAAAAAAAAAAAATAAAAAAAATTGTAAAAATGTGATGTTGTTATGAAAGAATGATATTAAAACATCATTTATTCATGTTTATTCTTAGGTATTTTTTATTTTAATGTGTTGGTTTAGGAGAGTTAGTTAATTAAAGTTTGTCCCATTATATTCTTACGGGACTAAAATGAACTTCGATTCCCTATAGCTCCTTAACCGCTATAGGTTTAGAGAAAATGTCAAAGAACAAAAAGGTCTTAAAATTAAGTATACAATAAAAAATGATTGGGAGTTCGTACATTCTATAATAATAGTGTGTTCTTATTTAAAATATTTCAGTTTACCACCATATTGAAAAAAGGAGCACAATTTTATTTTTATTTTTGAACAATTTGAAAGCTCTACAACACGCATAACCAAAAGTCTACTGAAGTTCCATTTTAACTTTTTCGATATCAATTAATTACAGTTTTTTTTTTTTAAGAAAAACTGCTGGCACACTTAGGCCTATATCAAACACCCTGTGTACATTATTATTTGGAAACCGTAGTAACGCCAACATTTTTGTCAAATTCTTACAAAATAAATATTATTGGTTGAGTAATTAAATTTGTCATTTTTTCACAAAAAAATTTTAACAGAATTTGACGTTTTTGTGATATTTGAGAATTACATTTTTAAATTGCCGCTATTTTGGAAATGCATTCCGGAGATAAATTTTTTCCTGAAAATGAACATTGGCGTGAAAGGTTAGTTCAAAAGTCAACTTAATACAAATACTTAACTATCTGTTACGGAAATAAAAATTATCAAGTGTGAAAAACAAAATGGGGGATGGTTGCTTAATAATGCAATTTAGGTCATATGTTAACATGACCTATTTGGTTTATTTGATCCAAGATATCATCACATAGAGTTTTGGAGGGGAGTTTCAAAACACCCTGTACACTTAAATTATACATTTAAGCATCACAATTTAGTTTTATGATTAGCTCAAAGTCACATAACTTGGTGATTAAAACTGTTACAAAAAAGAGTGTATCTAATGTCACAATTTTTTTTTATTATTTTGTTTTGTTTATATGATATTATTCCAAAGTGTCTAACAAATTATCAATCCTTTTTCATAAATAAAAGTGTTTATATAATGAATTTATGTATTATTTACCAAGTCATACATTGAAGAAAATATTTGAATGAATTTGCATTCATTCAAAATAAATCACTTACGGTGCTTAGTGTAAGACAGGTACCAGCTGGCGGGGGGATGAAATGAAGGGGTTTATTGGATATAATTCTTTATCAGTAGCCACGGAATCTTTCAACCATCTTCAGCGAACATTTATGTTTCAATATCGCTGAGCACAAACTGGCCTTTTATTCCCTCGGCAGTTCATTCTTCCTTGATATGAAAGTTTGGTTAAGAGTGTTATTTTATAACATTTTAAAAATTGTGTGTTAAAGAAAAATATTTCAAATAGTGATATAATAAATTAGATTCAGTTCACTTACGTTTACCACATAACAATAGATCTGTATAAAATGGTAAATAAATTTTCCGTTAATGAGTGCATCGTGGCTTGATTTGGCAAAACTTAAAAATTTTCTACTGTTTTCCTCAAGTTATAGTATTTTTTATTAAATATTATATTAATATTATTTCTTATATTTTTCAATAAGCAGTGAAAATGAATACATAATTCGTCCCTCCATCTTGTTCTGACTACGTGTCAATAACTAGAAGAACCATTTTCACTACTAGTAGTAGCATTTCGTTGTACTATTCTTACAGTTTCAAATTAAAAATCTAAAAAAACTTATGTTTAGGACATTATTGTTTTCATGCAGATTATCATGTTGCTTTAATATGTCATACCCATAGTATTTTTCAACATGAACTCAGAATCATATTTCAGATCCTGAAACATCATAAACATGTTTTTAGTAACTAAAACATTGTTTTTAGTAATGTAACCGCATAACAATATATCTAACCTTCCTTAACCTTCCTCAAGCAGAGAGAAGGGTATCCACCTAGGGTTAAAGTGTATAGATCTAATAATAGCTTAGATTTATCTATTATTAGATATCATAGATGAATATACAAACTGAAGATGCATATACAATAACTGCCGAGGGAATAAGAGATTACTTTGTGATAAAAAAATTTCGCTAATTTTTACACATTGAAGTATAGTTTTACCATCATAGGCACAGATTTTGGTTAGTTTTTACTATTGAAAATTCTAATTTGTTAGAAACATTCTTCTGGAAATACATGTACACGGGAGTTTTGCAAAATCTATAAAGTACAATTATGTTGTAAGTTGAAAACCAGCAGTAATTGCTGTAAAATTTTGTATTAAATAAACGAACATAGTAAATATGTGTCTTATAAATGATATACAATGAAGATGTCGAAACAATTTTCAAATTCGTGACAACGAGATTGCAAAACGAACTACAGCTGGTTTTGGCAGGTAAAGTGGATGATATTTACACTTCCATTGCCTACCTGGTTTGACAGTTTATTTAAACTTTCTAAGCGTCGCTTAAACGATCTAAAAATATTTTTTAGACATTTTTTCGCATTCGGTTGTAAAATAGATTAAAAATTTGTAAATAATGTTATTTAAACAATTGAAAATCTGTGTTATTTCATTGATTATTTACAAACTTATGCGAGAACAATAGTAATAATGTTACGACAATAATAAAACCACTTGACAAGTAATCTAATACCATAATTGTTGTATTGTTAGGCGTCTAAGGTTTCATAGTCATTTTTGCACGTTCATTTTTCAAAATAATTCACAGTAAAAACATTACTGTACTTAATTAAAAAGAATAGCATTCCACCTTTTAAAGTAACAGTGTGTGTGAAATAAATGGTAGGGTCCAAATATGATAAAATTTAACACGTATAATTCTTCATAACTTATAGATGCATAGTTTTTCCCCGTTCACTAAATCAAGTAGCCTCTCTATAGCATATTCCATAATTACGATTAGTGTTAATTGTCAAACAGTAATATAAAAACATTGAAATAACTTGAAAAACTTTTGAAATAATAATGGAGTTTTAAAATAAATTTTAATAATTGCACTGTCACAAGTAATGTTTTAATTCCAAAATTCATCGGATTCGTGTCCCGCTCGACCGGAGATTGGACAATGGATATCACTTCAAACATATTTCAGTGTCAGCGGCGAGGAGAAATGTTGGGAAAATAATTGTGTCAGCTTTGAGAGTGTCACCGGAAAAATTGTGGCCGCTCCACACAGACCTCTCTTATTAAAACAGGAATTTTTTTAGTTCTTCGTGTTAGCAGAATAAAAAATTTGAAATTACGCTCTGTGTTAATAGCATTTGTTAAAACTCAGTTTTTAATTCAGGATTCTAAACAATTGTTTAACCAAATAAAGTCATTGAATTAATTACTGGAAAGTAGTGTGTTTTGGTTACTTCTGCGCCGGAAGTCGTGCCATCTGCCCGAGCAGCTGCTCGAGCAGATGGCGTCAGATGCTGGGGTGCAGATGGCGAGAGCATATGCCCTGAATTTGAAGTAGAATTGGGCATGAATTAAGAGTTAATTTAAAACTGAAATTTAACAGTTATAACTGGGGCTTGGAAAGTATGTCAAGGTCATCCAGAGTAAGTTTTAAAAAAGCCTATCCAACTACCACCAGAAATAGTTGAAAGTTGAACTAGTTGGTGATAGTGGGATAGGTTGAAGTAACTTTTGAATTTTATTTGTGAACATACAATTAATGTGCAACAGCAGAGTTTAAACAAGTTGAACTTTTGTGATGAACTACAGAGTTGTAAATGCAAACACCAACGACGATGAGAAGGTAAACGCAGAGTCCCCAGATGATGTATTTGAAAAGCTTGAACAAACGTAACATTTCGAATTGGTTTTCCCGTTCCATTTCCAATCGTTTAATTTCCAATTTCAATTTATCCTCTTCCATTCTAGTTATGAAGGGAACTTCATCCATCATATCCATCATGATTGTGTTAGTGTTTGAAATTTTGAAACAAGTGATGTTGATAGTTCAGAAGTCGAAGACGGAATGAGAAGTGAAAGGGAGAAATGTTAGTTAAATAAAGAAGTGGTGGGGGGAAGGATGAATTACAAAGAAGTGGTGGGGGAAAGACGTTGCTCTTCATTATTACCATCAGTAGTGTCAGATGGTGCAGGAGTTAGATTTAGTAAACTGTCTTCGTCCAAACTTTCAACCTTATCACAAATAGGACAATCGTATGTTATTTCCAAATTCATTTTGATGGTATCTACAAGTTCTTGTAAAATATTAAAAATGTCTTGTAACTCTTCTTTAGAGTTTATTTCAAAACTAGAATTCATTCGGGCCAATGGAGAGTTGTTCATTATTGGAGAGTCGGTGATGGAATGAGGATCGGCGCATAGGGAGGGGGCTTATATAATGGTGACCTTGAGCAGGCGTCTAGGGAGGGGGGCTGTCTAGGGAGGGGGCTTTTATATGGGGAACCTTGAGCTTATGATTGAATAAAATGTTTAGTTCTTCTTCTTCGTCTTTTAATTCAATTATTTGAACCGAAGTAGTTGTTTCATCCTCTTCACTTGATGAAGAAAACAATTCACCAGGATTTAAATATTGAACTACAATTCTGAACCATCTTATAGGATATTCGTCAATGATAGAAAGTAAGTTTTGAAACAATTCTTCCATCTCCTCCCTGTCAGTTATTATATGTTCAAACTTGATAAATTTGTTTTCCATGTTGTTAGTTAGAGTGTTGGAAGTGGAATGATTTAATATTATATAAAAATTAGAACTAGTGGTGGGGGAAATCTCAAGGTCATCCAAATGAAGTTTTAAAAAAGAGTGTAAAACTGAAATTACACATTTGATGGTTCTACAGGATCGGAATACCAATCTGACCTGTATTTACATCTTTTTATCATATGTGTACAAAAATCATCTTGATGAGAATTGGTGCGTTGACAATGAGCAAGATCGAGAGGGTGAAATTTGAAACATCTTTGAGGACAACATGTATGAAAATATCTTGATTTGTAAAGTTTCAAAGTTCACAATTCCGGTGGCGGTAGTTGTTTTGTTTTGCATTTGCAGTAACAAGATCCGAAGAATTCGCATTTAGTACAAGCTAACCCATCCACCATCATTGGCCCTAAATCTGTACATTGTTGTTCACAACAGTAACGAGGTTTGTACTTGTATTTTTGCTCTTCCATGTTGACGCTGCGGAGTCCAGTGAAAGAATAAGAGTGTATAGTGTTAAATAGCGAGTTTTATGTACTGTGAAAAGTGGTGGGGGTAATTTCAAGGTCATCCAAATGGAGTTTTAAAAAATTATACCTTACAAGTGTAAGGATTATTAAAATTTAGGAAGTTTGTTTCTCTTTGTTTTCTTCAGACTTTTTATCTTTCTCAGCTTTAGCCATAGCAACTAGTTCTTCTATTGATAGTGGATGTACTTCAGGAAATTTTAAAATTAATTTAGCTTGGTATCCTTCTTTAGCTAATACATCTATATCTTTAGTCATTTGTTCAACAGTGTTGTAATCTTTTCCATAGATTTTTCCATCAAGTTGAATCATCATTCTGTACAACATTTTCTTAAATAGGTCTTGTCGTGGTGAGAGCTAAGAAGCGAATGATTATTTATACAAGTATCACATCCTTTTTATTAACTCACATTGATCACGCGATTCTTTAGTTGTAGCTTTGTCTGTCAAAAGTTATTCAACATTGGTAATACTTTTGGAACTTGATGTTATGTTGACCAGTTGGCGATGAAGAAGTTGTAGGTTGTGTAGAAATAAATATTTCATCATCGCAATATTTTGTTTTAGTGAACATCCTTGTATTAGTAGCACTAACATCAACAGTTAAGTGATAACCACCGGTAAGTAAAACTCGCATTTCGTTGGTTAAATCTTCGAGTTGTTCAAAAGTTGTTATGGTGTTAGTATCGTAAGATGCACACTTGACCTTTAGGGACATGTTGCAGTTTTATATTCAGGGATTAAGAGCGAGATGTGTACGGTATGAAAGGTAGCAGTAGACTGATGAATTTTGCAAGTACATTTCCCCTTTTATAATTATACAGAATTGGGTCAAGGTCATCCCGTGGAATTTTTAAAAAAAGCAACATATTGTAATGTACAAAGACATTACAATATGTTGCTTTTTTTATTTTTATTTTTTTTTGTTTTATATCATATTTATTGAAAAAACAAATACAAAGAAATATTTACAATGTTATGTACAAATTAATCAGTAGTAGGTGTTACATGAATTGTAAGTTCAGTAGAGTTGTTTCCACTGGGTCCATGTGATACCAAATAGAGTGCGCCGGGTTGAATTATACGAAGATCTTCATTTTGAAGTAGTTGTACGAAGCGCTTTGGTAAGAAGATCTGAAATTTTGCTTCATCACCAATTGTATAAGGTGCCTCGCTCAAAGTGCAATTTATAGCATCACCTACTGAAGTTTCCATTTTCTTAATAGTATGAATGATGTAGTGTTTTTCTTCTTTTAGTTCAGAACATTTCTTCGTAGGTAGAATTGATGATTTAGAATGAGCGTTGAACTGATCAACTAAACTTTGAAGTAAGTTCTGTGATGCCATATTGATGTTGTTGTTAATCTTCTTGTTAATAAGAATGTCCGTCGGAGATGTTGTCTCTTCGGAGGTTTGAGTAATACTCATGCTGTGTCATGGTAGCGCTCTCACTTTTATAATCGACACTACCCCCACCAGTTTGTTGAAGGAAATTATTCAAGCGGTAGGCATTCTTTAAAGCGCACTGTGACCTTCGATGTTTAAAACTTTTTGATGAAATACAAAGTTCGTTGAAGTAGCATTGGAAATCTTTATCAATAATTGCATTAATCACTTCGTTGCTTGTAAATGATTGTATCCAATTTGCTTTTTCCAATCCCCTTGTGTAGATAATTTTAAACTCTTTGCAATAATGATTCATAATGTGCGGCATCATGTTATAATTAATGAAACCTTCATCCCATCTTAAGTTATGAAAATGTTTGTTCAACCATTTGTTTGTAACTTTCGCTTTAGTTGTTAGTCTATTAAATGGTACTGGAGGTTTAAACAAATAATGATAAACTACTGATGTGTTCATGTCCAAGATTACTAATTCTTTAATAATAAAATTACCATCATTTCCTCGAAAAGCTTGAAATTCAATTATACCTCTTTTAACTTCCATTATATGTGGCGCATTAGAAAACGAAACCCGTTTATTCATGATGAAGTCTTACTAACAACTGACTTAAAAATTGAATGAGCCGATGTTTATAACAGACAAGATTGTTCTTCTTCTTTCACTTCTTGTGCCACTTCATCAATATTAAAATTGGTGTGATAGTTGTTTAATTGTCTCCACATTTCAACTTCTTGAGGTATTCTATTAAAGATTGAAGTATCCACGGGACCGTATAAAATTGGAACAAAAGGTTTTTTGTCCAATGTATCAATTAGATAGTCTTTAATTATTGCACTTGAAAATATTAGTTGTTTCAAATATCTGGTGACGGGACCGGTAGTACAACTTAAAGTGTAAAATTCTTCTTTAGTGAAATATAATTTAACATTATGTGTGGTTAAATCTCTGAAGCGAACAATTTGTCCTCCACGATGTTTTACTATATCAACTTCAATATTTGATTCCAATAAACTTAATCTTGTTCTTCTTCCAAATGTGTTGTTACTTAAATAGCACTCCAAAAGATGTAAATGTTTCATGAGAGATTCCCAAGTAGTTTCACTGAAAGTAACCATTTTGTTTCCATGATTTAAAATAACAATTGGTGAATAATCCATTGATTTTAAAATTCCAACTGATATACTTTTTGTCATGCATGAAGAAATTGGGTAGATAATCCGAAGAAATACTTCTGTTAAAATATTGGTTGTAATGTTAACTTCAACCTTCTTCCTTTTTACTTCTTTTTCAGCTTTTTCTTCTTCTCTCTTCTTATGTTTGTTGAATTTTAGGAACTCGTCCATTTCTCGTTCAACTTGTTTTTCTATATCTGAACTATTATCATCCATTAGAGGTGTATTTTCTTCTCCGTTAGTAGAATTCATCTTGCGAATGATGTTTCCCATACGACGGTTGAAGATAGAATGAAGTTTCTACTAATTATTTTCTCGCTTTTATATTTTTCGTAAAATCCTTGAAATTTATACAATTACATAATTGTTTGTTTTCAACTTGTCTTTCACAAATGAAATTCTAACCTCAAAAATTAAAGCAGATAATTCTAACCTCAAAAATTTGCAGTTGTTATACAATTCTTCTTAAAGTACATTCTTCACAATTCCGGTCAGCGGTGTGTAAGTAACTATTTTATCATGTAGAATTAGACAGTATGCCGAAGTTCCATCCGCTACTGGTTCTTCAAATTCCATTTCAATTTTTATATCCACACTTGATGATTTTACCGATTCATTTTGTTTTGAACAATCGATTACAATTATTGGAGCCTTGGAATAATACTGGTCAGGTGATAATAGTGGTGTATTAGTCTTTCCATAATATGACGATTGAAATCTTGCATACATATCGTATAAAATGGAAAAACGTTTTTTGCTGAACATGACATTCAAATTGTCATAGGGAAAGAGTAGTGTCAAATTGTTGGTGCTGGCTCAGTTCAAGGTCACCTGAGGGATGACGTCATCGAGGTCAATGACCTCACCGATGACGTCATCGATGACGTCATCGATTGCGTCATCGATGACGTCATCACTAATGACGTCATTTCGATGGCGTCATACCCATGACGTCACAGAAATGACGTGCTGATGACGTCATCACCCCTTACGTCATCAAAATGACGTCACCGACGCCACTAAGGTCAAGGTCACGCCGAAACTTAAAATTTTTTGGCACTTTTGCCGTTTCTCGCACTACGCTCCGAGTTTCAGTCCGAGTCCCCGTGACCTTGACCACTTGGAGCGAATTTTCGACGAGAAACGGCAAAAGTGCCAAGTTAAACTCGAGTTTCTGACATGACCCTGCCTAAATGGGCAATCGGTTATCCCTCAGGTGACCTTGAACCAGCACAACACCAACAATTTGATATTACTGTGACCTTGAAAACCTAACAACGGAGCGCCGACACCGATGCGCACCCCACGACAGCCACCGAGTGACTGACTGTCAGGCTCTGTGTACGCTAGGTATATTGGCTTGAGAGACTAAGACTCTAAACTGTCAGGAATGGGAGTAACTAACTGAATTTTGCAAGGAAAAGTCATTTCATCCAATATATTAAACAAATCTTCATCAGTAAAACTGACATTAGTCTGTTTGGTATAAAACTTAGGGTGTCCGCGCAACAGTTTGCGCCACTTAGCTAAAGTTGAAACTCTCTTAACTTTGAGTGGTGGACAGTGAGCAACTAATAAAGTCTTAACACGGCTAAGTTTCTTACCTAAAGTGTCCTGCGACATGGCTTCACCTCACAAAAGTCCGCACAATACTGAGAGACTGCTTGTAGCGCATGAGTCAAGGGAAAAGAGGTGGGGGAAACAGCAGGAGTGGGGGAAGGTCACAGTGGTGGGGGAAGGTGAGGTGGTACGCTGGAGTATCGCATCACTTCACCATGAGCTGTCCTACAGTCAACACACTGTTCTCTTGGCCCGAGTTGGCACTAGAAGAAACATTTCTGTACAGCTTAGGCTGTGAGAGCCGAGGAAGCAAAGTCAAAGTGGAAATTGTGTTAAACTCCAAGATGAAGAGTCTCCTAAATAAACTAATTGTATCCCTGCAATCTCCTATAACTTTAGAGAAATACCACTTTATTAAGCGACACCTTATACTTTGGCAAAATGAAGCGGAAATGGAAAAGATTACAGTAAAATTAATTTAACTTAAAACTTGGACTGGACACTCATGGCGATACCACGTGGCGTGCAAACGCCACCCTAAACATTACAAGTTAGGTTATTGAGCACCTCTGGTACGATAACCGATGTGCTAGAGTTAAAGTGTGATGACCTTGAGTCAAAACACTGAAATACTACAAGTCGATATCGTCCCAGAGTTAAAGTGTAGTGACCTACATTCAGAACTTGTAAAATTACTTACATATAGAGAGCAAGAGAACAGCGAGACGCACCGCATGGAAGCCGGAGACATACTGGCGAAGCGGTGTTGTGCAGCCTAGGGACCCAGTTGTGGTGGGGGTATAGCCAACACTTAGAGTACAAGTGTTGTGGGTGACCTTGACCCACTTAACTTACCTGACCCCCCCCCCCGCAAAAAGTGCGAACCCCCCCCCCTGCAAAAAGTGCGAACCCCCCCCCCCGCAAAAAGTGCGAACCCCCCCCCCCCCCGACAAAAAGTGCGAACCCCCCCCCCCCCCGCAAAAAGTGCGAACCCCCCCCCCACCCCCACCCCCTCCCCCACCCCTGATATCCTGGGCGTGGCAGCCCCGGTGGGGATATAAGGGGGTCCGGCCAGAGCCGGCTCGCAGTCCGCTCCCGCGCGTTGAACGTGAACGACCGGGACGGACCGCCATAGGCATCACTAAACATTGAATGGCGCCTTCAGTGTTTAGCGAAGTCTACTCTAACTTTAAGACTTGTATTAGTTGTAAGATATTGCGCTTGCGTTTGGGTATTGCGAATTGTTTTATATGAGAGTGTTTTACTTGTACCCTATGTCTTCTGTGTCTTTTATCCTTTGTGTTTAATGTGTATGTGCTTGTTCCAGCATTGACTACGTTGAGCTCAATTGTGTGTTGTAAGTGTGTTATATGTTTCTAAAGTGTATACGCTTGTTTTAGCAATCCCCCCTTGAGCTTTTTCAATGCTCAAAGTAAATTGTAAAGTCAGGGAACGGGAGTAGGCCCCCGTGTAAAGCCACTTTTAATAATTGGTAGGCTCCTTGCCAGGCATGCAAAAGGTTGCGGATGGCATTTGGAAAGCATGTCCGTTTGTAAGCTGGCAAGCAAAAGGTTGTGGCGGCCTCTGCACTCGGACCGAGGACGTAAGCCATTAGGGTGTCCTCAGTATGTTTCCCTTCTGGAAACTCAAAATTATGTAAATGAATCTTTGTTAGCTATTTGTGTTTTTTAGTCCCCAAGGCCCCCGAACATTCGTGGTTCGCCATGGATGTACGGGGGCCGAAATTTTTTAATGTCCGTGTGGCCTTGACCTACAAAGACTTGTAAAAATTCAATGCATTTTAAATGAAAAATATTAAAGATAGGTTACGGGAGTAGGCCCCCGTGTAAAGCCTATTTTAATTATCGGTAGGCTCCTGCCAGGCATGCAAAAGGTTGCGGATGGCATTTGGGAGCATGTCCGTTTGTACGCTGGCATGCAAAAGGTTGCGGCGGCCTCTGCACTCGGACGAGGACGTAAGCCACTAGGGTGTCCTCAGTTTGTTTCCTTCTGGAAACACAAAATTATGTAAATGAATCTTTGTTAACTACTGAAAAGACAATGCAGTAAATGTTTACAAGTCTTGCGTGGCGAAAGGTACACGACATTGGATGTTGCCTTGTTGTCATAGTTGGGTCTCTTCGGAGGCTACAGCGATGACAACCCAAGTGCCTCACACCCCCAAAGGGGGGTGTGGGGCTTAATTTTTTTAAAGTTTTTTTGTGACCTTGACCTAAATATGTAAAATCTTTCAAAGTGTTTAACAGTCAGGTCTTATTAACACAGTTAATACATTAATGTCTGTTAAAAAAATATAACAGTTAGGTATTTGTAACCCACAAGTTTGGAGTTGTTAATAGTTGGGTCCCTTGGGAGGCTTCAGCTATGGTAACATAAATGCCTCAAGTGGGGCTTATTTTTTTTAAAAAGTGCGAACCCCCCCCCCCCCCGCAAAAAGTGCGAACCCCCCCTTCCCGCAAAAAGTGCGAACCCCCCCCCCCGCAAAAAGTGCGACCCCCCCCCACCCCCACCCCCACCCCCACCCCTAATATCCTGGGCGTGGCAGCCGCGGTGGGGATATAAGGCGGCCGGGCTGCACGCACTTCTCATTCCGGTCCAAGCTCCCATACGGACAGGTACTCTCTCTCGCTCTTGAGACTTTTGTTTTACACGTTCACTTCTTTCTTTACATCTATTCTTTTCATTTATTACAATGGGTAAAATGGGTCTGAAGCTAAAAAACTACCCATCAACTTCAACCTCGACCGACGCGTCTCGACCCTCATCATCCTCGACTTCGATCCTGGAATACCTGATGACTGCGAACATCCTGAGCTGCCTGACGATGCCGCCACCGCCGCCGCCGCCACCACAGCCCGCCTCAATGCCCAGCCTGTCGCCATTGCCGGCGACAGTGGAAGAGGCTGGTGCACAGCCATCGTCAGGAGAACTCGTCAAGTCGTCAGGTCGAGTCCCGGTAGCCTCTCCAGCACTCTCGCTGCTATCGGACTCAGGATCGGAGTCTGCGGCTTTTGAAGAGACGTCTAGGTCGAGGATCACCCCATACAGCAGAACCCGGAAAATCCTCTCATACACTACATCCCAATGTCCCTCACCTATATCCCCCATGCCACCTACACCAACCAAACCACCCCGTAAATCCATCTTCTCCCCTGATCTTCCCACCATAGACCTAACACGCTCTCCTACCCCGCCCAAAATTGTTTGCTCCATCCCGCTTGAACAATCTTTGCCCCTTCTACCTCCTTCCAACCCCATCCCTTCTAGCCAGCCTAATTCAGAGAAGCTCCAAGACACTCCGCTAAAGAGTCCAACACAGAAACGTAAACGCGTTAAAGCCCCTGCTGGCAAGGGTAAGAAATGCGATTACGCTTGGATGTCTAGTAAGTTTGGGGTTTTGTGTTGCCAGAAACTTGCTTGTGCAGAAGGGGATCGCTGCCAACGACACCTCAAAAGTACAGTCAAATTTCGGCAATTCAAACCCTATACTCTGTACATTAAGCCTAAAACGTTCAAGTTCAGACATCCCCACGGTCCGCAACCGCGGGATATTAGAAGGCTAAAGGTTGATGAAAAATACTATTTCATTGGTCAGACATATGGAGCAGGTAATAAGAAAGTAGAAATCGTTGTAAAAGGTGAAGGCCGCCTTTGTACAATGCAAGTACCACCTCGTATGGTACAAAGAGAATTTTTCATACCTAAAGCCTATCTAATACGAAGGAAAGGATGTGAAACCGTGTGGGAAATGGACTAGGACATGGGCCCACCAAAAAAAAAACAAAATTGTTAGGCTGTGTTGGACAATATTTAAAAAGTCTTTTTCCAAATTATTTTTCCAAATTTAGTCTTAACCCTCTTAAAGTAAGGGAGAGGGGTATTATACAAGTCAACTAATAAAAAAAAAAAAAAAAATACTTGACTTGTATAATACTTTAACCTGGCGGTGATGTAAAGTCACTGGGACAATCTCAAACCGTGTCCTTGAGGGTGAAGACTAAGTTACAAATAAATCATTAACAAATAAAAACTTACCTCCAAACACTTGTAGCTTGCTACAAGTGTTTGGAGGTAAAAATTTTTCAAAGTTTGAATGACCTTGACCCATATAAATTACTTACAACTAATGTTGTGTATCACGTGATACCCCCACTCTAACGCTCTTACTAAGCTTGTATGAGCCGTTCATTTGCTTCAGTCTGTTTCTGTGCTCCGTGGTAAACATGTCACGGTACAATTACAAAGGTGGTGACTTCTTGATAGATCAACACAATGCTTGGGAAGTGCTAAACCAGCATAGAATGGAAGTTGAGTATTGTATAAGACAAGACGGGTCTACATTTTATCTATGTATTATAAACAACCAAACTCATAAGTATGAACACTGGACAAAAATTAATTATAACAACATAGATGAGCTGTTTGCTTGGGTGTTTGAGGTGTGTAAAGTTATTGAAGAAACCAAAATAATGGGTGTGCTAAAGGTATGTAAAACTGATGACCGGGAAGACTAAGCAAAATTTCTTTTAACCCCCCCCCCCCAGTGTTATCCCCACCACTAAAAATGGGTATATATAGGAGTGGTGATCAACCGTCCTCTCATTCTGCTTTACACCGTTAAGCTGAACACCACCATGTCTGCTATGAACGTCCCAGCCTCTACCTCTGGCCCGGTCGCCTCCAACTCCAGCCCGAGCATTGGACCAATCCGATCGGGGCCTTCGTCAAGAAGTCGTGTCCGATTCTCCGGCTTTGGTCCTGTGAGGAAGGAGTTGCGGAGCAGCGGAGCGTCTCAACCAACCACGACGGATGCATCAACTCAGACTCCACCAAACATCATCGAGTGGTACGACGAAGTGATAGAGCAAAGGGACAGAATGCTAGAGAATACTCGCAGGGAGCTACTTTATGTCAGGAGTAAATGGGAAAAACTGATTAAGAAGTGTGAAAGCCTGTTGGACAGTGATGATAGTGAGGATGAGAGTGGATAGGTGTGTGGGTAAAGACTTGGACTGGGACTTGTGTGTATGTATGAATGTGTGCGTGAATGTGAAATACAGAGCGGGGGATAGATCACTCTGTGGCAATGGACTAACATGCCACTTAGTGATCTATCCCCCGTTCTGGTAATGTTTTTGGATGGTCTTGACCCACTTTACCAAGGCTAGCTAGTACCCCCACCACTGATAAGTGTATATATACGGGTATTGATGTGCAGTTTGGTTATTCTGCTTTGTATCGCTTAGCTGAATACCTCACTTCAACATGGCTTCCAACTGCAAAACTTCTCAGGCTTCCTCTTCTTCTTCAAGAAGGCGTGCTGCCAACGTCCTGCGTGCTACTCGTGGACCTGCTCGACCATTCCACAGCATAACTGTTGCTCGGGCAAACGCCTGCAAAGCTCCAATGCTACGGACCTTGCTGGAGGTGAGCCAAGACGGGCAAGGCTTGCTCAGTCCTGGTCAACGGCAGGAGCAAGAAAGGCGTATGGCGTACTACAGGCTGCAGGGTGTAGTTCCCAGCTTGAAGTTAGGCGATCCGAGAGTAGCAAGCATCAACGAGGCAGCGGACTACATATCACACCTTCACAGTGTTTTAGAAGTAAAGGACCAACAAATTGAAAACTTAAAAGAACAATTGAAACAATTTAACTTTAATCCTGTGGAGTTTGTGGAAGCAGTGATGAGTGATAGTGATGATGAAGGAACTGAATATATATTGGGTATGTAATGAAAGACTTGGACAGGGACATGTGTGTGTGTGTGTGTGTGTGTAGAATACAGAGCGGGGGATAGACTACTTTGCGGCAATGGACTAGCATGCTGCTTAGTGGTCTATCCCCCGCTCAAAGGGTAGCATTGGATGACCTTGACCCACTTTACAGCAAGGGCAACCGGTTAACTGGTATAAAAGAGGGGGGTCTGTACATCCCGACTTCATTCTGCTTTGAACCTTCCAGTGGAACGCTAGAAAATGAGTGGATCACTGATCATTGGTAAGGAGTGGGAGTATGTAACCATAAACTATTTAAACTGTAGAGGGATGTTGAAGAAGGTGTATGATAATGTTAAAAGAATGGTTGTTGAAGAAGGTAGGGTAGTGATTGTAGCGTGGAAGAAGAAGCAGTATACAGGACAACAAGTGAGAGCAAGTGACTTTGGGGGGAATAGTGTGTTTCAAATTGGACGAGCGAACTTGGTTAATTTGGACATTGTGTTTTGGGACTTGGAAAGGTTAATTGAAAATAGTGGCAAACATGGGGAACTCTTAATTGGCAGGGAGGACAGAGTATATGAGTAAGTGTAAAAGACTGGGGGGCTTATGTGTGTGTAAAGACTAGGACTTGTGTGGAATACAGAGCGGGGGATAGATCACTTTGCGGCAATGGACTAGCATGCTGCTTAGTGGTCTATCCCCCGCTCAAAGGGTATTATTGGATGGCCTTGACCTATATAAAGGTAGAGGGGGAATAGGTAATAGGAGGGGGAAATTGGTATATATGTAGGACTGATGAATAAAGTATTTAGTCAAGCATTTGTCTAGACACTATCAACAACAACAATGGAGAGCTTCAGTGTTGAGTTCATCCCCTTGGAAGAAGACATCAACGAAGTGGTGGAACTTATAGAGGATAAGACCAGCCAGGGCACATTGGAACTTGTGAATTGCGAACCGTTGGACAATGCCGCAATCGATAAGATTGCATATTTCATGATGCATTTGTATAACGAACAAACAACCAATATGGAGTTTGTGCAGTACCTTTATCAAAACCAAGTAAATGTGCGAGTGACAATTACTTGGTGGCAGTAATAATAAAGTGTAACATATGGATGTGGACTTGGATGTGGACTTGGACTTGAGTGTGGTCTGCGGAATAGAGCGGGGGATAGATCACTTTGCGGCAATGGACTAGCATGCTGCTTAGTGGTCTATCCCCCGCTCAAAGGGTATCTTTACGTGACCTTGACCCACATAAATTGTATAGTTGGTGGGGGTATAAAAAGGGTAAGCAAATTGGATGGATACAACACTTCCATACCATGGCTCCACTTGACAACACCGTGTTCCATCGCAACAGAATTGTCTCTATTCTGGAGGTAATACCTCTAGAAATTATAGAAGTAGAGGACCAACTACCTGCGGTTGATCAAGAAGAGGAGGAGGAAGAGATAATGGATATTGAAACGGACTCTGACGAAGCTGGTTCAACGGACAATGAGGTGGACTTGCATGCCTACGAAACATTAGAGTCGTCATCTGAGTCGGAAATGGAATTCCAATTGGAAATCGAAGAAGAAGAAGAAGAACAAGAACAAGACACTCCCCATCGTCCAATGGATAGGATGTTAGTTGCCAGAAGAATTATGTATTGTCATCGCTGCCTATTCCGTAATGAGGATGATTCCGACTCTGATGGTGATGTTTCACCCTTGTAAAAAGTTTAAACAAAAAGTTAAAAAAGAATGTGAGCGGGGGATAGAGCACTTTGTAGTAAATGATGCTGCTTAGTGCTCTATCCCCCGCTCAAAATAATAATTCCAAATGACCTTGACCTACATAAACTTGCTCAAACAGACATCTTTGAAAAAACTTGTACAAATTATTGAATCTAGACCAAATATCATCAATTTATCAAGCCTACTGATAAATGTATTACAAACGGTTGTGTAAAGGCTAAATTTAGCACATGAGTGATAACCTGTTTCCATATGACGTCACTTTCCCCACCTATCTGCCTCGGATATAAAGGGTCCCGGTGGAGTGCGCTGCTCATTATTGCGTGGACATTCACAGAGTGTGCATTCTAAGCCAAACTGTTTGAAATGGCTCTTTGCGACATTTGTGGGGAAATCTTTCAAGACGAAGATCTTTTCACCATACACAGAGAATTACATGAAGACGAAGATAGAAAAGAAGATATTACCATGGATGAAATAGACTTAGACTCAATTAACCGGTTTTTGGAAGAGCACCAGAAGCAGACGGACTACTGGGACAGCTATCTACAGCAAATGCAAAGAAGAAGACCTAGTGTGATCCAATTTGCTGGTGCTGGACCATCTACTGCTACAAGACCTATTGAAGAAGAGGACACCGAAGAAGAGGACACCGAAGAAGAGGATATGGAAGAAGAAGAACTGGAAGATGTAAGACAACTGCGCACCACAGCCTTGCCAGGACGAGTTGTAACACATTTCAAAATTAATAACGTTCAATTGGAATTGGAAACATTCATAACCCAGGCTAAGGAACTTGTTGGTCAAACGTTGAGGGAAGAATTACAAAGGCTAAATTTTATTAAATTTGGAATGGTGTTAGAGGCTATGTTTAACAATACTGATGGTGAAACAGCATTGAGAGCATTCATTACCAAAAACCGAACCCTTACCTTCACCTCCGACATTGATGATATTATTGAAGAATGCTTGGAGGAACTTATAACCAAACTCCAAGAACATGAAGGAAGAGGATCTGGATGGACTTTGTCATCAATCGAAGGTATGGATGTTAGGGTTCATAAACATGGATATGGTTTAAGAGGTAGTAGTTTTATCCCTCTACCAAAGAAAATCCAAAACACTAACTCGTGTAGAAATGTTCAAAATGAGGGTAATGAATGTTTCAAGTATGCAATGTTAACCAAGTATGTTAAAAACAATCCTTGTAGAGTTGGTAGAGAATACTACGAAAATGAACACCGCTACAACTTTCAAGGTCTTACTTACCCAGTTACTTTAAAAGATATTGACAAATTTGAAAAGAAAAATCCTGGCGTTTCAGTCAATGTTTTTGGTCTGGATGATTCCAACAACGTTTATCCTTTGCGGGTAGTAAAGGTTGAGCAAAGAAACCATACGGATTTGCTATTGATAACCAAGGGTGAAATTTCCCATTATGTATGGATAAAAGACTTTGAAGCGTTAGTTGTAAAACAATTGACCAAAAGAGTAAATAGGATTACAGTTTGCAAGAGATGTTTCTGCTTTTCTTGGAAAGATTCAAGACGTGGAGGATTGGACTGGTTATTGGAACATAAAAGACTTTGCAACGAGAACTATGAAGTAAAGATAAGTCTTCCACCGCCTACCCGAGCTTCAATACAATTTAACAAGACAGTTCACCAATACCGAATTCCACTAGTGGTCTATGCAGATTTTGAATCAACGTTAGTACCACAGGAGCTGCCGGACGGCGAAGTGACTAGAAGAACAAAATATCAGTTGCATCAGCCCAACAGTTTTTGTTTACTAGTTAAATCAACCTTGTCTGAAAACCAATTGCAAGACTATGGTTTAACATCCACTCCAATACTCTACCGTGGTGAAGAAGCCGCTAAGTATTTTGTAGACCAACTGTACGATATTGCTGGAAAGGTTCAACGCTTGTTCGGTAATATTGTACCTATGGAACCTTTAAACCAAAATCAACAAGAAGAATACAACTTAGCGACAAGATGCTATTTATGCAAGAAGATGTTCAGTGAAGAAAATCCAAAAGTAAGAGATCACGATCACCTGACAGGGTTATACAGAGGAGCTGCTTGTAATTCATGCAATATAAATTACAAACTGCCAAACTTTATTCCTGTCGTTTTACACAATCTTAGCGGCTACGACTCCCACTTTATTATCCCGGAGTTAGGAAGAGATGACGGTAAAATTGATGTTCTTGCTACAACATTGGAAAAGTACATCAGCTTTTCAAAAACAGTAGGTAAAATTAAACTTCGCTTCGTAGACTCTTACAGATTTATGGCATCTAGTTTAGCCAAATTGTCAGAGAACCTAAGAAGAGAAGACCTAAAAGAAACCAGAAAAATTGTACCTGAAGATAAATTAGACCTAGTATTACGGAAAGGAGTGTTCCCCTACGATTACATAACTTCTACAGAAAAATTTGAAGAAACCAGTCTACCGCCGAT
Source organism: Neoaliturus tenellus (assembly GCA_030545055.2). Lineage (NCBI taxonomy): Eukaryota > Metazoa > Arthropoda > Insecta > Hemiptera > Cicadellidae > Neoaliturus > Neoaliturus tenellus. Next base: position 226,104,147 of record CM061533.1, read on the forward strand.
TGAAGCCTTCAACAGCAAATTAAACGAAAGTGAAATCTCCGTTGAAGACTACAATCATGCATGTAATGTTTGGAACCAACTAAACATTCAAACCTTAGGGGAATATTCTGACTTTTATATAAAATTGGACGTAACTCTGCTGTGCGATGTGATGGAAGAATTCAGAAACACCTGCTTCTCCGCCTATGGACTGGACCCTCTACACTCGTACACATCTCCAGGATTAGCATGGCAAGCTATGCTAAAGTCAACCAACTGTCGACTGGAACTTCTAACGGATATTGATATGGTGCTTATGATGGAATCTGGTGTACGGGGCGGTTTGACACAAGCTGTAACACGTCATGTCAAAGCCAACAACAAGTACATCCCCGGCTTCGACGAGCAACAACCATCGGTCTACCTTGGCTATTTTGATGCAAACAACCTTTATGGTTGGGCAATGTCAAATCCGCTTCCCTACGCTGACTTCAAGTGGATCGACCCGGCCACCATCGGAGACATCTCACAGATTCCAAAGGATGGTCCAAAAGGCTATATTTTGGACTGTGATTTTGAATACCCGGAGCACCTTCATGACCATCACTACGACTTGCCTCTCCTAGCCAAGACTGAAGTTTCACCGACAGGAAGATGGCCAAAATTGATGATGACCTTGGAGAATAAGGATCGCTATGTGGCTCACTACTGGGTAGTTCAACAGGCTCTTGAATTGGGTCTACGTATAGTGAGAATTCATAGAGCAATTGAATTCACCCAGTCTTGTTGGTTGAAACCATATATTGATTCCAACACTGCAAGAAGAGCTGCAGCGACAACAGCATTTGAAAAGGACTTCTATAAATTAATGAACAATGCCATCTTTGGGAAGACCTTGGAGAACAAAAGAAAACACAAAAATGTAAAATTAGTGAGTGATCCTAGGAAATTGGAAAAATTAGTGCAAAAACCAAATTTCGGAACATCCATGATTATAAACGAAAATCTAGTCGCTGTCAGTATGAAGAAAACAACAATAGTCATGGACCGTCCGTTATACATAGGTATGTCGATTTTGGATATAAGTAAACCCTGATGTATGATTTCCATTATAACAAAATGGTTAAACATTACGGAAGGGAAAACATTGGAGTCGCATACATGGATACGGACGCGTTTATCTACTGGATAAAGACTTTGGACATGTATGAAGACCTAAGGACTTTTCCATACAAAGAAGATTTCGATTTTTCTGACTATCCGAAAAACCATCCAAATTTTAATGAAAAATATAAAAAAGTAATTGGAAAATTCAAAGATGAAGCAAATGGAATGCCTTTAGAAGAAATAGTGGCGCTGATGGCGAAATTGTATTCATTTAAGATGTACCACGAGAACAACACACCGACAGTGAAGAAAGCAAAAGGAGTGAAGACATCTTATTTGAAAAAACACGTGACATTTGACCACTACAAGACTTGTTTGTTTGAAGATACTACGATATCAGCAACATTCAACAATATCCGAAGCTTCAAGCATCAAGTCTACAGTGTCACCGAAATTAAAAAAGCGTTGTCAGCTCGGGATGATAAAAGATACATTATGCCCGACAAAATCCACACTCTTCCTTTTGGCCACTACTCTCTAAACCCTATCAACTAGTAACCTATTCTTCGTCCTTCTACAACTACGACCTTATTCCTTTCTCCTTCCGTAAAAAAATGGGGAACACGGCAAGTCCAACGCCGTGTTCCCCATTTTTTTACACAAGTTTGGATGACCTTGACCCATATAAATGATGTGAATATTTAAAACAACATTCATTGTGATTATACATGTGATACAACAAACATTGAAACCTGCAATATGAAGGACTTGAAGCAACAAATTGTCAACGAACTTCATAAACCTGCAAGAAGAAAGTTTCCACGAAGAAATACGGTGATAAAAGGAATTAATGATTTATATCAAGCGGATTTAATCGAAATGATTCCTTATAGCAAACAAAATAAAGGATATAAATACATATTGACTGTTATTAACTGTTTTTCAAAAATGGCAGATGCTTTACCACTAAAAGATAAAAGTGGCAAAAGTGTTACAAAAGCAATGGAAACAGCTATACAAAAAGACAAACATACTATTAAACATTTACAAACAGATGATGGAAAAGAATATTTTAATAAGGAATTTGCAAATTTAATGAAAAAACACAATATAAACCATTACTCAACCAATTCAGAGGTAAAAGCTTCAATAATCGAAAGATTCAACAGAACTTTAAAAAGTGCAATGTATAAAATGTTTTCCAACAGAGGATCGCACATATGGGTTGATATGTTACCAAAACTTATAAACGATTACAATAACAAATTTCATAGGACTATCGGGATGAAACCAAACCAAGTAACTAGTAAAAATGAAAACCTTGTATTAAAACGTATAAAAACGAATACTAAACCAAAAGTTGAAAAACTAAAGCCTAAAAAATTTAATGTGGGTGATAAAGTGCGAATAAGTAAATATAAAGGTGTATTCAGTAAAAGATACCTGCCAAATTGGACCAATGAGGTTTTTACTGTATTCAAAGTACAACCTACAGTACCTGAGACATATATTTTAAAAGATAATAAAGGACAATTGCTTGAAGGAGGGTTTTATGGACATGAAATGTTAAAATCAACAGTAGGCGATGTATATTTAGTTGAAAAGGTGTTGCAACGGAAAAAAGATAAGGTCAAAGTACGATGGTTAGGATTTAATAAGACGGAAGATTCTTGGATACCTAAAAAGGATTTGATATAACGATAGAGAATCATTTTAGGTTGAACCATTACAAAGGATGGAGATAGTACCACAAAAAGAGAGTTTTACTATTAATAATATAGATGAACTCACAGTGGATAATTCAGAATTCAATAGTGGGAAACATGGCAATTTGTTACCAAACACCGTTCGTTGTCTGGTTACCGGACCTTCCAACTGTGGAAAAACTAATGTAGTATTCAATTTGATTACAAACCCTAAAGGATTACGATTTAACAATCTATATGTATTTTCAAAATCATTACAACAACCAAAGTATCAATTATTGGAAAAGATACTGACTAATGTGCCTGAAGTTAAATATTTAAAGTTTAATGCAAGCGAGAGTGTCATGCAGCCACAAGAAGCTAAACCATTCTCCGTGTTTATATTTGACGATGTATCTTGTGAAAACCAAAACACAATAAGGAATTACTTCGCTATGGGTCGACATAACAACATAGATAGCATTTATATTGGCCAAACTTACAGCAAAATACCTAAACAACTCATTAGAGACAATGCAAACATGTTAATTGTATTTAAACAGGACGAAACCAACCTAAAACATATATATTTTGATCATGTAAATGCGGATATGACATTTGAACGATTTAAAGAGTTGTGTGGAAAGGCTTGGGCTGAAAAGTATGGGTTCCTAACAATTATGAAGGAACAACCGCTAAACAATGGTCGATACAGGATAGGATTTGATAAATTTATATTAATACATTAAACGTGGTGTAACACATTCATTGTTGTACAACACGTCTTGCTACAAACATGGTTAACCAAGAAAAATTAGTAAAAGAAATAAAATCACTTAGTGATTCTATTCGGGCTAAAAACAGAGCATTGAAACTAGGTATTAGCGAGAGGGAGAAATTCCTTGAAGCTACTTTTAAACCTATTACTGAACCCTTGAAACAATTAAACAAAAAATTTGCTAAACCTGTATTGGAAGGAGATGCGATTGCACCTATTACGAAGTTTGAAAGAGAAAATGTAAAATCAGAAGATTTTAGTGATGAAGACCTGGAATCCTCTACGTATAGTGGTTTTACCGGTGGAGAACCCGAAAGAGAGCTAGAATCACCGGACTATAGTGGAATATAAGAATTATATGAAGTAAAAGCCAAAAGAGGACATGAAGTTGTATCAACTGCTAGTGAAGAGGAAAAAGAAGAAGAGACAAGGGAAGGTCCGTCAAACATAAGCTTGTTGGGTGAAAACATTCATAACAAAGGACCTTTAGGAAGGAAATACATGGTAAAAATGTTACTCGGAACAATTCCTAATAAGAATTACCATAGTTATGGAGCGAGATTAACAGAAGACGGTTTAATGATAGGTAATAGCCCGTTAAACGTTGACGAACATGATAATATTGTCATTGGTGATCAAAGGTATAAGGGCACAAAAGGATTATTTGAATTATTATTTGAAAATAAGCCTTCAGTATCGGTAGTGAAAGAAAAAGACATGGAAGCATATAAAAATATTTTGGAACAGACAAATGCATATAGGAGAAAGTATTTACCTGACCAGCCTCCTTTTAGATCTAAGTCTTTAAAATATAAACAATTTGTATCCAAGTTAATACCAACTAGAAGACAAACAATGCCGTTAACACAAAGAAAACCTGTAAAACGAAGATTTATGGCATCCACTTTGGATGTAAGTGCTCAGGAACGAAGAAAAAGAAGTAAGTCCGTTACGGGTACAGGTTTAATGAAGAAACTATATAACACAAATGTGATTTATTACAATAATATCAATAAATTGGTGGATAGAATGAAACTAATACATGAAGCTAAAGAAGCGGGTCATACTGGATTGGAAAACGAATGGGTGGCTTTAGTGGATGAACTCCGAAACCGTGGGGTAATCTCATAAAAATGCGTTACTCCCTAGAATACTATTCAGTTGCACCATGAGTGTCGACAAGTTCGGACGTTACTCCTCGGATGGGTTATATTATGCCAATAGTTTAAAAAGAAGTGCTGGTTTACCACAAACACCTGATGGAGATTATGATATGAGTAATAAAAGGTTAAAAAACATAAAAGATCCTACGGATGAAAACGATGCAATAAATCTAAAAATATTAAAGGAAAAGATATCGCCAACATTAAGACTACAAAATAACACATATGATGCAGAAGATCATAGAATCATCAACGTTGGTAAACCAAATCAAAACGGTGATGCAATAAACAAAGGTTATTTGTCATCTGAATTAAAAAATACGTTAAAATTCAATGGGAAGACGTATAGTGCCAACAATAAACGTATATCCAACGTAGATGACCCTAAAGATGCAAAAGACAGCGTAAATAGACGCTATTTACATTCTTTGATACCTGAAAAGACAAAAGATGGATTTTCTTTTTATAAATTTGTTATTAACGATATAGGTTATCCAAAAAATGAAAATGATGCTGTAAATCTCAAATATATAAAAGATCATTGTGTCATACGTGATGTGGGAGTTATCGATTGTCTTGGCAATTGTTTGGCGAATGTAAAAGATGGTTCAGCACCATCTGATGGTGCAACAGTGGGTCAAATGAAAGAGACTTTAAAACAAGAAACAACTGGATTTGCAAAACGAGATGAAGTATTATCAAAGCAAGGGGATGACTTTATTCAAGGTAATGAAAAATTTCATTTATTGACATACAAAAACGCTTATTGGGATTGCAGGCATGGAAGGTTATCAAATGTGTCATGGGGTCATGCAGATAGAGACGCGGCTGCCTTAGGACAAACAGTACATCTAGATCCAAATAATTACCATGCGTTTTTTATATGTAGTAATAAAAAATTAACAAACATGGCGCAAGGAAGAGAAGCAAATGATGCTGCAACTGTAGGACAGGCTATCACATTATCACAAATGGATAGCAAAGTGTATACTTGTAATAATAAACGTATAACAGAGCTTAAAGACCCTGATCATGCAGATCATGCTGTAACTGTTAATTTCCTTGTAAAAGTAATAGGTAATTTATTATTTGATATGCACAATTATATTGCAGATAAAACATATACTTCGCTTGATGAAAACTTGAGAGGAAGATGGATAAAACAGGAAATTGTTAATAAATACTTTTATAACCCTAAAACTATAAAATTTAGAACTTCTAACATTGCTAATTGGGGTACTTTTGATATATAACTTGAATATCTTAACAAACAACTTCATTTATGTTTAACTCCTCATAGAGGAAACACATATGTTGCGAATTGCAATTATAAAAGACATTAATGACATTTCGGTATATCAGTCCAAATCGGGACATTGCGAGGAAAGGAAGTGGGATCACATCTACAGCGGTTTCTCTGTTAAGTAAAGCTTTAAAACGAATTCCAGTAGGATCCATAGTAAATAGAGCAATAGACGCATTACCATACGAATTTCATATACCGGGAGGTTATCAGTATTGCAGACCAGGAACTAAATTGAAAAAACGACTGGAAAGAGGCGATCCTGGCATAAATAAGTTAGATCAGGCTTGTAAAGAACACGATATCGCATATTCCACGTTTGCCGATTCAAAAAATAGATCAAGAGCTGACAAAAAGCTTGCGGACATAGCTTGGCAACGAGTAAAATCAAGTGACGCTAGCATAGCAGAAAAAGCAGCAGCTTTAGCAGTAACAGCAGGTATGAAGGCTAAAACAGCAGTAGGAGGTGGAAGAAGGAGGAGAAGGAGAGTAAAAAGGAGGTCAACCACAAGAAAACATGGAGGAAATATAAAAAGAAGACGACGATCTACAAGAAAAGGCAGGAAGAAGCCCACCGTGTGGTCAATGGTAAAAAACGGGGCAGGTCTTTACCTAAGACCTTATCGTGCATATTAAATGAAAGAAATCAATTGGTCATACCACATAAAGCATTAACCAATATTGAATTATTTAAATATATTTCCTGTTTAAAAATACCATTTTTCCGCGGTGTGTTTATGAAAGACAGTTTACCAAAGAAAATGTGGCAAAATGAGACTGGAATTGTAAATTTGGATAATACTGAAGGGCCTGGCACCCATTGGGTTTGTTATAAGAAACTAAATAACAATGTATATTATTTTGATAGTTTCGGTAATTTGCCACCACCAAAAGAACTTCAAAATTACTTTAAATCTGCTAAAAACATATATTATAACTATAAAAGAGAACAACCTGATAATACTTCAATATGCGGCCATTTATGTTTGGAATTTCTAGCTAAAAGTATCAGTCACTATTGAGATGTCTTCCTATACGGTATCATTAACAGGAAAATCGTCCACTTTACGAAGTATCCTTTTTCCAGCGTTACGCTTGCAAAAAGGAAGGTTTTGGGAGGCGGCACTATTGGATTTTACAACTTACAACTCTATCCCCAATGTTACGGAAGGTAAAAATAACGTATTGCATTATTATAAGGGAAAGGATGCCAGTGGAAAATTTACAGACTTACAAGAGTGCAGGTTACCCACAGGTTCTTATGAAATTGATCATATAAATGAATTTTTGCAAACTAAAATGGGAAAAGACAATATAACATTAAAAGGTAATAATAATACGATGAAAGCTGAAATTACTTCCAAATATTATATAGATTTCACTCAACCAAACTCAATTGGTGATTTATTAGGATTTTCCAACGATGAGCCTGTTTTAGAACCAGATGTAACACATTCCGGTAAGAAAACAGTAACAATATTAAAAGTCAATAGTATAGACATAACTTGTAACATTATACAAGGTGCTTACAGGGATGGGGCTAACACCCACATCATACATACTTTTTACCCAAGTGTACCACCTGGATTTAAAATTGTTGAAAAGCCACAAAACCTGGTATATCTACCGTTGAACACCACTTTCATTTCAGACATCGTGTTGAGCGTATTGGATCAAGACGGTAACTTGGTAGACTTCAGAGAAGAGCCTATTACGATTAGATTACATTTAAAATCGACACTTTAATACAAAACCATGGGTTTAACATTTAAAAGCGAACAACCTACGGGAAACCGCATTAGTAGCTCTTCAGCTGTGGAGGAGTTAACACGCGAGAACATTCGTTTCTTAGAGAGAATTGGATTAAAATTAACCGAGTATGGATATACTGGATATAGCGCAGGGTCCAACATTCGACGAAACCCTATGGGAAAAAGAATATCACACCCACAACCCTTACACTTCATCGAAATTAAACAATAACGATGAAATTCGTATTCCCATACAAAATCAAGACATTTACACACTACCATGTGAAAGTTACTTGTATATTGAAGGACAAGTTACTAAAAAGGACGGTACTACTGTTGGTACAACAGTTCCATTTATAAATAATCCTATGGCTTTCCTATTTGATGAAATTAGATATGAAATATCAGGTGTAACAGTTGATTCCACTAAAAAAGTAGGTATTACGACAACTTTAAAAGGATTAACATCTATAACACCCAATGAAACCAATTTACTTAAACCTGCCGGATGGGTATTACCTACGATTGACACGATCACTCCAAATCCAAATGGATATTTTGATTTTCATATTCCATTACGTTTGCTGCTTGGTTTTGCTGAAGATTATAGGAAAATAATATTAAACGTTAAACAAGAATTAGTTTTGTTGAGATCTTCTAACGATAAAGACATTATTAAAGCTGCAGATGCTACTACAGATGCGACTTTAGAATGGAAATTAAAATTAGACAAAATTGTATGGAGAGTTCCACATGTTAAATTGGCTGACGAGCATAGAATGCTACTTTTAAGAAAATTAAAAGCCGATCGTGATATTGTTATTCCATTTAGAAGTTGGGAATTTCATGAGCATCCCAGTTTACCTACTACGGATCGACACACTTGGACTGTTAAAACATCGAATTATGTAGAACGAGCCAGGTATATTATATTTGGTTTACAAACAGGTAGAAGAGACGCCATTACTAAACATGCAGGACAATTTGATCATTGTGACTTGAAAAATATTAAAGTTTATTTAAATTCACAATTCTTTCCATACGACAATTTAAATGTGTCATTCACTAAGAAGAAATACAGTATATTGTACGATATGTACGCGAGATTCCAAAGTTCATATTACGGTAAAACAAATACACCTTTATTACCACCTGACAAATATTTCGATGCCTACCCAATAGTTGTAATCGATTGTTCTAAACAAAATGAATCAGTAAAGTCTTCAAGTGTGGATATAAAAATAGAAATGGAATTCAACGATGCTATACCGGCTAATACAACTGCATACTGTTTAATTCTACATGATAAAATCGTAACATACACACCTTTAACTGGAATTGTTAAAAATGTATTGTAAGAACCGGTTTTGTTTCATTCCGCGAGTATAAAAGCAGAGCGTACAGACCGCTCCTCATCAGTTTGTTGCCTACTGTTGTATGGGTAGCATCGTATTCAATATGGCTTCTCCTAGTGGTACACCTGAAAATGTGGTAGATATTGAGAAGGAGATATCTGAGTTTTTAGATCCTCAAGGTCACCAGGAAGGAGGTGAACAAAACGTTTGCGGACAACTTCACGCCAGTAATAATGTTGAAGAAAAAGGTAAAAGAAGAAAGACTATACAAAAGAGAAAAAGGGATATTGAAGATAATATTTCTCCAAACATATTGAGTGAGGTATTTTTGCGAATATTTTACCCAATCTCTTCCAGTTTGGATAAAAGTGTTTTAATCGGTGTTATGAAATCTACAGATTATTCCCCTACTGTAATTTTAACTCATGGACCCAAAATGATTTTGTTTACGGACAGTGCTTGGGAATCGTTTATGAAACATTTGCATCTACTAGAATGCTATTTAAGTAGTAACATGTTTGGAAGAAAGACAAGAGTAGGACTTTTGGATTCAAATGTGGAAATTGATATCATTAAACAACGTGGTGATCATCAGCTACGGTTTAGAGACACAACAAGACATGATAACAAAATTCAACTTAATCGAGAGGAGTTTTTCATTTTAACTTGTGCTACTGAACCTATAACAAGATACTTGAGACAACTGGTGTTTTCAAGTTCGATTATTAAAGATTATCTGGAAGACACTTTGGACAAACAACCGGACGCACCTATATTATACGGACCTGTGGATACTTCTATATTTAATAGAGTTCCTCATGAAGTACAGATGTGGAGACAATTGGAAAAGTACGCTCAACTACATAAGAAATCAGTAAAACAGGAAGAAGAGGAAGATGGAGGAGAAGAATCAAGTGTTAGTGATGAAAATGAAAATAAGGAAAATATAAAGATGGAAACTTAAATGACAATGGTTAGTTTTTAAAACAATAACCAACATTTTGTGGGGTTAGGCCTATTGGGGACGGTGCCCACGTTAAATATACACCAACGCGCCAACAACTGTACGGCCTGGTATAAAAGTAGTACCTACCGTGGTGTGGAAATCAGTTGACCTCCTGACTTCGTAATGAGCAGACGTGTGACCTTCAAAATGGACAAGGGAGAAGAACAACAAGTAAAGTCCAAGCCTGGTATTATTGAGTTTCAAGCGTTTCGTGGTAATGATGATAGATTCATTATAAAAGAACTTGTGTTTTTGGACATGAATACAAGTGTTCCTTATTCGTTTTTATTTAAACCACCATGTTCTTATTCGTCTTTAACTAGTAAAGCCGCTACTACCAACAGATGGATTTCAAAACACTTCCATCATATCGATTGGTATGATGGTTTTACAAGTTACACGGACTTGTATCACATTATGCATCACTTTTCAGACAAGTTTACCAATATTTACACAAAGGGGCTGAAAAAGAAAAGATGGATCGAAGGATTTACTCATGTTCCGGTTAATGATGTGGAATTGGATAAGAATTATCAATACATGCTGGAAACCATATGTATTTGTACAAAAAGCCCAGAACATGATAAAGATAGACATTGCGCTTTGAAAAATGCCTATAAACTGGCCTCTTACCTTCAAAGTGGGGAATTGGGGAGTGGTGGGGGTAACGGAGAGTATATAAGTGGGGAGCAGACAGGGACCTGGCATGAGTATTACTCGAGATTCCGAGACGACAACATCTCCGAGCAAGAAGACGATCTGTAACCTGACCATGGCATCTCACCAGTTCCTTCAGACTTTGGTCGAGCAGTTCAATGCTCACTCCAAGTCAACAATATTACCTGTAAAGAAGTGCTCGGAACTAAAAGACGAGAAGCACTACATAATCCATGCTATGAAGAAGATGGAGACTACAGTTGGGGAGGCCATCTGCTGCAGTCTCAGCGAGGCACCGTTTACTCCGGGGGATGAACCAAAGTTCCAGGTGTACCTGCCCAAGAGATTCGTCCATCTTCTACAAAACGAGGATCTTCGCTCTATTCAACCCGGGTGTCTATACCTGGTGTCCCACGGCTGCACGGGTAGCAATTCTACAGAGTTGACCATCCACATCGCTGACAAGCAGCAGTGTTAGATTTAAGTTTTAATGTTGTACATATGTTGTTGTTGTAATGTTTTATAAATAAACGAATCATAAAAGACAAAAAAAATAAAAAAAAAACAAAAAATGCAACATATCAATATGTGACAGACTTCACGTATTGATATGTTGCATTTTTTTTTTTAAACTTCGCGGGTGACCTTGACCTTTGACCTTTGCATTTCACAATTACCCCCACTACTGTAATTACCCCCACTACCGCACTAGGATTCAAACCTGCTTGGATGCGAAAAACGGTCAGTCTGTTGCCAACTAGCAAACGATGAGCACCTTGTACGAGCTTTGCATACAACGAGTTATAACTCACAAGGACTTGTTCCCAACATGTTTACAAGACAACATCCCACTAACAATAAAAGAAGATGTCAAACGCTACAGGAGGGAAAATACAGGGTATTCGGAATACTCCTGGTATAAGTTCCACGACGGGGAAAAGTTTTGTAGGCCTTGTGGCGAGGCCGCCGTCAGAGACCTTCGGCGATTCGTACAGGATGGTGGTATAAAACAATTCGGATTTCTAGCGCCACTGTTTCGATTTGAAAATTACAAGGACACCTGCGCTATTTGTTCCATTCCATTGTATCGATGGAAAAAGTTTAGAACTGTTTAATTGGATTTTCTATACCCCCACCACTATTACCCCCACCACTTTTTCATGTACCTCCAAGCGCTGTGCCTCGGCTTCATTTCTACTCCAGCAGCCAACCTAGCAACATCAAGATGTCTCTGAACGTTAGTTGCGCAAGTTACGAGGAGGTGAGCATCAAGACTCAGCAGGAGCTAAACGACTTATACAAGGAGTTGCAGCTAATGGTGGCACGAGGCTACCGTATAAATGTGCAAGTTTACGCTTGCAATATACGGAACACCCGGCAGTCAAAGGAAGAGCCTGGACACTCCTCGACGGCTTCCTCACCAGCGTCCATGAAGACCGAGCCAGACAACTTGGACTACTTCAGCTGACTAGCAGTTGTATTTCTTGTCCTAACCATTGTAGAATATGTATATTTTTTCATTATATTAAAGAAGTAAAAGAGCAAAAACACCTATCTTGTTACTGACATATAAGCTCAGTAACAAGATAGGTTTTTTTAAAACACAATTTGGATGACCTTGAAACTTCCCCCTCCACTGCTTCGTTACCCCCACCACTTGACTATTGGTGTACATGGCACATCGCAATTGGAAACCTCATTCCATCTTCAACAGCCACACCGACAACATCAACAATGGCAAACCTACCAACGGATAAAAAATGTCCTCACGTTTGCTGTGACTTCGTCCACGAGTTGGAGAAGAGGATGCAGGAGAGGGCGATACGAAGAAAGCAGATCCACTCAGAAAATATCATGATAGTCAACGGCTATCTTTTATTGTTCGGCCTTATTATGGTTGTACTTTTCATACTGTACGGCATAGTCACATGTGTCGGCAAGGTTGCAGAAGAAAACGCTCGCCACCATCAATTGGAAAGTTTCAATGTTACTTTGTAAGTTTTCCTTTTTTTTAAAACTCCGTTTGGATGACCTTGAAAATTCCCCCACTACTCCACCACACCCCCCACCACTTCACCATGTTCCTGCATGAGCATCACATCAACCGTCATTCCTTGTCCGACAAGCAACCATGGCAGACAACAACACCATCAGCCAAGCTGACTCCACTACTGATGTCGGTACAAGTACGGGTTGGACACTGTCGATCGATAGTGTACACTATTTGGAGTCAATTTGCGAACGTATGAAGGAAATACTGCGGGACAACCCTGGGATCATAATACAAATGAATTTAAATTATGATTGGTCCCAAGTTAGAATGCAAGGGGACGACAACAACGGTCAACAATCTCCACAATATTCGCCCATGTCCCCGATCTATCCTTACGGCGAGTCTGACGTCGATGAAGATGAGGCTGATGAAGATGCAGGGGACAACGAGGCTGAAGAGGAGTAAGCTTCATTCCTTTTTTTTTAAAACCTAAATTGGATGACCTTGAGAATTCCCCCTCCACTATTTCCTTTTTTTAAAACCCAAATTAAATGACCTTGAAAATACCCCCTCCACGTACTTTTGGTTTACCCCCTCTACTTTTCAATACTGTTACCACAGTCTGTAGCTCACATCATTCCTTGCTTAGCTATCATGGCGGACAGCACTCTTTCTCGAGTTGACTCCACTACGGATGAAGAATGGCCATTTTCCTGGAATGTTCATCTGCAAGACTCGGCAGAAGTGGATATGTTGCATGAGAAATTGGTGTATGTATTAAACGAAAACCCCAACATTGAATGTAGAATGACTATGGATTTCGATGCGACAGGGGTCCACACTCAACCTTCCACTTCCAGCCAGCCTGAACCTCAGCTACAGCCAAAGAACTTTACACATCTTTACACTCCAATACGGCCGGAGGATGTGGTTATCAGCGAGGCAGACTCTACTACAAGTTATATTGAACCAACGAATTGGAAGCTTGTTGTTGACACCTTACACAAGGTCGACTTAGTATGTGACAAATTAAAGGAATTGATGATGCAAGATCCTGGTCTTCGTTTTAAAATTGATTTGTTTTTCATCTGGGGAGCACCTGCACGGGGCTCTTCGTCTGACAGCTCTCTAAGTACAACGGATGAGGAGGAGGAGGAGGACGACTAGTTATCTTTTTTAAAACTCCGTTTGGATGGCCTTGACCTTTCCCCCTCCACTGAGTTTATTTAAGGTGCACTCTCAATGACTGCAGCATCATTTCATCGCGCACCTTCACCACAGCAACATGGAGAGTCAACTCAACTACTGTTGCGAACGGAAATGTTTTTCATGGCCGAATGACATTGATGTTGCGGATGGCCTGGCGTGTAGAAAATGTGAAGCTTTTGGTCAATGCATGTGTAAGTGCAAGTCTTGGAAGAAGCCGAAACCGGAGTTGAAGACATTCCATGTGTACCAGATGAGAGGGCATAAGTACACTTGTTGCCCTGAACGTTGCATTGAATTCACACTAAAACAGCTAACTGGCTGCAAATTGTGCAACAATCATTTTGCAGGTTTTTGCAAACATTATTTAGGAGCCTGTCAGTACAGATCAACTTGGCATACAGAAGCACTCACTATCAATGAAATCGCTATAGATACACAAGAGTAGTCTTTCTACTCTTTTCTTTTTTTTAAAACTCCATTTGGATGACCTTGACCTTTCCCCCTCCACTCACCTTAGTTTATATAAACCCCATTCCCACTGACCACAGCATCACTTCATCGTGCTCCCTCGTCAAAGCAACATCAACTATGGAAAGTAAGCGCATCTCATGTTGCGAGCATAGGTGTTTGGAGATACAAGGCGTCACATATTGTGCAAAGAAGCGTTGGGAGGAAGAGACGGGGACAACCTATTGCTGTGAGGATAAGTGTTTCCTCTTACCAAAGTGGCAAGTGGATGGGCTGGCCTGCCGGCAATGTGAATGCTTCGGATGTTGCAGGTGTAGATGCAAGAACCAACACCTGCCACCACCGGTACTACAAACTTTCAAAATCTACAAATCCAAATACTTTTATACTTGTTGTCCGCAGCGGTGTATTAAATTTCACTTCTCCAATCTTACCAATTGTCGGAAGTGCTACGGACAACCTGATGGGTGGTGCACCTGTTTTCTGGACTCCTGCCGCTACAGATCGGATTGGTTTACAGATCCGTTGGAAATTGATGAAGTCGCCCAGGAAGCACAAGAGTAGTCTTTCTACTCTTCAACTTTTTTAAAACTCCATTTGGATGACCTTGAGATTTCCCCCTCCACTTCCCCATATACCTAGAGTACACGGAGCCTGACAGTCAGTCACTCGGTGGCTGTCGTGGGGTGCGCGTCGGTGTCGGCGCTCCATTGTTAGGTTTTCAAGGTCACAGTAATATCAAATTGTTGGTGTTGTGCTGGTTCAAGGTCACCTGAGGGATAACCGATTGCCCATTTAGGCAGAGTCATGTCGGAAACTCGAGTTTAACTTGGCACTTTTGCCGTTTCTCGTCGAAAATTCGCTCCAAGTGGTCAAGGTCACGGGGACTCGGACTGAAACTCGGAGCGTAGTGCGAGAAACGGCAAAAGTGCCAAAAAATTTTAAGTTTCGGCGTGACCTTGACCTTAGTGGCGTCGGTGACGTCATTTTGATGACGTAAGGGGTGATGACGTCATCAGCACGTCATTTCTGTGACGTCATGGGTATGACGTCATCGAAATGACGTCATTAGTGATGACGTCATCGATGACGCAATCGATGACGTCATCGATGACGTCATCGGTGAGGTCATTGACCTCGATGACGTCATCCCTCAGGTGACCTTGAACTGAGCCAGCACCAACAATTTGACACTACTGGAAAGAATTGAGAGTTTAGGAAAACTTTACAATTCTTTATTTTACAGTGATCAAATTGACCAGCATTTGCAGTGATAACATCTTTTCGCTTAGTTTGAAAACCGAGTATTATGTACCTTGCTCGTTCCAAGTAAGTTGATGTCTTGACGGTCCATGTTTGTCTTTCTGTCTGAGGTAGTGTAGGGTATTCATGAAATTCCCAACTTCGGAATGGCATCACAATATCACGGTCAGATTTTAACTTTCTCAATAATAGGATTCTATGTTCATCGGCCAATCTTACATGAGGTACTCTCCAAACAACTTTATCCAACTGTAGTTGCCATTCCAGTTTATCTTCCGTAGTTGCAGGGTCTGCAAGTATTAAGTCCTTATTAGTTGAAGATCTGAGTAATACTAATTCTTGTTTGACATTTATTATTACCCGTTTGTAATCTTCAGCGAATCCCAAAAGCAATCGTAAAGGTACATGAAAATCAAAGTGACCGTTGGAAGCTGGTGTTATAGTGTCTTTATCGGGGGCAACCCATCTGGCAGTGACTATTGAATTCTTCTCATGCGGTGTTAATGATGTTAATCCTTTCAATGTCGTTGTTAAACCAACCTTTTTTGTTGAATCAACCGTCACCCCTGATATTTCATATCTTATTTCATCAAAAAGATATGCCATCGGGTTATTTATAAAAGGAACTGTTGAAGCAGTTTTTCCATCCAATTTTAATACCCGTCCTTCGATGTACAAGTAACTTTCACACGGTAAAGTGTAAATATCTTGTTGTTGAATGGGGATCCTTATTTCATCGTTATTGTTTAATTTTGATGAAGTGTAAGGGTTGTGCGTGTGATATTCCTTCTCCCATAGTGTTTCGTCGAACGTTGGTCCTTGAGATATATCCAGGATATCCATCGCTGTTAAGTTTCAATCCAATCTTCTGTAGAAAACGAATGTTTTCCGATGTTAACTCTTCCAATGTCGAGGAGCTACTGAGCTCCCGACTCTTCCGTTGCGGTTTAAATGATAATCCCATGTTGTCTTTTATGTTGCTGCTCTGATGTGTATCCGTATAGTAATTGTTTCTCCTCTAAAGTCAACACTATGACCGTCTTGATCCAATATGTTCAGTACGATGTCTGAAATGAAACTGGTGTTTAACGGTAGGTATATCAAGTTTTGTGGCTTCTCAACAATTTTAAAACCGGGAGCCACTGTTGGATAAAATGTATGTAAAATATGTTGATTAACTCCATCTCTATACGATCCGTGTATAATGTTGCACGTGACATCAATACTATTTACTTTCAATATTGTTACAGTTGAATCACCCGAATGAGTAGTTCCAGGAGTTAAGATTTTCTTTTTTGTATCTGTAAATCCAAGTAAACTGCCAATCGACTGTTCCAAGCTGACATCAATATAATATTTCGAAGTTATTTCTGCTTTTAAAGTATTATTGTTTCCTTTAACGGTGATATTGTCTTCTCCGAGTTGTTTCTGTAATAATTGGTTTATGTCATCAATTTCATATGCTCCAGTAGGAAATGTAATTATTTTCAATTCTGAGTATTTTCCTGCAGCATCCTTAGTTTCATAATAATGTAGTAAATTGTTTTTTCCTTCTGTAACATTAGGAATTGAATTGTAGGTAGTCAAATCAAGTAATGCCGCTTCCCATAATCTTTCCTTGGATAGACGCAATGCTGGGAACAGCGTACTTTTCAATGTGGATGAATTTCCACTCAGTGACACTGTATACGATGACATCTTAAAGCTGACTGACACTCTTCGCTAGAAACTCCAAACATAAATGCCCACATATTTCAGTATTGTTAGGTTGTTCTCTTTTGTAATTGTAAAAAATGTTTTTGGAGTTTCGAAAATAATGTTGCAGTTCTTTTGGCGGTGGTAGATTGCCAAAACTGTCAAAGTAGTAAATGGTTTGTCCGAGTTTTTTATAGCATACCCAATGAGTGCCTGGACCATAGGTGGAATCCAAATTTACTATTCCAGTTTCATTTTTCCATATTTTAGTTGGTAATGCATCTTTCATAAAAACTCCTCGAAAGAATGGTATTTTCAAACATTTTACATAATCATTTAACTGATGATTTGTTAAGGCTTTATTTGGAATTATCAATTGATTCTTCTTATTTAGTACACACGGTATGGTCTTAGGTATAAACCTGCTCCGTTTTTTACCATTTGCCAAACAGAAGTCTTCTTTACACTTGCCTTATGAGTTCTACGACGTCCTTTTTTAATGTTTCCACCTCTTTTGGGAGCGCCTCTCTTTGCAGGTCTTCCTCTGCGACGTCTTCCACCACCTAACTTTGCTTTTGTCTTCATGGCTGTAGTTACTGCCCAAGCTGCTGCTTTTTCTGCAATATTTGCGTCACTTGATTTTACTCTTTGCCAAGCTTTTTCCGCTAGAATTTTATCTGCTATTGATCTATTTGTTGAATCTTTATACTTTGAATATGCTATATCGTGTTCTTTGCAAGCTTGATCTAATTTATTAATTCCAGGATCTCCTCTTGCTAAACGTTTTGCCAACTTAGTTCCAGGTCCACAATATTGATAACCTCCGGGCAGATGTAATTCGTATGGTAAAGCGTCTATCGTTCGATTTACAACAGCACCAACTGGAATCCGTCTGAGCAGGGATAATGCAGCTGATGTTATACCACGTCCTCTCTTGCCGCTGTCTTGACGATGACTGAGCGATACGGTCTTCATTATGTTGTCTTATATAACTGGTGTGTTTACTCCACGAGATACTTTACATAAATGAATAACTTGTGCAAAATCTTTTATATTTAAAGACTTAGTTATTCAAATTAATTATATACTGATTTATGATTCTATTTTTAATCCAAGCTTCTCGTTCATCGGGTTGAATCACCACATGATTCGTTGTACTAGCTATATGATTGTGGGTATCAATAAGTAAATTACCCACTATTCTTATTAAACAATCTAAAGTTACAGCATCTTTTGGATGTTGAGGATCATGTAATTGCATAATACGTTTATCATTACATGTGTAAGCTGTTGAATCACTTTTTGATGTTTTTATGACTTGTCCAATAGTAGCAGCATCATTTGAATCTTCACCTGGTAAAATATTAATTATTTTCTTCATCTTTGCATCATATTGGGTCCCAAAGTGTTTATCCCAAGTTATTGTTTGTTTCATTGTAACACAATCATTTTCTTCGTAACCAGGATAAATATCTTTTATTCTTCTATTACGACCATTGTATGTACCTAATGTACCACCACTCGCAATTAATGTTTGCACCATTAGAGGTACATCTGTATCTTTTATACCAAATCTTCCATTTGTTATTGTTTTATGTCCTGCATCCCATTCATCATTATTTCCTTGCATTAAATTAAACTTTTCATTTCCATGTATAAATTTATCTCCCCGCTTTAACACGGCATCTTCATGTTTTACAAAATTGGATGTTTCCTTTTTTAATTCTTTAGATAATTGTTCCATAGTAACAGCATCTTTTGGTTGAGAACCGAACTTTACATTTGACAACACTTTCCCATGACAATCGATTTCATCACCATCTTGTAAAATACAGTTGTCCTTGATATATTTCAGGTTTACAGCATCGCCGTCTTCCTTTGGGTATCCAATGTCATTTATAATAAATTTATAAAAAGAATATCCATGTTTAGTTTTTTCCGGTATTATAGAATGTAAATATTCTTTATTAACTGAATCTTTATCATTTTTGGGATTTCCCCCGTTGGTTATTCTATAATTTCCAGCATCATATGTTTGTCCATCTTTTAAGTTGTTACCCCATTGCAATTTTAAAGTATTTGAAAGTTCAGATGATAAGTACTCTTTAGTAATTGCATCAGAACCTTCAGTTGGTTTACCAACATTAATTAATCTATGTGATTTAACATCGTAAGTATTCTTATGTAATTTTAATGATGTTGAAGTAGCTTCTTTTACTGTCTTCAAATTTGCTCCATCAGTATCTTCTTCTGGATCTTTAACTAGTTTTAAACGTTTATTACTTATGCTATAGTCACCTTCAGGTGTTTGCGGTAATCCACTTCTTTTTCTGTCTTCTCCAACTTGCACTCCTAAAGCGGAGTACCGTCCGAACTTGTCGACGCTCATGTTAGAACTGATACGTCTTATGCTTGCACCTCTTTTATATCCACGGACAATTATACGACTATACCGCGATTCCTAAGTTCATCAACTAGAGCCACCCATTCATTATTCAAACCTGTATGACCGGCTTCCATGGCTTCATGCAATAGTCTCATTCTATCAACCAATTTATTGATATCGTTGTAGTAAATCACATTCGTATTGTATAGATTTTTCATCAATCCTTTACCAGATGTTGAAGTATCTCCTTTACTCTTTTTACCATGTTGTTCAAGAAGTGATAAATCCATAAGTGATAAAGATTTTCTTTTCAGTGGTTGTCTCACCGCTGGTGCAGTACGTAATGTTGGCAATTTTCGTGGAGGAAACAACTTTTTTATAACGATGTTATATTTTGTTGCACGTGAACGATTAATCATTGCATCCTTTACATAGTTTCTTTTATGAGCGTTAGTATTTTGGAGAATCTCCTTAAAAACACTTAAATCTTTGGATGAATATCTTAGTGGTATGTTTTTAAAAATTAATTCATATAATCCTTTTGTTCCTTTATATCTATGCTCACCAATAATGATGTAATCGTCTTGTGTTATTTCAAGCTTTGAATCGCCAATCTTCAATTCATTCCCATCAATTCTTGCTCCGTATACGTGTGATCTACTCAAATTCGGGTTTGATTTCATATCATGTAGCATTTTCATTATATATTTTCTTCCAAGAGGTCCATGTTGTAATATATCGCTACTCAATTGAGTTAAATTTGGAATAGATTGTTCAGCTTCAGGTATTGGCTGTTCTTCTTCCTTTTCAACAATTGGTTCTTCTTCTTCTTTTGTTTCTTCTTGCTCACTAGCACTTGTATATGAATCATCATCTTCTTCTTTTTTTAATGCTTGTACTTCTTGTTTAGAAACTGGTAGTAAAACATCTCCTTCATAACGAGGTTTACCAATAGTTTCTGATATCTGTTTTAAAGGTTCCGTAATAGGTTTAAATGTAGTCTCTAAAAATTCTTCTCTTTCACTTAAACCCATCCTCAATGCACGATTCTTCATCCTAATAGAATCACTCAGTGATTTTATTTCTTTCAATAGTTTTTCTTGATTCACCATGTTTACACTGTGAAGTTGAACATGTAACTAGATGTAGCATCGGCAGTTCAACGCATAAATACAAATTTATCCAACCCTATACGATATCTACCATTTTTAATATCTTCTTCCTTCATAATAACGAGAAAGCTATATTTCTCATTCCATGCTTTGCCACACATCTCTTTAAATTTTTCAAATGGCATATCCGCATTTACATGATCATTATATATATGCTTTAAATTTGTTTCATCTTGCTTGAAGATGATCAACATATTTGCATTGTCTCTTATAAGTTGTTTTGGAATTTTACTGTATGTTTGACCAATATAAATGCTATCAATATTATGATGTCTTCCCATAGCAAAATAATTCCTTATTGTGTCATGATTTTCACAAGAAACATCGTCAAATATAAAAATAGAAAATGGTTTTGCTTCATTTGGTTGCATAATTGTTTCACTGGCATTAAACTTGTAAAAATTCACTTCAGGTACACTTGCAAGTACTTTATCCAATAATTGATATTTTGGTTGTTGCAATGATTTTGAAAAAATGTATATATTATTAAAACGCAATCCTTTAGGATTAGTTATAAGGTTAAAAACAACATTAGTTTTTCCACAATTTGAAGGACCAGTTATTAGACATCTTATCGTATTTGGTAGTAATTCACCATGTTTTCCATGATTTAACTTATCATTGTCAACTGTCAATTCATCAATGTTATTGATATTAAATCGATCTTTTTGTTGTACAATCTCCATCTTGTATAAAGGTTAAACACACAATGAGCTATTAAACAACTATACTAAGTCTTTTGAAGGAATCCAAGAGTCTTCACTTTTATCAAACCCTAACCACCGGACTTTAACCATATCCTTTTTCCTTTGTAAAATCTTCTCGACAAGATATACATCACCAACTGTTGATTTCAACAATTCGTGTCCGTAGAATCCACCTTGAAGTAATTCACCCTTGTTATCCTTTAATAAATAGGTTTCAGGTATAGTTGGTTGCACTTTATAAATTGTAAATACTTCATTAGTCCAATTTGGTAGATATCTTTTACTAAATACACCTTTGTATTTGCTTAAACGAACTTTATCGTTGACCTTGAACTTCTTTGGTTGCAATTTTTCCAATTTTGGTGTTGTATTATTTTTAATACGTTGTAATACAATTTTGGCATTAGCACTATTTACCTGGATAGGTTTCATTCCAATGGTACGATGATATTTGTTGTTATACTCTTTTATAAGTTGTGGTAATATGTCATACCATACATATGATCCTCTTTTTGAAAATTGTTTATACATCGCACCTTTTAATGTTCTATTGAATCTTTCAATTATTGAAGCTTTAACTTCAGAATTTGTAGAATAATGATTTATTTGATATTTCTTCATCAAAGCTCCAAAGTCTTTATTAAAATATTCTTTTCCATCATCGGTCTGTAGATGTTTAATTTTAAATTTATTTCTTTGTATTGTGGTTTCCATAGCTTTTGTAACACTTTTACCAGTCTTATCCTTCAATGGTAAAGCGTCAGCTATTTTAGTAAAACAGTCTATAATTGTTAAAATATATTTAAATCCTTTATTTAATTTACTGTGCGGTATCATTTCAATGAGATCAGCTTGATAAAGATCATTCATTCCTTTAATGATTGTACTTCTTCTTGGAAATCTTCTTCTTGCTGGTTTATGTAGTTCATTTACAATCTTGTCCTTCACACTTTCCATCTTCAGATGTTTCTTGTACACCGCTTGTAAAAATACTGACCCATAGAATAGTTAATTCTCATTTATATAGTTTGAATATAGGTCAAGGCCATTTCATATTAGTGTAAAAAAGAGGGAACATGGCATTGGGTTTGCCATGTCCCCTCTTCTTTACGGAAAGGAAAAAGGAAGAAGGTAGAGGAAGAAGAATAGGTTTACTGGTCGATAGGGTTCAGGGAGTAGTGGCCGAATGGTAAAGTATTAATTTTATCTTCTAAAATATGGCGCTTGTCATCTTTGTAGCTTGATGCCCACTTTGTTTGTTTGACACTAAAAAGTTGATGATTATAACTTCTAATAGTGTTGAACGTTGCAGTTGTTTCAACATTTTCAAACAAACATCTTTTATAATGTTCAAACTGTACATTCTTCTTCAGGAAAGAAGTTTTTATTCCTTTGGCTTTTTTTGTGACTTGATGTTCATTCCTTTCATTTATGTACAGTTGAAATGAATACAGTTTGGACATTAATGCTACAATTTCCATCATCGGCACACCATTTGTTTCATCTTTAAATTTTCCCAATACTTTCTTGTTTTTGTCGTAGTCGTAATTTGGATGATCCTTAGGATAATCGGAAAAGTCAAAATCATCTTTATATATAAAGGTGCGTAGATCTTCATACATGTCATTTGTTTTAATCCAGTAAATGAGTGCATCCGTATCCATATATGCAATACCAATGTTCTCTCTTCCATAATAGTTAACCATCTTCTTATAATGAAACTCATACATATGTGTTTTTGAAATATCCAAGATTGACATTCCAAGATACAAAGGACGATCCATTTCAACTGACTTCTTGTTCATGGAAATAACAACTAGATTTTCATTAATAATTACAGATGAACCAAAGTTTGGTTGTTGCACTAATTTCTGTAATTTTACTGGATCAGTTACCAATTTGATATCCTTATGTTTCCTTTTGTTTTCCAAAGTCTTGCCAAATATTGCGTTGTTCATTAATTTGAAAAAATCTTTTTGAAAACTTGATGTAGCGACGGCTCTTCTTCTTGTGTTGTTGTCGATGTAAGGTTTTAACCAACAAGATTGAGAAAATTGTAGTACTCGATTAATTTTTGTAATTCTCAGTCCTAAGTCTAAAGCCTGTTGTATCATCCAGTAGTGTCCAACATATCGAGACTTGTCGGTTAAAGTCATCAATAATTTTGGCCATCTTCCAGTAGGGGAAATTTCAGTCTTCGGAAGAAGTGGTAAATCATAATGTTGATCATGAAGATGTTCAGGATATTCAAAATCCACATCAAAAATGTAACCAGTTTCACCATGCTTCGGTATATCCATTATGTTTCCAATCGATTCTGGATCTATCCATTTAAAATTATCATATGGAAGGGGATTTGACATTGCCCATCCGTATAAGTTATTTGCATCAAAATAACCCAGGAATGTTGTTGGTTTTGATGCATCATAATCGGGCAGATACTTGTTGTTCGCCTTAAAATGTCGTGTAACGCTTTGCGTCAATCCCCCTCGAACTCCTGACTCTAACATTAAAACCATATCTATATCAGTAAGAAGTTGTATTTTACAATTTGTTTCTTTCAACATGGCTTGCCATGCTAATCCAGGTGAAGTGTACGAATGAAGAGGGTCCAATCCATAAGCTGCAAAACACGTATTTCTAAATTCTTCCATTATATCACATAATAAAGTTACATCTAATTTAACATAAAAATCTGAATATTCTCCTAATGTTCTAAATCCTAATTCGTTCCATACTTTACATGCATGATCATAGTCCTCTTGAGATATGTCCATGTCGTAAAGTTTACTTTTAAATTCTTCTTTAGCCGGAAGTGATGTTTCATTAAATTTTTCTAAACTGTCTATGTAATCATATGGAAACACACCTTTCCGAAGTACCAAATCCAGTTTGTCGTTATTTACAATCTTCTTTGTTTCGATTAAATCTTGTTTCCTTAAATTTTCTGAAAGTTTGGACAAACTCGACGGCATAAATCTGTAGGAGTCTAAGAATCTTAATTTCATGTTTCCAACTTCTTTGGAAAAACTGATAAACTTCTCTGAAGTTTCAGCTAATACATCAATTTTACCATCGTCTCTTCCTAATTCGGGTATTATGAAATGAGCATCGTACCCACTGAGGTTATGCAGAACCACAGGAATAAATAGTGGTAAACGATAGCTCAAGTTGCATTTATTACAAGCAGCACCCCTGTAATAACCAGTGAGGTGATCGTGATCTTTAACTTTATAATTCTCAATAGTAAAATCATTTTTGCACAAGAAACATCGAGTTGCATTTTCATGTTGAATTTCTTCTTCTTCCTCCATCGTTTTCATTGGTACAATATTTGTATATAATCTTTGTACATTTCCAGCTATTGAATATAAGTGATCAAGAAATATTTTTTCTACATTTTCACCACGATATACTAGAGGTTCTGAAGTTAATCCATATCTGTTTAAATGTTCTTCTGATAATGTCGATTTCACCATTAAACAAAAACTGTTTGGTTTGTGCATTTGATACTTGACACTTTTTCTAGCTTCACAATTTTCATCTTCAACAGGAACAAGTGTTGATTCAAAGTCCGCATACATAACGAAAGGGATACGGTATTGATAATGAACCTTTTCAAATTTAACGAATGCTCTGTTTTCCGCAGGTAAATTAATCTTTGCTTCATAATTATTGTTACATAGTCTTTTGTGCTCTTGTAACCATTCTCTTCCTTCTCTTCCTTCTCGTTGAATATTAAAACATCTCTTGCAAATTATCTTTTTGTTTCGATTTTTTGAACGTTGCTTGTTAACAAGACGATCAAATTGCTTTATGTACACATAGTGAGACACATCTCCTCGCGTTAGTAGTAGTAAATCCGTATGATCTGGTAGCTCTTCTTTTGCAATACGTAAAGGATACACTTTGTTTGAACTATCTAATGCAAAAACATTGATAGACGTACCGGGATTTTTCTTCTCAAATTTTGATATATCTTTCAGTGATACAGGATAAGTGATTCCTTGAAAATTGTATCTAAATCTTTGATTTTCATATTCTTGGTCAGGTCTATTCACATGATGTGGTACAAATTTAGTTGTCATTGCATAACGAAAACATTCATTGTCTTCATTTTTAACATTAATACAAGATTTTGTATCTTCAATTCTTTTTGGCAGAGGAATGTAACTTGATCCCATTAGTCCATATCCATGTTTGTGAACTCTTATATCTAATACTTCAATACTTGTAAGACTCCATCCGGATCCTCTTCCTTCGTGTTCCTGAATTTTTGTTAATATTTCTTCTATACAGTTCTCTACTATTGAATCAATGTTTGAACTTTCCATAATGGTTCGGTTTTTTGTTATGAATCCTCTTGGTGATAATTCTTCTTGTACATTTATAAACATAGCTTCTAGTAGTAAACCAAATTTAAGAAAGTTCAATCTTTTTAATTCTTCTTTTAAAGTTTTACTTACAATTGGTTTTGCTTCTCTAATAAATTCTTCTAGCTTCAAGTTTTCATTTTGAATCTTATGATGTATTACTACTTTACCAGGTAATGCAAATACTTGTAGATTTGGTAAAGTAGTTGAAGATGTTGCTGTTATTTCATATTGTTCTTCTTGTTCTTCTTGTTCTTCTTGTTGTTCTTGTTCTTCTTGTTGTTCTTGTTGTTCTTGTTTTTCTTCTGGGTTGTTGTGAATTAGTTCTTTATGACAGTCTAATAGAATTTCATCGTGAAACGATTCCGAACATTTATCGCAACGATACATGTTGAGATGTTTACTCTTCGAAATTTCACCAAGAAATGAAGTGGGCTCTCACGTTCCTCCTATTATAATGGTTCCCCCACCACTATTTCATCCTCTTCACTATCCTAGGAAATCAAACATTTTCAACAAAATATTAACCTTCTACAAACTAATTGTTCATTCGTGTTCTTTATTCCCATTGGAGTTTTAGTATATACTTCTTTATATTCAAACTTTAACAAACTTTCTTTTAACATCTGTTAGGACAGATGTTATGGGACAGATGTTAAAAGAACAAATGTTGGAGTGGAAATGGCTAGAGCACAGGCACTTGGTTGAACTAAATTTGCGCATAAATTAACTAGAGTTGAACTGAAAATTCGCATTAATTAAAAGTTAGTTCAAAACTAAAATTCGACAGTGTTAAAAAACTCTAACAGTTGAATAAAAATAAACATTAGTTCAAAACTGAAATTCAACAGTGTTAACCAAATTCTAACAGTCAAACAAATAGGTCAAGGTAATCCAATTTAACGCGAGAACGAGGAATAGAGCACTAAGTGGCATGTTAGTCCATTACCACAAAGTGATCTATTCCTCGCTCTCTATTCTACATCTACTTTTTTCAGTTTACTTATTTATATTAAAATGTTCAAATTTTACTATGTAGAATGTCCATTCTTTCTCTTCAACTCTTCGATTGTTTTTAGCAATTGTAACAAATATTCGTTAGTTTTCACCAAAGTCTTTAGTTTGCTACATCCAATTTCAATGGAAGGTATTATAAGTTGTAATTTTATAAGTTCAATCTTTTCTTTCTTGCGAATTTCTTTCTTTATTATATTATTCCTTATTTTTGCTGAAGATTTAAACTCCATGTTGTTTCTGCTAAAGCCACAATAATAATAAAAGTCTCTTGAAACAACCTGCATTTATACACATTCCCCCACCACTTTATAATCCCCACTCCTTTCCCCCTCTTCTTTATATGTGGAAGGAAGTATTATAATTAGATTCCTAATATTTCTTTTCCTTCTTCACTACGTGGGGGAAGGGTAATTTGTTATTACACTAGTTGTGCAAGAAAATAGCCGCCAGTGTCCACACCTTGTTCGTAGCACTCCATCATAGATTGTGCCCACTGCAACATGCGGTCTCTGTCATTTGGTGTGACAAGGAAAGAATGACTATCACCATACAATATAAAAGAGTCAATTCGTACATAACATCCTGAGTCCAACCATTTATTAGCTTCAGCCATAAACTTTTCTATTGTATCAAATGGAAATTGTGGATCAATTGCTATGACTTTACGTTCTTCACTAAGTTCAACAGTATAATCATCATCGTCCTCATCATCTTCACTTTCACTGTCGTTACTTAAAGTGTCTTCAGATTGTTCAAAAACATCAGAAATTTCAGAAAAATTAAAATTTTCATTCAGATGAGGAGGCATTTTGAAGCAAGAAATATTATAAACAGCAGAGACGAAACGACAAGAGCGGCGTGTAGAAGAAAAATGAAGGGGTGACCAACGCTCGCTCCGCTTTTATAATAGTATGCAAATGAGGGGTAGGTGCTGACCATGACCAGTCATCGACCCAAAGGAGTGGGGGAAGTACTTTTCTTACTACTTGGATGGAAGTAGGTTAGTAGGTCACGAGACTTAGAGTGTTAAAAAATAATGGGGGAGAAACACAACGCTATAACGCGTTGTGTTTCTCCCCCAGTATTTTTTTAAGCAATAATTTGGAAAAAGCTATGTGAATTTACTTGCTACGCCCCCACCTTGTAATACCATCCAGTTTGTGTCTGAGGAGATAGTCTTTAGAGTCTAACTCATAAACGGATTTCTCTTTGCGCAAGGATTCAATCACTTTAATATTATATCTTACGCCGTTACAAGTTGCCAAAATGTGTTCGTTGTCAATAACACTTTCAAAAAAATAGACACAACCTCTCTTAAGCCTATTTCCTTTCACACCAATAATTTTGGATTGGTATTCAACAGTGGGGGTTTCTGTCACTTGTAGTTCAGAAATGTGTTTTACGACATGTACACGGCAAAAACTTTCGTTTTTTACACATTTCCTCCCACAAGGTGATCCTTTCTTAATTCCCCTAGTAAGCATTTCAGGGCAAGTAGTGGGACGGCTAAATGCCCTACGACGCTGTTCTTGTAATAATTGAAATTGCTCTGAAGGAGCGGGTTTAGGAGTAGGTTTAGGAGTAAGTTTAGGAGCTGGTTTAGAAGCTGGTTTAGGAGCTGATTTAGGAGATGATTTAGTAGCAGGTTGAGAGGATTCAGTTTTGTGATAGGTATGATCTTCAGGTGTACTAAGTGGTGGGGTAGGAGGCAATGGTGATAGTGGGATAATGGGTGTGCTTAGACGATGAACAATGGTTTCAACGGAAGGGGTATTAGGATGGTGGTGAACTGGCTTCTGCGGTGGCGGCATAGTAGTTGATGGTGGTGCGGAGTCCTTTGAAGGCGAAGGCGGTGAAAAAATACTACGAAATCTAGAAGTGTTAGTTGGCGGAAGAATAGCTCCAGAAGTTGAAGGTTGAGATGCAAGTCGATTCTTGTAGCAATCAGGAAGGTTTTTGAGGCGAAGAGTTTTCTTAGGTGCAGGAACAGCCGTAGTAGAAATAGAAGTCGAAGTAGAAGTTAAAGTAGAAGTTGTAGTTGGCAGAGATAACATGGTTGTGGCTCCAAGTTCGCAGCGTAACGTCTGGAATCAGAATGAAATGTTAGCCGCAGTCGGTGCGTCTTTTATAACAATATGCAAATGAGAGGGGTAGCAGCTGGCCGAGACTGATTATTGACCTGGGAGGTGGGGGAAAAGGGGAAAGAGAAGGTATTTATTTAAAATAATTCGCATAACTTTTGACTAAAATAAGATAACCAAATTCTTCTTTTACCAAAATGTTTGTCTTACATAGACCTTTTCAATGATGTATCGCTTGTCCAAATCCGTCAATCCGTTATCAAGTTATAGCCATTTTAATTTTTCAGGTCATGACCGGTCGTTCACCCGTAGTGGGGGAAGGAGTGGGGGTAGGAGTGGGGGAGGGGGGGGTCGACTCCATTTTTTCGGGGGGGGGAAGGGGAGGGGGGGGAATCGACTCCATTTTTTCGGGGGGGGGGGAGGGGGGGGGGGGTCATTGACCCTTCCGAAAGTGGGTCAAGGTCATTCAAGATTTATAATGATCCAAGGTGATGGGAACAGTAATACTGTTCCCACCACCCTGTTTGCCTAGCGGTTCCCACTCCCAACCCACTAGTTACGTTCTGCAAGGGAGGTCCCTGGGCCGTCCGCATCAAAGCGTAACGTCCCGTCCGCATCAAAGCGTAACCATTAATTTCAGGGAAACTGGAACAGCAGGGAGGCCCTGGTCCGTCCGCATCAAAGCGTAACGTCCCGTCCGCATCAAAGCGTAACCATTAATTTCAGGGAAACTGGAACAGCTAATGCAGAAACGCAACTCTAACACCCACCCAAACTAATCCCACCCATCATATTCCTAAACAAAATGCAAAAAACCTAGTCCGCAATTTGCGGATGTCCCACCCCTTCTAAGTGAAGTTCAACTGAACTTCTGAATTTACAGTTAATCTACCCCCTAACATCTAGCTGAAAGGCAAAACAACAACATAAATTATTAATATCAACACTTAAAACTAACAACACATCATTATTAAAAACCAAATAATTCAACACAACCAAATACCATCATTATTCTTAAAATTAATACACCTTAATGCTAAACACCTCTTAAAATTAATACACCTTAATGCTAAACCCAACTTATAACTAACATCGCAATGCGCAAATTATTTCTTAAATTAAATACAACTTAAAACTAAACACACACACACACACACACATACCACATTGCATTAAAAAACGCAACGTAGTAGAAGAAGTTCAAATATATATAGGCCTACTATATATTTGAAACCTCTTGCTGAGTCGCCAACAACCTTTCGCTATGAAAGTTTGTTGACGACTGACGCTAAGATCAGGCTCGTATTGCTCCTCGGATTCTCGAGTAGTGGGGGAAGTTGTTTCACTCCAGTACAGTGTTCAATCCAGTCCAGTTCGCAGCAGTGTAAAAGGAAGGCAAAGGAGTGGGGAGCGGCGCATGCGCAACAACACAAATCCAAGGTTTGAGGTTAGAATTATCCATGTGCAGTAGCGCTAAAGTGAGTAATACAGGACTAGGCGCATGCGCATAGCATAGACTCATTCCGATCCGGAGAACTTGTTGCATGCGCAGCAGGTTTGAGGTTAGAATTATCCATGGCAGCTGCCATATTTAGTCTGGTTTCACCACATAAAGTCAACAACCGGTGGTGACCGGCCATTGACCTGGAGGAGTGGGGGAAGGAGTGGGGGAAGGAGTGGGGGAAGGGGGGGGGCTCCATTTTTTCGGGGGTGGGGGGAGGGGGGGGAGGGGGTGAGGGGGGGGGGAGGGGGGGGAGGTCATTGACCTTTCCGGTCGGTCATTGACCCCAAGGAGTAGGGATAGACACAGAACCCTACTTCTCTTACTACTCAGGTGAAAGTCGGTCAACCAGTCATTTGCTTGCCATCTGCCGCCATCTGGCTGGAGTTATTGCCTCTATAAAGGTGGGTAGTTTATCGCGCTACAAACATTCATTGCCTCGCATCCGCTCGGTCATCATCTCTCGTTAGTTTTATGTTATGACTACTTCACTTACTAGGTTTGAGGTTAGAATTATCCATGGAATAGCCTTCGTAAATTCTAACCTATAAAATTACTACTCTGGCTTTCTGTTTCAATTTCTTTTACACTTCATTTTATATCTCAGTCTTCTTTTAACTTCTGAACTTAACACATCGGTTATGATGACTGCACAATGTTTAAAATTAAAGCTTTTGCGAACACAACACATATTACAAAGTACTTCTAAACCTTCAATTTCAAAGTGTAGAACTAATTTAAATAGAGTTAGGAAGAAGTACAGTTTTAACCCATTATACTCTTCAAAGACTTCGCAGGTTAATGTTGATGATAGTGTTATTTACAACATTTTGCATTCTATGTTACAATTCAACAACTTTGAACTTGTTACACCTATCGACTGTGTTCAACAAGTTTTTTTATTTTACCCCTACTATTCCTCATATAAGCGCTGTCACCACAATTCCTACTTCATGCTCCTCTATTCTCTTCAGCTGAGCTAAGGTTTGAGGTTAGAATTATCCATAGCGGCCGCCATGTTTAATTCAGTTTCACCACATACAGTCGGCGACCGGTTATTGGTCTAAAGGAGTGGGGGAAGGGGTGGTGGGGGGAAGGTTGCCATTTTATAAGTCCTCTCCCTAGGCGGCGCTTCTCATTCGATCGCCAACTTTCAAACAATAAACACCTCTCCCATGGCACGAATGAATTATCCCACTATCACCAACTAGTTCAACTTTAAACTATTTCTGGTGGTAGTTGGGTAGGCTTTTTTAAAACTTACTCTGGATGACCTTGACATACTTTCCAGGCCCCCAGTTATAACTGTTGAATTTCAGTTTTGATCTTACTCTTAATTTTTGTTCAACTTTTAGAGTTTAGTTAACACAGTTGAATTTTAGTTTTCAACTAACTCTTAATTCATGCCCAATTCTACTTCAAATTCAGGGCATATGCTCTCGCCATCTGCACCCCAGCATCTGACGCCATCTGCTCGAGCAGCTGCTCGGGCAGATGGCACGACTTCCGGCGCAGAAGTAACCAAAACACACTACTCTGGAAGAGTTTGGTTCCATATGAGTATGAGTTTATTTTATTAATGCAAATTTACTTTAGAAAATATTTTCTTACTTAAGATATTCATTATTCACTAATTTCTTCCCCTTTTAATTACTACTTCAAAAATAAGTAATTAAATTTTAAAAAATCTTATACAATTTTTACCTTGTAAAGAACAATCCCTATACTTTTGAAGCAAAGCAACAAACAGCCCAGTAATACGATTTGAATGGTCAAAATAGAGAGCAGAATGTCGGCCGTAATTGTCAGATTAAACAAGTTGATCTTTTAATTTTCTTTTGAAATTTCATTTAAATATATATTATTCTAAATTCGTTTAACTCACAATTAATAACGATAAATACCTTTACAAAAATAAACTAATACATAACTGTAGAATTAAGAATTACTATTATTACTAACTATTATTACTATTATCACTGGTTGAGTGTATCTTGTTGTTCATCCAAATTGCTTAAACAATAAGGATGTATCTGGATTTTAACAAGGTTTTTAAATATATGTGGTTTTGATTTTTTTAACATATCAAATGAAACATAAGAAATGTAAACAAATCTGGTTTTGATGTCAACCTTGGAATATACAATGCAATTTTAGTGGAATGCAATTGAAGTGGAAACATAAATCTTAATGTGATGATCTTAATCTTGCTTACAAAATATTCCCTAAATAAAAAAATGTCTGAAATTTCAAGTCCTAATCTAGCGATTGTATTATTTCAAAAAGTTTGTCCTTAAAATTGACCACTTATAAATTTGGCTATAAATTAAATATTTCGTTAGGTAATTCTTAAAAAGCTAGTTACATGCATTTAATTTACTAAGAAATAACAGTTCATTGAAATAAAGACCTACGTTTTAAAATATGTTTTAGATGTGCTTTTGACATTTCTTATAAGTTAAATTATGTCTAAAAATGTTGGGATGGATGAAAGCTTAATACCATTTAAATTTACAAAATTCTTTAATACAACCATTTTTTCCAAGAATTTCAAATAATAATTCATGTAATTTATTCAAGGAGTTTAAAAATTATTACACTCAGACTTTGTCATACATTAAAAATTGTTTAAACTGTTTATTAAAGTTGTACATAGAGGTAAATTTGTTAAATCTGAGTAATCGTAACATTGAACCAACACTTAACGTTCACTTTTTACTGATATTGGTTTAGTTTTAACTAAGTCTTAACTTTACCACTTATAACCAGAGACAAAAGTATTTTATGTTTCTATTCTAAAAAATTTAATTCATTGCAGTATAACGTTAAAATTAGAGGAACTTCTTCCTCAGGTGGTTTTTAACTACGGTACTGGAGGTAAAAAAGGGTCTTACACGTTTGTAAATATTACTGCGAAATTTTATCACCCAGCACTGAGCGCATGTTGGTTTGCGCAACAAACACTGTTGAAGGACACTATTTTATTCAGTAGAATGAATCAAATGTAAGTAAAAAAAGTAAGAAAAACACTTTATTCATAGTATTAATGAATTCTATTGATAGAAGCTTCAGAAGTACCTGATTACCCATGTTGAGAGAAAAGGCTTCCCCCGACGAAATTCCTGGTAGGAGATATTAAATATTTAATAATTAACAAATAACCATTACGAAATAATTTGTTGTTATTTTTTGTGCTCTAATAAGACTGTATAGACAATTGGATTATTATGGCAAAGAGCCAGTTCTGGTACGTATCAGGTGAACGTAGAGCAAACAATTAAACTTTAACACCCACTTAAACTTGAGAGCAGAATTTTTCCTTTCGTTAGCTCGGATTGTAAAATTTATAGTGGATAATGGAAATATTTTTTTCAGACATACAAATATACTTTTAAGTAAACTACTTCTGTTGCAGTTTTCCTTTCTAACTTTAAAATTTTTCTTCCATTAAATATCTTAGGTAATAAATACAATTTGATTCCTGACGCTGAGGTGGAACACATAAAACTCCAATTTAAGGGGTCGAAATAATACTGTATTTATTTAAACTTGTGTATACTGAAACATGAAAGAAGTGAGTATATTATTTGGATTTAATAATATTTTATATATGCCATGACAAATGTAAAACAGATCATGCATATCTGACAATACATTTATAAAATGAGTTTAAAGCTTAAACAAGCAGTTTAAATAAATATCAATCCTCCATAATCTCCGACCTCGCTTCCAATAAAGATTTTATAGGAGTTGGGACTAAAACTTGGCAAATGATGAAATTTATGGCTGGAACGTAATATTGTGCTTGAGTATCATCTCTGTGGGTGGCAGCTATAACTATATTACTGATAAGTCTTATTTATCTCGGTATTATCTGTTTAAGTCGTTCAACCAAAGCCATGGATAATAACACCGAAGTGCAATAGTAAACGGTTCTACGATGGTTTGGTTGGAATGTGAAATTCAGTGAAGTTTCTAAGGTATCTGCTACTTTGATTATTAAAAAGAATATATAAATTCAAGAGAAAATGGAAGAGTATATTTTTTACTATGATATCTAATAGTAGAGGGTATCGGTTTACTCAGAAATAGTGCAGTTCTCTTTTTCATTCAAGTTTGGCAATATACAGGGTGTCCAGTTTCGACTGTCCGAAACTTTTCCATCTTATTCGACAAGCCAAAATAAACAAAAAAGTTCATATAAACATATGTCCTAAAATGCTTCGTTAACCCGATAGCTAACATTTTGTTTTTTACACTTAATAATTTTTATTTCCGTGAGTCGCTCTACCGGAAGTCGCTAATTTTAAATACATAACCCCATTTTTTTTTTTTGTAATTTTTGGATTCTACACGTAATTTTAAGACAACTTTACAGTTTAATTTGTACCCCTAAACCTAATTATTTAGGAGGTAACGACGTGCGAAGTTGTGTTTTACCCAGAAGAATAACATGGGAAAATTTTCACACCATTATCTCTGAACATTTTACGTCAAACAGAACTACCCAAGCATGAAACTGTCACCGAACTTAATTTTAAATAATATTCTATCGTCAAATATATATTATCACGCAATTAAATTAAATTTCAGATAGAGTTTTAATAATTTTCTCCATATTGTAATTTTTTTGGAAAATAAAATAATTAATTACAAAACCAATACTTTATGATATACAAACATTTAAAAGGAATTTAAGACATTTTCGTGCTGGCACTTGTTTGTTTAACTAAAAATGTTCAGTTAACATGACTTCTGGTACACACTGTACATTGAAATTACTGTCTATCAATAGAGCGTAACTAGTTAACGGTTTATGGGTTCTACTTCCGGTTTAGCTATCAACTTAAGATTTGCCAATCATAAAGGTTTTAACAGGGAAAGGCCCCAAAATGGGAAATAAAAAATTTTAACCCCCTAAAAACTAATAAATGGTGGACATCTGAAATATTGATCTTAGTGTTTCTGCTGTACCGGCTGAACAGTAGTCCCTATCGTTAATCTAAGACAATTTTAGTGGAAGATTTTCCAATTTACTACAACCACAGAGCAGCGAGTAATTAAGGTTCTCGTAAAGTTAAGTAGTTTAGGTTCTGTTCTCCGTGTTACAACTTTGGTCATTTGACTTGTTGTCGTATCTCGAATTTTTAAACATCCAGAACAATTTTAATTTGGAATTTTTACCTTTTCTTGAGATACTTTTAAAATAAAAGGTTTGCATAAAAAACAAATTGTACAAAAATTGCAAATAACAACAACTTGAAAAATGTAGGCAAAACCACAGTTATTTAGCAACCGGGGACACAATATTAATATTGTCGAGAGGCAAAAGCCGCTTATCTGTTTATGCGCCATTTATTCAGTAATTTCAGTAATTAAATAGAGTGGAATGTTGGGTTCATTCGTCCGTATTACCGCACATCTGTTGGGCCAGCCGTTGTGACGACATACCAAATAAACTCTGCTCCCTTGCAATAAAACAGTGTTCAGCCTACACAAAAAGCAGAAAAAAATATTAACAAATAAATGCTTTAGAGATAAGATGTTTCTTACTAACACGTTTGACAATATTATTTCTAGTGTGAGTGAGATTATTTTAATGTTATATAAGGAATAGAATCATAAAAAAAATAATAAAATGCATTTCAATGAATACAAACTCTTTCAATCTTTTCTGATACTATTATTAACTAGTTGAATAAATAGTAGCTTATTTTAATTGGACACACTAAATAAAATACACGTTAATATGTTTATTGCTTTTCTAAATTATGGGAAAAGTAAATTTAATATAATAATTAACATAGATAAAGTTTATAAACATAATACATTTTCATTGCTTTTACCGAGTATTAGTCAGTTAAAATTTAAAATGAGTATTCGGTTTCAATCAATCTCCTCAAAAGATTGTACACACAAGTCACGAAAAGCAAATGTTTATGTATAGATTTCGTCTGTAATTAGGAATGGAAATTGAAGCCTAAATACATTGCTGAACATTTATCTTCAATCATTTAATTTGTATTTTAAAATCTAAATATATAGAGTTTAACATTTTTAATTACTTTTTAACAAATATAGGTCTGAAATACAACTTCATTTGGTCATAAATTGCATTCAGGTTGTCACAATGAAATTGTAAAATAGATAATCTTGTTTTTAAGTAAGATTCGTTTTAATTTAGACTTTTTACTGTGATATGGAGCAAAACTTAATTACAATTTTGGCATTGTAAGGTAATGTTGAAAGTAAAACTATTTTGCCAATTTTATCTTCTATTTTGCTTACGTAGAATAGTTTAATGTACTTTTATTAGCACGACAAAATAGTTTATTGTAATAATTAGTCTTCAGTGTTTTTTTTTTCATACCCCAAATCAGTAACAGTCAAGTCACTTAGTAATTAAAATTGTCTACACTGTACCGTACAATGAAAATTAACAGGGTATAACAAAATGAGAAAGATAAAAAGTAGTTTCTTTTGCAATTAGTATATTTTTTGTTATTGAATAATTAAGTATTTGCAAATGAAAATAAACCACAGAATGTTATTGACGTATTTAATGAATTATCTGACAGTTATTTAAACTTGTCAAAGGCCAAGGACAGATTGAATTGGTAAATTTAAGGTATGTAAATAAAATATTTTTTCCGTATATTGCTTAGAATCAAGATTTTATTTTACGTTTAATGGCCTATGTATGCCTAACAGAGTTTTATCCCGATTTCCGTCTTTATTTATTCCATTATTTGTGTTTGTGTGTTTGTCTGTTTCGTAGCCAAGTTACACAAAATGTCAATCTTTGTCTCTTTTAACACCGAAAAGGCTTAAACAAATTCTAGTTTAAGCATTGTAAAACAAAAAATATAAATGAAATTAATATGATTGTAGATGGTGCCACAAGAAGGTTAGCTAATTTAACCAAATTTAATGATTGTCAATAGGGCTCCACCCCAAAGTCCTAGAAAATTCCAATGTAAATTCTTTGTTTAAAGTTCATTTTTAGTACGAGTTTATGTTTTTGTTTGGTAAATTATTGCGGACATTTTCTATCACTGATCAGTAATACAAAGTCATGACATTAGTTAGCCCTGATAATAACCGCATGTTCTCCATTCATGGATCTGTATTTTGATAAATGTTAATGTTATTGGATTTAATTCGATTTTTAAAGTCGGTGAGCTGTTGTCAGCTAATCACATTTAATTTTTATTAATCCAATGGCAATTTTTTTTTACTCAAAACAAACTTGACAACTTTACCTGCCAGCTGTTAACCATTGATCACACTTTGGTCATTGTAGCACAATATGAATTCAAAATATATAAAAATCTAAGAGTGAATCAAACATACCTTTTATTTAAAACCTCATTCGCTTTTTTCTTGGATTTAAAATAACGGCACAAAACTGGAGCAGGTGAGCACTAAACATAGAATTTTTGACCCACGAAACCTCTTGAATGTTTGTTCAACAATACAAACCGTATTCAGGTAGTTTCTACAACAATGTAATCGCACTATCCCCTTTTCTATCGTTCTATCGCTCTAACCCTTTCTTTGAAGAAACCGTAGAGAGATGAAGTCAACATTTATTGTTCATCTTCTGTTCCAAAAATAATCTTTGAGCCTATAAAACCAGAATAGTCTAAAACCGAAATGCGTAAAGGAAGAAGAACCAAGTTAATTTACAACAATAGGTATAGGTTTATTAAAGAAGCTATAAGTCAAGTTAACTTTTATGATCAACCCATACATTCCTCTATAAACCGATTATTATCATTAAATAGACACTTACGTGTTCAGCCCAAGGTGTCACAGTTTATGGTTCTTGCAGAACCGGTTTCGTGTCAATTACGACACATCTTCAGCTGCATTTCATTTTCCAGTTAAAACATAAGCCCATCTTGTGGTTGTCAAAAGGATTAAAAAAGTTTCTTCATTAGCCCATTATATGGTTGTCAAATAATTTAAAATATATACACAAAAACATAAAAATAAATAATAACACACACACACACTACACTGATGGAGGACTAGACATGATCACAGTTAAAAAGTTGTAGGCCTAGTGCCCTCCAGCCCTTTCCTGTTTGCTGAGGTCTGAGTCTTATCTCTATCTGGTCTATTGTTCACCTCCACATCAGCTGTAGCACTTCCCAAACCCTTGTACAGTTGATATGTGATTTTGTTTGAAAATTCATCCATTTTATTAATCATTTTGTCACTGCCATAGTTAAAAAAATGTTCATAAATGTAATATTCTTCAAAAACTTTAGCCTTTACATTATTATTACATTTCTTCAATATTTTCAATGATTTGTCCATGCTTAAAGTATGAGAAGGATTATCCTTGAGGTGTTGTGCAATCTTTGAAGAGGGATTCTTTTGGTTGCGGGCATTATGCTCCTTAAATCTTGTACCAAAAGATCTTGTGGTATACCCTACATACATTTGTTCACAACCATCACTTTCATCACAATTAATTTTGTACACACCTCTTGTTATGGGAGATTGTTTTGATATGTCTAATGATGAGTACCTATTTATTTTATATCCTGGCCTATAAAAATACGTTCTTAGCGTTCTTACCTCCCAGATGGCGGACCTGCTGAAGTTAGCCGGTAACCTCGTCACGAAGATTGAGATAACTACCTTGAGCTCAGGCATATCCGGACTTAGTGACGATCTTAAAGACATTAATAAAATACTGCAAGAGCTCTTTCCCCGGCTGCAGAAGACCGAGGAAAAACTGGGCTCTGTCGAGGTGGAATTAGCCAAGATAAAGTAACAACAAGTGGACCACGAAGTGGTACCGGAAGTAATTATTGGAGAAATAACCGATCGTTCACGACGGGCACGCAATGTAATAGTGTATGGCGTACCGGAAAGGAAAAGCTCATCCTTAGAAGCACGAGTTTCTCACGACAATGAATTGGTTAACCAATTGCTCGTAGGTATTGGGGTTGATCTGATGCATAAAAAAGTATTAAGTCTGTTAGGTTGGACAAGCCTAATAGGGAGAAACCCCGTCCCATGAAGGTAACATGTCAGAGTGATGATGATGCTCGTCAGATTTTTGATAATTTCTCTAAAGAAGCGGTCACCGACATTGAAAGTCTTGCCAACATAAGTGTTTCTAGGGATCGCACTCTGCGTGAGAGAAAGTATCTTGGCAGCCTCCGGGCTGAACTGGAAGAGAGGACTAACAAGGGAGAGAAAAATCTAACTATTAAGTTTCGCAACGGAGTTCCTCTTATAATGAATACTCATCTAAAACACACTTAAATAGCAGCACATCTGATATAAATTTCATATATCAAAATTTTAACGGATTAAGGACCAAAATAAATAAATTGACGGAGTCAATCAATATTTGCATGCAGAAAATAATCATACTCACTGAAACTAATTTATCTAGTGATATTATGTCTTTTAAGCTAGGTCTGCACATTTTGTAGTTTACAGAAACGATAGATCAACGCTTACCAGTGCCAAGATGTCTGGCGGCGGGGTACTGATTGCGGTCCATAAACTACCGTTGAATTTGCCTCCGTTGAATTTGCCTCTTTGGTTCAAAACGTGGAACATTTA
Organism: Neoaliturus tenellus; assembly: GCA_030545055.2. NCBI lineage: Eukaryota > Metazoa > Arthropoda > Insecta > Hemiptera > Cicadellidae > Neoaliturus > Neoaliturus tenellus. Next base: position 226,144,387 of record CM061533.1, read on the forward strand.
TATGTGGTAGTGAGTCTTCCGGGTTTGATAGTGTTAATGGGAGCAGTGTACTTTCCACAAAACTCCCCTTCTGAAGTCTACGCCTCCTACAGAGAGGCAGCCAAGGAGGTTGCCTTAACCCTGGATCTTGGCACGAAGCTCATCATCGCCGGCGATTTCAACTTGCCCGCGGTCAGCTGGGATGCTCCTATCAACTCTGTCTTATTGCTCTCACCTTTCGTTCTTGTTGAAATGGCCCATTTCTTACAGTTAGAACAACAAAACACGTTCAAGAAGGGTAGAGGAGTACTCTTAGATCTGATTTTTTCTTCTGATAGTCTTCAGCTGCTGAAGAACCCCTAACTGTGCCTGAAGATGTTCACCCGGTGCCTGAATTTGAGATATTGCCTACTCTGATTCAGCCTAGAAACCAGCGAACTCTTGTACCTAACCTTCGTAGATGTAATATGCAGGGTGTGCTCGAATGCATTAAAAGATTGAATTATCCTAACTTGTGTTCTCTTGTCGATCCCAAACAAGCCTTCACTGACTTCTGCCAGGTGCTATATTACACGATAATTGCCTACTGCCCAATGAAAAGACTAGAGCGTCGCCCCTTACCCCCTGGTTTTCCGATGACTTGAGACATTTGATATTCATAAAAAAAGGGTTGCAAAGAACACTCTGCACATACACTCTTACTAGATACATAGAAATAAGGAGACATTGTAAGTTTCTATCGAGAAATCGTCACCAGGATCATCAGGATAAGGTATAGGAAGGTTTAACTACGAATTACAAATTTTTCTGGGACTAAGTTCGTAACCTCAAGAAGGTTAACTCGCTACCTGACTGTGTTGGCTATAACGGACGGATCGCTAATGATGCACAAGGCATGAGTGAGTTTTTTGCGGACTTCTTCTCCTCAATCTACGAGCCTCCAGTAGATGACGTACCCTCTTATCAATATGTTACCGGCGTTTAATTGTCCTCAGTTAGCACTCTGCTTCTGAGGTAGAAACGAAACTCAGATCTCTTGATGAATCTAAAAAGGCGGGGCCGGATGGAATTCCCTCTGCTGTGTTAAAATACTGTTGAAATGTCTTGTCACCTCATCTCGCTCTTTACGTCAACTCCCTTCTGAGTAAATGAATTTTCCCGGCTATCCTCAAGACAGGCTATCTTGTCCCTATATATACGTCTGGCGGCCGACTCAAAGTAGAAAAATATAGACCAATAGTAATCCAGTCTACCCTGGCATAATTATTCGAAAGCATAATATTTGACCGGATAACCTCCTCTTTTAAAAGCATCATCCTTTAAGAACAACATGGCTTTCGACATGAAAATTGACCATAACCAACCTGATTATGTTTCAGAACACCGTACTTGACGATTTTGCCACAAGAGCGTAGCTCAACGAATAAACAAGATGGACCTCAATGCCAAAAAGTGTGTTGTCATGACCTTCGCTAGGTCTAGACTTGTACTGCCCTTCATCTATAAGCTCCTCGATATCGTATTAAACCGAGTGGAGCATATACAGAAATTGGACATCTATTTTTCAACTAATCTTGAACTACTAATCAACTATTTTTCAACAACTTTGATCCATGTATGCACATCAATACGATTTGCCGCATGGCCAATAGAACCCTAGGGCTTATTGGACGTACCTGTCGGCAAATCTTCTCAATTAACACTCTGAAAACCCTATATATGATGTTGGTGAGGCCTATCCTGGAGTACGCTTCAGTTGTTTGGACACCTTATCAGATCGACCACCGACTGTCTATTGATCCAGTTCAGAGGCGCTTTCTGCGTATGGTGTCAGGATGGGCATGGCTGATCGGGAGATTGACGTCTTTTTCTGGAAAACGTCCTTAATCTCCCTTCACTGTCGGCCAGAAGATCCCTGCATATATTAAAAGAGCATAGTTCAAGCCTTGTTCTTGTTTAAGATTCTAAACGGCCAAGTGGATTGTCCTGAGGTTATCATCAAAATTGATTTTCATATCCCTCGTCACAACAGACATCAGCAGCTGTTCTCTAGAAGTTACTGTGCTACAAACTATCTCTCCAATAGTCCCATTCCATGAAAAGTCGCCTCATGAGAATTGGAAATAGTATCTGTGCTGAGGTCGACTCTTCCGTGTTTCCGTAGCGGCGTTCAAGAGAACTGCATCGACCATCCTATTCAGGCATTGATCTCTGTCCACCTCCATCAACTTTAAAACAATCCAATATCTATTGGTATACATACTAATTATATTTTGTCTTGTTATTGATTCTTTTTATAATGCTATTTATTGTCTATTTTTCATTGTTATAGTCACATCTCAATTTATTTTATTGTTGTACATATTACTGTTATTAAAATTTTCTCTCGATATTGATTATGTTATTCTAGCCTACAATGTAACTTATGTATAATGGTGTGTTGCCGTTAATAAATAAATAAATAAAAAGGTTATTTTAATAGAAAAATCACTATAACTCAATTATTTGTTTTCAGATTCTCACAAAATTGTTATCATTGGTTAAATAATTAAGTTTGTAATTTTTTTGTGGGTTTTAACATTTTGATAAAATTTACTGGTTTTAAGATATTTGCATTTGAAAATTTAAAATGGCCGCCATTTTAAAAACTTACATATCATATCTATGCTAAATATGAAGTTTCTACATCGATTCGTCACTGAAATAAAAATTATTAAGTGAAAAAAAAAAAAAAAAAATGGTGGATAACTGGGTAAAATATGCATATTAGAATTAAACTTCAGGTAACATTTTTGCTTATTTTGACCCAATAAGCCATTTTATGAAGTTTCGTGACGGACTTTAAAGACACTCTGTATATTTAGAATAGGCCTACCACATTAAGAATTGGTCACACAAGGTTAAACGTTATAACCTTCATCATATGCACGTTAATAAAGATAAAACTGTTTTCTACGGCTAAAAGTCATTCTTAAATCTACAATTTATTTTTTCCACACAATGATTTTATAAGAAAATAATGAAAAAGCCAAGTGTAATATTTTCTAGAGTTTTAATATGAGATGGGCCGATCGGAACATAAAACATGTGAGGATACGGGCAGATGGTGGGGAAAGGTAAATCTTTGCAGTCGTTTGGTCCGAAAGTCGTGAATCAAGAACCACATGTTCCCCATACACCTGGATCTTTTCATGGAACGGGATTTTGGATATGTTTACTCGGTTATAGTCTAAATAGGTATATATATTTTTATTTTAATAAATTCAAATTGCTAAACGAAGAAAAAAATTACTCCAACAAGAGGCATGGTTATTATTGCTTTAATTTAAAATATGGGCCAATGAATCAACAATAAATGAAGTCATCCAATTAGCTAGTTCTATTTGAATAGCTAAGGTTGAATAACTTAGTTTTAACTTAAAATTAAAACTAATGCTAAAATAATTTACTCTAAGTGCAGTTAGCTATACATTACTTAAATCATTAAAGTTGCATACCGATATTATTAGGAAAATGATATAATATTTATTTTAATTTTAATTTTGATATTGATTGGAATATTTAATATCAGCATGTTAAATGTACGCTTTATGTACGGAAATATTAAAGCTTTCTTGAACGAAGTTTTTTTGTTTGTATTTATACTGGTATTAGACAAAGTAAAATTTTTTGTAGTTTTTTCTTTTACGTAACGGAAAGCTTATTTTCAAGCAGATTGCATTAGGAATTTTATTTATTTAAGATAAATGGATAAAAATTGGTTGTATGTAGAGAGAGATGCATTATGTCTCTGATGATGTAATATCTCTTTCGGATTATTACCTATAAAATGTTTTCCTTTCAGGTAATCAAAATAGGTAATTTGAACCTATGGAATACACATTGAATTAATTTTTTTCAATGTAGGTAGATATAATTGACGGCTAATTTAGAACTAAATATAAATAACAAAGAAAACATCCACTTTTGCTTATATCAATGAAAACTGCCATTTTTATGAGTTATAGCAATGCTTTTAAGCTAAGTTAAGAGTGACTTTTTGGTTGTTGCGAGTAACTTAAAAATAATCATTTTATAATCGGCTGTCGACAAAAGGTGATAAACTGGTTTGTCGAAAGCAATTTTTTCTGTTAATCCGCCTGATTCTCGGTACTGCGATAACAAGACAATCAACAATCCCTATAAATGCACTTCATTGGCTGGTGGCATTCAATCAGCAATTACATCTGTTTAATTGTCTTATATGGATAACCTTTTTAGTTTGACTAAACTTTTTGAACATTTCATACAACATTAACTATTTATCAATTATAAATGAAAACATTAAGAGTGTAAATTAAGTTTGTAATTAACAAGGCTATAATATAAAAGATTATTTGACTTGTTAGCACTTGTAGCAATATTTTATTTTGTTGGTTATTCTTTGTTTAGATGAAAGTGTGATTAATTTTATTTCACGAAGAAATAAATTTTTTTCAAATGCCCAAAGCAACCGATGGCGGAGGCTTCTTCTTGCCCAACGTTATGATAGCGAGATGCCGAGTAATTCCAGGAATGCAGCCAATTGTTGTCAGCTGTGTAGTAACGCCGAGGCTGGTTGGCTGGCTTCTCCTATTATCTCGCTGTCACCATAGAATCCTGTTAGAGGAATTCAGAGAATAAAATATACAGATTCGTATGGCATTGGAGGAGTAACAGTAACTCTTCAAACCTATCATTTTGTATTATGTATTATTTTGTAAAATTTTTGGTGATTCATATTTAATCACCATAATAAAAACGGATGACAGTTTTTATGTGGTTACTATTAATTTTATGACAAATGAAGATTCATGAAATCTTATAATAAAAGTCTAATTTGTAATTATTTATACTTAAAAGTGTTTATGATTTTAAAGTATAACAATACACCCACATATATTAGTCACAGTATGATTTATAAATAATTCATATAGTACTAAATTATTTTTAAATGGATGGTTTTAAATTATATGCTTTTTTAAATAACGAGCTCAAAATGATAAAATTGGAGTGAACAATTAATTTTTCTATTAACACACCTTCCCCCTAATGGCGTCCTATTGACTATAATTTTCAGTTTTACTAGTACTTATGTTATTTTGTTTTGCATCATTTTAGTGTTCTATGAACTTCAAATTATTAATTTTAAAATTAATAGTTTACAACTTATTACAACTTAAACAAATTGAATGCAACTTCTATCTCAAAATGTTCAAATATATAGAAGGATGAAATATTATTATGCTCAAGACTTTTTAAATAATAAAGATTATTTTGTGTAAATATTATTAAAGTTTTAAAGTATATAATTAAAGAAAATAATTTTAAAGATATAATTTAAATACGAGTTTAGGTTTGAGTTTAGAGTTAATTGATGTTTTATACATTCCTAAATTAATATACCACGTCTATATTTAGCTTGTGGCAGTTATAATAATTGCAAATGAAGTTAACGGGTAAAATTGAAATAGCCTAAGGGAAATCACATTTCAGTTATTTTAAAACAATTACAACAAAAATATTCCATCAATATAACTAACTTTGAATAAATGGGATTATTTTTATTTATTTATCATAAACAAATTGTATTTGCAATCACTTTCAGTTGAAAATATAAAACATATTAGAATTAGGAGTGCATAATATATCCTTGACTGATTTAAAAAGAGGGTTTTCTAATTAAAACAGATATTGATTAGCATAAAACAAAATGTAATTCCTACTGACCTTTGCCATTCTAATGGCACTTACTACTTTTTAGAGACACCGATCCAATCTGTTGGCTATTTTGAGGTAAATATGACTGAAGGATGAGGGTGATGAGCGTGACAAATCACACGAGGTTTAACTTTGTAACTGACAAAGGCCAGCTGTTTAATTTATTCATTAAATAATATACTCGTACTACTCAGCTACCCAGCGGATTGTCAGTAGCGAGGCAGCGTTTTTTTTGCGTACTCATTATCATCAACATTGGCTGAACATCAACTCGGTCGCATTCTTGGCTAGAATATGCCCTCAACTTGTAAGCTACATAAACTATTTTGTAATAAAAATATTTAAAAAATATACTGAATGCAAACATAATAATACTAGTTTATCACACTCACTTTCAAAATTCCTACTTTCACCACAAAACTCATTTTATGACATAAATCTCCCCAACATACTCTTTCATTTTACTTACCTTCTCTTTTGCCACTCTCAACTATAAACCAGTTTTCTCAACCATTCCCAAAGCGAGACTTCTGACAATTTTATGGGCGATGAGAGTCAAAGCAAAATAATGCACATAGTAGGCTGTTGCCAAAACTGTAGACTTAACAAAATGATAGAGATAACGTTTTATCTGGATAATCGGCAACTAATGACGTCTTATCACCTCCATAACTTTCCATGATACGTCTTGTCATCTACCGTAAACGTGAATAATCGAGGTACTAAGGAAGAATTCATATTTACTTTGATAAGCAACAGAACGACAAAGGATTTTCTTGGAAAGTGCTACTGCGATGACCCAAAGAAATAATTAAAAAACATATGACATTCCAGATATCATATTCCATAACTAAAAGATGTCGTGGATTTGTTTTCTAATCAGCGATTGAAAATTTAATATTGTAATGTGATATCAGTTACGAAATAACAACAAATAACTTCTTGATTAGCATTATCCGTGTTTGTACTATTACATGAGTTGGAACAATCAAACAACTTCCAAAAAAAACTCTGTATATTAAAGTTAAAAAAATATACAGTAATTTTTATACAAAACTATAAATATAAAAAATGGTTGTACCAAGAATATTTTTTCCCCCTAAACATGGGGATGAGAATTTAAGTTTACTACCATGGGGCTAACATAAGTTAAACCCTTCCTGGTGGATGTTCATACTAAACATAGAGTTAAGTAAATACATATATTAAAATAGCAAAATTAAAAAAAATTTCCGTAAGAAAGGCAAGCATTTATTTTTTAAATTTTACCCGTTATAATTTGAAAATAATTTTTTTTAAGATAGGCCCATACTAAAATGTCTATTTTTTATCTCCTTTGAATTGTTAGTTGACATTTATGATTTGAAAACTTAAAACCTACACATGCCCTACCCCTTTTATAAAAATTTTAAACTAAATAAAAAGCCGTCCCATAATTCGATTATGCTTTTTCGTGAACTAAAAAAAAAAAAAAAAAAAAAAAAAAAAAATAGTCCTATTCCTACACCTTCATACCAAATGTCACTAACAACGAAGTTTTCTTTTATACATATATAATATTGAGATATTTAGTTACATGAATTTGAAATAGTTAGGTTTTGGCTTCTGGGTCCCACAAAATGGAAAAAGTAATATTTCTCAGCTTAACAGTCCCCCAGTGACAATCATCAAAGAGTAATTGGCTAAAAAAACAATGATTTTTATATGATACCTAGTAAATTAGTTTATTTTCCTTCAACTCTGAAAATACCTCAAATACATCAGGTGTTGTGTGTAACTTTAGTTATCTAATAACATGCCTATTAAATTTCTCCTTCTTGAGAAATGACACCCATATTGTAAAAATAAATCCACATTAAATTTAAATCTTAAAAAGTGATAATATGAAATGAAATTTTTGAACTTTAAATAATATATTTTCCAACAAGTTCAAAAGCCAATTTTTACTGCAAACATAGTGCGTTATTACCGAGACGAATTAAAATTCTTAATGGCTTTGTAAACACCATCAGCCGAAGTTATAACGGTACTTAACCAAAACAACACTATGAAATAAAATGGACTGAGGTATAATGTAATCACTAAAATCAGTAAAAAATGTCAATGATAAAATGTTTTGAATTGTTGTACTTTTTAATGTAGTGTTTCAACATAAGACTAGCACGCTAGCATACTAGCACTAAATTAGCCAGATATCGTGTACTCTTGAAAAAAATTACAATAATTTGACGGTAGATAAGTTTACTTTCTGTCCTGACCTAATATTTTAATTTAAATACATCAAAGAGCTAAAATACAGTTCAACAAACACAACATTATCATTTTGTTGTAACTGAAAACTTTAAAAAATACCAATAAAAAGATATCAACTCCTTTTTGTACGATGAAAACAGTCCGTAGGAACATTGAGTTTTCAACTCGTATGCAATAAACTGCTTAACTACAGCGGAAAAAATGACTAATAAAACTGGCTGTTCAAATCTGACTGTAAAAACCAACGACGGGTATAAAGCAATGTTATTTTTATGGTAACCAAGGAATGAAATCCATTTCACAAGCATATTTTTCTATCGGGCCAAATTTGAAAATACTGTACGTTTCTCTACCTCGTCTCTTCCTATTAGTAATTTCCTCCCGAGACACTGTGATACAGCGAGTTATCTTTCGGGACAGAATGGAGGTGATATGACGTCATCAACTCTTGGCCGCCGTGGTAATGTGCCTCGTCAACCTTCCTGTCTTTTGTGATACTAAGGTACCTTTGTTCCTCTACCAAGTAAAGTAAACTGCAATAATTTTTGTCACTGGAAAGTCACTGCCTAGGTTCAACTGATAATTTTCTTTCCTTTTTGTGGTGCTATAAATGTACCTTTAAACGTTTATTGATACAATTTACTGCGTAACGTGTAATAACTTGACTTATACACGAGCCTTGTTAGACCATGTTCTTCATCTAATGTATAAATTATCAAAATTTGTTTGGACAAAATCTTGTAGAATACTACCAGGGAAATATTAAATTTCAGCTTTCAATTCACATGTAGCTTCTTTAGTTTCCCTTCGTAAATTTCTTCTCATCCCACCCCAAAACAAATAAATACATAAGCTTAATACGCATTCCAGTGATGTCAAATCTCGTCCAATCCACCTTCTTCTTGACGTTTTTATCTCAAATTCCTGTAGATCGCCTTCCCATCTTTCAAACTACCATTTAAAAAAGGGTATTAAGGTAACTGCACCAGTAGTGGACGCTGTGTCAGTAGTGGACACTTTCGACTTTTAAAGGTAATAATTACCTTATTTTTCAACTAAAACTTAATGTTTTTTGTAGAAATAATCTTAAACTATTATTTTCTTGCTTATAAATAAAGGTTATAAAGTATGCTTTATTTCAAAGCGCTTAAGAGTATTTTTATTTGAGGCCCACTGAAATTTGCGATGGAATAGGAATAGATATCTTTGGAAATACTTAATTTAAGTAAACCTTAAAGATATATAAGTTTATAAACTATATAAATTTGTAATAACAGAAACTTTTGGGTAACTTTTATCTGTCCGCTACTGGTACATTAGTAGTTTTCATCACTAGGAGCAAAAGTGGGTCTTTTTGGTGCGCAATCGTGTTTTAAAAACGAGGCGCAGCCGAGTTTTATAAACGATTAAGCATCAAAAAGACACTTTTGCTCCGAGTGGTGAACAACGTTTTTTATCATAATGCGAAAATTAGACTTTTGATAGTTAAAAATAATAACTGTAAAGTTTTATTTTCCAGGTTGTATTTACAAAGTAGGTAATATGCAGTGTTTATATTTCTGTTATTTACAAACAATGTTTTTCATAACGTTTGAATTTCAAAATTCTGCTCATCAACATAAATAAATCAATAGTAATATACTTGGCAAACAGCTGACTTTTCAGTACTAGGACCTAAAAAATTCTCCAGATGATTTTTCAGTCCTAGGACAGAAAAGAATCGGTTTTGGTACTATTGAGAGAACAAAAACTGGCTGATTTCGTGCAGAATGATAAAATAGTAGTTTTAATCACTAGGAGCAAAAGTGAGTCTTTTTGGTGCGCAATCGTGTTTTAAAAACGAGGCGCAGCCGAGTTTTTAAAAACGATTAAGCATCAAAAATACACTTTTGCTCCGAGTGATGAACAACGTTTTTTATCATAATGCGAAATTAGACTTTTGATCATTAAAAATATTAACTATAAAGATGTATTTTCGAGGTTATATTTACAAAGTTAATAATATGCAGTGTTTACATTTATGTTATTTACAAACAATGCTCTTTATAACGTTTGAATTTCAAAATTCTGCTCCTCAACATTAATAAATGAATAATAATATACATAGCAAACAGCTGACTTTTCAGTACTAGGACCTAAAAAATTCTCCAGATGATTTTTCAGTCCTAGGACAATAAATAATTGGTTTTGGTACAGTTGAGAGAACAAAAAACAGGCTGATTTCTTGCAGAATGATAAAAACTCTTTTTTAACTGTCCACCACTGGAACATGTGCATCACTTTATTTTATCGGTTGATACAAATTTATTTTATCCTGAAAACTACATTTATTGACTACTGGTGCGTTTACCTTAATGCAACATTTTATTAAATATAATTTTGTTAAAAATTTTCATGATTTTTTTTGCTAGATACATAGGACCTGATCTTTTTTTCTTTGGTGGAGGAGTATAAAGAAATTTTGTTAGATATTTTCAATTTCAAATCTGTTAATAACTGATTATGTTTATTTATTTCAAAATACACTAAACAATGGTTGTTACATGAACTTTGGCTGATAGCTGATCTACAAGAAATCGGTCAAATGATGACATGAATACAATACAAATAGCCAACCATTAATATACATGTCATTAATGAAGTTTAACTATATTAAAAAAAAAAATACAACTATACAGGGGGACAAAGTAACAGGGTAGAGGACTACTTCATACAGTCGAGAGAAAGTAATCGTAGTGATATTTCTAAGCTCAGTTCAGTTTTATAATTTAATGATAGTTGTTTTTCAATCAAAAATTCAATCTTTCCTTGTCATCATTTTGCACTGGAGCGTTTCAGTGCAAGGGTTTTGGGTTTAATTTGATCATTGTTCTTCGTTCTCAATTTGCTAAACATTTGTAGTTTTATACTTCTTAATACATCCATCCAACACAAAACACTACTACGATAACGTTTTTAGCGATTAATGTAATAACTGTAAATTGTTATATATTTACAGTATAAGTAAATTTAGCTTGATTATTATTAAGTGAGTATTTATGATGACAGAAAAGCATTATTTTCTACATGAGTCCCAGTGTGATTTTCAGCAGTTTGTTGCTATCAGCCGGACAATGCGGTCCCAGTTTCGGCCACTGTGGCTCTTACAATTGACACAATTATTTCCACAACATTTATCTCCGGCTCTGACATTGAAATATGTTTGTAGCAATCATTGTAGCATTTCGTTCTCCACATGAGTAGAACAGGAACATAAATAAATGAAAGTTCTCTTTACAAAACAAAAAGATTTGGCTAAAAGTAACAACAATAAAAACAAAAATAAAAATAAAATCTTATCATTATTTGCGTATAAGGTAATACTTAACCAAAAACATTTAAAATAACTGATTGATCTCTTAACTCGCAATTAATTGATTCACCTTTTCTACACACAGTTTGCCCTCTACTACCCACATGGGGAGATAAACTAGATAATTTTACGTAACAACTAGTAGTTTTACGTAACATTTCATAACGACATCTTCCACACTCACTACGACGTTTTTATTAAAACGACAGGAAAGTTTAAATAAATTGTCAAATGAGTTAGTCATGTAAACAAGTATTTTTTATATAATTTACTAGCTAATAATATTGATAATATTGATGGTAATTAGTCAACTTGTTTACATTTTCAATACATAACTTTAGAAAACAATAAAGTAAAACCGCATAAAATATTTAGCATTAATGTGATGACATAAAAATATTTTGAATGTCAAAACCAATACTAAACGATATTTTAAATAATCTTAAACAACTTTTGAAAGCTTTAAGCCTACACATCCTGTGTAAAACCTGTATAAATAAGTGAATTTGCTATATGATTGTTTAACATTCATTTCACTTCAAATGAATAGTAAAAATGTGGTAAAAGAACGTATATTTTAAAACATTACTTTATACACAATAAATGTGCCCAAATATTTCAAACTTTAAAACTGCTGTATAAACTATGTCCAGTTAAGTACTTAAAAATTTAGTTTTATATGAATGTAAAATATTAATAGATTGATTTTTATGTTCAATTTGTGTTATTTTTCATATTTTGGATTTGTTAAAAATAATTTGATCAAAATGCTATTTAACTAATAGAGTGTAACCTAAAGGAAAGTAACTGATCATAGTGTATTGTAATAAGCAACCGTGATGAAATGAACAGGTTAACATTACATGCAAGCTATTTTCATTTCTAGTTAAACTCTTTAAAAACATTCTAGGTTTTTTATGTAAATATAAAATTCAACCAAAACAAAAATCACCAACATAACAGGATGGAAAAACATGTAAAATTATAAGAATTCACCTAGTGTCGGCCGAAGAGCATATTAAGTAGTCTTACATAACGACACATTAAGTAGTATCATTTCATAACGACATCTTCCACACTCACTTCGACGTTTTTATTAAAACGACAGGAAAGTTTAAATAAACTGTCAAATGAGATAGGCGTCAGGAGCGCAGCACCGGTAGAGTAAATATCACATCCAATACCTGCCAGAACCATCTGCAGTAGTCGTGCTAACTTGCCTGCCATGCCGTGATTTACCCACTGCAATTTTGGATTTTTGAAGAATAGTTTTCTAGTTTGAGACGTAATCATCTGACTATCACGCTAGTTTAGTCTTTTGTAATAACTACGAATATTCTGATAAATAATTCATCAATCAAAATAAAAATAATTATGAATAAATTATTTATTTATTTTAAATGCTTATAAATAAGTGACAAAAACAATATAAACGCTATGAAATTAAATGGCTATATATGCCCAGTTGTTAAAGCCAGTGCAGTAGCTATTTACAGTCTCTTAATCACTTCACATTAGTGTAGCTCACTTGATAATGCATCCTGTAATGTCTTAGTACCTACTTAAGCTATACATAAATACACATTCTATTATACAAGTCATATAAAAAAACTTTCTGCATAGCATGATATATTCTTAGTATTTTTTATCGATTACCTCAAGAATTTAATGGTGGTTACGTAGTAAACCAAGAAAAAACAATCTTTTAAAAAAATGTAGAATGAAAAGTTGTAATAATCAATACATTATTGGAATGTACAATAGAATATTCACGTAGTAGTTTCTGCAAATATTAGTAATATTCTAGTAAATATTCTAGTAATATTATTGACTTAAAAATAAATTCCTACCTTTACTAGGAAACTAGGAACTAGGAATGGGTAAATTGAAACAAAACGAATAAAAGAGCAATTGTAATGTTCAACTGTAAGCGATTACAATTTAAATGGGGAATGTTTGTTCCGAACCACATCAGCTTGACAGTGTAACAGCATGTTGACATTATTTTCAGTACATTTGTTTCGGAACTAACAGGGAAATATGGCAATCTACGATGTGTATGTGTATTTGGTTTGTTAAGGTTTTAGGATATTGAATTTTATTTTATGCCTTGAAAGAGAACAATTTGTCTCTATATAAAAAAATTAATTAAAACTCATTGATGGGTTGGATTAAGGATATTGTTTTAGGTCAAAAGAAACCTAATTCAGGTTGCTAAAAAAATTACATATTTTAACTCTCATTTATAGAATATTAGATTTACCTTTATGTTTAAGATGTTATAAGCCAAGTTAATACAATAATTTGTAAAAGTAGTAGTTGTGCAATTTCCTAAAGCTTTTTTAGATTGTTTTTGTTTCCAACATCTCCCGCATTCCTGCACATTGTTTAGTCATAAATGTAATATTACGACAAATAAGAACTCAAAGAAATACATTTGTACCACACAAGAACTCTTCAACTTGCCGTGGTAGCCTTTCAAATCAGTTAACCTTGCCATTCGACTCACGAGTGGTTATTATCTTACTACACAATGCACACTACTGATATTGATTTTTCTATCCCAAATAATGTTAATATTGGAGATAATTTACATTGTGATCTAGACAGTAAAACTGGCTTGACAAGAGGAATATATCCCATAGCCGAAGTATCCCAGGAATGCTGTACAGTATGATGACAGCTGGGGTATCGTTACATAGGCGCCGGCTCCCAAGCTAGTGCCACTACACTCTGCATCCGAGCGATCTTCAACAAGGAATTTATAGTGGGTTCTGACTTAACATGAAGCCAATATTGCTAGATGTGTAAAAGTATTCTCTATCAAACAAAAGATGTTTGATAAACCCTTTTTTATGTCTTTAACAAAATACAACTTGTATTCTGTTAATGATTACAAATTTAACATTGTATTTCAAACCGTTTATCGTATGCCAACGAAATAATACTTAAAAAAAGTCAAGACTAATTAGTCTGACTGATGGTTTGTTAACATTACTGGTACCTAATTCCAGAATTCTTCTGGGGAGAATATTAAAAATCAATAATAAATGCGTTAAGGATTTTATCTCAGTAAAAATTGTCCAATAAGCAGTAAAATGATGTTAATGTTATATAAGGAAACATAAAAATAAAACGCAGAGGTGGAAATTGAGATAAATATCGAAAGCAATGACAGTAAATATAGGATTCACTCTGGAGAGGTAAGTGAGAATTGGTAATACAGTACATTATCACTTCCAGAGTCCGTTTAGAGGAAACTTTAGAAACCAGTTTTTTTTATTATTCAAAGAGAATATTTCATTAAAAACAAAAAATGAACCGCTTTGTTAATGTTAAAGTGGTGCATAAAAAGTTTGGATATACTGGTTTTTAGGGTTACAGCAGTATCTTAAAAGGTAGTTGCAGTGTGATGAGAGAAATGCAAATTGATAAGGTTTATAAGCAAATTCGTTGAGTGAAACTCCGAAATCACCATGACAGTATTTCATATTCCCTCTCGCAGCTTATAACGAACGGTGGATCATGTCTGTAGTTAATTTTTACAGTCGGAATTTAACAGGCGCTACGCTATTTTTTCGTACAAACAATTGCTATATGTTTTTTCTGAGGCAATTTAACAAGCAGATGACATAACCGTAACAAACAGAAAACTGTTACAAAAAAATAAACAATTTTTCAACTTTAAAAATCGTTAATTGTATTAATGAGTTAAATATTTTACCTCTCATATTAAAATTTAATTTTTAGTAAAAAATTGTTTAACAAAGTAAAATACTGTGATAAGATCAGGAAAAACATTTTATATTGCGATTATTTTGCTAGCTCATTGGTTTCAACAAAAATTTTTTACACGAAAGAGAAATATTTATTGTATTAAACAATTGAGATATTTGTTAAAAAAAATTAGTTCGTCGATTACTTTGGGATACACCCCCGGTATAGTCATTATCAGGGCAGCTTTTCCTTTTTCTATAGGAACAAATTAATTTTAACAGTTTTTGAAAATAATATAATTATAGTATAACGATTTTTTTAATTTTATTCAGATTCAGCTTTGACCGTAAAATTCCAAAGTAACTCCTAGAATTGCTGCAGGCGATATTCACTTAAAACTAATTACCTCTGGCAACGGTGGTAATTCCCACTTGAAAAGAACGTTAATACCTTTGGCTACAAAAACTTGGTGATTTAACAAAATATGCAAGCTGTTATCTGGAATAATTAAACTTCACCAAACATTATTTAACAATGTAATCTTACTGCTTACCGTCAAACACGATCTAAAATATGTCCTTGTATGACGGCCGTTTCGGAGATTACTCCATCGACGGGTACACGTCGCAGCACACTAAACTATGTCATTAGTTAAAATTGTCTTAGCTTTCGCTGCGTCAGTTCGATTAAAAATAAACACAAAACACATATTACAATTAAAACGACACGAACAATACATTGGAGCACGTGCACGGCTGTAGACGACAGGCGACCAGCAGGAGTACAACAGGACTACAACAGAGATAAAAGGTGTAACAAGTAGGTTAATTACTACAGTGACCAAATGATTTACAAACAATTTAGTAGCTACAAAAAATGTCTATAACATAACGTATGCACTGACGTAAGGTCTGTAGGGCGGAAACAGAATTTTTACAGTCATGGTGGAAGCCACAATCGGTTCATTGTGGACAAAATCCTCATAGAAAAAAATGCTAGTACGGAAAATTTATTTGCCCATACAAACAGTGATTTTTAGAGTATAATCTTGTTCAAAACATCTACATGCACTTTAAGCTCATATGACGTAATATAAAACATTTGTTACAAAAAAAACCTCCCAGTAAAAAGAAAGTACTAGTAACGAACCTCTATTCTTTAGTGGCCCTAAACGTTTATGGCAAACAAGACAAAATATCATTTTTTTTATCGTTGTACTTTTATAAATTGAAATAGTACATTTAGTTTAAACTAAAAATATCAAGTTGTCGTAAAAAAAACTTAGTTACTTAATTATATTATAAAATAAACAAAAGAGTAAATGTAAGTAACAATTGTTTTTAAATTTTTGTTCAAAGACAAATCTTCCAGAAAAAATATATTTTAAAGTTCTGGGAAAGTATAGGAATGAATAACTTTTAAAATTTAAATTTCATTTCAGTTATGAGTATCAGAGAGCTATAATATTCCCTCAAGCTATATAGACTTGCCAAAAATTTAATGTTAAAAACATTTATAGGTTTTATAAACAACTCAATCAACGTAAACTGAACAGTTCCAAACACTATATAACTCACGTTTTAAAACCATAGGAACTTCTAATTTTTCTTCTTATTGGTATCTGTAAAAGTTGAGTTGATTCAGTAATAAGTTTATATCAGCATAAAAATATTAGTGTTGAAAAGTATTAATTATTTCCATAATATTACTTGAAAGTAAAATATTTGTCTTACTTTGTGTTTTATTTTGCACGTACATTACTTTGAATACATTGTAATGTTTATTTGTTCAAATGTTTATCATCTTAATAAAACATTACGTATTAGAAAACCTATTGATTATTTAACTTTTTGATTCAACACTTATCAGTATTTATTACTCTAATTTGGAAACTTAAAAGAAGAAAAATAAGGTATATGTCTTTAGTGAATAGGTATAAAAAATATATTTGATTTATAGCTTGAAATTAACACTTAAAAGACCGTATGTAAAAATAACACTGTCATATCTTAAGACCTTGTACATAAAATACGATCTATGGTTCATTCAAGAACTCATATTCATAATTTTTTTAATAATCTTCTTCGTAATGTAGAAGTTTGGTTCTCATTTTACATTTAAAATAAATAACTTATATCATAAAAAATTTTAAGTTTTTTATTAATCTGATTAGCTTTTTTACTATTTTAAACAATAAGTTCACAGAGTTACAACAAAACAAAAAAGTTTGGTTGAATGATTGAAAATTTCCTCTGGGTCAAAATGTTTAATTTGATCAGAGCACCTTAAATGTGAAAATATTATTTAACACCTCTGCTAATATCAACTGGGGGATTATTAAATGGATTTTATAGCCCTAATAATCTGTGTTTATAACTAAATTGTCTTTTTTAGAGTTCTTTTTTGTTGAAATTAGTTAGGTAAGTGAAATAGTAGACCACTCCTTTTTCTCTTCTTTGCATTTTGAGTTAATGCTCAATTTTAAAAAGTATAAGACTTATGTAAGACTTTTTGTAAAATATTCTTTTTACAATGGTTATCTTAAGAATATTTCATTATATAAAAAAATAACAATATTAAAAAAAAAAACTGACTGCATGGTTGAAATTTGTTACCTTAGTTATACATGAAGATAAATATATTTTTAAATGTTGTTGAAAAGAGCTTAAAATTTAGACTGTCCTAACATTATTTAAACAAAATGAATTATTATTAAAAAATTATAAGCCCTATTTCTCAATTATATTATATATGCCTCATTATCTATTTGATATTTTGAGATGTATTTTATATACTGACTATTATTGTATCCTGAATGCATCGTGTTTTGTTAGTAGCGAAGATTTTATTACAGTTTTAATATTTTTATATATTTTATGATTACTACACGATCCGTGTTGTACTCATACTTTAACTTTAATTTTAAGTATAGTTTATTATGGTCGAAACAAATATACACACATATTTTCCAACACTGCATTATATCTTTAGTAAAAAAATAAATATAATAATGTGGATGTAGAAATACTTACTGCTGGAAGCAAGAACCTCTTGTGTAAAGATCTGGAAAAGAATTTTAAACAATTAAAAGAGTTATTATTCCTGTATTTGTCAAGTAAAAAACTTTTAATCGGAAAGTATAATACTATATAGCAAAATTAATAATTCAGGAAGATTAATGAATTATATAATATGTCAAACTAAGTTTTTCCGTTACTACTTATGTATACAAGTTTTTTTTTTCGGAAGCCACGTTTGTATAGAACATCATTTTTTGTGATTAAAAATTTTGTAAATGCCTTTGGGTATGTGTATAAATTTTATAGTTTCTCCTCCTATCCAATTGTAATTAGATAAAAAGTTTTGTATCAAGTAACTGTGGACCATTCTTAAAGGTTTATAATACCGTACTAAACAAATTTTAAATACGGTTTATAACTTATCAAAACAAGGATTCAATGGCATTTAGCATGACATTTAATTTTAAAAACTATCCATAGATAACTTTCTTGCTTTGGTCCAATTTAAATTAAACACATGAAAATTGTTATTTAAAGTTGTTTCGCAGAAAAACTGCAAAGATGATTTGCATTGTATAAAATATAATAGCAAATAACAAACAAAGTGGACTGTGAAGAACAATCACTAAACAGTAATGAAAGAAAAATTGCTCAGTTAAAAATATTACAATTTATAAAACTTGTTTTAAACTATTCTTTTTACAACGGTAAAAAACACTCAATCAATATAATCTAAACAGTTCCAACCACTACATAACTCACGGTTTAATCCAAACAAAAGAGTCTTTCCTATTGCATTTCATTATCTTAAAAGAAAAGAAAAAAACCAACTGCATGGTAGGAATTTAGTACCTTATACATGAAATATATTTTTAAATGCCATTGAAAAAGAAAAATTAAATTTAGACTATATTAACATTACTTTAACGAAATAATTTACCGAAACAATCAGACAATCATATCAATAACATTTTGCACGTTAATGTAATTTTAAAAAGAATCCATAGATAAGATTATAGCTATAAAAAAAATCAAATACATAAAAATTATTTTTAGAATTGGTTTTGAAGATAAACTGCAAAGGTTATCGCATTTGTAATGTATTTAAGCAATGCACCTAAAGTGGACTGTTAAAAAGAATCACTAAAAAGTAACAAAAAGAAAATAAAAGTGAAGTTATAAAAGTAAAGTGACAGTCACTCAGTATTTACCACTATCGCCACGATGACCAACAGCAGATGAGCAGTTCTGGGCAGGAAGTCCATGATGTATGTAGACTGAGTAGTCTGCAAGGGTAACAACAGGAGGGAACTGATGAATGCTACACGAGTGCTACAACCCCCTTATATACTGGGCATGAACATCTTCTCTTCGTCACGTGACCACTTGTCATGATCTCATGCCACATGTTGTTAAGCATTACATCTAATTACTCTGTAATTATGCAAGGTAATTTTCCATCTGTGAGGAAATAATGATTGAAGACGGGTGAGTTTTCCAGTGTTATTACTTTTGTTATTTCTTTTATTTACTAGTCAAGCAGTTTTATTTATTACAATAACATTATTATATGACGTGGACTCACAATATACATTCAAAATAATCTTTACAAAATATTTTATTGAGCTTAGATTTTAGGTTACTTGGTGGATAATATTTATATAAAATTTTGACTCCTTTATGTTATTTATGATATAATTAGTATTTTGGTTTACTTTTGGTGTGACATTTTGTAAAAAATATAAATTATATATTTTTTTAAATTTATTTTATATTTTATTTACTTTTATATTTTTATTTTATATAATATATTTTATAACACTATAAATTATATAAGTTGTAAATTTGAAATTTTTTTTATTTGTAAGTTTCAAGAATAAGTTGAAAGGAACATTTCATTAAATGGAAATAATGAAGCACTATGTTACTGTTAAAATTGTGTATGAAGAAAATTGGAAATCAGAAGCTTTGAAACTAAAGAGAAATGCAAATTTATAAGATTTTCAGCAACAAACAAACAAATTCATGGAGAAAAACTCCGAAATCACGATGATAGTATTTCATATTCTCTCTCGTGGCTTACACCGGCGGGTCATGTCAGTCGTTAATTTTTATATTCGAAAATCAACAGGTTCTACGTTCTGTTTTCGTTCAAACAATCGCATATATGTATTTTCTAAGGCAATTTAACAAGCGTATGACTTACCATAAAAAACTACAAGAAATGTTTATAAAAATTTACAATTGTACAAGTTCTAGTTATTACACTATAGACAACATTGTATGAGAAAAATGAATACTTGATTCTTAAAGGGAGCTTCTCAAGTTGTTTGTACAATTAATAGTTCTAGATAAACAAAATTTACTGCCTTGCAAGTGAATATATAAGTGTACAATTATTTATAAGACCCAGGTCAGTCTTCGTATCTGACCTCTTACAAGTGGTAATAAAGGCTAATACTGAAGAAAACCTTTCCAGTAAATGTAAACCTTATTGTTTTATTTTAATAAGTTATGATTTTTATGAAATATTTGTTTGTACAATGTCAAATTAAATTTGCGGGCAAGTTGTAAGGAAATACATGAACTACCTAGTTACAAGAAACAGAAATAAAATGAAACAAGTAAATAACCTATATTTTTCAATTATTTAATTATTTAATTAGTAGGAAACTATTAGAAATGTTTGGATTTTTTCAGGACTGTATTTAATTTTTTACTTTTACTAATTAAAAAAATAATTTTACCCTATTCATCAGAACACTTTTAATAATCGCACTGTTTTGACTTCTTTTCTACATATTGAGTAATTAAGAAAACTTCATTAATGATTAAAGTATGCAACCTCCAAAAATGAAATGTAATTGTAAGCAAACATTTTTCTAAATGTTTTATATTATGAAAACATTTTTCTATTGCTATTATTTTGTTACCTCATTTAAAGCTTATATAACTATTGGTTTTCACTAGTATTTTTTTATACAATAGAAAAACATGAATTAAGTAGTCGAAATATTAGTTAAAAATTTTAAAAACAAAATTGTATCAGAATAAATGGTTGGAATAGTTTTAATAGCTTTTTCTTTTCGTTGAAAAATAAATACAACTACAATATACTGTTATGTAAAATAAAATAATTATGGTATATTTTTGTAAAATTTTTATCAGATTCAGCTTTTATGGAAAAATTCCAAAGTAATTGTTAGAATTGCTGCAACGGAGATACACTTAAAACTAATTACCTCTGGCAACGGTGGTAATTCCCACTTGAAAAGGAACGTTAATACCTTCAGCTACAAAAACTTGGTGATTTAACAAAATATGCAAGCTATTCGGTGGATTCACTTAACTTCACCAAACATTATTTAAAAGTATTTCTGAGTTTTTTAATTGCTCGGCCACGTTCTTTAGATGATTTATTTGATTTATAATTTTACTCCTCGGATAAGAATCCTTTCATTCAATATAAGATTACCTAATAAACAGACAAATAGTTACAAAATAAAAATAAATGCTTTGTACTGCAAAAATAAAAGTGTGCACAGTCGTGGGTAAAAGCATTGTACGATTGCAGTTAGTTGTTTTAAAAACTGATGAAAATACGATATTTTGAAATAATTGTTTGCGTGTAGAGTTTACTTGTAGCTTCCAGTGAAAGTAATTATTTATTAAAACAGGAAAATATGTATTGTCACTAGAGCTTTACAATGAAATTCTTGACAATTTACTCTAACAAGGGATTCGGGAATTGTTTTACATCAATCCCAGAACTGTGAGTAATAAATTAAAACTTTGTTCGCAAACTTAGTTTAATTTTATGTTTAACGTCCCTGTCAAGAAATAAAAAGTAAAAATTTACAGTATCTATTTAAACATAAGTTCTGCCCTCTTCTGAGTGGGCATTTCATGCTGAATTTTTTTACGGTTTGTCATCTTCTTAGCCCAAGTTTGCTCATCTTCTCTTTAAGGGTGTGCTGCCACTGATGATCTTCCTTTGCCTATTTATATGCTCTAAAACTGTACTCATTTTATCGGGCTATGGTTGTGTACTGAGAGATAAGTACCGTGTCAAGTAACTAATTCTCAACTGGTCGTCTGAGAAAATAAGACTGTGCCCATTTGTCTGTAACCCCTAACATATCTAAAATCAGGCGAGGATCAAGAATAATTTCGGCATGCAAGAATGGAAGTAGAGAGTCTTTCAAGTGAGCCCTTTCCTGAACCCCTACGGCTATATTTTATTCCAATCTTTGAATTGTTAGTGTACCATCAGATCACCTACCTCTTGGGCAATCCATATATTTTCCCTGTCCTAGGTTTTCATGAGATCTGTAATTATAAAACTGAGATTTTCATGAATAGGTCATTAATTAGAAGATATTGGACACATTACATGATCACATTAATGTTAAGTATTAATGATGGACACATTAATACTTAACATAAAAATTCAGCTGTAACTAATAAAATATGTTTTGTCAACATTGTAATAATTTCAATTGTTGTAATGTGATTATGTAAAACTGAAAAGTATTCAATTGTTCACACTGATAACTTATCAGACTGATAATATTCTCTCAAACTATTTGTAGTTTTCAGCTGTTTTCTTCTAACTTTCCTAGACTATAATGGTGTGGTTTTAAAAGAGGCAGTAAGAACTGTATTTTTAAGCCTGCTGATTATGTAGGCCAATGAAAAATATGGACCATAGAACAGTAATTCAACCCTTTGTAGATTTTAAACATTTTTATAAAGTAAAAAAATATATAAAAATTTATTTTTATTTTACACATATTTTTAATTTTGTTTCTTTATTTTAACTATTTTACACTATTAAGGTGCGTATGCTACCATACCCTATGAAGGTATCATTTAGGCTTACTTTAGACCTCAGCTCTCTTGAGGCAGTCTGTTAGTTTATGATACAAGGCCTTCTTTACTGGTTTATTTATTTTGTGTGTGTTCATTTTATCATAATATTAGTGACATATACTAAATTAAAACTAATACTAGCCTGACAATGAATATAATTTAAATTAAAAACAAATAATGACTTATATTTTCTTTTAATAATAATAACTTATCGTCAGTCATACAAATTTGTAATGAGAATCAGCATTTGATAAATCACGAACTCTTACTACACTATTTTGATTCTTTTTGTTCTTGACTGTAACGTTTTAAAATTATCAATGTGTCATTTAATAGTTTAATTGTAATATTCCATGTGCAGTTACTATTTATTATAAATGCAAAAATTATTTAAAATATTTTTTTATCTTTGACGTTAAAAGTAACGATAGTCTATAAAAAATGTTGCATACTTTAGTAAGAGATATTGTCCGAGTGCTGATGTAGGAGAAAAAACTGTTTTTAGAGGGCGTCGAGAGGGTTTGAATTAATTGCACGGTCTACGACATTTGTCTCTTTTTATGTCTTCTTATGTATTCCTTGTCACGACTTATACTTCTAACATTTGACTTATAACAATGTCGAACATTGAATAAAAGTCTCAAGTCTTCTCCTCAGTTAGAAATATTATATTACTTTAAATAACAATGTTATTCTAGAGTCTGTAATAATGTACTTTTTAAGAGAAGATATTATGCAAATTAGTTTTTCATAAGTAAACTGTAATTTTTGAGCCTGGTATAACAATAAATTCTGTAAAATAACGAAATGATTTATGGATGTATTAAAAACTAAACTCACTGATATTAGCCCAAAAATTATCATAAAAGTCAAATTTTACGCAAAGAAAATGCCCGACTGATTTACTTGTAACTTTTAATATAAAAATTATGGATTTTATATTTTTATTAACCTAAAATTCATACATATAAAAAAATTGATATGGAAAACAACAAATCATAAGCTTAGTAACTTGATTGTTTCTTGTATAAAACTATTTAGGTATTTCAAGCATCATGATTAACTTTTAAAATACCTCAATTTAAAAACACTTCAAAATATTATTAAAAAACACCAGGAAGCCTACAATTATACCAGGATGTTCACAAACATGCTGGTAATATAATCAATCAATTTATTACCTCGATAACTGAGTATTATACCAAGCTATAAGTAGATTATGTATTTAATTTCCTTACTGAGATTTTCTTCAATCTAAAATTTCATATCCTTAATTTCTGTCTTACAGACACATTTCAGTTGAAAACAAAGTGGCTCAATGTTAAATACAAATATAATCATAATTTGTTATCCTATTAACTTTATAATGTTATTTTAAACGTTTTTTGAGAGATTAATTTTGAGAATTAAAACATTTCTCAATTTATTAAGTTATTTAAACTACTAATGCTTCACATATTCTTAAAAGACTTCATGCATTTGTATTTTTAATAAACTAACATAAAACAAAATAAATTCAAATAATAAAACATGTTTTATCAATATTGCAACAATTTCAATTGTTGTAATGTGATTATGGTATTAACTTTACCCTCTGCCATTCCATTTGTTTGATTAAGTTCCAAGTATAAATAAACAATGACTAAATGACAATCAGACTAAAGTTGGTTTGCATTTTAAAGGCAAACGTCTTTGTTACGTGACAGAAATAATCTTTGTAATTATTTAAATAGAATTTAGGTATGCGGTTTGATGATGTCTTTATGTATAAATGATTTTACAAATACAAATTACAGTACTTTAAATTTAAATAATACAATTCAACAAATCAATATCTGAATCAATAATGAAAAAAAATAAATCAATTAAGAAGAATTTAGTTAACATACCAGACATATTATGTTTTTATTCAACCTCAGAGTCTATAAAGACAAAAAAAATATTACATCGCTATCACTTCCGAATTGGTTACTTGTAAATGTGCATTAAACATAGTTTGTAGACAAAACATTAATACAATATTAATTTGTAAATAATATAAACTTAACACAAAAGTATTCATTAATTATTAATATAACATAAAATATATCCAAAATCCGATAAATTAATTAAACGAGTATCTGAAACATACACCGTGTCTGAAGCGACATCAAGCCTGACATTTTTAACAAATATGGTACAATAAGTCATTACTTTATACAAATAATAATAAACGGCGCAAGATTATTTAAATTATTAGATCATATTAGAATATTCGTGTTGAGCATTGTCTCAATAAATGTAAGTAACTAAATAGAAACTTTGGACGCTATGAACAGCTGGGGATTCGGAGGTTCCTTAGTAATGCGGCAATAATTTCTGACCACATTGAGACAAACCCGACATTAACTAATCCACCCTTAACGCGAGGAACGCTGCGAGGGGTCACGAGTAGGGGGTCGAGTGGGGGGTGGCTGGTCTTGGGGGGTCGGTGTGGCATGGAGGGGGCAACACTTCCCTTCGGCCTTCAGTTGCCAGTGAGCGCGCTCGGGCCTTGGGACTCGGACACTTAGCTCCCTGTTACAACGCATCTCGTGGTTTAAACGGTGAGTTTTTCCCACAAATATATTCTGTATTATCAAATTAACCTAAAAAATACTCTTTTTACTTGGTGTTTTTAGTATTAATAATACTGTTTTAAGGTACTCGATAATACACATTAGGAGATTCTGTGTATAATTTATAAAAAAGTTTGTAATTTAATTTTAAAATTATTTTTACCATGGAAAACCAAGTTGTTAATACACCATTTTACTTTTTAATTTAAAGTGATTTCGGGAAAAGTTTCATATTCAAGCCTAATTAAAAGTCGAGTTGTTAAATCAGTGGTGGTTTTCTTCAAAACATCGATAGAAACGAGTTTATGAAAAACCGGTGGTTAGAATAACTTCCACATAAATGTAATAATCATTTTTCAATTTAAAATTATATTGACATGTTAATTGAAACCTATATTTGTATCGTCCAACATAATAACTAACTTTATATAGTACTTAATGTGTGATATCCTACACCCATAAAAATTATTTAAGTTTAAACAAATAATCTTACAACGTTCTAAAAAGTGTCTTGATTAAAATCTAATGAATATTCTGCCGTCTGCCATAATTTTATCATTATACTTTTATCATGTTGTGAAATGAAGGTTTAAATAATAAAATCTTCATGTAATACACAATTTTTTGAGTGAATTTAATATAAGTCTGAAAGCTTGTACTACTAAAAAACTAATCCATGTCTTATTAAAATGTTTGAATTGCAAACAAGGCAATTAATGCTTTCCATAAGAAGAAATAAGGATTTTATTTTAATTCTTATCTATTAAAAGTATTTTCAAAAAATATTTTATTTCGATATACAGATCAAATGTAAAGTTAAAACGATAAGGTTAACTCAGAAAATGTATTGGAGGGAGGGAGTAGTTTCAATATTAATTATTCATGATGGTTTTTGGTTTTTATTAATTGGTTTTTAGTGACAATCTCAATGTTAATAACAGTGTTAATGACTTGCCCGATGTTAATATTGATGAATCCTTCGTCTAGAGGCTTCGTGGTTGATAAACCTTAAAGAAGTACATTCCAAAGCGAAACCCTCAATGAATATATGATCCATTGATTGAAAACCACTTCTTCATAACTCTCAAATCTTTAATTAGCATTTTAATTTAATAAAATAGCTTAACATTTGTAAGAACTTATTTCTTATATAATTGACATAATTAATATCATGTAATGTTTTTCATATAATGAAACAAAACTTTTAATATTATGCAATATATTTCATAACTCAAATCTTTGGTTAACATTTTAATAAAAAATAACTTATAAAAAACTTTTATAAAATAACTTAAAATTTGTGAAAATGCATTTCTTTTATAATTTATTTCATGTAATATATTGGGTTGTTTGTTTTCTTATAGAAAAATATTTTTTATTTAAAATATTTTAAAAATAAAAATAAAATATCAATAGAAATTAATGATAAACAAACTTTTTTATAGTATCCAAACAATTTTAACTTTTGCTGTATGTTTATTCATCATGAAATTAACAATATGCATTAGCATTTTACCATTTTATAAATAAATCAGTTGTACTGTTTTCTTATATTTTTGCATAGCACCAATAACGTAGTCTACATATTCTTTTAATATGCTCTTGTTTTTCTCATATTGCATATTAAATTACGAGAATCTCGTAGAATCTCATAATTTGGTAAAATGTTCCTTATGTTACGAATCATATTTAGAGGCGATTAAGTGCTGTGCTGGTCTTGGGGGGGGGGGAATAATTTGTTAATTAAATTGGTAAAATTTTGTCATCTGTTGTTTGATTAATCACAAAGATTTGACTTACCGATTATTTTTACCTTTGCCAATAAAAACTTTATTCATTGACCACTTTTGCTCTTATCAACAACCTAGTACCCCAGGCCTACACGTACAATCCTGCAACGAAAAGGTCAATCTATATTCCTTCTGCACTAACATTAGCAGAGTCAGGAATATTCAGTATAGGTTTTTTAGGTTTAATATTGAACACTGCTGCCTTTTTCCACTGAGCAATTAATGATTCTGGCAAACAAATCAACTTTTCTTTGTTAGTTCAAAAGCTACAACTCATCTGATCCATCACACTCACTTTTAGTCACATTCAGCATAAGTACCTAACAGATTCCGACGGTGGCTCTAAATCAAAGTATCAAAGATTTTATAAGGCATCAAAAGGAGTTCTACAAGCGGAAATCTGTGACGATGGAAGTCTGTTGACGCGTTCACAAAGTTTTTTTTTCTAGTACGCCACCACAACCTGAAATCAGCCTCGGAGCTAGCTTGTAGGTATATCTAGAAAACAGCCAAAACTACAGGGAACAGCATCAATATTCTATGGAAACCCACGTAGACACATAGAATTAAAGGGATGCTTTTAGTTTTAAATGTGGGGCTGGTTTTACCTATGTCACACCGCGTACAGTGAATTTGTTAAAACTGGTGATTTTGTGGTGATCAATAAGTAGTGTCGATGAATGAGAGAGAATACACACTTTCCTCCTCTCATTTCAAGTTGGATTCATAATCATTTGTATTTGGAATCAATTGTAGAATGAATGAATTAGTGTATTCGTGACTCTGGTGTCCGACCTTATTTGTAATATCTAAAATATTGTATCATAAAAAAATTATTAATTTGCTTATAAATTATTTTGTCTATTTTTTACTGCGATTATTTCAAAATTCTCCCTTTATAATTCATCTGTGTAGCTTTACTGTTAAGGTTACAAACTTGTATGTCTACAAACTCTTCATAAATTGAGCCCTCATATAGATTTTACCACCTACACATTTCTTAACCTTAATAATGAGGCACCAGAATTATGCATTATTTCAAAAAATGAAAATATTCACTTATTACAAAATAATTAAATGTTGGAAATGGCAATAGAGTTGGTAATCTCAGCCGGGCCTTTTGGGACGGAGTATTATTACTCTAAAGGCACAGGCCGATTAGGCGGGCTCCATCTCCGATAAATCAACATTCCTCTAGAAGTTCAAGTTAGGACTGACTAATAGAATCGCTGTTGAACTATGTTTTCACTGTTATATCTCTGTATACTTTTAGCCTTGTACCTTAGTCCTATTTTTTTAAATACTGCTAAAGCTTGTTTGTAAAGTAATAACCATATCTTTGGGAGACAGGGGTTTTCTCTAATTTTCTTTACGTATATTACATGTTTCAAGTTCTCCGTATCATAAAAAGATAAACAATCGATAATCACATTTCACTTTTTATAATCTCCCATAAAATAAAAATAAATTCAACCAACCAAAAATTTAACTGTTAGGCCTACAATGAAGCGTCTTAAGTTAATCTTAAGTTAAGCGTAAGTTAATCTTTTTAAATTTTATCTTTTTCTTTAAAAGAAAGATAACGTAAAACGTGACTCATTTTCACAGACAGGCATCAAGTCTCTGTGAGAATTAATTTCACCTACCATTATTAGCTTATGATTTAGACCTTGTATTTCACAACTGAAAACATATTGCTAGTAAAAATTTAATTATGTTTAGTATGAAATAAAGGTGTTTTAATTTGATTTCATATCCTATGTTTATTGTATATTTTGTACTGCATCATAAAAGTGAAATATTTGTTAAATATAGTAATAAGAACAAAGAATGATTTTGGGAAGAGTACTTGTATAATAAAGTATGACTTCAATCAATACATGCTTAAATGTCATCAGCTTGAACTATATTAAACTCTTAACAAATATATTAAGTATCCTTGAGTAACAACAATAACAAATTAAATTTATTTATATGTTTGGTAAAATAATGTTTACATATTTGAAATTCCGCAACTCAAACTAACAGAACTTCCATAATTAAAAAACTGCGATCCAGCAATGCTAAAGCCACTCAAGTTTTCAAGTGACAACTTCAAAAGCTACTTTACATACTTCTTGAGCTTTTAATCAACATAAGTGGCTGCTTCCCTTTTGCATCCTATGATGGTTGAATATAAACCTTTTCATATAAACCTGGCTATATATATTCTTATAGCCATAGTCTATGTCTAGAAATGTGTTACAGTTTCTAAATCAACACTATGTTAAACTCACACCTTCATGTAAACTGTTAAAAAATGAAAAACATGTTTGTAAAAACATGTGATAAAACGATGCACTTTCTTTGTACACCTTTCTTTCTTATACAAATAATAAACATATTTTTAATAAGCTAAAATATTTAAAAGTCCACAAGTAGTATTTTATGAACTGAGTATATAGTTTTAAATTTGTTTCTGAAACAAAAACTAATAGAAGAATAGTTTGAATATTATTTAGTAATAAGAAAATAGAATGTATTTACATAGAAATACATAGAACACAGAATATATTTACTAATTATTTAAATAGTGAGAAGGCTACTTTTTCTGAGTGGTTATTAATAATGTTTAGCTAAAGTTAACTTTAAGTTGAACTTCTAACTTTGAAGTTTTGCCTCACACTCCTGTTGACTGGTAGGCCTGTTTAAGATACGGTATGTTTTTGTAAGAATTTTAAAATTTATTCTTTTAAGATATATTGTATAAGAACCGCAAGTCTAAACGTAATACAATAAATAGCGGTCTTAAAAAAAAAAGTTAACACAAGTAATAGCTTATTTTTCAATTAAGTATAGCGCTAATTTTATTTTTCCTAGGTGTCTGAAAATTAACACGTAAACTCCTAACTATTTCAATACGTCATAACTACTCTAATTTGATTCATGTTTATGAAATTCTTACAAGCGAATGAAAAAAAAATGTTATGAAAAACTATCACATTCTTTTGTTTCATAATTAGCTAAAAATATATATTACTCTAGCCTAAAATAGTATGTTCAATATTGGTATGAATAGTTTTGTTGTTGTAAAGTAATTTACATTTATAAAAAAGATGTTGTTATGTCTATTTGACCTCGATGGACTCGAAACCATCTGACTGTTTGCCATGGATTTCGATGTATTTGTATATTGAAATTTCAGGAAGTTTTTGTATTGTAATTGAGTTTGGAATAGGATTTAAGTTTACTAGTTTTAATATCCCTCAGATCATAACTCAGTTTTTGTTCCCAATAGCCCAAGGATGAACAAAAACTTAACTAAGTCATGGATTTTGGGAGTATCTTGTCAGATTTGTTAATTAACAGGTAGATGGCATAAAATAATAATTTATTAAACAATAGTTTCTTAAAAACGAATTTTATTTTTTTTTTAGAAATAGAAAGTACATCTTCAAGGATTTGTTGCCGCAGCGTATATTAAGTGTATTGTGAGAAAGAAAAAGTTATTACTCTCAAGCTTGCATCCTTATATGCCCTGCGAAAACCTATAAATAAAGGCCTATAAATAAATTTATGCTTTAAAGGTACTCTACCCTCAGAAAATGACTATAACAATTCGATATATACAGGGTGGCCGAAAAGTCCCTTTACACTATCTTTCAGTACGTCGCAGGTCTTTGTAAGCATCGATGCGTGGGTGATGAGCAGTGGTAAAGTTAAAGGGGATTAATAAGGGGATTATAAAATGCCTCCGCTACCACTACTCACTCATTTCAAAGGGGGTCGAGAAACAACTGGGTATAGCTAATGCTTTCCTGTTGCATGAAAATGTTTGATACAGCAGTGAAAGATTTCCAAATAGCACAGGAGTTTTCCACTAATTTTCCAGGTATTTTTTATACAGTGCCATGCAAACGCTCCTTGAAATAAAAATTCCTCTTTATAACGTTTGAATTTAAAAACTCTGCACCTCAAAAGTAATAAATGAATAATAAAATATATATTTATCATTGTTCACGAAATCAGCCTGTTTTTTGTTCTCTCAATTGTACCAAAACCGATTCTTTTTTGTCCTAGGACTGAAAAATGAGCTGGAGAATTTTTTATTTCCTAGGACTGAAAAGTCAGCTATATTTTTATTCATTTATTAATGTTGAAGGAGCAGAAATTTGAAATTCAAACGTTATAAAGAGCATTTTTTGTAAATAACTGAAATGTAAACACTGCACATTACTTTGTAAATATAACCTCGAAATTACAACTTAATAGTTAAAATTTTTAACGATTAAAAGTCTAATTTCGCATTATGATAAAAAAAGTTGTTCATCACTCGGAGTAAAAGTATCTTTTTGATGATTGAGCCCCAAAAAGACACACTTTTGCTCCCAGTGATGACACTACTGTAGCAATTAGCTGACTTTGCAGTCCTAGGACATAAAAATATTCCAGCTGATTTTTCAGTCTAATAAACGCTTTTGGTACTCGTAAGAGAACAAAAAGCAGCCTGATGTCGTTCAGAATGATAAAAATAAATTTCATAAGCTTTTACAATCGTTATTTATTTTTATGAAATATATAAATATGAAATATATATATATATATATATATATATATATATATATAAAGTATGTATATAACATTAATTCTCATGTATTAAAGAAATATGTAAGTCGTTTGTAGTCCCCCCTCACAATAAAATAAATAAATAAATAACAAAAATATTTAAAAACACGTAAATTAATACATTTAGTTTATATATTTTGTTTTTAGTCAATTTGTTTTTTAATAAGTCATCGTGGGTTGAAATAAAGCAGTTTGTAAGGCATTTGAATACTTTCCCACATTCTTCAGGTGGAACTAGTTAGAGTAGATGGTCACTGTAATTACTATTGACTGAGGCCTTAATCTAAATTATATACTCCCGAATGTGTAACTCACTCACTCACTCACTCATCGGGGTATCAGAAATTCGTCAAGTGTCGTTAATGTAGATCAAGGAATAATTTGGTATAGATGTGGTAACGTAGTACAGCCGTGGTAACGTAGATCACTTAACAGGTTTAGTACTCTCGTACTTATTATGTTGAACTAATTTATTGTACACTTCTATGTTACGAAACTTATAGAATCGTAAAGTTTCATTCGTCTCATAGTGATAGCAGGTTTACAATGGAGATTAATTGATGAACATAGTTATTAACTTCTCTGTTTATTCTCAACTCTACCTTTACACAATTATACAATTAATTTATACAATTAATGCAATTAATGTATTGATGGAATTCAACTAAGACAAAGCTCAATTTTCACATTTGAATCTTGATTTAATATATTAATTACATGTACAATACAGTTAAAGCTACATAAATAGTACCTTGGTTGTGACAAAATAGCCAACATACTGTTTGTCGCAGCGCAGACCACCCGAACACCCCTTTTAAGAAATACATAACTAACTTAAAACAGTAACCAATTGTGCCATTATATGTAAAGCTGTCTTTCAACTGAGAGTAATTTCAATGTACAGTGTGTACCAGAAATCACCTTTCCAGACCGGAAGTCCCTAATTTCAAATACAAACCCCAACTTTTAATTACATCTTTGAATTTGACAATTTGATCTTGTACGTGTAATTCTAAAGGTTTAGAGAACATTGGCGGTTGAAATTTTGATTTTTCCAATAAGAATAACATGGAAAAATTTCCCAATATACCCTTAATATATTTGGTTAAGCAAACATGTCTCAGCACAAAAATGTCTTACACTCTTTTAAATATGTTTCCAAAATAAATTTTCTGTTTTGTCCTTAATTATTTTTTTGTTTTTCATAAAATATACAACATGAAGGAGATCAGTAAAAATGTATTCAAAAGTTTAGTAAAACTAATCACTTGATAATTGATGTTTCATTATGGTACATTATTTAAAATAAGGGTCTTATATATTTTCATGCTTAAAAAGTTCTGTTTTATGTAAAAGGTTCAAATATAATGGATGTGATAATTTTCCCAATTTTTTTCTTTAAAGAAAAAATTAATTCCAATCTCCTAGGGATTAATAAAATCGTTAGGATCAGGGTTAAAAATATAAAATATTAAATTCGCCTTGCATGGTCCACCCTGTACAATGAAATCAGTGTCAACTGGTTTACCTACAACGGCACAATTTGTTTTAGAAACAATTTTAAAAGAGGTGCATGGGTGGTATGGGACACCAAGTAAGACAGTATCATATTTGCACGATATCGCTCCCAAAAATTGGTTCTTTACTTGGGATGGCACTTAATTTATAAACAACTCATTAGGAAATACATCATTGACTTAACGTGATAGCATGCTAATTTAAATTTTACCCACAACAAAAATTTCAAATAAAATTGCAGATTACACAATTTATTTCTCTTTTAGTGCGTACTAGGTTAACGTCTAGTTAAAAAAAGGTGTCAGTACAGTATTTTCATTTAAACTATAAAGCTTTTTTATTTCCTGCCCCACAGAAAATTATCTGATTTTGAAATTTAGCGACCAAACACTTTTACCCAAAAGAAATATGACATTTCATTTGTGTATTTACGCCAGTGGCATTTTTTAACATTTTGACGGGGAACGGTCCAAACACCAGTCTTGTTACTATCTAACATCGACCAGTTGTTAGAAAGCATCATTAATTAATAGCCCAATGGCAAATGGCAACCGGGCTCGGGATTGAAAGGTTAGATTTAAAAAGCTACTAAACTTTTTCAGGATTTTGACCGGCAACCTTTGGATTAACGGATTGCTATGTTACTCCTCGAGATTGCAACACAACCAATTGAAGGATAGTAACTAAATAACATTTTTTGTGAATAGTAGTGGTATTTTTTGCGATTTTCATCCACTGTGTTAAGATTTCCAATTTTTTTTGTTTTTATGGAATTTGTCATTGTTTTAGATGATGTACTGCACACTCTTTAATCAGTTTATCACTTAAAATTTTTCATCATTTTTTTATATTTATTTTATAATTTTTGCGCTAAATACAATAAATTACAAATATTCTTCCCATTCCAACACCTTCATTTTAATCTACTTCAATAAAAACTAATACTCTACAACCAATTAAATTCCTGCCAAAGCTCCTAAGTTACAATTATTATCATACTACTTAAGTCGACACTAATCTTACTCAATACCTTACTTATTATTTACAGGACATCCACTCTATCGTATATTTATAAGAATTATAAGTTTATCAGCTTTAAGTAAATACTTATACAATACCTACATAATAAATTTTATTCCCAACTCCATTGACCTTTCCAGAATTGGGGGCATTAGGAATAGGGTTTGGGGAATGAGCCTCTGAAAACGAGCCGTAGGCGAATATATTTTCATTACTTACAAAGTCATTTATTTTGCGTTTTGAATAATACCCAACCATTACAATCACAACCAATATTTTTTCGAATTTTAATTGTTTATGAAAAGTGGATACTATCCGGTTCTGTCTTTGTCGTAGCTAAGAGTACTAAGAATATTTATTTGTAGTGTGTTCAGTATATGCGACTTTTACAACAATTTATAAATTCTGGGCAACCCCTAAGGGGGCATGGGGGCCCCCATCGAGCCGTAGGCGAGATTGATATCTGCTTTTGCAACGGTTTTCTTGACAAGAACAAACAAATCAATGTAAATTATCAAATCTGAATTACTGTTGCTGACATATGTCATAAAATTATAAAGAATAATGCAAAACTGGCAAAAATATTAATAAAATGTCTTATGAATGTATATATTCTGAATTAAGTCGACTGAAGGTGATAGACAGCTTGACAAAACTCGTCATTTATTTTTCGAATCTATAATGAGAATATTAATGTGCTTCTTGCTTTTTGGATGTTTTAATTTAAAGTATAATCACAGTGTATGCTTTGAAAGTGTTAACTTAACACGATAATACTCTACATGTTGGGTTGGTTATCCAATCATTTATGATTTATTTGATGTAATACAAATAATATTTTGATTAGGTTGTCTTGCGTTGGTTTGATGAATTAATACTTATAGTGATTTATTTGCTTGCCATTCCTTCGTTTAAAATTTTCGAAAATGTTTCAAGCAAAGCCATTGAAACTGACCTTTTAGTTTCGAAAGTGTTTCAACTCACCACGATATTACTGTACACTTTGAGTCGATTATCCAGTCTTTTATGATTTAAGATCCTCCGGGTGAGGTGTAAAACTGTCAAAGAAGAGTAGCGTGCTAAACGGTGTTTCGTGATTACAACACTTAACTTACAAAGAAATACTAGTTTGCGACTATTTTTAAAATTCTTGACTGTTGTGTTAACTTTCATGAGGCTTTCATTGAAACATTTCAGTATAAAAAGGTAAAGGAAATTATAAAAAGGACTTATAAATAAACTGCACATCATAGGGATTCATCGTGTGGCATTTTAACGTATTACCTTCTACAAGTGGTTTTCTTTGTACACATGGTGTTCTTAAAACCTCTTCCGAGTTTCGAGAGTGAAACGAACTAAATTTATCATATTTCAGTTTTTTCCTTATTTCTGACTCACAAACCAACTTTTTTTGTTATTACATTTTTAAATTTATGTTGTTTCTATACATTTACAATATTTGTTTATTCACTCATAAAATTATTACATAAAATTATTTTATATGGTTTGTGGTTCTGAAAAAGCTAGTATGTGGATCATTCACCTGACCATCAAGTTGATAAAAATACCAGCAAAAATGCAAGATTTTCAAATGTAAATTTTTGTTGTGTAGCATGATAAGTGGCCAATATTTATGACAAATAAAAGCTTACAAGTATGGTTTGAGTATAAAAAATTTACTTTAAATTTATGCCCCCAAACATTACTGTAATATGTGTAGTTCACTCATGTTTCAAACAAGAAATATATTTTAAATATCATAATTATACCAATAATTATCAATAAAAGTTAGAGAATTGGCCATGCGATGGCGAATGATTAATGTTTTTGTTTTATTGACAAGAGCCTTTATACTACAAATATAACAAAGGAATATACTATCTATCATATCTTACTTGAAATAGTTGGATCTAGAAACAAAGATTGAGTCCTT
This sequence comes from Neoaliturus tenellus, assembly GCA_030545055.2. Classification (NCBI taxonomy): domain Eukaryota; kingdom Metazoa; phylum Arthropoda; class Insecta; order Hemiptera; family Cicadellidae; genus Neoaliturus; species Neoaliturus tenellus. The sequence goes on from CM061533.1 coordinate 226,180,782, forward strand.
AATAACCATGGGAAAATGTCTTCACTGGGAAGAGCGGAGGTAACTGCTCAGTATTCAACGAGGGCTGATCAAGAAGTTAGTTCAAGACTAAGCTAAACAGTAGTGGTTTTGTTGGACTAGGGATGGCCAACGGCCTAAATTATCCTTCACCAACTTCTTAGATTAACATTTTCTTAGAGTTTGTAGTTGTCCTTTTTATATGAACAATTTCGCGAATTCGGATTAACCTATGTTAAACTACTCTTAGTAGCTACAGTGACTTATAGATTTATGGTAAAACCACCAATTGCATTCATTTGTTTAAATTTACGTCCATTAAATTAAGAAAATGTTTTCTTTTGTTTTTGTAAAGAGATTACTTAGTTATTGAATAAAAAACTATGAAAACGGGAAAAATCATTCACTGTCTGCTGACAAGTTGACAGGATGGTGATGTTTCATCATCGAAGTGGTCCCCAGTCCAGGTTGTGACTGATGTGCGTCTGACAGGGAGGCCTGGGGGAGACGAGCACTGACCACCATGACAGGGAACGCTCCGAGACACAACCCTCCGTATGTCAGCACACACAACATTGGTATTGGTCACGGTGGTCTCGAGCCCTACAACACATTCCCTGATACCATCTAAATGAGTGATCATTATATATTTAAAATTTATATTTCCAACTAAGGACTCAAATAAAACCAATGAAGAAATAAACAGTTTATGTTCGTGTTTTAGTAAATCTAGAATTTACTATGAAAAAATACATTTATTAAATAAATTCATTCAAAAATTCGTAGATTCATTTATATTAAATAAATTAAATCCTTTTTAAAGTGCAAAAAATAGTAATATTATAGTTGAAATGAATGCGGCCGGTCAGTAGTGTTGACTCATCAGTTTCAACAAAAATGTCAAAGGTTTTCTTAGTAGGCTACTCGTACAACAAATAACGGTTTACTAGGGGAAGCCATGCAGGCAATGCCCCGCATTTAAGTACCGGGAGATTAATCCTTGCTCGGTAATCGTTTTCTTAGTTACTTTGCATAGAAACTAAAAAAAACCTTATAATTCTAATCAACTTACACCTTGTTAGGGTTTGACCAATCAGTCTTTACAATTAAACTTCATACTGTGATAAAGTATTTAAATTCAGTGTGTTTCTTTCAAGTCTGAATTAGGATTTTATGATTTCCTATGGCGATCAGTCTCAGGGAATATGCCTAAACCCCCCTTAAATACAATACTCCCACATATATTTGATCTAGATACATCACACCTACAATTTACAGAAACGTAGAGAAAAAATAAATATTAAAACACAAACTCTCTGGAATTGTGCAACGTAATACAACACTCTGTGCGGCTGTGTTTGTATCATTGTATGGAGAGGCTAGTCATGCACTTAATGAATGATCTCGCGTGAATATTTTTTGTACCAATTTAAATATTTCATACTTAACTTCACATGGCAAAAGCAGAAAAACCTTTAAAACTATGCATAAAATGCCATAGTTTTACATTTAAAAATACTGAAATTAGTGCACGTGACACCTCTGTATTTGGAATACGAAGTAGACTATTTATACTTAGTTAAATTATTTATAAGACGGTTCTTGATGTCAATTTAGTGAGAAATACGAGTAATTGTGCTTGAAGGTTATAGGACAAAACGTTTGTCTGCAATCCATTTAGGACACCTACCACAGACCCACCCGATATCAATAAATTTCATTTTAGGTGAATAATAAAAAAACTTATATTTTTTCTCCTACCATCATTTGTTTTTGGTATTGTTTGATGATATATTATTATTCTAAAATTTCAGAACTACTGGTATTCATAATTTTATAATTAATAATACTGCTAAAAATTATTTGTTGTAATTTTACAATATTTAAAATAGTTAACCATAAACAAGAATATTTCAATTGAATATTTCATTTTCAGTTACAGCTATGTTAAACATTATTACAAATTGTATACAACTTCTTTGCAATTTGCATACAAACTACCTCTTATCCCTAAGCGAACAAAAAGACTGCATTAAACCGATCGATGTCACCCTTAAGCTATAGGTTATCTTTATTCTTGAGGGGATGTTTCATCGCATGTTCAATATTTATTCCCTATTATTCCCACCATCAAAGATTTTTCTATTTTATTATAAACATATGGTAAAATATTAATCTACGTTCCCTATTTTTTCTCATTAATGACATTTGTATATAATCAATAGTTTTTTTTTCTGACCATTTGTCCATTATTAAATCTACCTCCACTCCACTTTCAACTATTGCAATTTGTTCCATATAATTATTTTCACCTATTTTTTTTTCTTTATTTGCAACTGGCTTCTTTGTCATAAAACAAAGGTAATCAAATCAGTCCGCGTTAAACTACTTAATGAACTTTTGTGTACTAATAACGATGAAAGAAGATCTACAATAAACTTCCCAATGAACTCTGTGTATGGGATAGCCCGTATTCATTAGACATAATGTGTCTAATGTCACATTATGTCATAATGAAGGTTTGTGCTCTATCCATAGAAGATAAATTTGAAATTGATAAAGATCTAATCCTTTTTTTTTAAAGAAATGTATAATTTATATTCATATTCAAGACGCCCTATTCCTATGGGCAGTTTACTATATTCCGGTCTAAGCTATTATGTCTCGCACGCAGTACTGAAATTTTGTAGTAGCTTTCTTTACAAAGTCCACTGTAGACATTGAATGGCCCACAATATTTGTTAAAAAGATTTCAATGTTTTTAAACTGGCATGAGTTTTAACAACGTATAATCGGCATTTTAATTTTAATGAGAGAGTAGATGATATTTATAATCTACTAATAGGCCTAAATAATAAATACAATTTTATTCTAATTCGTGGACTAACTTGTACTTACTGTATGATTTCTCACAAAGTCAATATTTTAATATTATTAATATTCAACATATTAACATGTTTTATCTAAATGTTCACCTAGAACATTTTCCTGGTGACTTTAATCATATTTGTAAGGTGATAACATTAAGCATCTAATTATTACAAATTAGTTATTTTAAAAATCGGATAAGCACCGTGTGGCAGGCGATGTAGATGTTTTTGTTGTTGGTTCCGTTTCCAAAGTACGACCAAATTAATCTCTCCGCGTGTTTATGATCTGGTTGCGTGCATCACGGCAATCTCCGACAACGCTAACAGTTTGTAGGTTAGTTCATTTTAAATAAAATATTCCAAAAATGTGAATCCATAAACGTATTTGGCTACATTGTCAGTACATATACTGCATTTTGGTGAAATGAATTATGATCAGCATGACACGTCCACAAAGGCTTGCTTTGATTTTCTTTGCTGTATGGACACCATCGTATCTTAAATCACTTGTTTTCAAAGGAATTCAATCTAGTTTTTCTACTCATTGACTAGTTAATACCTAGCTCAGCTGATTGACCACAATGCAGTTTACTTACTGCACTACAAAATAAATCGTGATGTCCTGACTATATTGTCACCTCAGTTATAACCTTTATGTATCTATTTACGTCTTTACCAGTTCTGAATTTAGAAACTTTAAAACAGAGAATAACAAGCGTAGTGACATCCATTACCCAGTAAATGTTAACTAAAATAAAAATAAACTGTTGTTAATAATAATAATAAAAACTAATGAAAATGTCACCTAGAAGATTTACAGGTTACCCAAGGCTCAAATATAGAGGTGTATTGAGTTTGAGCATAACTGTTAAAAACTTAAGAAGTCACTTGTTAAAACTGAATATAAAAGATTACATCACCAACTATATTCCGTTTCCATACTGTTCAGTTACTTTATCGGAGCAAGAATTTATAAACACTCGGTATTTATATTTAGTTGCGATTTTCGTCTGAATTTAATAAAATTTAACTTATATTTAGACTGTTAATTTCGGATGTATTCTAAGCTCTTAATTACAAAATTCCCTTCAATAAAAAACGAACTTATAAACAGTAACACCAATCTAACAAATGAGGGACAGGAAGAAATGGGACTGGTAAATTTACTGACAATTGTGTCAAAATACAGTACAATCGTGGTATCTTGTAACACCACCGCCACACACTAATGACAGACAGGTAGACTTATGAATGGTAATTATTGAGAAATGCCACAAATACTCTCACGGTATCTCGTATCACCACCGCCACACGCTAATGACAGACAGGTAGACTTATGAATGGTGATTATTGAGAAATGCCACAAATACTCTCACGGTATCTCGTATCACCACCGCCACACACTAATGACAGACAGGTAGACTTATGAATGGTGATTATTGAGAAATGTCACAAATACTCTCACAGTATCTCGTATCACCACCATAGACAGGTAGACTTGGGAGTGGTAATTACCGTTAACAGTGACGGTCTCTGGTACTTCTATAATTGAACAAAAGAAATAATTTGTATTTTGTCTAATTGATAGCTTTGCAATTTATTTAGATTAGGTAAATAATTAAATTGTTTTATACTGTACCTATTAAAAAAAAAGATTAGACAAATATTGCAAAACAGGACTACTATAATAAAAACTTGTAGTGCATTTCACATATTTTTAAACAGTAAGGTATTGTGAACAGTATTAATGTTATTCGTTGATTCCAATCCGTAATTACAGCCAAATTAATTTCCACCTCCTGTTCAACCCCATGTTCAGTTGCGTGTGACACGCTATTCTATTGCTTGGATAATCGTTTACGTTTATGTTAAACAGGAATGAAATAATTTGAAAATCAGAACCATTGGCTATGAGGCTGAAAAAATATAATATTTTTTATAACATCCAAAATAATTGAATTTAATTCTGAATTTAATTCAATGGTTATTTTAAAATATAAATACTGGGTACTGGGGTTTTCAAAAGGAAGCATTGACGAGTTATATTAACACTCGATTATTTAAAAATCATCAAAGTTTAAACAAATTTTTGACCAAGATACATACTTATCGGATGGCTCATTTAGCCTGCAACCAAGTTCAAAGAATATTCAAATAAATTCTATGGTGCAGAGCACCATAACATTTGTAAATCTAAACTCTAAAATCAAATTGTTGATCGCTCTTTTTAGATATTTTTTCGCTATGCAATTAATTGTATTCCAGCCTCATTTGCTCTATGCAGACCGATCAAACCTTTAGGTACTCAACAAGCACTCTGCAACTATGTGTTCCATAGTTTGATACTCCCCTCCGCAGTCGCGTGACTGGTATTGTGTCATCCCCATTTGAACGATGAAGTAAAGTCCACTGCTTCCGAGGAATATTCATACCACCTACCGCTACGGTCGTGTCAGTTAACAAAAAGTTGTCCCGAACTTGTAAATAGTCCCAGGAGGCAGTCCAGTTGTATGGGCTTAGATAATACCGTCGTATATTCTCTAATCAGTGTATCCCTTAACAGGGGTTGCCATGAGTGTACCAATAACGACTCTCTTGGTCCTGTTTAGCTGGACGTCCGCTGATCAATCACACGGGAGCGCAGTACTCAGCAGTTGAGTACACCAGGGGAAAAATCAGTGATTCGCAGACATTGTTAGTTATTGTCAGAGAATACTGTAGAGACCCAATTAAAATAATAGCTATCGTCAAACTAGAATATTTTCCGCCCTGCCTCAACGAATATATAAATAATAATCGGTGCCCTTAGTCTAAACATTCTCCTATGTATGTGACTGATGTATTTCTTCTTTCAACACTGAAATTAAAATATACAGTTCATTCTAGTTATTTCATTGTTGTCATAAAACCATTGCAGTTGTTCCTTGTTCAAGTTTAAAATGAATACTGTAGTCTTTTATATTGCTAAGGTCAAACTCTACTTGTATCGGGTAGGTCAAAGTTTCCAGCGATAGTGGGTATCGACTTGAGTGACCTTGCAACTAGCAACTGGGTCGGTCGTGCCCAAATGTCACTCACATCCGTCTGTCACGCCAGGCCGCGCCGCTGGCCGCGCCACCGTCGACTGGCACCGCCACCCCCACCACCACCACACCCCCATGTCCGCTGGCCGGCTGGCATAGGTTCTCACCGTTACTTACAATACAATTGAAGTAGATAAATAAAAAAAAAATCTGTTTATAATCAATGCTTTATAATCACCGCTCCGTCTGACAAATACAATAACCACCTAAAACAAAAAAGTTCGTTTATGACGATAGGGTTTATGACGTTAATAATTTAATAAAAGTTGATTGAGGTTTAAAAACTTTGGAATATCAACTGATTTATCTATCAAAACATAAAAATTGCTTTTATTGCATAAATATATTTTTCTTCATAAAAAATCGGATGTATTTTTATTCAATATGAATGTTTTCTGATTACAAAGATATGATTTCATTAGAGTTCTAGAACTAATCCAACTTAGTATTAGAAAATTTTGGAATTGTGGATCTAAAATACCAAATATTTTATATTTGTCTATATTAGCCCTACATACACAAAATCTAATACATAAGGCCGAGTTTTAAAATTATAAATATATAAGACAATAGTATAATAACAAAGGAAATATGTTAAATATGTTACTCTTATTTTCTGTATATTTATTACAATAATACCAAAGAACACATTTTTCACTTTTTAGGCAATCTTGTAATGGACAAACGAAAAAATGTCAAATGATTTAATTTTTAAGAACAGTAAATAAAATTGGACTTTGAATACCCTGTAAGTCAAAACTAGTAACCTGGTTTTATTAAAATTAGCATTGAAACCACATATACCATAATTTATTTATATTTGTTGAGTTCCAAGTAACATTCTCAAGATATACTCGGCTTGCCACGGAGTGGAAGGAAGTACATGAATGTTTCCGGCACATAACAGGAAATGACGGCGGTATTCTAATACGCCTACTTCCGTCAACTGTTAGCTGTTGAGTAGTCTAACTGTGTAGCTGTACTTAGTCTGACTGAATTTACGTATTCGCTTTAATTCCCATTCATAACAATAGTAAATAAAAATAAATAAATAAATATATATATATATATAAGTAGATAGTACTATGGGGTTCCTAGGACACTTTTGGAGACAATCAAAAATCAAACAAATTTCACAGTTTTTTAATACAATTATGCAATATTTTTGCCATTTTTTGGCCAATTTGTAGTCTAACATTATTCTAATTTTTATGAAAAATAAGCAAATTTCATGAAATTTTTTACAAATATGCCTAAATTTACATAAAATTGTCTTCAGAATAAAAATTTTTCTAAAACAAGTAAAATTTTGTCGAATACTGAATAATTATTCAAATTAAACTAGAATAGTTTCTTTATCATCAAATGTTTTAATGTTTGTAATAATTAAATGTAAATCTTTCTTATTCTATTCTTTAACTGTTTTAATGAATGAATATTTTAAGTTCTATTAAAAAAAATTTCAAATTTTATATATTTTTTTTGAAATCTGAAATTATCATGGTCCCAGGTCAAAATATATACTAATTATAGTAATTATTGTGCAAATTTAATAAAATAAACCTATTTAGTTCATAAACTACGATTTCAGTTGTTAAATAATGAGTCTTGTAGAATATATTGGTTGAGAACATTCTCTTATCACTCTTATCTCTCTTATCTGACCATTAAAATAATACTTCCTGTCACAAACTCCAATACTTTAAACTATTATAACTTTATTAATAATTAAGTTATCTTTAATCTGAAAATTGTATTGAATTTAATATTTTTTTCTCTTTGATATAATACCTCACAACTTAGGTTTTAAATGAGATATAAGTTTTTTTGTTGTTTATTAAATTCATTAATATGTTAATTGATTTATTTGTAAAAGTATTTGAAACAAATGTTTAATTGGTTGATTTATGATGGGCTATAATGTATTAATAGGATTAAAAATGATATTTATTTAGTATAGGCAATTGTTGCACTATCTAGTGGAATAGTCATGAACTACTAGCGCTTCAACTGATAAACCCATGCAGTCTTATCACTCAACGGAAGTCTGGTTAGCTCATTGCTAACGTTCAAGTCTCATATGCCTGAGGTTCCGAGTTCAAATCTCGAAACTTCGGGCATAATTTATTGAGGACATAGTTGAAGTCCAGTGGTTGGTGGAAGGTCTTTATCCGAGTGGCCATAGGATAATGACTGTGAAACAAGCCGTGTGACAAGATACTATGGTGGGTGCACCCTTTGCCTCATCCATTTCATCCTTCATAATCACCAATCCATTTCCATTAACCACCAATATATTTCCATTAATCATTTCAATCAATCGCCTATCGTCCATCCCATTAATACAACATTACACTTACAACACCGCACACTAAAAAATTCAAATAATACACTCTCCTCCACCTAGCACAAAAAAATCTAAAAATCAAATAATTCAATAGAACCTGAAATGATGCCCCTGGGGACATAAAAACCTGGAATGTGGCAGTGATGGGTTCAAATTCAAAAATACAAAATATCATAAAAGCTAGGTGGTAGTGACGAGTAACTAAGGCGCCTATTCTGAAAACACGCACACTTACAACACTACACAAAATACACCATCATATCCATTCATTTTGTTTTATTTTTGTAAATTTAAAGCTTTTTTAAAACAAGTAAATTTTAATATCTGATTTTTAAGAATATAGATTAATTTATTTCAATTATATCATTTTTGATTATATTATATTCAAGTAATTTTTCAGATACAATAATAATATAACAATTTGTTTTACTAGTAGCTACTATATCATAATCAAAATCTGCATTAATAATAATATCATTTTTTGAACTTGAAATATTTGTTGGATTTTTTGTAGTATCAATTACATAAATTGGTCTATTTTCTAGAAATTCTGTTGGATTATAATACATTTTACTACTATTATAATAAACTTTTTTATAATCTTGATACATTTCATACATAATTCTAAATTTTTCATTGAATATGTCAAAGTTTTCCAATTCATCAGGGTAATAATGACCATTTAGTTTTACTCTTATATTTTTTATATACATACAATCAAATTTAGAAGTATCATATAACTGATCATTTGTTCTTGATTTTTGAAATCCAATTATAATAAATTTTGGATTATAAATATTTCTATAGATATTTGTTATATCCAAACTTAAATTCTTTCCTGTAATATTTTTTTGTTCAATGCATTGCCAATGATTAAAATGAAAATTTACTTTTTCAAATTTGCTTAGTTCATTAATTAATTGAATTTTACTTGTTGTTTTGTATTCAATTATAGGAACTCTAATAAAAAATTCATCAACTGTTATTTTACCTTCAGCTGGTAATGTTGCATTATCATAAGTTCCATCAGCCTTTTTAGTTTTCCATCTAAAAATTGCATCATTATCTTGTGATCTAATAAATGTTATATTAAAACCTCCTTTGTATATTGGAATATTTACATTTTCAAAAAATCCTAATCCAAAATGAGATAAATTACCAATTGCTTCAAATGCTTTACTAAAATTTGATTCAAAACCATTATTAATTTGATTTATTTCTGATTTTGAATAAGTTATAGTACCTTTAATTGTACTTAATAGACCAGGATATTCAATTTCATCAATCAATTTATTATGTTTTCTAACTTCAATTTTTGAAAATAAAAATGGAACAAAATTATCAATTAATTTTATATTAGCACCATTATCATATGCAGTTCCATCAGATTTAGTCAATTTACCAGATATATAAAATTGAAATTTAGAAGTACAAAATCCATCTCCAAAATCTATATTAAATTCAGTTTTTTTATTAGGTTCATTTAAATGTAATTTAGATAATGGATAGAAATTTTTGTATTCAGCTCTTTCAATATCATTTATATATTTTTTGTAATCAGCCATTTATTAAGGATAATTTTTTAAATCAAAAGCTTTTTTAAAACAAGTAAAATTTTCATAATTTAATTTTTATGATTTTATAATGTCAAATTTTATTTGTGTATCAATTTCATTTTTACTTTTAAAATACTCAATTTCTGTAGCATGATCAAGTATAAATTTTGCTGATATTTTTTGATGTTCTAAAATTAATTCCCAATTTAATGTAAAAGCATAATCATGAATGAAATATTCAGTTAAATCTTGATATTTACAAATCAAATCAATATAATCTTTTAGTTGATAATTTATGAATTCAGTAATAAAATCTATAGTTAAATTTTGATGTTGAGCAATTTTTTGCCAATTTAATTTATTTTGAAACAATCTCATCATATTAATACTCAATTCATATTTTTCAGAAATATCATCCCAATCATCTTTGTTTAATTGATTTTGGTTTCTGATAATGAATAAATCAAATGAACTGTATAGAGCCATTTATTAGGGAGAAAATTTCGTAAAACAACTTTTCTTTGAATTACAAATACAACATTTTGATTTAATTATATTTATATTTTTTAATTTTATTATCTGAATATCTTTAGAATTAGTTTTTTGTTTACATTTAAGACAATAAATCAACTCCATTTATATAAAATAAATTATTGTAATTTATCTATATCTCGCAACACCCACCAATCTTAAACTCGCTATCACTCTTAAGTGAAATTGCACAACTGAAAACTACTCAGGAACAAATGGAAGCAGAAATCAAATCACTAACAACACAGTTTCACATCATAATCAACAATAAACAGCTAATTGACCAAAATGACTGCTATATAACTGAAGATTTGACCAACTCAGATGAAGTCCTGACTGCAGGAAACAGACAAACCTGCACTAAAAAACTGAAATCAGCTATGACCAATACTTCAACCATCTCAAAGGAAATGCTGACTACAGGAAGCAAACAAACCTGGATTGAAAAACTGGAAACCCCTCTGACACATAACAAGACGAATCAAAGAAAACCAGAAACGGCAGGAAACAGACAAACCTGTACAAAAAAACTGCAAACACCCTCGACTAATAACAAGACAAATCAAAGAAAAACAGCAACGGCAGGAAACAGACAAACCTGTACAAAAAAACTGAGAACTCCTCTGACAAATGAAAAGACGGATCGAAGAAAATTAGTGACGGCAGGAAGCAGCCAAACCTGCGGTAAAAAACTGAAAAATGTCTGGACAGAAATCAGTGTAGACTCTACTTCTACTAAACCTCACCAAAAAACCTTATACAGTGTCTCCTTACAAGTCGCCAAAGCTCAAGGAAAAACAAAGACACCAGTTACCCTTCCTCCAGCTACAAGGAACACAAAATACATAGGGAAAATGATACTCAACAGCGGACCTCCCATAAATGCAAAACGGAAAGCCAGTGACGAAAGTTACAATGACTTCTTCCTAAAACACATAGATTTTTACAAAGGGTTTATGAATGGCTACCCTACACTTAGAGACGACTCAATAGTGCCTGTTGATATCCAGGCTTCACTCCAAGCTCTGAACTCGCCCTGTTCACCTGACGACAATGTGAGTCATCAGTCTCTAGTGAAGTTTGATGTACACCGACCAAGAACTCCGGGTACTTTTTTAGACAATGCCAAAGTGGAAAAACTAAAATCTTAACCAAACAAAAACAGGGAAAAACAATACCTTAAAGGATAAAAAAACTGCCAAATAAACTTTCCTTCTTACATCAAAATGTAGAGGGAATAAGTAAAAAAGTAAACCGGCTAAATCACCTTTTAGAAGAAACAAACCCAGACATAGTCATAATTAGCGAGCACGGGCTTAAAAAAGATCAAATGGAAAACACCAGATTGCCTAACTACTGCCTAAAAACACATTTCAGCCGCGAAGATCATAGAAAGGGAGGTGTCGCTATTTTTGTCAAAGATGAACTAGCAACAGCTGCTCAACCCTTAATCATAGAATACAACAAAGAGCTAACATGTGAGATGGGCATGATCAAAGTATCATTAGGTAAAAGACAGCTATACATTTTAGGCGTCTACAGAACCCCAGCAGGACAACTGGAAGAAGCTTTAACGTTACTCTCAGCAACAATTGAAGAAACGAGGGCTGAGAATCACCCGATTCTGGTTATGGGAGACATAAATGTTGACAGTCTGAAAAATAACAGGGAGAATGATATGCTAAATGACACCTTAAGCAGCCACAACATCACTAGACTACCACTTCCTCCAACACGAGTCACCCCTACATCTAAGACATCAATAGATTTCATCTGTACAAATATGGACACGGATGAAATAACTACTAATGTGATCCATGCTGGAGTTTCTGACCACACAGCTCAAGTCTGTGAAATAAAGTACACAACAGATCCACCAAAACAACAAAGTTCGATGCGCAGAATATTAAACCAAAGAAACCTTAACCTACTAAAGGCTCAGTTGGAAAATGAAGACTGGCAAAATGTACACAACACAGACTTAGCAGAAACAGCCTACAATAATTTTCTGTCAACAGTTGTCATCAATCTGAACTCAACTTGCCCTAGGAAAAATGTCCGCCCTAGGAGGAGGAAGGCGATGGTCTATGCTGACGGAGAAACAAATCAACTGAAACAAGTCTATCTACAATGTCTCCGAAAATATGAACTCACTGGAGCGCCAGCAGATAAAAATGATATGAGCAAGGCAAAGAAAGATTATGACATGAGGCTAAAATCAATAAAACGCCAAGCATCAGCAGATCACATAGCAAATGCTGAAAATAAATCCAAGGCCTTATGGCAAGTCATAAACAATGAGAGGAAGAATAATCAACAAAAAACAACACAACCGCAAATTGCCATAGGACGTGAGATCGTCACCAACCCCCACACAATTGCTAATCACTTCAACCAGTTTTTTACCAGTATTGCAGAAATTACCCTAAAAAACCAGCCAAAAGTCACAAAACAACCTGTACCTCAACAAACCTCAGATAACGATTTAACACAGCTACCTTTCACTAATGAACGAGAAATTGAAGAGATCATCGACAATCTCAAACCCAAAACCTCGTCAGGATTAGATGAAATTTCAGCAAAGATACTGAAACACTGCAAAAAAGCTTAATCCCATCTCTAGTCAAAATAACAAACCTATCCCTTAATCAAGGCCACTTTCCAGCCGCACTTAAACAAAGTAAAGTATACCCCAAGCTAAAAAGTGGAAATCAGACTGAAGTAAAAAACTACAGACCAATATCATTAATCTCAACCTTTTCCAAAGTAATCGAGAAAGTAGTTTTAAAAAGATTAATGGACCACTGCGAATATAACAACCTGTTAACAGAAAGCCAACACGGGTTCATCAAGGGAAAATCCACAACATCTGCCATAATCAAACTTGCGGAATTCATCATCGATAGCTTGGAAGAAAAACATCTGGTTACTGGTATTATGCTGGACTTCAGCAAAGCTTTTGATTGTTTGGGACACAAACTGATCCTCAACAAACTTGAACAACTTGGTGTGAAAGGACAAGCCCACGCGTGGTTCAGGAGTTATTTAGAAGGAAGAAGCCAGGTTGTTGAGATTCAAGACACACACAAAAATATACGCCAAGAAGTAAGATCCAACCCTTTACTCATAAATAGGGGTGTGCCTCAGGGATCGGTATTGGGACCAGTCCTATTCATTCTCCTGACAAATGACATGCCACAATATCTAGGAATGCACTGTACTCCCCTAATGTATGCCGATGATACGACACTTTTAGTCGCCGAGTCATCACCAAACAACTTGGCCATCAACTCTTACATTGCACTAAATAAGGCGTATCAATACTGTCATGAAAATGACTTAGTTGTAAACGCTGAAAAAACCAAACAACTAGCTTTTGGGAGAAGACAGGAAGAAGTCCCAGAGCTGCCAGAAGTGACAATGGAAAGCCAGACAAAATTTCTAGGAATGACTATCGACAATGCCCTATCCTGGAACAATCACATTGATACACTCTCCAAAAAACTGAACTCCTGCTTATATGTTTTGAAAAGAGTAAACTTTGTGAGTGACGAAGCTACAACAAAAACTGCCTACCACGCATTGTTCGAGTCCCACTTGCGATACGGCCTTGCAGTTTGGGGAGGCACAACAGCAGGGAACCTTAATAAAATTCTGCTTCTTCAGAAAAGAGCAATCAGAATTATGGTCGGCCTTGGCCCAAGGGAGAGCTGCAGAAATGCCTTCAGAACTGCAAATGTGTTAACAGTCATTGGCCTATACATAAAAGAAGTCATACTATATGCCACAATCGAACAGCTGCAACGAGGCCATGATATACACACATACAACACCCGTCATGCATCAAACTTTCACCTCCCTTTACATCACACTGCATCATACGAGAGGAAACCATCATACATGGGGAGAAAACTCTTCAACCTCCTACCAGAAGATCTAAAGATGCTGAACATGAAGAAATTGAAGACAGCCCTGACCAACTGGCTCATCGACCGACCATTTTACTCCATCGATGAATTCCTGGACTGGAGGAAGAATGAAGAACCTGGACTGGCCTAATGAAGAAAAAAAAAAAACTATGTAAAATTGACGCCATTGCATTTCTCTATGTTATGTTAATAAAGAATTTGTCTATTGTCTATTGTCTATTGTCTATTGTCTATTGTCTTTAATTAGTATTATTATAGAAATTTTAGTTCTTTTTCTAATTTTTCTTCTAAATTTTCAACATGTTTTCCAATATTAATTAAAAATTCTAAAATTTTATTTAAATCTTTTTTAGTTTCTGAATAATCACTACCAATTTCAATAATTGAATCTAAAACTTCATCTAATTCTGACTTAACTATAACATCATATTTATTTATACTTGGTTTTACATTAACAATTCTTTTACCATTAATATTTATATAATTTTTTGATAAACCAATAGCATTTACTAAATTTTCAGTCTTTTTTACATGACTTTTAAAACTTTTACTAAAATTATTAAAAAATGTATTTAATTTGGAATTTATATAATCTTCTTTAATATTAATTGGATGTTTTTTCTGTCTTCCAAACAGATCAAATATATTTTGTGAATCCATATTTATTAAGGATTAATTTATTTATTATGTTATCAAATTTTTTATTTTTATTTAATTCATTTAATATAAAAATACATAAATGACCACAAATTGGTGGATCATTATAATTTTGAATTTGATTATCATTATAAAATATATTATCTTTTCCTAAATATTTAACTAATTCTATTGGTGGTTTATTAACTATATTTCCATATGAATCAAAATAATATTTAATTTTATCTTTTTTATAATAACAAACCCAATGAGTTCCATTTCCATCAAATGAATCTAAATTTATAATTCCACATTCAAATTTATTAACTTTATTAGGTAATATATCTCTCATAAATACACCTCTAAAATATTTTATATTTTTACACAATTTTTCTAATTCACCTAATGTTAGTGGTTCAAAATTTTTTTATAATTTTGTTTCATATATTTTAATGTTTTTTTTTATCTAAACCAGATCCTTCTACATTTTTTAATTCATGATCTAACCAATCAACAAAATTTCTAAATTTAGGAATTATAGATTCTTTTACTACTTTTGCTCCCTTTCTAACATTTGGTGTATAATTTTTAACTATAGGTATATTATCAGCAAAATCTAAAATTTCTTCTAGTAATCCACCATTTTTTATTTCTTTTAATTGATTATATGAAAATTCAAATCTTAATCCTTTATTTAATTTTTTATGTTTATTTAGTTTATTAATTTGTCTTTTAGATAATAATATAATATCTTTTCCATTTTCATTAAATTGATCAATATTAAATTGAATTATAACTGATCTTTTATTTTTAAATGCTAATTTTATTTTTGATTTTTGATTATCTGTCAAGTTTATATTTGTTTTTTCCATTTATTAAGAAAAAAATTTATAGTTTTTTTATAATATAGATTTACTTAATTAATGAAAAATTTTATTAAAATTTTAATCCTACTTCTAAACCCATACCAAATTTTCTTTTCATCCACATAGCACCTGATGTTGGTAATGCAACTAATCTTTCACCAATTCCATAATCATTTGATGTTACTATATCCCATGCTTTATCTTGTAAAATTTTATCAGCTATTTCATTTCTAGATTTTGTATCTTTATGATCTCTATAAAATAAATCATGTTCTTTAGCAGCTTTATCTAAATCATTTATTCCAGGATCACCTCTTTTTACTCTTTTATTTAATTTAGTTCCAGGCCCTAGATATTGATAACCCAGGTACATGTAATTCAAAAGGTAAATTATTTATAACATCATTTAAAATACCTGATCCATCTTTTAATAATGGTGATGAAATATTTGCCAAAATTCTTTTTAAATACTTAATTCCTTCAGGTTTTTCAATTAATTCATCTAATTTATTTGATATAAAGTCTTTAATTGCTTTCTTTTCATTTAAAAAATTATTATTACCAGCTTTTTCTTGTGCATATATATAATTAATAATATTATCTAATTTATTTAAATCATCTATAAATCTATATTCAATTTTATTTTCTGTATATTGTCTGATTCCTGAACCTTCAATTTCCCCTTTTAATTCCCAAATATGTTTAATTAAATTAATATATTTATCACCTTTACTAGATTTTGGTTTTTTACTATTTGGATCATTATTTTTATAAATTGAATTAGTTTCCCATAAAATCTTTGAATAATTATTTAAATCATCTTGTGTATATAAATTATTATCTGGTTTCTTTTCATAAGTTAACAATCTCCATAATCCATGTGTTCCATTATATTTTTTATCATCAATTATTAAATCATCATTATCAATTACAGTTATTTTATCACCAATCATAAATGATTTTTTATGTTTATTCCAATATAAACCAAATTTATCATCTTTTGTTCTTGGTAAATATTTTTGTGCTAATGGACCAATAATTTTATCTAATGTTTGAGGTGAAATTAAGTTTGGGTCAATAAATGTCGATTCTTCTTGAATTATTGGCTGTCTGATTGGTCTAAATGGAGTACTTGAAGGTAAATTTAATTCTTCAGTTTCTGGTATTGATATATTAGCAAAATTATTAACAACAGGTACCAATTCCATTAGGTTTTTATTTTCATTTAAGACTTCACCAATTTTATTTTCAACTTTGCCAATCGCTGATGTTATAGGTTCATATGCTTTTTGTTTAATTTTTTCATAATTATCTTCAATTTTAATTTGATTTTTAAATTCTTTTATTAATTTTTTCTCAATATCATCTAATTTTTTAGCTTCATTAACAGATATCTTATCCATTTATTACAAAGAAAAATTTAGGTTCAACACAAATCATGTTAACATAAACACAAATCATGTTAACACAAAAACAAATCATGTTAACACAAACACAAATCATATTAACACAAAACATAAATCATGTTAACACAAACACAAATCATGTTAACATAAACATAAATCATGTTAACACAAATACAAATCATGTTAAACACAATTTATTTTACTTTATTTCTGTAATTTTCATTAAATATATAAATACTAATGAAATAAATAATACTAATAAAATAAATATTCTATCAATTATTGACTCAAATATACAACAAGCCATTATCATTATTTAATATCAGAAAAATTTTTCATATATTTTCCATCATTTGATTTTTTCAATAAATTAATAGTTAAAAATCCATAGTCTTCTTTCCAACATACAAATAGTTTTAAATTTATCAAATTTCATATCTGATCCAACAAAATTATTATATATTTTTTTTCATATAATATTCATTTTGTTTAAAAATGCATAACATATTTAAATTATTTCTAATTAATTGCATATCAACTTTTGAATAACATTGTGATAAATAAATACATGATATATTTTTATGTCTACCCATTATAAAATATTCTTTAATTTTATCTTGTTTTCTAAAATACAATCATCAAAAACTACTAATGAATTTGGTTTACATTCATTTAGTGGAATCACATCATCACATGAAAAATGAGAAATTTGTTTATTAATATTTGATTGTATATTTTTAAATCTTTTTTGTAATAATTTATAAGATGGTTGTTCTAATGATTTACTAAAAATATATAAATTTGAATATGGAATTAATCTTTTGTAAATAAAATTTAATAATAATGTAGTTTTACCAGATCCACTTGTTCCTATAATTAATAATCTAATAGGTTGATCATTTTATTATTTTTATCATATGATTCTAATTTTATATTATATTTTTTTTCTAAAAATTTCTCCATTTAAATAAGATGAAATTATTTAAAATAATTGGTCATTCATCCAAACTAGAATTAAGATTAGAACATCCAATACATTTAGATGGAAAATATAGTATTGGTTTAAGTGGATTTTATTCAGATAATTTTATATCAAATATACCAAATGATTATAAAAACTGTTATGGATATTCTATTAAAGATGAAGATGATAAAATTATAGATCAATATTTTGATATAAATAAAGGAAATTATACAATTGAAGAAATAAAAAATATTTTTATTAATAGTTTAATAGAATTTAAAAAGAAAATTAATAAATTTGATGAAAATGATTTTATACTGAAAAATGATGGACCATATATTATAATAAAATCTCCTGTTAAAATTATAGTTACAACAATTATAATTGATTTATTAGGGTTAAATAATAAAATAATTGAACCAAATGTATTAACAAAAGGAATAAAACTACCAAAAATTAGATCTTTTGATGTTATTGAAATACATTGTAATTTAGTTGATCCTAGTTTTGAAAATCATAAAGATCATTCACATTTACATAAAGAATCAGAAATTATATATTCATTTTATCCAAATGTTGAATATGGATCAAAAATTAGTGAAAAACCAAATGAAATTGATTATATTCCTTTAAAAAATATAAATAAAATTCAAAATATTGTAATATCTATTCAAGATAGTGATGGAAATCTAATAAATAATGAAAATATTAAAAGTATTGTATATTTAAGATTAAAACAAAATTTGTAATATAAAATTTGTCTACATAAATAATAAAACAATTGATTTAATTACAATAATTTTATATTTAATAATAAATTAATTGTATTTAGTAAACAAAATAATCCTTGGTTTAAAGTAAAAGATATTTGTAATATTTTAAAATATAAAAATTCTAGAAAAGTTTTAATTGATAATGTAAAAGAAAAATATATAAAACTTAAAAAATATCAAGTGTAACCAACAGTTACACTTACATAATGATGATAAATTAATTTACATAAAAATTATAGGTGTCACAAATTAAGACACCCTAGAAATTGATGTACAAACATGTTTTCAGATGCCCTAAAACAGGGCGTCAATAAAATAGATAATAAAACAATATTTATTAATGAATCTGGTTTATATTCATTAATTTTAAAATCAAAAAAGGTAGATAAACAATAAGGATAAATATAGATGGTGATAAATTAAAATTCATAGATTTTTTAGAGGGGACAATTTGTCCCCCCTATCATATAATGAAAAACGTACAAAACTTATTAAAATTAGGTAGGACCCAAAATGGGTCCCACATAAATTATAATATTTATTTTAAAAAATTTTAAAGGAGGTAACCTTATTATACAATAAAAACTTAAGGGTAACAAAACGTTACCCTCCTTAAACATTCAAAAGATATTTATAAAGATAATAAATTATATACAAATTTGAGACCCGTCTTAAAGACGGGTCTTACTTATAATGATAATAAAGTAAAATTTATAGATATTTTTAGGGGAGGCGATCTGTCCCCCCTATCATATAATGAAAAACATACTATTTTTATTAAAACAATTTTGTTTATATTTATTAATTTTAAAATTAAAAAAGAATCAAAAATTTAAAAATAGATTAATAAATATTTTAAATGAAAGAATCAAAACAAATAATTAAACATAAAAATTTAATAATAAATTATTAAATATATTTAAATTTATTAAAGAAAATATTTAAAAATATACATAAATTATAGTATAAATTCAATATCATATGGTTATAAATTATTAATATAATTTTGATCATTTTCTTTAAAACTTTCTTTAACATAATTTTTTATTATATTTATAAATGGTTCTATTATAAAATTAAACTTATAATGATATACAAAATAATTTTTATATTTAAAAAGATATATTAAAAATTTATTTGATATTTTAGTTTTAAATAAATATAATTTTATATCAAAATCATTATTTATTAATTCTTTTGGAACAATTAAAATTTCCATTTATTTATAATTTTTTTATACCCCCAAGGTAATGTATCAATTTTATTTTCACAAATAAATCTTTTGTCATCTCTATTACTTAAAGCTAATTTATTTATTGTAATTGTATATAGTTCATGTTTAAAACTTCTAATACAAGTCATTTCTCTATATTGTTCTTGATCATCAAATAAACATTTCTTAAAATCATCCATATGTAATGTTTTATCAACAACACTTTTCTTAATTCCTTTACATTTTACAGGATTTTTATTATTAAATTCATAACTATATAATTTTGATCTTAAACCACAATATTCTTCTAATATTTCACCATTTAACTCATCTTTAAATTTACCAATTATTTTTTTATTCTTTTCACTATAGCATTCATGTTGCATTCAGTGCTTCTTGTTACGCTTGATGTCAAGAATGCCTTCAACTCTGCGAGGTGGGTCGATATGCTGGATGCGCTTCGCAACACCTTTCGTATTCCTGCATATCTGTTGCGGCTCATCGAGGATTATCTACGCTCTCGAAGCCTGATTTATGACACGAGGGATGGAACGCGGACGATGGAAGTCACTTCTGGTGCCGCACAAGGTTCAATACTCGGCCCGGATCTCTGGAACGTTGCCTATGACAGCCTCCTGAGGTCCGAGATGCCTGAGGAAACCACTTTGGTTGGGTACGCCGATGACGTCGCAGCTCTCATTGCTGCACGCAACGTTGAGCTGGCCCAACTGAAGTTGAACCGAGTTATGCGGGTGGTCAACAACTGGATGTCCGATCACGGTCTCTCACTTGCTCTCAGTAAGACGGAGATCGTGATTCTCACGAAGAAGAGGATCGACACCGTCGTCCCGTTTCGAGTGGGAAGGGAGGTGGTCACATCAACTCGTGCCGCCAAATACCTCGGGGTTATGGTGGACACCAAGTTAAGCTGGAGGGATCAGATCTTCCGTACGGCGGACAAGGCCGCTAAGGTAGTGACTTACCTTAGTAGGCTGATGGCCAATGTTGGGGGTCCCCGATCCAGCAGAAGACGTCTGTTGATGTCCGCGGTCCAGTCCGTGCTTCTTTACGGGCAGAGGTGTGGGCAGGCGCTCTAGATAAGGAGTGCTACAGGTTGCGACTCGCCCGGGTTCAGCGTCAAGCTGCGCTCCGGGTGTGTTCCGCCTACCGGACAGTGTCCGAGCCTGCCGTCCTGGTGGTCGCCGGAGTCATCCCTGTCAAGCTCTTGGCAGGGGAGAGGAAAGCGATTTATCAGAGACAAGGCGAGATCGGCAAGGACACGGCAAGAACAGAAGAGCGCTCCCGAACCTTCCAGCAGTGGCAACACAGCTGGGAGCACGACACCCGAGGACGATGGACTGCGCGACTTATCAAGCAGGTCCAACCATGGGTGGAACGGCGGCATGGGGAGGTGGACTACTACCTGACCCAATTTTTCACAGGTCACGGCTATTTTCGGTCGTACCTGAACCGGATGGGAAAGACCGGTTCACCGGACTGCATTTATTGCCCGGGTGTTCCCGACGATGCGGAACACACATTCTTCCGCTGTCCCCGTTGGGAAGGGCCCCGCCTGGAGGCCACACAAATCTTTGGTGTATTTTCGGTGGACTCGGTCTGCCAAAAGATTTTGGAGGATGAGGGCAACTGGGATTGTTTGTCACAGTTCGTCCGGGGCATCCTCCTGGAAAAGAAAACCGATCTGGACCGCGAAGTGGCCCAGATCCCTTGATCGAGCGGCTGGATAAGGAGCGAGCCCCACGGGCGTAAGCCAAATTTAGGCCTAGCCTGACGTAATGTGACAAACAATTCCAGGTTAGATTCCTAAAGAGTAGAGGAGGTTTTTTAGTGGGTAAACCCGTTTTTTGGGGAGCCCCACACTACAGGCTGGCCACCTGTGTGCGTAATGCATTTTTCCGCCTCTCCCTCAAAAAAAAAAAAAAAAAAAAAAAAAAAAAAAAAAAATAGCATTCATGTTCTTTCTTATAATCACTTGTATCAAATTCATTAATATTTTCTTTAATAATTTTATATGGATCCTTTTTAAACTCTATAAAATAACTGTCTGTGTCCATATATAATAACCTTATATTTGGATCAAACTTCTTTAATTTTTCATAATAAAATTGATACATATGTAATTTTGATAAATCAAGTACTGAAAATCCTATATAGATTGGTTTATCAAACTTAACCTTTTCTTTTATCATATGTGAAGCAATACAGTCTTTATCAAATATACTAAATGTTTTAAAATTAGGTTTTTTTGCTTGTTTTAATGAAAACTTTTCGTCACCTAATTTAATATCACATCTATTTCTAACATTTTCCATAGTTTTTCCAAAAACACTATTATTCATCAATTTAAAAAAGTCTTTTTCAAAATCTGATGTTGATTTGGATCTAAATTTGGTATTTAATTCAATATATTTTTTCATATAATCATCTTGATCAAATGCTATAACTCTATTAACTTTCTTTAATTTTAATCCTTTTTGTAGATAATATTTTAAGTTTCTTGAATGAATAACATAATCTTTTTTATCAAATAATGTTGTGCAAAGTTTATTATTATAATGTTCAGGTGCTAATGGTAAATCTTTATGATCATCATGTAATTCAATAGGATATTCTAAATCAACATCTAATATATATCCATATTCAGCATTTTCATCTAATTCTAATATTGTTTCTTCCCATTCATTTAATGTATATGTATTAGGATTCATCCATGTTATATCTTTATAAGGTAATTTTTGACTTAAAGCCCATCCATATAGATTATTTGCATCTATATATAACATATAATTTTCAGGTTTTGTTTTATCATAATTTTTTGTATATTTATTGTTTGCTTTACAATATCTAGTTATACATTGTGAAATACCACCTCTAATACCTTTTTCAATCATTAAATACATATTATAATCACTTATTAATTCTAGTTTAATTTTTGTTAATTTTAACATAGAATCCCAAGCTAATGATGGTGATGTTAGATAATGTGCTGGATCTAATTGATAATTTTTCAAACAAACAGATCTAAAATTTTCAAATATATCAGCTAATAATAATACATCCTGAATATTATACAAATCTGAATAATTACCTAATGTTTTTATTTTTAATTTATTCCAAACTTTTATATAATGTTTATAATCATCATCACTTATATTTTCATTAGTTAAACAACTATAAAATTGATCTTTTTCTAATATTTTATCATAGTTTAATTTTTCGACATTATCAATAAATTCATATGGAAATACACCTTTAGAAGTTAATATTTTTAAAGTTTCATTATCATATTCAATTTTATCATTTTCTTTTATAAATTTATTTATATGCTTAAATTCTTTAAGATTTTTAGCTAATTTTTCAATTGATGTAGCCATAAATCTAAATGTATCTACAAATGAGAATTTTATAAATTTTCTAGGTTTATCACATTCAAATTCATAACCATAACCAGAATTTACTGAATAGTTTATATATTTTTCATCTGTATTAGCTAACAAATCAATTTTACCATATTTTTTAGCTAATTCTTTTATAAACAAATGTGTATCATAATTTGAACTATTATGACAGAATATAGGAATATTTTGAGGGAATTTTAGATTTAAATTACAATTTAAATGTGCAGCACCCCTAAATTTTCCTGTTAAATGGCAATGATCTCTTACTTTTATTCTTTTATCATCATCAAAACCACTATTTTCACAAATATGACAAATATTAGTTTTTTTATAATTAATTTCTTCTTCATTAGTTAAATTCATAGGCTTTTTATTTTTTGAATTATATTGTTTGGCTATATATTTTGAAATTTCATCTAAATATTCAAATAATTTATTTGGTACATTTATTAATTCTTCTTCATTTTTTGCTCTATAACAAATAGGTTTATACATTTTATTAGTTACTCTAGATACTAAATAGATTGTAAATCCATATGGTATATGTTTTTGAATTTTATTTGTATATGAGCAATTTGGATTATTTTTACAATTATCAATCTTTTCTAATATACTTTCAAAATCCATATAAATTACATATGGATGTTCAAACTTTTTGTAATAGTTTTTAAAACTTACTTTTTGACCAGGAAATGGCATTATAGGTCTACAAGGTTCTAATGATTTACATATTTCTAAATGATTATTCAAGTCTTTATTTTTGTAGAAATGAGTCAAACATCTTCTACAAATATATTTTTTTGTTTTATGTTTTGATAATTGAGAATATACCAATTTATTTAAATCTGTTATTAATATATAATGACAATTATTACCAATTTTATAATATAATAAATCAATTTCTAATTTTACATTATAATATTCAGATATTTGTAATGGCACTATTTTTTTATCTTCATCAATTCTATAAATATTTATTGACATTGATGGATAGTTATATTTAGAGTCAAACGATCTTTTTTCAAATAATTTAATATCTTTTAATGTTATTGGATAATCAAAACCTTTAAAAATATCATCATTTATATATTTTTGATATTGTTTAACTCTTTCAGCATGTTCATTTGGTTTATCAATAGCACATCTAATTGCATAAATAAAACAATATTCATCTTTATTTTTAAAATTTACACAACATTTTTTATTCTTAATTTCATTTGGTAATTCTATATATGATCCAGCATTTAATGAATTATTTTTAGATAATTTTAGATTTAATTCAACACATCTTTTTAATGACCGACCAGAGCCTTTTGATGGTTGATTTAGTTGTTCTCTAACTATTAATTTCTTAAATTGATCATCAATAAAATCATCTATATTTAAAATATCTGAACTTTTTATGCAAAAATACATATTACTATTTTGAATTTCACCATTTATTAATTTTCTTTCATATTCACATTCTAAAGCCATTTGTCCTTTAATATTTTTAAATTTTTGTTTTTCTATCAATTTTTTTATTTCATTTCTTTGAGTTTCTAAATAATCATTAATATCTAAATCATCATTTGAATTTGTTAAAATATAATCTTGAAAATATCCTTTTAATGATGAAGCTTCTTGAATATTTATTATATTTTCTTTTGGAATTGGTCTATTTTTAAAATAATCATTTAATAATCCAATTAATTCTCTTCTAGTTTTATTAACAATTTTAATACTATTTTTAATTGCTAAATTTTGAATATATTTTAATGATCTATATTCTAAATTATTTGGATTTTCTTTAATTTTGTTTAATCTTTTAATTAGTTCATCTCTAGATAAATTTTCATAATTTCTGACAGATAATTTTTTTGCAATTTCATTTAATTTTTCTATATTAAATAATGAATAATTTGTAAGATCAAATGTTTCTTTAATATTTGTTAATTCATCTAAAGTTTTATTTTTATAATTATATATATTATTATTTTTACACCAATGTTTTAATTCAAATATTTTATTATCATATTTTTGTTTATTTAATAAATGTTTAGTTGAATTATAATGTCTATCATAATTTTTATATAATATATTTTTATTACAGTAAGGACAATTAATATTTTTATTTGTTCGTTCCATTTATTAGAAATAATTTTTACTTAGAAATAAAACTCTTAAAAATATGAGAAGTTTTTCCACTTTTTTCTAGGTAATTTATAGTTTAAATTGTATTTTTTCAATCAATAGTCAACTTTTCTCAAGTTAATTTAAGTTTTCTAGAGTATTTTTTCAATAAAATCAATAGTCAACTTTTCACAAGTTAATTTAAATTTTCTAGAGTATTTTTTCAATAAAATTAATAGTTGTATTTTCATAAGTCAATTTAAGTTTTCTATAGTATTTTTTCAATAAAATTTAAACTTTTTTAAAACAAGTAAAATTATTATTTTTATCATATTTTTAAATTTTCTAGTTTTGTTATATTTTTGTCATGAATTTTAGTTTCTAAATGTCTTAAATAATTATTAGTCCATTTAATATTTCTTCCACATTCACAAAATTGTGGTTTTAAAAACATTTCTCTAATACATTGTATACAAATTGCATTTTTTCTATCTTTACTATAATGATAATTATTAAAATTTGAAATATCTTTAATTTCTTTACATTTATGACATTGTTTTTCATTTAATTCAATAACTTTAATATTATCATATAATTTTTTATAATACAAATCCTTACATTCTTTACAATAATAATATAACCCATCTTTAGTATTTTTATCTTTATAAAATTTTGATATATCTTTATATAATTTACACCTTAAACATTTCTTTTCCATTTATATAAAATAAAATTTACAAATTGGTTTTTTTCAATTCATATTCATAAAAATTTCCAATAATATCTTCATTATTTTGATCTTTTATACTATATGTAACTGGATTTGTATTATTAATTTTAGAAATTATAAATATTTCTCTAGACCAATTATTTTTATATTTATTAGAAAATGTTGATTTTTTATTTCCAATTCTAACTCTATCATTTATTTTAAATTTTGATTTGGTTATTATTTTTGGTGGGTTATATTTAAAAACAGTATCTAATAAATCCTTTTCATTATTTTTATTTACTTCAATTGGTTTCATTTTAATTGTTGAATGATATGAGTTATTATATTCTTTAACAATTTTTGGTAAAATATTTATCCATCTATAATTTTTATTAATTTCAAATTGTATTTTCATTTTTTCATTTTGTGTTCTATTATACCTTTCTATTATACTTGATTTTTCTTCATTTTCTGTATGATACAATTTAATATCATATTTATTTAATATTTCTTTGAATTCTTTATTGATAAATTCTAATCCTTTATCTGTATGTAAAAGATTAGGTGATTTATGATTAATTTTAATTGCATCATTAATTATTTCTTCAAATGCTTTAGAAACTGTTTTTCCATCTTTTTTCTTTAATGGTTTTGACCAAACATATTTTGAGAAAGTATCTATCACATTTAACATATATTTATAACCATCATTTTCTTTTTCATAATTTTTCATTATAATTAAATCTGCTGCCCATAAATCATCAATACCTAATGTAATTATTTTTCTTTTTAGAAATTTCTTTCTGATTGGAGCATGAATTTCATTTGCTTCAATTATTTGTTCATTTTTAGTTAATTCTTTTTTAATTATAGGTTTAACTTCTTTTTTTAAAATTTTACTTTTATTTGTTTTACAAATTAAACATTTAGTAGCTATTCTATATAATCCATTTTTCATTTCAACAATTTGTGGATTAATATTTTTAGTTTTTTTCTTACACTTGTGACAATGAATTGGTTCATTCATTTATATATAAAAAATATTTTATACATAAATGAATTGATTCAATTCATTTATGTATAAAATATTTTTTTAATAAATGGATATGTGTTATAGATGTCATAATCAAACTAATTTTACTATTATTGGAAATTGTGTAGGATGTAATATATGTAAAAGAATTATTTATGAAAAAAAGATTAAGAGAAAAAGTAATAAGAATAAACATCTTAAACATATTTTAAGAGAATTTAACCATTTTCAACCATATAAAACACACCAATTAATTAATGAATTATATATTTTATGTATTTCCAATCATTTTGAAATAACACCTAAGAATATAAAATTATTTTTAAAACAAAGGAATTATACAAATTGGATATTTTACTATCAATTTTTAAACAAAATATACAATATTAATTTTGAATTGAATCATGAAGATAAAGAAAAAATTACACTAGTTTTTAATAAATATTTATGTTTTAAGAAAAGTAATATATCATATAAAAAATTATTACCAATGATTTTTAAATATTTAAATATGGATTTTTGTATAAAACCTAATTATGATGATAACTTTTTAACATATCTATCACAAATGAATTTGTAATATTTTTTCCCTATATAAATGGATCTGTTAGAAGAAATTAATAATATTGGAGAATTAAGATTTAAAGAATATAAACCATTAAAAAGTTTAAATTTAAATGAAAAATATAAAATTGAAAAATTTGAAAGAATTAAAGATAAATATGTATATACAATTATTGTTGAATTAGAAAAATGTAAAATACATTTACCAAAAAGATTTACTAATATAATTGATGATAAAACTATTAAAGAATTAAATAAAAAAGATTTAAATTTAATTGTCACGGCTTTTAAGACTTTTGATGATAAAGAAACTGCTTTAGTTAAATTTGAATAATTATTTTAATATAATTGTATTGATAATAAATTTTAAATCATCTTGTAAAAAATTATAATTTTACTGGTTTTAAAAAACTTTTTATTCTGTAAACAATTTCATATAAATTTATGCATATTTATTAAAAAATGCATTAAATTTGCATATTTTTATGACAATTTGACAAAAGCTGAAAATTGGCCAAAAAATGGCAAAAATATTGCATAATTGTATTAAAAAACTGTGAAATTTGTTTGATTTTTGATTGTCTCCAAAAGTGTCCTAGGAACCCCATAGTACTATCTACTTATATATATATATATATATATATATATACCTTAGTTAGCAATATTTACACTTGGAGAAATACGTTCACTTGTTATAAGATATGTGTTAAAACCTTCGCCATTTCAAGGCATTTTCGAAAATGACAATATGTTTATGTGTAGTAAATAATATTTATTGGATCCAACTACACCAAATAAAAAAGTTTACTTCATATTATATTGTAAGTACATAATAAAAGTGGTTAGCAGTAGTTTTGTTAAGTACACTTTAAGTATGAATAGTATCTTAAAAAAGATTCTTAATGTAATATTTAGGTATAAAATATGTGGAAAACTCCATTATGGTAATAACTCGTTCAAGGCGACTGTAGACTTCAGGGTAAGTTCCCTCTAAATAAAATAATGTAAAATAAAACCAAGAGAAAAGCCGAGTAGGTTGGGGAGGGGGAGAGGGTTGCGAATGACCAGTTCAATTATGGGCTCAGGTGGGGCTACGTTTTTGTTATTTAAATCCTTTGAAGAATAAACTTGAATTGTTGAAGACGATTTTTCCCTGTGAATACGAAATTGCCCTTTAAATTATAGACGTTTAGGTCTAATTACTAACTTGTAACTCAATGCTCTAAGTTGAAATATTGTAAAATTAATTAATTAAGATTAATAATGTAAAAATTAGTCATATGTTGTTTTGATAAAAATTAACAATTTCATAAATATTCTGATCCATTCGGTTCTGTTAATTTCAAAAGTTGTTTAATAGTTTTTATTTAAGTTCTGACTTTTATTTTTAAGGTACAATTAAATTTTCATAAGATTTTTTTGTGGATCTCAAATTAGTCACATGGTTTTTTCTGACATAAATCCATGTAAAAAATTAGATCCGTTAAAAGCTTGGTAGGTTAAACTATCTTGACAATATTTAAATTTTGATAATTGTATAATTTAACAATAATAATTGTATAATATAACAAAATTTATAATTTGTTATACGTTATGTTGTTTGTGTGTTGTACATACATACAAACATAACTTAGTTGTTCTGGTGGTTTGTTACATAAAAATTTAACCCTCCTCGTGTTATTTTTAGCTTTGAAGTATGATGTTTATACAAATATGAGTACAATGTAGTTATCCAATAAATATCTCGTTTCGGCTGCGAGGTCCAGGGTTGTGAATGCTCCCTTCCGCGCCGAGGTATGCAAGCTGCAACCCTCCGAGAGGAATTTACATTCGTGAAATATCAAATTAATGCACTTTTGTTTCTCTAAACCTCATTATCAAACATTTGACATATATTTAAAGTTTTTTGATAAGTACAGTGAGGCGGTTAAGAGTAAATAAATTCGAAGGACCGAGTATTTGGGTATAAAAGAGGTTTATTGCGGATAAAAAGTAAACACTGTTTATACTCTGCTGTAATTAAACAAGAATGAATTCAAACACTGAAAATTACTTATATTCATGTGATGTAGGTGATGTGGTTTGATTAATGATACCAAGGCATTTAAATTAAAGATATAAAAATAAAACTTTTAAAAATAAAATAATAAGCATACAAAAGGTTTAACGCGATTGAACAAGTTGAAAACGGGTTAATTATTTAAAACCAAACCAAAACCACAATTAATTTGTAACAACTTTCAAGAAATGCTTTTGAAAATATTTTAAAATTTGTGTATTAAAAAATAAACTTAATAAAAATTTTCAGCTTCAATCTTTAACATACAAAGATGTTGTATGCAAGACAGACCTATGGATTGGTTCAAGTAATAAAGTCATATGTTGGTGAGGTGTTTCATAATAGCACTGGTCGCATTGTAGCCTAGCTGCATCTATTCACGTGAAACGATTCAAATGCATGCTTCCCATTCATTTGGCTGGCTGGTGCTCGTTGAATTCTATTCCTAGTAGGATATAAAGTCACGAACAGATAGACGAAATATTAAACATGTTAGGTACAATAATATAAATTATATATCGTAAAAAATTTTGCTATCATTAGTATTATCATTTAAAAACCGCACGGTATGTACGGTATTTAAATAAACAGTGATTCTATTTAAGCTTTTTTATATGAGATCTAGGTAATACATTTTGTAAGGCTGCTAACAGAAAACATTTTTTTATTTCGACTCAAAAGCTATACTATATTTTTTGAAATTATTATAAACCTTTTTATCTCTATCTGCACCATTTCTTGATGTCTTTGAGATGCTTCGGTTGCTGTGTCTTATTTATGCCCAACGTGTTTAATTTCTTTAGTCTTTTACAAATTTTATACAGGGTTTATTTTAGCAATTTGTTTATTTTTATTTTATTGAATCCTTTTAATTCTGCTAGTTTTAACTACGATTTCATTCACATTCCGTGGAGTGTTATACAAAACTTGTAGTTCTTGCTATTTATCTGGCTTCTAAAGATTGTATGGGATTTCAGATAAGAAAACATAAACTTATTGTCAGTCAGGAATAAGATAGGTCTTAAATTATTGATTGAGCAAGATAAACAATAACTTTTAACTGAGCAAAACATCTACTTTGCAGTAGTCTCCAAACTAGAGTTTGTTGTGGTTATTTTATAACTCGTTCACGTACGATCCCGGAAGGTGGTATCTTACTACTGCACTGCGATCCGAGATTTATTATATATCTCACTAGAAACAAGAATATAATTTCCATTTTTCTATGATAGTAAATATTTATACTATTTACCATTCAATTCGCTTAAAATAAGTATTAAAAAATATATAAAACAATTTATAGGAGAGTTTATTATCTATAGAAACAGTAAATCATCTGAAATATTGAATGAAGTGATGAGTTGAAAAATGTTGAATGAAAGGAAAAACAGAGTGAAGCGTCTTCAACTAAAAAATATTACTATTATACTTCTTATACATTTTTGGCGAAACCATAAGATTATCACATAGTAATTTGTTAAAAAATATTCAATGAAATAAATATTAGGAAAATTTATAATAATGTTTGTAATAAAATATTTTTGTTACATAATCTTTTTGAAAATAAAGTAATTTTCACGATATACAGAAAAGTGTTTTGTGTTAGGTATAGAATATCGTTACCATATTTATATCCTTTTCTCAGGAATTCATCAGAGCGATTTTAAATGCTAAATTGTTTTCGTGTTTTCAGGTAGTTCATATAATTTACTCTCTACTGTAGATGAATACTAACTCATGCTTTTACCTTCAAATTATACACTTACATACAATTTAAGAGTTTACAAATATTTAATAGCCTATTTGTAACTTCTGGACTGTAAGAAGTATGATAAATTTTGTTGAGAAACCTCTAAATGGACATTGTGTCAAAGGAGTCCTATTTTCTGAACTGTAGTTTCAGAATTTTGTCTAAAGGTCATCCTGGTTTTGATGTGGTTTGATGTGTTTTGATCTTTTTTTGTATCTATGTTTCGCTGTAAATAGTTTTAAAATAGAGCTTTATTAGTTTATTTTTATTTAGTTCTAATATTAACCACTAATTTGACACATTTGATATATAACACTTACTCAATTGGCATTACTAAGCTACCCGTTTTTTATCAAATGGAGGCTCATCGTTGTGAAATGCGTTGAAACTCTAGCAATATATCCCGACATTGCCCCATCCAATAAACTCCCCGACTCGGCCCCCTCTCATTGGGCGGAACTGTATTTTATAAAAGGGAGAAATAGGAAAACTAACAGTAATATTAAATTGTTTTCCTGTGGTATCGCCGCTTTTGTTACTAAACAATTGTAAATATTGAAACAATACTTAATTAGTCTATTACAACACTACTTTCGTCAAATGCTGAGCTCTCATTGTTATAGAACTTGAATTTTAATTTAAAACATTGACGTTTAATACGTCATTGAGCAGAGGTTTGATTTTGTTTTAAAAATGTACAGCCTGTGATGTTACTGGTGATATCTTTATTTGTGTTATTGTATTGTAGTAGACTGGGACGATGGTGGAGACGTCCTGTAATCCAGCTACTTGGAGGTCACGAATTGTGGATAGTTATAAGCGATTAAGCGATGGCTTGTCGATGCGATATTCCCTGGTGGAGATTAACGTCCGCACTAGTGAATACTAGTTCATCCATAAAGACCACCCTCATAGTTAGACCAATTCGTATATAAGAGGTCGAAATTGTGGTTCGGATCCCACATTAAACTGTAGGTCCCTAGATACCATTGGCTGTTTGGCTGGAAAATGTCGGCCTTAGTCAGTAACAAGACTACAAGATCGCGCCACAATCATCCTACACTCATCTCTCATTCATACTTGTCTTTAAACTACCTATTGAGTTAGGTCGCCATTTCAATAAAGGTATTATTAAGGTATAAAATAAATGTATTTTTTAACCAAAAAGTGTTGTGCTTTTATGCCATTGTTTGGGCGTTATCATATGATTGTTATTCCTTTAAAGAATTTTATGTTGTTATCATATTTCATCAAAACTAGCTGCTTACCTTTATAGTACCTAAGGTTCTTAAAATTTCGTCCTTAAATTAAAACAAAACATTTATTTAAATTGAAATTAATTCGTTAGTTTAACACTAAAATAATTGTTGTACTCGGTCTTATTCTAAAACCTGCAATATATTTAATTTATAGAAGAATAGTTGGCTAACGAAAGTCCAGTCGATCCTAAGTTGACTGTTGATTTTATGGTTCGATTTGTCAAGAATAACTAGCTTATTTAGTGCTTTGTAGACGATTTGTTTTAAAAACCAACTCACCTAATCTGTATTATTAAACGTAACGATCGTCCGGTTAAATTAAAAACAATTGGCTTGACTATAAATGTTTGAAATATATTTAAATACAATAATAAATATTATACAATTTTATAAAAATATAATAATTTTACTCTTTAATAAATTTTTAATGAAGTATCCACAATTTTTGTGTTTACCATCTGCACCCCACAGCAGTTGTTATGAAACAAATTCAACACATTGGAAAAATTAATCCTTTTATACAATAAAGGTAATAATTCTTCTTTACGAAATATACATCACAAAAAGTAATTATATTTAATAATAATAGTAGTTTTCATCACTAGGAGCAAAAGACACTTTTGCTCCGAGTGATGAACAACGTTTTTATCATAATGCGAAATTAGACTTTTGATCATTAAAAGTATTAACTATAAAGATGTATTTTCGAGGTTATATTTACAAAGTTAGTAATTAGCAGTGTTTACATTTATGATATTTACAAACGATGTTCTTTATAACGTTTGAATTTCGAAATTCTGCTCCTCAACATTAATAAATTAATAATAATATACATAGCAAACAGCTGACTTTTCAGTACTAGGACCTAAAAAATTCTCCAGATGATTTTTTAGTCCTAGGACAATAAAGAATCGGTTTTGGTACAGTTGAGGGAACAAAAAACAGGCTGATTTCGTGCAGAATGATAAAAACACATTTTCAAATAACATTGGCCTTAATTGTACTATGCTGTAAAGTTTTGAGGCCGCGAAAGATGTAATATACTATCGACCACCTCATTGTTTAGCTTTCTGTACCTTGTACTGTTAGGGTTTCTATTGGTGACAAAATACATCATCAGTCAATGCTACAGAACAGCACGGCGCCAGCCTGTCTTTTGAATGGAGTGTTCATTCTACTTATCATAAGCCAATAATCTTGTATTAATTCTAATTTTGAATATTCAGTGCATAAATTAAGTAAAGAAACAACATTTTATTTTAAAACCACTTTTTTACTTTTTTTCTGTTGATTTTAAGAATGGAGTAAGATGGAGCAACTCTGGTTGAGGCACTAGCCGTTATAACAACTTCCCCCTTTAACATAACTTTTTTCAACTCTATAAGGTGGTTGGGGGTGGGGAATTTTTTTCGTATTAAATGACCCTTCATATTTAAGAACTTTAAAGTTTTATCTTAAATATAGCCAAATGGCAGTCATTATAACACTATGGGTAAAATACCTTTGAAACCTTACAGACAATATTTACAATTGTAATTTTAAACTAAATCAGGCTCGAGATGTTTTTATGATCATACAGTGGTGTTTGACATTTAAATGTTATTTTCCCACTTTAAAAAAGGGGGTTTTCCCAAAAAGGGGGAAATTTGGGGGAAACTCATGTGTATGTTAAAACCAATGACATGAAAAAAGTCAAATAGGTTGACCCTTAGTGAAATGGCACACAAAAATGTCTATCAAGTAGGGTCTCACATTTATTCTACTACCCATAATTTTTTATTGGCTACTATTTTCGCTACAACAAAGATAGAGATCTCTAGTTTTTTCCCATTTGTCTAGTTTTTCTTTAATATTTTATAAAAGGTCACTCAATAATTTTGTGACCTATCTGAAATAAATTTGCCCCCCCCCCCACTCCTAGCAATCTTCGGAGTTTCGACAAATTGTTAATGTAAGTGTGGAAGTTGTTATAACATCTCGTACTTTAGTTTCCATTTAAATTGGTTTAAAAATAAATGTCGTTTCATTACTTAATTTACAAACTGCCTTTACTGTAAATCAGTTTAAAAGTCTATTAAAAACGGAAAAAAATTGCAATTAATCGAAAAAGGTATTAAAATTAATTTGTACCAAGAGAAATAAATTTAAGATTAATAAGTATATTAATAAGTATATAATAAGAGTTATTAATAATAATAATTAATAACTCTTTCTATGTTAATAAGCAACAGAAAAAGGATAGTTGGGAGCCTTTGTTGAAGAAGGCAATCAATTCCATTTCAGAGTAACTTTCATTTTTTACTCACAATTAATTCCTGTTCAATAATAAAAAAATTTGAAAGTGGCAGTGGAATAGGAAGCCTACTTATAGTTTCTGATGTGTTGTGTCGTAGTCAATAACAATTATTTTTATTTTTGGTTTTTATGAATAATTAATTAACAGATAACCAATACTGAAAATCCAAAAAAACTTGGTAAAAAATACAGGTTTAGTATGAATTGTAAAAGAGGGATATCAGCAATTAACTGAAAGCTCTCGTGGCCTGAAAAGCCCGATTTTTTTGCAAGAGGATACGGTAGCGACCGAACGATATTCTGCAACATGATCAAACAATTCAGTGTATGTTGTTTATACTTTTTATACATTATACTACCACGAGTTGTTTTAATGTCCATCTAAATTCCATTTGTAAGGTTTCTTTCTAAAAATAATATAGTGGAACTTACTGTTATTTCCTACCACACAACCACAATATGAAAAATCCTATAACTCATATTTTTCAGCAGAAACTATTTTTTTGTAAGAATTTTAAGTAATATGCATGTATTATACATGTACACTGTCAAGGTCTGGAAATAATGGTTTATTAAAACTTTATCTTTGATCAACAATCAATAAGGAAATATGGACTGGATGAGTAGGAAGAAAAATATAATTCAATTCATCAATAGAATACAAAAATACAAGTTAATAAATACAAAATGAAAATAAAGTGTTTTCTAGAGATAAGCTATTAAGTAGCTTTAAAGTTAAACATGGTGAGAAAAAAATATCCTGGTGTGTCCAATAATAATGTTTACCTTGTAAAATCCAAGTTGTCACACCTCTGGAATAGAAACTATAGTATTCCATGTTCCTGCCTTAGGGATATTTTTTAAAAGATCTTTGAGCTTCGTGTTCATAAATAGTTACAGAAAACTATTCCAAAAAATAGTAATTTATTCCATTTAATGTTAAAATGATGTAATGGGCAATATAAAGATTCATCTATCCTGTCTTCAAAAAACTTTTAATAACCACATAAAGTATTATAGTTTGCCCATTGTATTATTTTGTTAATCACACTGCATCTAAAAGAGAAGAAGGATCTGTTTAATAGTGAAAGGTAGGGGTCACGATGTCCTTAAATATTTTATTCACCTTTACCTGACCCCGAACCCTCCGGAACACACGATTCTCCATTATTCCCTTTGATGAAGAAAAAAAAAATGATCCAAACCAAAAATAGCATATTTTTTTAGCATAATCATTCAGTATCAACATAATGCGTCATAAAAAGTTGGCTCTGTGAAAATTAATACTTGATATATAATATTTCAAAAGATATTACATTAAAAATGTATATAAAAAGTATATGGAAAAGGTTTTTTTTAATTATTAAATCACTATTAAACAGTAATAAAAATGTATTATCTTAATATAATTTAAGTTAAAATATGTAGTAAGTATAAAATGTAATGAGCTTTAATTATTTGAAATTTAAGCTGTAAATTACAAATTGACTATACCTATTTCTATTACCCTTTCAAGGCACCAGAATTTGGGTTTTAGCGCAATTTATGTACTATTTCACTTAAAATTCTTTCTAATATTTATATATAAAAATTACCGTGATGAAAGAATCATTACACTTAGTTTTTTTGATAAAAAACTTTTTCTATACCTAATCTTTTTTGGAATAAGGAACAAGAGAGCACCATAACCCAGCGGTCCGAGAAGGATGTGATATTTACACTTTTCATCAGCCTCCAACAAACAAACGTTGTTCTGTCGACAAGAGCGACGGAATTTATTTTTGCTGTTTGCTTCCCAGGCGTTTGACATTTTCGTTAGTTTTTTTACCTAAGCTCATCTTTCATTAAGTTTTTATCAGAATACCCAACACTTTTAATCAATGCAAAAACAAGAAATGTAGTCATCAGTGAAAACACAGGTTGATTCGCAAGATGCCCAGGCTGCAGAATTAATCGAGTCTATTCAAACTTCATCTCTCTCAGACCAGTTAGATGATCTACAGCCTATGCAGTCAACGCCTGGGAATAGTTCATCTCTACGGGGTTTCCGCACTGAACTGTCCGCTTCCCTGGAAGTAAGTTAACACCATTCTAATAATGTATCTTCAAATGAGGATAAGCCTGAGTATTTTGAGAAACAAGAATCTCAGCAAAACAAAAGTTTTGAATAGGTTAGGTAAATATTTGTTATTGTAATTTCTTTTATGGGACATTCCGGGTATTAGCAATAACATTTGAACTTTAAATAGTTTTATTAATCAATGATATAACTTATTTTTCCATGAATATTGGCTAAGTGAGAAAAAAATGAATTTTTCCGCACCGAATCTGTTTTATTGTACCAGTGTTCGATGCAGAAGCGGTTATATAGGGAAAGGCTCTTACATCTATGTGGATAAGAAATTTCAAAGTAGAGATATGGATATCAAAGATTTTTAACGAGTTTAATTTTGAAGTAGCGGCTGTTTTTTATAGATGAGTTAAAGTTAATCATTGTTGTATTGTATTATTCCACTGCTGGAAACCCTTAAATATTCATTGAAACCTTAGACAGTATTTTATCACCTGTCCCAATGGACCAATTATGTTACTTGTTACAGGGGATTTAAATTGATTTTTTAAGTCACTAATTTAAAGAAGACAGCAAAAAAACTTTTCTTAATCTTTTACGACAGTTTAATTTCTCTTCCCGGGATCGGAAACTCACTCGAGAAAAGATTTTCATGAAAATTTCTTTACACATTGCTCTCGGAATTTTGTTAAGCCTTGTAACATTTTCAATTCTACATTTTCTGACCATGAAGACCTTGTGCTTGACATGGAAATTTGTAAGAAACATTCATCTATTTTGAATTCTGAATGTAAGAGAAAGCCCAATAGAGAAGAGTGTGCCGATTTCTCGTTCCTATTTCAGCTTTTGATAAATTTTAAAATTATTAGATTTCCTACAGTTGGGATAGTTGTTGTTATGAATGTATTTTTACAAGTTCTTAACAAAGTTCTAACAAAATGCTTCATGTGATTCATAATAATATTGTATTTTTCTCGGTTGTAAGAAATAATAAGTAGCCTAACTCTAACAAAAAAGAACTGAATACAGAATGGTTTACTAAACAGCTAAAAGTATTCAAAGAAATACTTGCATTTTTACCTCAATAGACAATTTCATACCGAGAAACTCCCATTTTAGTCATGTTGTTTCGTCATTAAAGGTTTACAATAAACTTTAAGTAAAATTTCTATACATGACACTGAATTTTTTATAAAAGAAATTTTATACTTTGTAGTTAATGAACCGTTTTTATTCAGCGATTGAATTCTTTTCATGTAACATAGATTATTAAAAAGAATAATCGTTACATGAAAGAAATTTTAAAATGACAATAGTCTGGAGGAAATGATTATATAACTTGAATAGAGATGTAAAGAGACTTCGAAAATTTTGCTATCCTACTTATTGAAATTGTAATGGATAAGAGCTCGGGGGTTTAAATCACTTAACTGTCTATTTAAATCCCAGCTGCAATGTTAATCTCTTGTAAGGCTCTGCTTTAATTATATCCCAGTTTCAGTTAACGTCGAAGCCTTAAGTTATGTTAGTTTAGTTTGTAACATGAGTAAAGTGGTAAGTTTACAGAAATGTATCATAATACCAAACACTATGGTAAGATATAAAATTTTAATAATTCATATGTTGATAAAATAACGCTGTCTCCCACTTTGCAGAAAAAAGTAAGTAAATACCATATACTTATTACTATGTTATCTTGTCTGAATGTCCGCCTGTTTTTAGATCCTTAATTCAAAGAAAAATGACAAAAATGACTACTAGGTGAGCTTTCCTTTGATCTTTTCGGGGGTTGAACTTGAAGAATCGACGATTGTAAGGTCATCACTGTAACCACTCGGCATTCTGTCCTTTGTTATTGAATAATTTTCTTAATATCTAATAAAAAATATTTATCTAAGCGCAGGTTTCTATTTTGTTCCTGATTTGTACTGAAAACTATACAGATTGGAATTCTTTTTCATTTTTTTAAAATAGCGTGTTTAGTTAGTTTCAATAAATAAGTAAAATAAACATTTGTTTAGGAGGCAAAGATTTTTTTAATATATTTTTTAAGTACTTAATAACATTTACATATCAAATTTACATCATACATACTTAATATTTTGTCCTTAAACATCCACTAAACATTTTAAACAATTTTACTAAACCAAATGACTTACAATTAAACTGACACAAATCTTTCTAACAATCAATTACTTACGAAAGTAAAATTCAATAAAAAAATAACTAAAAAATTCATGGCTTCGTCAGGGCAGACCTTCATGAGATAGCGTTCACTGTATTTGATTATGTTTTATTTAATCTTCTTATAACTTTGAAATTTTTATTAAAAAAATAAAAATATATTCCTCTCTAGAATCATTTCTGGGCCTTGTGGCTCTCCTACCTGTGGTCGTCTGTCTATTGTATCCATGTTGTGACATATTTATAAAATTCATTGCAGATTATCACGCAAGCACAATATTGTACTTGGTAGTTTTGTGTCCTTGTCCTCGTATTTGTCAATTGAGGTACCGATTAAACTATCGCACAATTTTAAATTCAATAAAACTTGCACCTCTTAACACTCTTATTTTTCAACCAAAAAATGTTGAAGTTGGTTTCATAACAATTCTTCTTGACAAACAGTGTTAGATAAAAATTAATTAAAGTTCGGATTTATTCATTTAAAATTTGACTGACATTCGTTTATGTTGCACGCTTAATTAAGCTGGAGAGTTTTAATTAAAACAAACGATTAAAGGAAGAAAACAAAACTTCCGGCTGAGCTCCACGTGACCTTCTCTTCCTCCTTTTTATTGTTGATTCATCCAAAAAACAAGGGATACATGGTGAATTGGGTTTAGTGGATTTTTAAAGATTATTTTAATCTCTAACAATATTATGTTAGACATTTTTTATACTCCTTTCATATTAATAGAACTAAACCACAATCATAGAAGTGCCCTGGCACACATTTTAAATTGTCGTAATTTTAATGACGTAATAGTCCTTCTTTAAAATTTTGCAGAAAGAAATTTAATTTTTTTGCAAGTAGAAATCCTGTTCTAATCAATCGGTTAGTTTAAATCAGTTAGTCAATCAAGAGTTAGTTTAAAATAGTGAAACAAATTTTCTGAACATGTTGAGTAAAAATATTGATATAGTAAAATAATACAACCTGAAACTGTCGTAAATTAGAAAATAACACAAAACAATCATACCAAGCCTGAATTTATTTACCACCATAAATTACAGATTAGAATGAATCTTCAAATAACTGAAAAAAACATACAAAATTGGATTTGATTATTACATATTAATACTAAAATATGTTTAAACAACCAGTAAAATATAAAATGTCTCATAGTAAAACAAAGAAATCAAATAAAATTAAAATTATGATGACATGTTAAATAATGCCTACATTTGCAAAAATAAGACTGTCTTTGACAAGACAAGCAATGAATCAAATATTATAACATAATACATATTCTTATTATAATATTTGTATTCTTCGTTTGTCAAAAATGCATAGAAAGGGCGATTTTTTATTATTTTGGGGAAAGTTTTTCTGAACCCTTTAGTAAATGAAATCTAGTAAACTAATACAATAGAATCTTTTTACAACAATAATAGTTATATATTTATCGAATAATTTCAACCATTCTGTTGACACAAAACTGTTTTAAAAAGTCAGAAGGCTACGTTTGTTTATGCACATTTGACATTGTCACTCTCTGCCACTAATTATTATGCCACTATACATTTCTGAGCATTGTCGTCTGTCACCGTGTCGACTAAAGCGGCCCAGAAATGTTGCGGTTTTGTTCACGATGACATTAAAACAATTATAGACTATATTAAAAGGGAGCGTTTATATCCTACTATTGGGTATGCATAGACGAAAACTAATACCAAACATGATAACTCTCTTCTAAAATTGCAAAGCAAAGACGACGTAAGTCACTGATATAATGCCGCAATGCGATGTACTCGAGTGATTATAAAATGTTTACACAAAAATACCATTACAAAAGGTTTTCTACAATTGGTTAAAGCAGTTAAAATTTTAAAATATCGGTAAATATGGTTTTGTATAAATGTTCATGATTTTAACCAATATTGAAGCACTTAATGAATAGTAAAGAACAACACAATTTTTCCTTTGCTGCGCAGATTGACATCATTAGTCATTTTCTCTTTGAGTAGTATATTATGGTAGTTGTAAAATTATATTCAAACTAAAAAATGGTTGTGAAAATAAACTATTATGATTAAGTGAGACGTCCACCAATGTACCTAGACAAACCAATGTAGGTGACACCAACAGCTGATTGAAGTGGTCATACACCTTTTACGTCATGTTGTTTATCTTGATACACGAGTGGATTACTTTAGATATTTTAAATGCTGCACCTTTTACGATAAATTAATCTGTGATTAATTTTGTTATTGTTTTTGTAGATTTCACCTACCTCCTTCTCATTCGAAAGTTCTCGATGTCGGCAAATGAAATTAAAAATAATCCATACTCTCCCAATAGTACAGTAAAAAAAATCATAAAACTCTGTGATAATTTTTTAATAATTCACCGTTTTTCAATGAAAGATTAAAAATCTTAAATAAAAAATAATAAAAACAATGGGGAAAAAAAGTCAAGGAAAATTTAAATGCAATGTAATAAAAAATACGAAGCAAATGAAAAATTCTTGAAACCTGCTCCCATTCAGAATTCTGTAGGTACTATAATACGAGCAGTTCTTGTGGCATGTATTTTCCACCGATCTCGAAATCTTACCGGTAGATATAATTTAAAGTTTGCATTTAGTAGTGTTTTTTCCACAAGTTTTTGAAACAGCCTCAATTGCAACAACCTCAAACTGTTTTTGTCTCAAATTAATTTTAAAGATTTTAATATTTAACACTGGTTTTATAGATTGCCAATTTGGTAACTAAATAACAACAAAAGGTAAACAAAAATAAAAGAACACTACTCTTAAGCATTCTTTTTTTAAACAGTTATTAACTTCTTTAAAGAAGTATAGCTGGTTGTTGATTATACAGGGTGTCACAAAAAAGTGTACTTGGCTATACAGGACCTGATTCTACATGCAAAAATAAGTCAAAAATAAAGAATAACAATTTTCGGATTTCGGCTTAGTTTAGCCGTTATCCGCCATTTTTTTTATACATAATAATTTTTATTTCCGTGACTGTTTGTTGTATTAAGTTCATATTTGGCATGAACCTTTATGACAGCAATATCCATTTTCAGGAAAAAAAATGATTTTTGTCCGATGTGTATTTTCAAAATGGCGGCCATTTTTAATTTTTAAACTCGAATATCTCAAAACCGGTAAATTTTATCAAAATTTTACAAGAGACAAAAAAGTTGACAAATAAAATTACCTAAATAATGGTACCAAGATTGTAAGGATCGAACAACAAATAACGGAGTGATTGCCATTTGTATGCATAAAATCATTGATTTTTCATTAAAATGCATGCAAATCTAGGTTATTTTAGAAGAAAAATCTCAATAACTCCATTATTTGTTGTCAGATCCTTACAAATTTGGTATTATTATTTAGGTAGTTTTATTTGTCAACTTTTTTGTCTCTTGTTAAATTTTGATAAAATTTACCGGTTTTGAGATATTCGAGTTTAAAAATTAAAAATGGCCGCCATTTTGAAAATACACATCGGACAAAAATCATTTTTTTCCTGAAAATGGATATTGCTGTCATAAAGGTTCATGCCAAATCTGAACTTAATACAACGAACAGTCACGGTGATAAAAATTATTATGTATAAAAAACAAAATGGCGGATAACGGCTAAACTAAGCTGAAATCCGAAAATTCTTTATTTTTGACTTATTTTTGCATGTAGAATCAGGTCCTGTATAGCCAGGTACACTTTTTTGTGACACCCTGTATAACTTAATATTACCAAGATACTCTAATAAAGTGAATTAAAACCAACGATCAAGATTCGGTAAACCCGTAACTTGAGATAAAACTATAAAAAACACAACACCTATACATAGAGCTTTACCTTCATCTGTAAAAAAGTAATAAAAAATAAATAAATAAAGAATGTTTTAGCCTATATTCAAGTTAATTTTTAATATATTAATATTTCCCTGCATTTACCTGAAAATAGTGTCCTTCAGTGCACATAGTGTAAATATAATGCACTAGGCCTAATTAACTTAAGAGATTTGTTTTCATGAGTTCATTATACTAGAAAAAAACTGTTGTTAAATATTTTAAAACAGTTCGTGCATGATTAATCTTTGATTACCGACGAAACTAGATTATAGAATATGGATCCACTTATGTAACTTGAAATGTTTTCAACGTATCCGAAAATTTCAAGATGAAATCGATAACATTATCTCAGAGCAGTGATCGGATCCGATCGGCGTGAGAACCCCAGCTGATGGGGTTTAGCGCTCACTCATATTGAGAGCATATTGGTGTATAATTTTATTCCATCTACGAAACTTTTAACATTCGAATTTAACGATACATATCCATTATACTTATAATTGATATAGGCCTAATTATAATAATAATTATAATAATAATAATTATAATAATTGATATAATTATAATAATTGATATAATTATACAATAATTGATCATAATTATTTCAGTGCAAACATATTTTAATACCTTGCCGTTTTTTTGTAGGAAGAAAAACTATTTTAATGAAGGTAGATGTTTATTTTGAGTAATTTACTATGTTTTCACTCTGACACAAAAAGTCTTATAAGAGATTTATTAATAAATATATATTAGTAAGCCTTATTAAAATAACTAATTTAGCCCTTAATTTAAACAATTCTTTTAAGATTTTTCCATGTGTAAACTTTAGTATGTTACATATACTGTAGGTTAAGATTAGCTATATAATCTACAACTAATGTGTAAATGAACATTTTACAACAATTTAAAATTAAGGTTAAGT
This sequence comes from Neoaliturus tenellus, assembly GCA_030545055.2. NCBI lineage: Eukaryota > Metazoa > Arthropoda > Insecta > Hemiptera > Cicadellidae > Neoaliturus > Neoaliturus tenellus. The sequence goes on from CM061533.1 coordinate 226,225,183, forward strand.
TTAATTTGATAATTAGAAGGATGAAAACAATGGTTTTTGTTTTCATTTTTGTAACTAAACTCAAATGCATATTTTATTCAAATACCAGCGAAATTACAAATATTGTTTATTGTTGAACTTGATAATTTAGTAACGTAAAACTGAAAATTATATGTATAAAAAAAAATATATAAGCCAGCCAAAGTCAAACTTATCTCATCCTTAAATAAAAAAAATAGAGTTACATATTTGAAATTATTCAATTTAAAGTAACTATTATAAAACTTATAAATGTCTCTACGAATGGAAGAGGATACTTCAGTTAAAAAGAGCTTGAAGATGCTACGAGAAAGTTTTTAATGATTTGTTTTCATTTTTTTGATTTGCTTTACTTATCAAAACTTAAGGCTGCGGTCTACCCCAACCAAAACAAAAACAACAACAATGCCGAATATGCCGCCTCGCGGCCGTAGCGCTAGGCGAGTTTGATGGCTGCAGAGGTTTACGGGGATCGTGTTTCAGAATTAACCAATTAAGATAGAGATTGACTCTTAACTTTTTCTAAAAGTACAAAAAAGGATCTCGTCGGCTATCTTTTTAGAATTTTTAAATAAAATTTCTAATTTCAGTTATAATTGTGTAAAATTATCTGTTTTTGAGTTTTATAGATGCAGAGGTTTACGGGGATCGTGTTTTAAAAATAGCCAATTAAAATAGAGATTGTTTCTTAACTTTTTCTAAAAGTAGAAAAAAGGATCTAGTCGGCTATCTTTTTAGAATTTTAAAATAAAATTTCTAATTTCAACTATACCGTTCTAAAATCATCTGTTTTTCTCGATTTTTAACTGAAGTTTTCTATTGGTTTTAATGAACTAATTACAAAATTGTAACAGACGAAAACTAGTACCGTTATTTTTCTTTAATATGACACCTTATTTATAGCTCTAGGCTTCATTTGGCAGAAGATAACACGATTCTAAAAAACCCTTGCATTTGGGTGCGCGCCAGGGGTAGACCGCAGCCTTAACAAGCGAAATATCTAGACTGTTTAATCCATTTAGCTGAGAATGGAATGAAAGCTAAGTCAGCGTTATCCTGTACAAGAGATTTACATTGTAGCAGGGGATTTAAATAGTCAGTTAGAAGATTTAATAAGCCGAGCTCCTCGCCACCCAAACTCAGATAAACGCCGTTGTTAACTTTTAGAATTTATTATAAAACTGAAACCTTTGGAGTAGTATAGAGTAGCCTATAGCTGAAAACCTCAGACACACAAAATGATCTTACTTAAGTGTTTTATACTCTTGTTTATTAAAAAATATTCCAAATTTATTTAAGTATTCAGTAAAACTTCAATGTACTGTTATTTAATATTGTAATACTTTATTATTATTTAATATAATTTAAATATGATTTATACATATCACTCTAACTTTGTGATACAAGGCGAAAGGTATGGCTGAATGTTACCGTCTCAGTTGGGACACATACTGGACCTTCGAGGGTTTCATTAAGTTGCAAGTAATGAGAGGGAAAGACAGACGGACACGGAACGACCCACAACTGAGGAAGGTAATTACATAAAACTGGGATGGAAAATAGTTCTGTATTCTGGACATTCCCAATTAGAATATTTTACGTTTTCCAAAACAATTTTGAAATTGTAGTGATTGAGAATAGGCCTACATTTAATAATAATACGTTATAAAATTAGATGAATAAAATAATAAACGTAATCCACTATTTGTATAGTAGGCCTATGTATTTAGTTTACTGTATTTAACACGAGTATATTTATGTATTTTTATTTTAAAACCACTACTCATTTCGTGCCACTATGTACCTTATATCACTCTTCTTTTAAAAGTTGTAGAAAATATGACAGTGTATATTAGTACTTCAGTGAATTATGTCTGAATTAATTATTTTACGTTCTAAGCCAAATAACAGATGAGCTAGAATATTTACCTATGAAGAATGCCTAATTCTGTTTAAATTCAACCAGTGTAACAATTATGTATGTTTCATAAATCCACACATTTGTAATAATAAAAATGTGTGTAATATTTATGTTATTTATATACGGTACCGAAAATAGTGTTATAAATAAAATAATGATCATCATATGTGTTTTGATAAGGAATGTATACTTTTATTAGACAAATCAAAATACATAGTAAGCGAAATTACCCTAGCTACACCTTACTATATTAATACGTGATAAAATTTCATGACAATCAAAATTTCAATTTCAGTCTCATTCAATGTTCAATAAAAACTTTAGTTTTATTCATAATGAATTTTTATACCGCCTCACAAAGATGTTTTATTATTTGTTTTGTTACAAAATATCCTATTTTTACTAATAAACATATGGCGTTTCTATTTGAGGTACACAAAGCCTCAAATTACATAAAAAGTTTATTCTTGTAAAGATCAAAGTAAATAAATAAATTTATTAATTTAAATAAATTATTTATATTTTACAAAAAGAATTGTTTTACTATATAAAATTTTTTTTATCAAGAATGATAAACATTAAAAATTATATATCTTCTTCCTAAAAAAATAGGTTTAGTGATGTTTCTGTGAGGAAACAAGGTTTGGTGGTTATATACTGATGAAAAGTGTAAATATCAAATCTAACTTGAACTGCAAAATCAAAGTGTTCTGTTGTTTCTTATCACCTAAAAGAGAAGGGCATTTTGGCATTTTCGTTAATAAATGTGTGTCCAGGTAGTGGATTCTCTTCCAACATAAAAATCATGTAAATAGATAGGGAAATTACTGACATGTGTAAATGAGGCAAAATAAATTCAAAGATAGAAATAAATCAATGGAGATTCATTGGCGCGTTCGCTCGTTGATCAAAAGGAATAAATGAAGAACAGTGTGTACCTGAGAGTCTGGATTATGATTAGGGGTGAACAGAATAAGAGAAGGGCTTAATGATCATCTTCGTAAATTAGTCAAAAACTTTTACTTCTTTACTTTTCAGTGACATTTATTCAAGTTGTCCCTTCAGAGTTTCTTTATTCTACACACGTTTTACATATACCCTGTTAATTTTAAGAGACTGCAAAGAATGGTTTATAAACATGAAAGGGAAACCAGAGTTAAAACTCCGTTCAGGTAAAATAACACATATAAAATAAGTAGATTGAGAAAGAAGGAAACCTAACTTGTACATGATAGATTAAAAATCGTAACTAACTTATTCTTACAAAACGAAACAAATCTTTTACCTAAAAAAATAAATCCAAATAAATAAATACATCTAAAAAATAATTTAAGCTGTATAGTTTTAAGAGTTATTCAAATAAACTGGTCAGGTCCATTTGTTTCACCGCTAAAGTTGAAAGCGTTTATCACTGTAATATATCTCTTAACGGTGCCATTCAATAAAAGAGACGCTTTGACTGCTTCGGTCATTTTACCTAAACATTTTTTACGTTTTCCTCTTAAACAAGTCACACAATTTTGTTTTTAGAAATGATCAGATGTATGTTCAATCTCATGAAATAGTAACGAGTGTGGAAATGTAGATTCAACTAATAATTTTAATTATGAATACTCAAACGATGATGAAATATTAATAAAGACACACAGTGGAATTTAAAAGCCAATCATCTTTACTTAACATTTAAATAATTTTTATATACACTAGTAAACACTAGTTTTACTACAATTTGAAATAAATACCATTTTTAATTACTTTTTATCATTATTTGAGTTTTACAGTTTCTTTCAACTAAAAATGTCATGATATTTACAAACAATGCATATGCCTTTCAAAAATAATAACGTCTTAAGTCTTATGTGTTTCTTCTTATCCCCTGCCTTTACAGTAACAGGATCGCACAGGAAGGAGTATAAAGCTTTCCGCTCTCGATGGCACGTATTTTACCCTCTAAGATAAAAATTCAGTGAGCACTCCGTCAATGTATCTTTACTTTTCTACGATTCAATAATGTGGAGTTGTTCCTTACACATTTGTCTAAGTTGACTCTTTTTTATGAATTGGTAAGAAAATACTATAACTTACATTGATTTATTACATTAGTTAAATTAAATGATTTATAAGATTTTATTATACATATACTCCATCGTTTAAGTTCAAAGATTGTGTCAGATTATGTATTGATTTATGATATACATTGGACATATTTTTCTATGTCTTAACCTTATTTTTTTAACAAACTAATTTAATTTTTTTAAAGAATCAAAATAAAAACAATGAATTTTAGTTAGCTTTAATCAAGTATTTATTTATAAATCCAAATAGCTAAGGTTGTTGTTTTATACTCAATAATTTCAGATGCGTCCTAGACCATTTACAATACTTACCAAAAGTATTCAGAAATTTGTAAAAATCAATCCATTTAAAATGAGGCCGTTTGTTTTTCACACTGTCAAATTTCATCTAAGTAATACAATGTTTAATTATTTATCAAGAGATAATATTTTTTATTAAAATGCATAGGCCTATGAAAGTTATGTAAAATCCTATACTATAATACGATGAGTGTCTGTGTTGTTGTATTTTACAATCGATCTTTTGTTTGCTTTCTTGATGGGAAATAAAAAAAGTCTTTAGCTCAATTACTTAAATACAGCAAGATTTTTTTAATCGTTTGGTGTAGAATCATGAGAAATCCCAACCACCATATTGTTCGTTGGAAATGGTTAATTGTGCGTTTTGTCCTTGTGAGGAACCCTGCAGAAAACTGAGTAAAACATTCATGTGACCAGTCAACGATCGTGGGATGAATTCGCAGCATTGTTCAGTTAAAGACAACACATTCATTCATTGGTATAAATCATATTTTAAAAATGTTTAAAATGATAGGAGTGTAAGTAAAATTTCATTCCCCAAATTACTTATAAAACGATTATATTTTAGGACGGATTAACATTCATGCGTTTTGCCCAAACAATAATATTTTGATATTGCAATACCATAATTGTCTCCTTTTTTAAATTGTTATTAGTTTTTATGATTATTTTCCTAAAAATAGGCTCGACCAGACATATGCAACTTTAAGTTTTTAATTACAACTTGATAAACAATTTTGTTTTAAACATTGTATTTGAAAGAAAATTACTTTTAATTTTCAAATTATTAATGCCATTTCCGGCAGAATTCATAAATGTGTGAGGGAGATATGTGGTCAAAGCACGAATTAAATCTTTGGAGTAATCTCTTTGGTCAAAGGCGCTCAATAAAAAGTGGTTTACACATTTCCTTCAGGGCTCTGCCCCAAATAACCTCAAAATTACTATAGAGCCTACAGGGTTAATTTTTGGCATAGACAGTAATCTTTGCTCATAGGTATTCACTAAGATACTAGATACTGGAGGGGAACCAATAAAAATACTCTAAGGACCTGAGGTAAACTATTAAAAAGAAATTAAGACCTTGAAAAGAGCAATGAGATGGAGGTATATTCAAAACAAGAGTAAAGAATGTTATAAACAATTACATGTGAGTTAAAATACAAATATTGAAAAGATATGATAGTGAAAGTAATTTATTAAACTAATAGGATGTGATTTGCTTCATGTATTACTGTATATGAATTGAAAAAATACGGTTTTGGAAATAAAATATAGTTTTTGATGTCCTTTAGGGCTTCACCCTAATTTAATTTTAATTGTAATTACAATATAAATTACAAAAATTTTGGAACCCGTGTTTACTGGTCTTAAAAATTACTCTATGGCTTACTGGGTTAAATTTGACATTGATGTTCCTATTTGGTCATGGGCATTCACTAAAAAACGATTTTTCAAATTTCCTTTAGGGCGCCGCCCCACAGAACCTTTAGGTTACCATAGATCCTACGGTTTAAAATTTGACGAGGACATTTCTATTTACTTAATGTAACTAACAAACGGATTTGCATATATAGTTTTTGAACTCGTTAACGGCTCCGCCCCTCAGGACTTAAAAACTACTAGAGAGCCTACGGGGTTGAAATTTGACAGGGATGTTCCTCTTGGCTTATAGGTAGTCACTAAGAAATTGTTTTGGAAATATGGTTTTTTAATTCATTAGGGCTAAGCCCCACCGGACTTAAAAATTACTCTGTGGCCTACGGGGTTGGAAATTGACACGGACGTTCCTCTATACTCGTGGGCATTCACTAGGAAACGATTCTGAAAATTTCCTTTAGGGCTCCACTCCACAGAACCTTTAAGTTATCATAGATTCTACGGGGTTAAAATTTAACGGAAACATTCCTCTTTACGCAAAGGCACTAAGAAACTGTTTCGGAAAAATAGTTGTTGAAGTCCTTTAGGGCTCCACCCCACTGAACTTAAAAATTACACCAAAAAATAACTTAAAAATATTGACCTACGGGGTTAATATTTGAAGTGGATGTTCATCTTTGCTCGTAGGAAGTCACCAAGAAACGGTTTTGGAAATATAGTTTTTGAAACCCTTTAGCGCTCCGCCCCATTAGACTCAAAAATTACTCTATGGCCTACTAGTCCAGGCTCTGAACAGGTTGAGCATGCATAAAAGTCTAACGAAATTTGACTTTTGATTATTGTTTGGAAAATTTAGTAGATGTAAAAAATCTATGTTGCTACATTTCCATAGGGAGCACAACACAGGGGACGCCCCCTAGAGAAAGTCGTAGGGGAAAATGAATTGGCCTATGTCATGTTATACCTACATAATTTTAAAGTTCTTTGAATGTAGATTAAAATGCCACAAACCCGATCTCTAAAGGTTGAATATAACGCTAGTTATTGCGTTTTGAAATTGCGGTATATTCTAAATTTCGTTAAAATTTATTTAAATTATATCTATCTCCTCTTTATAAATATCCTGAAAATTAAGTTGAATGTTTTATTTTAAGTCTTCATTTGCCGTCATCAATTGCTGTCCAAAATATTATATTACATTATGATTTTCAGTCCTATTTGGGACAACCCATGAAATTTTTTGTAAAACATTTAACGTAAGCTTTAAGATCATGTTTAACAGAAAGCAATGCCACTAAGCCGACCATAAATGAACGATCGAGTTAGAAATGACAGGCAGTCAAACTTTGCATAAAAAGCATTTTGCCGAAATTTCAAAACGCAATAACTCGAGTTATACTCGACCTTTAGAGATCGGGTTTGTGGCATTCGAATCTACATTCAAAGAACTTTAACATGATATACAACATGACATAGGTCAACACAGTTTCCTCTACGACTTCCTCTAGAGGGTGCCCCCCGAGTTGTGCCCATTCTGGAAATGTGGCAACATCGGTTTTTTACATCTACTAAATGTTCCCAACAATAATCCAAAGTAAAATTTTGTTAGACTTTTAGTGCATGCTCAACCTGTTCAGAGCCTGGACTATACGGGGTTAATACTTGACATGATCGTTCTCTTTGCTCATAGGTGCCCTGCTCAAACTATTTCAATGTATTAATCTTAATGTATATCTTAAGAAAGAAGATTTCGTAAGTCTTAAAAGAGACTATAAATACTGTCAGTACTGTGCCATAAATATGACGTCATAAACACAACGGATAACATTTTTGACCTCTGTTCCTTAATTATCTCATATAAAGGAATGTTTTGGTACTATAAATTTTTTTAGGGTCTGGGGAAGGTTTTATCTCTTTATTAGCCTCAGCGAATGTGTTAAAAACAAATTCAACACGAGCGAAGCCGTGACGGACAACAGCTAGTGTGTAATAAATATAATTTTTTAAATTGGTTTTATGGTTTCTCATTAATTAATTCAATAAATTTTTGAAACTAAGAACAAAAACCAAACCTTTTTTTTAAACTGCTGTAAAGGATTGTCGTTTCATTAGGTGTATTACGTGTTGTAAGGTACAGTCCACTTTTGATAATAGCCTATAAAAACCTTTTAAATATATACCTTTAAAAACTATATAGGCCTAGTAGTTTAACCATCAAAACGGCCAGACAGTAAGATAGTGGACAACACAATAGTGTATATAGCGATTTATTTTATTTAAATCTTAAAATCTACCTGGTAGATTTTGCTTTGAAATATGGACTTTGGAGCATTTTGGCTCAAAATAAAGTAAAACAACTGCCTCAACTGGAGGTAAATTCGTATGTAATCTAGAAAAGAGTTTAAAAATTGCAATTTTTAACATCAGCTGTAAGTGTTTGGCATTTATGTAACGAAATAACATCAAAAGATAGAAAAAGTAAAATAAAAGAACGAATCTTTTAATCAATGGTTTTGAAACAGCTGTTAGCTGTGAAAAGGTATAGTTGACTGTTGGTGTTAACTCTATAGCCTGTCTACACTTACAATTTAACCAAATATTAAAAAACGAGCAAGGCTAAGTAAACCTGGTACTCATAATAAGTATAGAAAGACGCAGATGAATTATTTCCCTTCAGAAATAAATGAAATCATAATTATTTCCACAAGTTGTTCTAAATTACGTAGCAAATAAAACACGTTATCAGTTAGAATGGGTTTTATTCGATGGATAAAGTCGTGACGCAGGGATATACTCTCGCTGTAGAAACATTTATCCTTGTAATATATCTCTAAATCGGTGCAATACAATAAAACGGGAGGCGTTTACCTGCCATGGTCATTTCAGCAGCAATTTAGATTCCTCCCGGCAATTTAGCACACGATAGTGTAAAGTTATTTAGAATTTCGTTTTATTTGACGTCTTCACATTAATACCATGTAACGTTTTTAACCTATTTACTCAACGTTTTTACTGTTAGGTCTCCTGTCATTTTTATTGTTAAATTCATAAATAGCTTTAACTACTATACAATTATTTTTCTTTGTTATAGATACAAATCTTTTGACGGGAGAGGAAAATCTATTAGTAAGTATAGAATTTAATAAAATTATACTTTAATCCCTATAATATGATTACAGATCAATAAAAATTTATAATAAATAAAATTGTATTATGAAGATTTTAGCGATTTTACAAATCATTTTAACCTACCAATAAAACTACAATTATTTAGATTTTATATCATATCCAAGATTTTTTTACACTTTTTTTTCTAAGAAAGGTTTTTTCTGAGGAGCTGATATCTACACTACAAAATATTATTCTAAGGTCTTTTAATTCATAAACATTTCTATTTTCTGTTAGTGTTTTAACTTAAATGAATTGATTGAATTTTAATGATAACTGTATTAAACTGTATTTTATCTGTCTATTTATACATTTAATGTTAGCATTTAACAATATTAGTTTACTTTGTAGAAAAATTCACCATCACACCAATATATATTCTCTATGTACATTATATATTTGTACAACAATATATTTTTATTTCGTAAACTACAAAATGGAACACTACATCTCGTGTGGGAAAGACACGCAAATCCCTAGGCGGTGTAAATTGAAGTCTTTCACATTAACTTCCTATTTTGTGCCTCTGCGTGAAAATAAAACACGTACTTTATTTCAAATACCTTATTTTTGTGTGTCTCATCCAAGCGATGGGAATCTTATTTTACATCTTCTCAAATAGGTAAAAATGGCTTAATCAAAGTTCTGTGAAGACAACGTCTCATTGTATTTATGAAAAAATGAACATAACATTGTTTTTATATTTTAAAATATCAAATTTATAGTGTTTAAGACATGAATGTTCTATAAAATATTTTTACTATTATCAAGCTATTTTCAAGATTATAAAAAAATTAAATCATACATCATAAAAATTATTTTTATTTATATAAAATTTCATACTATTATTTCATTTACGACATTTAATTTTTTGTATACATAATACTGTGGTTAAAATTTTTAAGGTTTTATACATAAGAAATGTAGTTACACTTATGTACATTACTAAATTAAATGGAAAACTAAGATTAAATGTTCAAACATCGCGCATGTACATCCATACAAATCCTGCTTACCATACACACTCACATAACACTCATATATACCAAAATTTGAATTAACAAAAAATTTTAATAATAGTTGCTTAACAACTAAAATAATAAAAAATCAATAGTTCACTTTTGAAAATAAAAATTGTTTTGCTTTATAATTTTATGAATGAAAACGTAAAGTGCCACTGACTTGCGGGCTCAACGTCTCCGTTGTTTAGACTTAGAGAATGAGTATTGCGAGGGAAAAAGAGAAATCCTTTGTGACGTAGTTGAATTTATCACCTTTTCTAAGAGCGAAATCCTTTTGATCTTTTTACTGTCCTTCATGATTGCTGCTGGATTAAGTAAAATATTGTTGAGATATTATAAACTCTTTAAGATATATTTAAGTCTACAAGGTTACAAACCGTAACTGATTTGAACAGCTAATGAACTAAAAGCTTAAATAAATATATTTATTATTAACAATATTATGCTAATTTTATGAATGTGTTGCACCACATTAGTATGTATTCTTATTTCTCTGGTATAAATTCACATAGTATTTGTTAAAAAAAATATTTTAGACTATGTTAATTATGCATGTATGTGCAAACATAATGTTCACACAAAAATTCACTGCCTTAGTCCAACCTGCAGTGGATAGCCACTTAGCAATTGCCTAACCCAAAAGGCATTTTGTTCATGACATTTATTTATATATAATATTGTGACTACTTCCTACCGAACAGTTGTTTGGAAAATTACTCATTAAAATAACGAAGAAATGGCAAAGAATAACATTTTAACTTCCACATTCTATTTAATGTGAAAATGTCTCAGTTTTTTTCATCAAAATTTTGGTAAATTATAAAAAGATTTCAAGTGATTATGTGTAGCCTGACAGTAGGTATATGGGGGTTCCTGGTAACATTGATTTACTATTTAGAGTGTTGGGTGCTGCCTCAGCCGAGTGCGAATATAACGAGGCCTAGTCACGTCAGCCCGCACACCGCTTCCATATCATCAAATATACATCTAGTGTCATTACGACGTCATCATCTCTCTGATGACGATCTAGAGAGTTAGAGACGGGGGGAGGTGGATATCGATTAGGATATTTTTTAGGATTACATTTACTAAAAATGAGTTTCAATTATCCCCTGAACTGCAATTGAAGAATAATAACTTAGTATCTATATTCCTTCTGTCGGGCAACTCAAATTTTGTTATAATTATTAATCCCAACAATATTGCCGAGGAAATTGCAATTTCAAGTGACACAAGAACATGTATTATTCACCGAGGGATTCGTCATCGATAACATTTATACAAACACAGTTCACACTAATGCAAAGTTCGGTAGGCCTACTGTGCTCATATTTTCACACTGCGATACGACCCAGAAGCAGACTGAAAACAATCCCCCTAGGTAACTCCTCCCACCCCTCCGTTGTTGATTATTGTATTAAATAAAGAAAGTGATTTAAAATTGAGTTTTTCATTCAAATCTTTTGGAGAAACTGTGTGTAGTTTAATATAAAAAATATGACAGTCAGCACAAGCTACTGTATTGTGTACACACCAGGTTTATCCATTTTATCAACTTGATTAATCTTAGATGATAGCACAAGCTTGGTTCCAATGGTTGTTCGTAACGTCAGCATTATGTTTTTAATGTTTTTTTTTAGGTCATTTTGGATAAAACGACTATATTCCACACAAGTATTTTTTGTCATACATTGTTGACGGGACATTATGGGTTTTTTGTGTAAAGTTAGGTTTAAACCTTGTTAAGATTTGTAACGGTTAAAGCTGTAAACAATACATAGTAATTTGTAAAAAAAATCATGAAAAAATATTTGTTATAAAATTAGCCTAAACTATTCTAAATTAGCCTAAACTTCTCTGCCTAGACAATCTATCCACCTAAATAATAGCCTCTAAATACAACACCTTGACCAATTCTGAAGAAAGATTGTCATACGAGACGGATGAGAATTATTGTGCCTTTAACAAGTAAACATACTTTAATTGTACAGTATCACTATGTCAAATATAAAATCCAAGTTCTTTCCTTTATACATTCTCATAAGATAAATTTTAAAATCTCAAAACCGATTTTTTTTAAATTTTAATGATGATCCTAACCTCTAAACTATAATAGTACTCGCTTACGGGGCATGTTTTGCAATGCCAACCATATAGAAAGTTTTTGCCCTTCAGGTTTAGCTCGTTTGCTAAGCTTACTCGCCGCAATTCTATAATATCCTCTAGTTTTGTTATTACCGATCTCCCCTCAACTCTTTAAACTTTAACAGCTGTTTGTACAATTAATATTCCTCAATGAAATCATTTCCTACCAGTACAAAAATGTTGCTTCCATGAGAATAACATGGTAACTTTGAAGACCAGGGCGGAGCCCTGTGGAATTTTCTTATTTTTTATATCATAAGAATATTTTCCTGATAATAACGAACACAACAAAAAATCAACTATCCAAATAAATTCCGCCGTTCGTGCTTGATGCCATCCATGACCAGAGAAATTGGGATTTATTTCATGTATAGAGATTATGGGAAAGATTAAGTGAAGAAAATAAATAAAGATAAATGGAAGGATCACAATATGTTACAAGAAAGAGTTGAATTGTTTGTTGCCACGATTTGCAGTCCGAAAACATTTCTCTCAAGTTGTCAGACTTACAAGTTTATGAGTGAAACTTTAACTGTATGTAACGAAGCAATCTAAACTTTGCTAAGTGCTATTCCGATTTACTTTAAAAACTTTGGTTATTCAATAACTCTTTTCCACTGGACATTGCAGATTTGTTTAATTTTTATATCTTCTGTAAACAGCTTATTGATAGCTTAAAGTAAAAACCCCATTATATAATTTTTATCTAAAATTACATTTTGACGGTTTTAGATAGAAGACCTCGTATATCATAATTTCCAGCTGTAAACAAATCTAAAAAAATCGCAGCTGCGCCCTAGAAGCAAAAAAAAAGAACTTCGTATATCAGGTGTAGCCCTTAGTAAAAGTGAAAAACCACATATATATATTGGATATATACGAGGATATCATACTAATAAAGCTGTAGTTTATCCTTGTACATTTGGATGTCCGAGTTTTGTCAAGGAGATTATTTTCATACACTTTTTGAGAATTTAAAACTTGTATTTTTAACCTCCTATTATTGATTCTCTCTCTTTTAAATTATAAAATATTAAATATCTGTTGAATTAATTAAAACCAGCTAACTGGCCGTATTATAAATATAGTACTATAAAATATAGGACATAGAAAATATCATTAAAACACTACTGCAATAACCGGTGTAACCACTAAAAAAACAGTTATAACCTGTTAGGCGTTGCGCCTAACACCTGGCTTTAAAAACAGCTCATGTCAAGTTTAGAAATTTTAAAACGGTAATGAATAATGCTATTTTTTATTTGTTTGTATAATTTCTGTTTATCATAAAATAGTTTTCTCAATTGTAAAATGAAGAGTGCAATAACGGCTAAAGAGTATGGATGGACAGTTATAACTTTACCTCCTCTATGACTCGATACGTCTCCCTCCCATATGACCTAATTCTGTTCCTAAAAAATAACAAAATTAATCAAGTTACTTTATTAAAGAACTTAAATTTGTTAATAACAAATGTATATATGGAGTAATAAATATTGTTAATTGACCAAAAATGTTGACAAGATTATTATTAAAAGTTATGAAAATTAAAAGGACTTGAAAAGGATAATTGGTCGACCACGCGCACCAAAGAAAAGAAGAAAATGTTATTTGTATTAATCACAATTCAACCTCTTTTTGAAAAGGGTTCATTATTCTATTTTATTCAAGGCGTTTTTCCTTTCATATTATCATTACACCACGGCATCAAAACAATCTGTAGTTTGTAGATCGTTATAGCAGGGTGAACGGACATCACAGAGATTAGCCTGGGGAGTAGACATCATAACAATGGGAGATTAATGCAAATTGGTACTGAACCACTGGAGCCTAAAATATATTTGCCACCTTTCATAAAACCAGTGGAAACTTCATTGGCCGATGGTCTATGTTCAAATGATCGGTGAGATCACGCACTGCACGTACGTACCAAGTGCGCAATTTATTGAAGCCCGAAAACCCCTGGTATTTTAATTTTTATTGTATGTGTATTTTTATTGTGTATTTTTGCGAAATTCTTTAATTCAGTTGTTGGAACAATTTCTATAAAACATCTTAAGCCTCTACATAGAAAGAAACCACATCTTACTGTATAAATACCTTTTTAAATGTTTAGTTAAAGGAATGTTTTTAGTGTGCGAAACACAATGACGTCAGATATGAGCGGCGGAAGTGCCTTCAACATCCGTCCGAGCACCGGAAGTCAGATAAGGTTCTCATTACGTTGTCTAGCTGTATCCACTAAGTAAGATTCATCCGTTTGGTTACCGTTTTCTAATTTTACTTTTCATTTTAGTAAATTTTTCAATTTACAACTGAAACCAACTAAAAGTATGCATTAATGGCCACTTTTTATTTTTATTCCCATAGGACTAATGTTAAATATGAAACATCCACTACGCCTTTAATGTCGGTCGAAAAGATTCGTCTTAATGTCATTTTAAAGAAAATTTTAATATCTAGAGCCCTATGAAGTCATAAGTTTTTTTATCATTGAATGTTTGATTAATAAACAACAAAGTATTCAAAACATTTTTTTGTTCGAAAATGGATGCGTTCTTTCAGTAGTGTACTCTCATAAATTGCTCTATAACATGATATTAATTCTCAGTGTCCTACATATTAAAATGTTCTTTCAAATGACGTAAAATTAATATTTTTCCACCATTATTGAAGGCGTAGCGGATATTTGAAATTTAACATAAGTCTTATGGGAATAAAAATCCAATGCTGCCGGTACTGCAGACTCTTTAGTCAATGAAGTGAATTGAAGAGTCTGTTCAAGAATATGACTGAACAGAATACCTAATAAAATGAAAAACACTATAATATTGAGTTTGTGTAAATAATCTTTTCACTAAGATTATAACTAACATTAGATTTAATAAAATTTGTTGGAAAAGTTTATGTTAAATTTGACAATTAAAAAATCATTTTTAAATGATAAATAACATTAGTGTGCTGTTATCCAGTAAAATTGTGTTTTACAATTAAATAAATAAAATTGTTAGGTTCAATTATAATTTCTATTAGGAATTGGAAAATGACTCTTCAATTGTTGCCAGTCGAAATTTAATTTAATCCATTTTGTAGCTTTAGAATTTTCAATTTGTTACAAAATTTTGTTTTGGATAGTTTTTATAGGCAACTGAAAGTGAATTAAGGGGATTCGCTACTGAAAATGGGTAAAAATCATGAAAAATTCAAAAATTTTATTTTTTCATTTTTTTGTAGTTTGGACCTTATTACATCCAAAAAATATAATATAAGTCATGTCTGAATGTTATTTCCATGAAAAAAAAAATAAAAATTATGCGTTACTGCACGCTCGCGAAATTTCACGATTTCATGTCATCGTAATTATTATGCTACATTTCAGCTTAGGTTTTATATATAAATATATTCCCGTATTTACAAATAGTCAGAACAATAAAAGCCTCAAATAAATCACTCTTTGACAATTTTACTTACTTTTATACTCTTTGAAAATTACACACAAAAAACAAATGGCATAAACTGGAGTCAGATGATCAGCTGCTCAATGTCAACAAACTGAAATGAGTTGGTCTGCTGTTTGGTTTTTGTGTTGTCATAGTGATTATTTTGTAAGCTAAAAAACTAAATATGGGTAGAGTAAAGAAGATGGAAGAAGAGGGTAAAACATATGGGGCAGGAGCATTTTAAAAAAACAGTGAGTAATTCAAACTTTCCGAAGTTGGACTAAATTCGTCATAAGCCTAAGACTTATATATTTTTAAATATTTTTTGAAGTAGACCTGATGGTAATTTACTTATTTTTTGAGTTAATAAGATAATGTAACAATAAAAAAAGTTTTTAGCCAAAAAACTGTTAATTTTTATCATTGATTTCAGTAGGCCTACAGCTTTTTATTCAAACGCTGTTTTCCGCAACTTTGAAATTTCACGTTTTTCAAGACAAAATTTGATATATCTTGAGAACCATTAGAGGTACATTGATGAAATTTTTACTACTTATTCTAGACAACATTAGGCAAATATTTAGGTAGAATTAGAAATCTAAGTTTATCAGGTACTAAAAAATAATTTTTAAAAAAATTAATTCTTTTTGTACTAATAAAAATTTATATTAATATGTCATCGCAAAAAAAGTATCGGAGATATTATTATGAATCTACCTAAATATGAAGTTTAGGCAATTGTCTTTAAAAAAACACCAAAGTTATAAAAATCCATAAAGAACTCTATTCAGAATATCGATTTTTAAAAACCGTTACAAATTGACCGAAAAACCTCTATTTTATTTATTTTCCGCATATAATTTATATTTAAAAGTAAACCAATATTTTTCTATTTTTTTTTACCTCATACTCTGCATGAAAAAAAATAGTTAGTCCACTTTCCTTAAGATTTAAAATAAATCACCCTTTTCAGTAGCGAATCCCCTTAAAAAAATGAAATTACAATATCGGTTAAAAATGCTAAATCTTAGTTGTACTGATTTTTTTAAAGTTGTTAATAATGCGAAATATAGATATTTAGATTGTACGAACAATGTTTGAGGTCTATATGTTTTAAACATTATAAATCATTAATATTCAGAGTGTCCAGCAGCCTTTACAAAATTTAACAGGTTAATAAGCACATACAAAAAATACATAAACATAGTCCTAAAATGCTTCGTTAAGCCACTAGCCGCTACTTATTTATTTACACTTAAGAATTTGTATTTCCATAACAGGTTGTTGCATTGAGTTTATATTTGGCACATACCTTTACCACACCAATGAGAATTTTCAGGAAATGTATTATTTTTTCCCAATGTGTATTTTTTAAATGGGAGCCATTTTAAATATTTAATCTCAAATATCTCAAAAACGGTAAATTTTATCACAATTTTATAAGAGACAAAAAAGTTGACAAATTAACTTATCTAAACAGTGATATCAAGTTTAACAATAATTTTACAGAAGACATAAAACTTGCCTATTTAAATTATCTAACCAATTATGCCATTTTTTTCCAAGATTTGATAACAAATAACGGAGTTATTGCGACTTTTCCATTAAAATAACCTAAATTTTCATGCATTATACAGGAAATTCAGGTTAAAAAAAATAAAAAATAAATCCGTCATTTGTTGTTAGATTCTTAAAAACCTGGTATTATTCGTTAGATAATTAAATTTGCCAACTTTTTGTCTTTTGAATAGTTTTGAGAAAAATTACTGGTTTTGAGATATTTAGGTTTAACTTAAAATGGCTTCATTTTAAAAATAAACGCAGATTTTTTTTTTTAGAAATGAACATTGGTGTGATAAATGTTTATGCCAAATGAAGTTAATACAACCACCCGTTTTGGTAATAAAAGTTATTAGCTTAAATAAAAAAAGGCGGCTAGCGGCTCAACGAAGCATTTTAGGACAAATGTTCCCGTGATATTCTTTATTCATTTATTCAGTTTTCGAGCACTTTTTATACATTTAAAATGAATAGGTGTGATGAATAAAACAATGTAGTGATATTATTTTTTATCTCTTATTTTTATCCAAACCATTGGTTGGTCGTCTCTTTTTCTTCATTTCAAATAGACTGCAGAGATGAGAGTGTAATGTGCAAGACCGGTGAACGCAGTGGTCAATAATTACAGCAGGGATAAAACTTATAAACTATTAAAATTTGTTTTAAATTTATTTCTGTTTGGAATTCAAACTTGTAACCTAATTTCTTGACAATCAATTTTACTTAAAAAAGAAAATGATAAAAGTCGCAAAAAATTTATGTCCATTTAAATTCCTTGTTCCTTTAAGAATACTCTAAACAAATTAATTATACTGAAAAACAAAGCCATACAACAAAATCACTTTCCTATTTATGACAGACATTGGCATGGTTTTCGGGTTTTGTTACTCCAAAGATGAAATATTTGAACATAGGAAGGAAACGCCTGAAACTTCCTGCCGACCACAGGACGTAAGATAAGGACCTCATTACATTGTTTGACGTAGTAGCTTAGGAAGACGGCTAACTAGCTAAAATTATTATTGATAGTTTTTTTAAATTCATATGTTTTTATTTTGTTTATTAAATACTAACTTTGAAATTGAAGTTAAAATTTTTATATCTACGATTAGTTAATACAAATTTCCTATCCATTTTTCGTGTAAAAAAGGGAAACCTATCGGCATTATTTTGATGAAGATTAGATCGAAGCCTTAAGGTCCCACAGGGCGAAGAACCTTTACACTATATCAGGAAAAAATTTAAATCATCAAAACCGTGTGAAAAGTAAATGCTCCGACAAACACACTAACAGAACTATTGAACTACAGAAATAGTGACAAAACTTGTTTCGGTTTTCTTATGCCTTAAAAGCTAAAAATATCTACGAATTATGATTCTGAACAAACAAAACTGAAATTTTAGTCACATAGATAAGCTATATTTTTCTTACTAAAGAAACTTGATTGTTTCTAAAAGTTCAAGAAGTAAAAGTTTGGAGATCTTCGTAGGAAAAATGTTGGAGCTGAGTTTATTTGAAACTACTTCAAATCAAATAACGAACTTTTAAAACTTCTGTGGTACATTAGGAAACTTAGTTGGTGTAGGAGGCATTTTATTCTCTCCTTTACTTTAACAATTTTCATAATTTCTTACAACGTTTAAAACCAGAGTGAGTTATGTACTTACTCTTACTCTTGTTATTCACTACAGTTAAAATTAAGAGTAAAAAAGAACTACATCTGAGTCATAAGTTATATACTTGTGGCTTTTACGCGTATATATTTTTTCCAGAAAATTCAAATCTACATTGATATATTTGTTTTAAAGAATATTTATTATGTTTGTAAAGTATAATATTTTCTAATTTTTCTTTAACTATGAAATGTTCTGGAAAAGAAATGATTTCTTTAATAGAATCAGGTTATTTTTATTTATTCTTACAATGTATGTTTATTAATTGATTTTCCTCCCAAACGATTAGTATTGCATCGGATCTAATTAAAAAAAACTCGATTTCAGTACTATATTAAAAAAAAAATATCAATAAAAATAAAAATTCTTTTTTAGAGTGAGACAAATTTATCTCCGTTTCTTGAGGTAACATATTGAAATTTAAAGATGTAAAAAATAATATGAACTGTATATAACGTTAAAGGTGAACATAAGCCTACCGGAGGATTAATCCACTAAAATATGAGTGTCTAAACTCGGCCCTTGTTGAAGATTATTTTAACAAATGGTCCTACCATTATTCTTATCGTAAAAAACGGTGCATAATATAACATTATTTGGAGTACACAGTTGTTACAGTTGTTTTATATGATAAATAAATACATATATTTGTGACGGTTGATTAATAAGCCTGTCTTAATTATTAAAATAAACTGAGTAGTCTACTTCAGTAAGATTTATAGATTGTGTGCATCTATAATCTTTAAACTGTAAACTGTACACGTTAAACTGTAGGTCCCTAGATACCATTGGCTGTTGGGCTATGAATTAACAGTCCTGGCTAAATAGAATGTCGGCCTTAGTCAGTAACAAGACTACAAGATCGCGCCACAATCACCCCACACTCATGCCTCATTCATACTTGCCTTTAAACTACCTATTGAGTTAGGTTGCCATTTCAATAAAGGTATTAAAGGTATTAAAGGTATCTATTTATTATTGTATTATCTAATTGGTCATGCTTCACTATGGTGATGAAATATTTATGGTAATAAAATATTACCATAAATATTTACCATAAAATAAACTATAATTTATACCGTGGTATTTATATTTTATGGTAAAAAAGTATGGCAAAATATCGTTTTATTTTATTTTATTTTTATAACAAACTTTTCACATCTGATTACTTAAAACTTGTAAAATATTATTAACCCAATTTTAGTGTCAAATGAGAATTGCACTATCCTGAACCCTCGATTTTTATCTTGATATTGTACACTATTTAAAATATAATGAATGGAACACAAATAATAAAAATGAGCCATATTCAATAATTTTATTGACTGTGTTCATTATACGAGAGCTCGTAACATGATTACAACATGAACTGAATACTAAATCCCTTGCGGCTAATACTGATGGATAGTCGATTTACAATTTCTCTCTTAATTATTAACTCAGCTTTTAAAGTAAAATTGTACATTCAACCTCGTGATGTAGATCATTAATATTAGAAATTTATTAATCAGGTTATGTACATCAGCATATGCGGATCGATGGTTCCAAACTGCCATTATATAAAGCAATGTTCGCCTCGGGATGATTTTCCACCGCCATATTTCAAGCATTAATCTACTCCTGCCGTTAGGAGCGGCTTAGCAAGTATTCGTTGCATTATGTAGCAGTCTGAGGTTTAAGAGACGTATATAGCTTAGACAATCAATTCTCTTTCTAATTTTCTTTTACTAATTAACTTTTTGTTCGAGTGTACCTCACTAAGCTTAAATATGTTCTATTTGAAAAAAAACCTTTTAAAGCCATTAACTACACTCTAAAATAATTATTTCGTGACTGACTTACATTCTAAGATTTATGGTATTACATTATGTTTGTAATTAGTTTTTAATTCACTTTTACTTTATATTTTACATATGAATTTCCGGTTTAATAATTTTTGATAATTATTTGTATTTCTGTTGAAATCTAGTTTAAACTTGATTTTTTAGTAGTTTATGTACATCTAAGAATCTCCGCCGAAACTCACACTATTAATATCTAAACATTTTCTTTGTATTTAATGCTCTCCGTCACATTGTGCAGGTTTAAAACCTTGCTCCCTCATAATTTTTCCCATTTGGTTTTAACATTTGAAGATAAAGAAGCTTTATACATAATCTTTTATTCAATGCGCTACTCGTTTGTAAACACAAGATTGTTGAGCTCGTGTCATTTCATTCTTATGTACTTCGTTTGTTTAGAAGAAATCATGTCTGCTATTATTGAGACACCTACTGTTGGCAGTACCTGACAGCTTTTGGTCTCTTCATAGGGTTTACTCTGCTGATGATTTATTAACTCTGTTTTTACAAACAAGTTTGTGCCGTCGCTTTCAATTTCATAGTTATAAAAAATATGTTATAATCTTTCATAGGATTGTTTCAATAGTTATTTTTATCGTCTAAATGCAATAAAAAAATTGTATTGTAAATTTTAAATTTTTTTTGTAAATTTTATTGTATGATATAATACAAAAAAATTATATTTATTCTTTTTTATAAACACCATGTCAAGTTTAGAAGCTTTAACCATTATAATTCAAAAGTATTGATAATATAACCAACATAATACATAACATATTAAAAGCCTAGCTCTACTTAAAGACGAAGTTTATGGGGTAGCACTAAATGTTATTTAACATAGTAAATACGCTTTAACTTCATTACGCTTGAAGTGTAATTAAATCTAATTTAGAATAGTAAAAAAAAAACTTACAGGAAAGTGTTTTCTTCATAGTAATGTACAGAATGGTTGAAAAGTAACTTGCACCCGCCTCCCCCCTTAACTTTTTAACTATTTGAGACATTTAAAATTGGTTTGCGGCAACCTTATTGGACATGAAGTTATTATACCATCATTATTGTAGCCTCTTATATAAAAAAAGGTTGCCACAAACCGATTTCAAATATCTTAAACAGAAAAAAAGTTAAAGAGGGGGGCAAGTTATTTTTCAACCACCCTGCATAACTGTAAAATTTGTCAATTTATTTCGAGACGAAGTCCGAAACAAACCCTTGGATTTTTGTAAAAGTCCTTTTTTAATAAATCTTTTATAAAAGGTACAAAAATAAGTATAAAATGACCTCCCCCCACAAAAAAGGAATGGATTAACAGCATAGCATCTTTAGAAAAGAAATTAAATAAAAATTAATAAATCAAATTAAATTATTCTGAAATATAAATTTTGTACTTTATACTTCATCACTAATGTACATCTCGTACAAGGTCTTAAAATTTTCCAGTTTCACACAGTTACGTCACAATGTCACAATGCTGATTTCGTCTTAATTCTCAATTTATTTGACTAACTACTTAAAAAAAAAAAAAAAAAAAAATATTTCAAAACTTGTGTAAGTGTCTCACAGATAGGCAATCCATCTTTTTAGTGACATTAAAACAATAATTTGATTGTCTATTATTACTTATCTTTTTTCTAATTCTTAATACGGACAGGGGCTGACCTCGACCCAAGGTCACCAGCTAACTGTTTTTCCTCAGGGTTAAAAAGATGTACTTAAGTCTGGCAACGGTTGTTTATCTGGAAGAGTATGATGAAACATACTTCTACAAAATGTAGGAAGATAGAATTGAAATTATTTTACTCAATATAATTTTAAACTGTACTCCAACAAAAAATTTTGTAGTTAAAAGAATAAGTTAAAATCATACTTACTTAGCTTGGGCTGTACTATAATATAAACGCTATGAGAACTTTCGATCCCTGACATAAGTTATAGATATTTATTCCTTTTCCGCCC
The DNA here is from genome assembly GCA_030545055.2 of Neoaliturus tenellus. NCBI lineage: Eukaryota > Metazoa > Arthropoda > Insecta > Hemiptera > Cicadellidae > Neoaliturus > Neoaliturus tenellus. Next base: position 226,247,683 of record CM061533.1, read on the forward strand.
TTAAAACGAAGGTGACGTGTTTTCTGGGTCTCACTGTTGGATGGCGCGCTTACCAGACTGTCGCTTCACGGCTGAACAACTCAGGTAATGACATCATCTAAGAAGATATCTCCCTAAATCAAAATAATATTTATAAAATTTTTGGGTTTTGGGTTTAACTATAATTTAACAAAGCTTCCAACAACTTTAATACCATAACCCTATACTTTAAAAATAATATGTCATATAAGAAACTAAAAACTTAATGAAGTTATCCACATTATAGCCTATATTGTTTTATTTTAACTAATTGAGTTTACAGTTCGATCATACTATCTGAAATATAATACTAAGTGTGTAAGTAATAAGAATTTTATAATAATAAGATGATATATCAAACCCAATCGTGTGCTCAAAAATTTCTCGCAACTTTTTAAATCACCAGGTCATTTTAAATGCTGTTGTAAGAAACTTGATTACATTATTATAGTTACAAAAAAATTATAAACAAAGAACTAATTACTTTTTTACGCTCACGATAATGATGTTAATAATACACCAAAATCAATAAATTACAATATTATGTACTATAGTAATATTAAAGTATTACTATATATATTGCATCAAGGAAATCAGTGGTAAATAACATGATTCGTTTGGAGATTATAATAATGTAACAGTAATGTAGGTAATGTATGTAGGCCATCATTTGCGTATCACAGAGCACATGTGCCCTGCGGGACGAGAGATGAATCTGTGGTCTGCCTTAACGACGGTGGTACAGCGACCACCGCTCGGTACTTGGGGCTCACTGATGCTCTCTGTGCAAATGTACATAACGGCTGCCATAAGGCGGTGTTAATGTGCGGATAATATTCTGAATTAGCTACATAACTACTTTGCTGAATCATTTCTCATTCATACTTGGCTTAAACTACCTATTTGGTTAGGTTGCCATTTCTATAAAGGTATTAAAGGTAGTTATGTTTTTCTTAAGAGCCTCCTAAGATGTAGAGCACAAGTTATTATTCATAATACATCTATTATTTATGGTTGAATATTTATTTAAAACTGTTAGTGTAATGAGAGAAATTTTCGGAAGTACCAATATGAAATTAATGTAATTTATACAATATACAAAAAATTAAATCACTTAGCAAAGCAAATTATGGATTGTGTTAAGCTTATTCAATTGGGCGTTTAGGCATTATGAAATAAAATGTTAATTGCTAGGTCGTAAATTTAGAATTTTTGTTTTATTTTTATGTAGGAATTTATTTGTATTCATTTCTCACACAAAAAAGTAGCTTGATTGTGCTTTTCCTTAAAATGATATTTACATTATTTCTTTGTTTGATTAAACCTTCTTGATCAAGTTTGTTATTTGCACCAAATGTCTAGAGAGGTTACTCAAGATTTAATTTTACACTCAATAAAAAGTATTTTCATACTCTGAGAAATACATTTTGCCATTCCCCACACATTTGTAGGATATATGTATCTTATTTTCATATGTGTGGTACTTTCCTTGACTTAAATAATCAGTTATCTTATACATAAAAAAGTTGTCCTTTTTATCATTAATAACCTTTTACCACTTGAAATAGTAGTAATATAGCGATTGGATATAAAAATGAACTACGTAATAACCAACTCAAATTAAATTCCATGCAAGGGAATTTCGCTCAATTGTTTCTGACAAACGGCATACAAATATGACAAAATATGACTTCATAAATAAAGTATGAAAAATTCTTACGTATTACTTACACAAACCTATACCAAACTGAGTTCATATATCAGTGTGTAGCTGTAGTAGCTAGCTTTAACCTTTATAGTTAAAACTATTTTTTTTTCATTTTCAAATAATTGTGTGTTACTAGGCAACAAAATGATTATTGAATCCACTATTTGGTTATAATTTCTAGAAGTGAAAAACATTTTATCACCTGTATTTAATTCAATATGTTCGGTAAACCAACCACAATTAATCAAGGGTGGAAAACAGTTTAGGTAAATAACCTTCATTGGATCTGTCTTCAAGGTAATTAATTCCAATTAATTCATAGTTCAAGTTTTTGAGGCCCACAATCACTGGAATAATTTGAAAGGCAAAAAATTAATTAAGTTAACAGTAGATTGCGGGCTAACTTATTTTAAAACAAAATAAATGTAAATTAAAGCCAGAGGAAAGGATTGACCTTTACAGAGGTAAGATAGGGGGGTAGAGGGTTGCAAATGGCCAGTTCAGTTATGGGCTCAGGTGGGACTACGTTTTTATTATTTAAATCTTCCGAAGAATAATCTTGAATTGAAGATGATTTTTCTTCTTGAATTCGAAGTAGCCTCTTAAGTTATAGACTTTTGTGTTTTATTACTAAGCTGTAAATCAGAGATTTAAATTTAAATACAGTACTGTTGAAGTATTTTTAGAGGCATTTTTTAACGTTTTGACGGGGAACGGTCTAAACCCCAGTCTTGTTACTATCTAACATCGACGAGTTGTTAGAAAGCATCATTAATTAATAGCCCAATGACAAATGGCAACTGGTTCCGGAATCGAAACTTTAAAAAGCTACTAACTTTCCTCAGGATCGAACCGGGAACCTTTGGATTCAAAGGCGAGTACTATAATCACTCATCTACCCAGCAAGTTTTATAACAATTAAAAAGTATTATAACATAAATGCAACTGTTACATACCAGAATCAGAATTAAAAACTTAAATAATCATAATCTTAATAACTAATTGAATATGTTCTTAAAGACATATGATTTATAATTAAGATCTGAAATGTTGTGTGATAATTTGAATGTCAATAAAAATTAATATATAGGCCTAGGCAATTTTTTTCAAACAAGAAAAACTATAAACCTTCTTAAATCAATAATTTAAGAGTACCCTATGCAACATATAATTAAATCGGTCTTTTCACTATATTTACATTTTACATCCTTTATAAATTGTATACTTGTGTTTACCCATACTTTTTATTTTTCTTTTATTGTATTATTATGCATTTATAAGTCGGTTAGAAAATAAAAACTAACGTAAAACCGTTATCTAATGAATGTAACAAAATAGCCCGAAATCAAGCAAGCCTTTATACATTTTTTATTCGAAACAACATTCGTCTCATTTTACTGCACATTATTAATATTTAACCTTTATTAAAGTTACATTTTAGTAAACCTAAAAAATACAAAAATAATTAAACTAATAAACCAATCACTGATTGGAGGGTTATCAAGATAATAATTTAAGAAAAGCTAGAGAGAGGAACAAAACTTAGTTTTTATATTTTTAATCGTAATATGATTAACAACGATGTAAATCGTTTGAGAGGAAAATTCCGCCCCAGCGCGCCGCCCTGGTCGTCAGCTGTTCGCTCCCCGACAGGACGGACCATTGATTGTTGACTACTGAACACTGAACGGCCGTCACACGCCTGTTTGACATCTCCCTCTTTTCAAAAAACTTTGATTGAATATGGAAACGTTCATAGTAAATTAACTGGAATTGACCGTCTTAAAAGATAATTACAATCTTATGAAATTTGAGGAGCTAAAATATCAAAACTAACCAAATTATATTTAATTGAGTGCTCACTGAAAATGAAAAGTGCTAAACTCAATTTAAAAATTAATTAGGAAACTTAACAATGAAAAATATTTATATCCACTTGGTTCCGTCAATTCCAATAGTTGGTTAACAATTTTTATTAAATAGTTTTTCAACTTAAATTATCTTAAAAATGAAAATGGAACACCAACAATTATTGTATTAAAAGTAAGTTTTTTACAATAAACATTCAAACTATTCTTATTTATGAATTTCAATCATATATTGATGTATTTTTATAATTTTGCATCAAAACAACCCAAAAATATTAGTCACATAATAATTGTGTCGTGATAAATCCAAATCAAATGCCAAATCAGAACTGATAAACACCTTTTAACGGCGAGTTAAATGTTCATGTCAATAGTTTAATTACTTTAAAATATATACATAGGTAGTTGTGTTTTTATAGTATTATGCGCATCTCCAGTACGAGTTATTTTAAATTCGAAGCATAATATTTATGCAAACTCAGGGACAATTTAATTAATTCAAATTCATTCCAATAAATATCTCGTTTCGGCTGCGAGCTCCAGCTCCCTTCCACGCCGAGGTATGCAAGCTGCAACCCTCCGAGTGGAATTTACAGTGGTGAAATATCATATACACTTCTGTAATCAATAAGCTTATTAATAACAATTCTTATATCACCTTACATCACATTTTTGTAAATTTTGCTTTAATTGTAGTTATTTGCCTCCGGATTGCTTTTGAAAATTGTTACAATAGGTTACAATACCTTATTTATTTACCATGGATGAGGGTGTTAAATAAGGCTTTGTATCCTCTTTTAACATAAATTTGTTGCTCGAAAGTTTATGTCTTCATTTCCTACCCACCCATTTGTAACTTTGTATTTATATTACTGAGAAATAAATACACCTTTAGTTGATAACGGCCTAATGATTTAACACTGGTCTAGTGATTCGTGATCCAGTCTAATGAATTATAAAAATCTGTCACGACATGGTAAAAATGGACAGATGGCTAGTTTCAGAGAGCCACAAGGCCCTGACGACATGTTCCTGGATGGCATATTTATAATGCTAATAAAAACATTGTCTAAGTTGTGTAAAAATTAGCAAAACGGAATCAAACATTGAGTAATATATTACATGAAGCCCAATGACGTCATGAATTTTGTTGTATGGCACTTTTTCTGAGTTTATTTTTATTTTCTTAGTCCATAGTTTTTATTTTAGTTTATTTTGAAACAAGTTTTTTTTAATTTAGTACCGTAATTGAAAGCTTTTAGACCAGTATAAGAACAGAGGTTATAAAACGTTTATTATTCATCTACGATTTAAGTTTTACATTTAAATGCTCTTAAGTACTTTCACAGAATGTTTTAAAAATAAATACATTTATTTATAGTTGAAACACTTTAAATAACTGAAATAACTTTAAATAACTGAAACACTTTAAATAAATAACTGAAATATTTTTATTTCAGTTATTTATTTTTTGATAGAAATAGAACACACTATTTGTAACAATGAAGAATAACTTAAATCTGTAGCATATTCGATAAAAATCACTAACCGATTTTAAACCTGCAAGTGAGATTTTTATCTATGAGAACAATCATAGCAAAGGCACATTTATGTAAGCCAATTGTATATTTTTTCTTCAAATATTAAACATTTGCCGATAGGTTATATTGTTGACCGTACAATATTGAGGCTGCAGGTTCGATTCTTATAGCGATGAAGTTAAAGTTGGACTACATTGTAATATTGTAATCTTGTTTTGAATTTAATATGTAACAACAAGAGGGCGTTAGAAAGCAACTACACTTTTGTTTGGTAGTTCTCAAGCAATCGTAAAAAAATTTCACTAGAGATAAAATGTACAATAAAAACTTTTTGTAAGTGAACGTTCCATTTTTTCTGCACAATAGGCAAAACTGGTGCTTTATGAAAAATATAAATCAGTAAAATATAATAGCCTATCAGATTGTTAAAGATTATGATAAGTCTATTAACTTACCATTTTGTTTAAGTTATAAACAAAAGAAATTTTACTTTTAACTCGGAAGTAATACTGAAACTGGAATATAACTTAAGCAGAGCCTTACAAGAGATTAACATCGCAGCTGGGATTTAAATAGTCAGTTGAGTGATTTAAACCCCCGAGCTCTTATCTATAACAATTTCACTTAGTCAGATAACGAAATTTTCCAAGGCTATAAAAACATCCAACGATGTTTATATAAAAGTTTATATAAACGTTTCTTCTAAACTATTGTTGTTTTATAAATTAATTTAGGGTATTATAAAAAGTAACATAAATTGTACGAAAATTTATGTATGCAATGTTGGGCAGCAATATTCTTACGGTTCAACACAACTTAATTTTCTATTTAAACAAATTAGTCCTTTTTAATTTCAATTATTTGTTTTCTGGTCTTTAAGTCAAGTTTACAACTCACAAGTGGTTAAGTAATTTTCAATTATCCTTACTAATATTATAAATGTGAAAGCGTGGATGTTTGTTACGCTTTCCCACAAAAACTAATCGATAAATCATCATGAAACTTTGTATATATATTCTGAGAGGTATCAGAAGTAACAAAGGATACTTTTTATTAAAAAAAAATATTTTTTACGAAAGATAAAAAGACATTTTTTAAAAATATTTGAAAATTGATTTTATTTTTTTTATTGGTTTTCAAAAAATTCAATGAAAATTTTTAAGTTCATGTATTCAAGCGATTTCTTCTACATAGGCAGAGCGTGACGGCCAGTAAATTTAGCGAACGAGCTAAACCTGAATGTGGGAGAGTGTGATGCCGAGTGAGCATAGCGAACGATCTAAACCTGACGGCGAGTAGCGCGAGCAAAGCCGTGGGAAAAAGCTAGTAATAAATAAATTTAAAGTTAATTATTATAATGCTGATAACAACATAATGAAAGATGAGTATAAGAAAAACAATGAAAATATCAAACTTCCTTCAACAAAAACCAACAATAAATTCTTTAATTCTTGTCGGGAAAACAAGAATTAAAGAATTAACAGCCTCTGACATGTTGTTTGTCAGAGGCTGATGAAAAGTGTAAACATCACATCCTTCTTGGAGCGATTTATTTTGGTGGGCGCTCTTGTTTCTGATTCTGAAAAAATGCACGTACAAAAAAGTATTTGATTGAAACAGTTTGTATTGTTTCATCACAATTATTATATTTGTTTTAAAGTGTTATAATGAATTATTAAGCCATCCAGTCACTTTAAGATCTTCTCATTACAATCAGCTATAATCAATAGATTTGAGAAAGGTACAAGACATCATACAAGGTTATATATAACCTTGTACAAGTTAAAGCAACTCGGAAACTGAAGTAAAAATGAAATTGTGTTTTGTCTTCATATCAGAAATAATGGCAAATTACCATGTACATAAATTGTACTAAAATCCTGTTAGCTATTTCACCTTAAGGTAGAAATAGGAAAAATGTAATTTATAATTATTTAAACCTTTAATTTGGCAAATAATTTAAGTCATTATATATTATATTTAAACAAAATAAATCTCACGTGTATCCCATTTTTACCATCGTTCAAAAATGATTTTGTAATTAAATCAAACTTTTGCGTTTTATTTGTTTATATATATATATATATATAATGAAATTATATATATATATATTGCCCATTATATATATATATATATATATATATATATATATATATATATATATATATATATATAACTATATATATAACATTCTTATGATAATTATAACATTATTTGGTAATAAGTTTAATTCTTACTAAAATTAACATTTTTTTGTTTGTATTTCTCATGTTAACCGTATAATTAATGTATCAATTATTAATTTGTTGTCTATGCAACTTGTTGTAACAGATTATGTTGCTGCTAAATGCTTATTCTTTAGGAATATGAGATTTTCTCTTGAAATCATTAGTGCTTTTTGTCTTCATCAAAGGGAATAATGAAGAATCAGGTATTCCGGAGGGTCCGGGGTCAGGTAAAGGAGAATAAAATATTAAAGGACTTAGTGATCCCCACCTTATATTATTAAACATACCCTTCTTCTCTTTTATATCTAGTGTGATTAACGAAAAGATAAAGTACAAAACATTTGTAACTTTATCTGGTTATTTAAAAGTTGATTGAGGGATTAAATGCATATTTTTTATAATCATTAAGTATATTATTGAACATATTTCTTTTAGAGTATTTTATTTTTTAATTTTATTTTATTATTTTTTTTGTATTCATGTACTAAATATGTGTACTTTTATTTATAGAAATCATTAATTTACATTCTAAAGTCTAAATTATGTAGCTGTAGATTCTTGATGCTTTGGGTAAGGGCTAATGCAAAATGCAATAGGAATCAATAGGTCAATAAGGTCAATAGGAAAATGCATTTATTATTATATAGAAAAATTGTGTTACTGTCGTCACTCTTATTTCAACTATAAATAATACGTGCGTTTATACTTATTTTGTTCTTAAACCAATTCATTTTCTAAAAAAGAATTCAATTTTATAAAAGAGTGTCTTTTTTCCCATACAACAACTTCGTTAAAATTGTAATCTTTCCATAAAAAAAATAATAATAATAAAACTACCAGCATAGCATACCTTTATTTGAAACCTAAAGATCAATTGAAATGATACTCTTCATAGCTGAAACATGTTGTTAAGATAACTTTTTACACGTGAAAACAACACAAACAGTAAAATTAAAAACCCAACGGTCCCAAGCGTAAATAGTAAAAACATGAAACATTGCCATAGTGAAAACTGCTTCAATCAGCAGCATGTCAATCAGCACGCAAACAGGTTCAGCTTGTGTTTACTATTCATACGCCATGGTTATTAATAAATATGATAACATGATTACGATTATTAATCTTAACAATATGTTGTTGCATTTTAACAGTTCTAAAAAAAATTCAAGTTAATAGGTACTTTTCTGTTTTATTTTTATTTTTTTAATTTTGGTCACAAACTTCCAATTTTTAACAAAATTGTTGTTTAAAAAAACCATTTTGACTAGTTCTACCTATACATTTAGACATTTTGTATAAAACGTTTCTCGAGGAAGTCTCAGGAAAACCTCATTGGCCTACGTTATATCATACATCATTTTAAAAGGCTTTGCATTCTAAACAACTTTCCACAAACCTGACCTCAAAATGTAGGTCCTCAGTGTTTCAAGAGTTATTGCATTATTTGTTTTCAGCACTATGATTTTATGCAAAGTTTGATTGCCTGCCTTTTTTTACTCGGTCATCCTTTTAAAGTAACTCTCTTTAGAGACTACGTTTACTGTAAAATAAGTTTTATGCAGCATTAAAAGTTATTGTTTATATTACTTCTCAACAAGTTATTTAATTCTTTCACCTTTTCTCTGACACTAAATTCATATTTTGGTATCTGGACTCTCATACAGTCTTCAAGAGTCAGAGAACTATTCTGAACTAGAATCTAGAACTACAAATGTAGAAATAACGTACCGTAACACAAAAAGTGAGCGAAACCTAGGTTAAAACTAATAGACGAAAGTAAAATAACGCAATAAATAAAAACCAGCAAACAGTTAAAGGAAAAGAACTATAAAAGATGTAAAAGATTAAAGAACTTTAACGTTGTGAAAAAATCAGACACAGCAACAGAAGCATCTGCAAGACTTCAAGGACTGTTTCGTAGTTTCATATCATACATCAAACTGTTTCATAGTTTTTAAATAAAAGCAGCGTTAAAATTTTTTTAGGGTTGGACACTTTACAAATTGTAGACTATTACCTGATCTCACACACTGATTTGAAGAACAAATTACAAGCTTGATTAAAACACTGTTTATTTTTATTTTTTTATTTTTTTTTTATTTTTTTTAATACAGATCACATGCCTTTCAACTAATAATAATACCAATTTACTAATAATTTACAAAATACTAATAATAGCTCAATTATTCGTAATTTTTATATTCCGGCACCTAATATGTTCATTATAACACCATAACCGGTCTTGACTTAATATCACACGAGGGATAGAATACAACGAGCACCAGCCGGTTATAGAATGGGAAGCATGCATTTGAATACCGTTTCACGTGAATTAATTCAGATAGGCCACAATGCGACCAGTATTAATATGAAACGTTTGACTTTATTACTTTAACCTATCCAAAGGTCTAACTTGCATCTAACTAGCATTAGATAAAAGTGGAAGCTAAGGATTGTCTAGTTATTTTTATACCTTATATTTACAAGATGTATACTGTCAGTTTTAATACAGTAGTAACTGGACTTCCTCCTGGGACTCGTTCCCAGGTAGCAACAACTTATTGATAGCTAACCCAATGCTTTTCACGAAGGGTTGTTTAGCGTATAGCATAATTGTCTGTGTATCGCAAGTGAAGTTGGGCTGCAATGACTTAGCGCCCAGGATTTTCAATAATGCGAGATCAAGTATTACATTTTAGAGTAAGTTTTTTTAAATAATATTTTAACACTTGGGGGCTGACTAAATGTGTTTTTATTATTTTTATTAAGTTTGGAGTTTATTTTATTTTTATTATATGATTCACTAAATAACTTGAGAAATTTGTTTCCATTAGTTAACATTTGAAAATTAATCTACTGTTAAATGTTTTTAATAAAGAAAGAATATTGACCAACTTATGTTACTGGAAAGGTTTTTAAAGTATTAGAAATTTCAACATGAAATCTATATCATTATCTCAGAGCAGTGATAATCAGATCAGATCGGCGTGAGAACCTCAGCTGACGGGGTTTAGCGTTCACTCATATTGAGAGCGAATTCATGTAAAATTTTATTTCAACTACGATACTTTCAACATTTATTTGAATTTAACAATCATATCCTTTATCATTATTTTTTAGTGCAAAAAATGTTTAACAATCGTTTTTATTCTCAGTACGAGAAAGATATATCATTGTAATGAAATATGATGTTTTTTATGTATAATTTACTATTTTTTCGCACCGCCTTTCTAAGATATTTTATTTAGTAGCTTTTTTTATAATTAATGTTTATCTTTGAGTAAGAATGTATCATATTACTTTTACCTTGGTATAATACTGGTTGTGGTGAATTATTTTTGTGCCCAAACTTAATATTCATATCCAATATTAAAAGTTAAAAATTATAATAATAAAAATGTATTATAAATTAATGAAATAATTTGCATGGATTAAATTACAGGTGGGGATTTAAAGAGCCAGATAAAACATTTAATACACCAAGCTCCTTGCTACCGAAATTCAGATAATCAGCGTTGGTAACTTTTAGAATTTATTGTAAAGCTGAAGACTTTGGAGTAGTATAAAATATACCTGAAAACTCAGATATAAAAATATAGTCTAACTTGTTATTACCACCCGAGGGTTGTGGTGGAATCGTACTATCTACGTCTGGACACATACTGGACTTGTAGCATTTCGAGGGGTTAATTATGGTGCAAGTAATGAGAGGGAAAGACAGTCGGACACGGAAAGACCCACAACTGGGGAAGTTAATTACAAAAAAAGCTAGGACAAAAATTCCCCTGCATTCTTAACATTTTCTATAAGCGTATTGTATGTTTTCAAAAAGAAAGTTTCAATTTAATATTGGTTATAAAATTAGATAAGTAAACAATAAACTTATTCCACCACTCATATATTTAGCTCCTTTAGAATATTTATTACGAATATTATTATCTCTCTTCATTTAACATTCGTAGCAAATATAACAGAAATTACTTTATACGTAAGTGAATACTTGAATACTTAAAAATAATTGTTTTCTGATATAAGCAAAATAGTATATGAACTAAAATACAATGATATATGAAAGCTAGAAAATCTTTTTAAGTAGAATAACAATATAACTTATGTAGAATCTACATAACTGTAAGGTACAAGTGAAGAGACGAACCAGTGCATGGGATTTGACTAAGATTGTTAGAAGCTAGAGGGTCCCTTTCGAATTTCCCCCACACTCGAGAATGATGTGTGGAAGGAGTCGGCTATGATACAACGAGTTATTTGTCATATATCCGTTAGTAAGAAGCTTCTGTGAGATGTTAATGACTTATAGGAAACCATTTTTAAAGACATCTCAAACCACTTTTACCTATTAAATGTCCGATCCATACAAATATTTCAAGATATTTAATTTGAATTTATTGAAATTCAGCATTTAACATAAAAATTTATTAAAAATGACATTACCGTAATCATATGTTTTTTTATATTTATATTTCTAGCCGATAAAGCAAAATACATTCAATTTATTAAATTACTACATTAATTTTTGTATTAATATCTCATTATTTCATAGAATTCAATTTTAAACCAACGCTTGAAAAGATATTTTATTTGTTATTTTTGATGTTGTAAAAAATCATCGCAATAAAGAAATTTGTTTAATTTAATTAAATTGAATTTAGTTTTAGAGCAAAAATAGTAGTTTTATTGTTAATACTTGCCTATCATGTTTATCGTTAGTATTTTTTTATTTAATTGTCACATACTTGTTTATTTGATGCACACTAAAAATTGATTTCTCTCCTCTATATAATTATTTCTGATGTTTTGTGATGTTCCCTAGGAGACAAAATGTTTGTCCTACATTGATAAAAAGTGTAACTATCGCATCCGACTTAAGCCGTTGAATTAGCTTTTTAAGTTGTGTTCTTACCCCTTAGAAGAACATTTTATGAGAATGAAAATTTGTAAACATTATTTTAGTGTTACATAGATGTTTCTCTTACATGTTTATAAATGAGTCGTCATTCAAATTATTTTTTTTTTTTTTCTGAACATGGCAAACGTATATGTTAAATTGAAAGAGTGATATACATTTAATGGATGTTTTTCTGTAGACTTTCACTTGCTGAATACCTTTCTCTTTCTGGATTGTACCAATGTCTCTTAGGGAATGGTATATTCTGAGAGGATCTAACTTCACTTGAAAGTGTTTTATTTAGATCTTAAGATTTTTCGAAAAACCTTTATGGATGTTTATGGTGGTTTTATTTGCAACATTTAAAGTCTGACAAGGTGCGGCTAATAATGGTTCACTAGGGGGCCTGTGCAGCGCAACGCGCTGCATTTATCAAGAGTGGCTGGTGACCAAACCTTGCTCCATGGAAATTCGCCGAGTTACTTTAAATGAAAATTAAATTGTAGTGAAAATTAGAGTACATCCTATTGGTATTTCATCAATTGATCATCATCAATAATTCTCCAACTTCCCAATGTGATATAGTGTTGAGATTTGGTGGTTGTTCTTCAGGCACCAAATTAGTTTGGTTCTCCGTAATGGTTCTTATGCCTATTGCCTAAAAACTCCTATAAAATTTAGAATAAATTTACAGATGTGGGATCTAGATAGTTCACCACAAAAAAAAAATCATAAATGGCAACAAACGAAAAATCAATATTTAAATTCACAACCCTCCGGTCCCTGTATGAGCTATGCAGCACTCACTGTGGCTGTTTTTTTTTTTTTTTTTTTTTTTTTTTTTTTTTAGTAGTATGAGTTAGCAGCCGACATAGTGAATAAGACAAAACCATTACTACTTATAACGGACTAAATCCTCTTTAACTTAACTTCCCATGGCATTACAGAATTTAAAAAATGAGTCACAAAATTTAATAAAGTCTACATCTTAGTTAGTGTGGCCCATTTTGGTTTGACGTGGCATTCATATTTTAATTAAAACTTCTCTTTATACAAACCACTTTTTTAATTAGCTTGTTATCTGTACTGGTGGTAAAAAAAAACTTTTAAATGCTCTCTCTTTTAAATAGGTTTTTTTTTATATGTGTAGCATTCTGCATTCAATTTGTTATAGTATCACAGTAAATATTTTATTAAATTTACACCAACAACCAACTATTCCTTTTCCTAGTTCACAGCGGTTTGAAAACCCATGCGCAGACATTAGTTGTTCTGTTTTAATTTTTGTTAACTTTTGTATTTGTTCCATACCAATCTGATATCCCATAAGAATGACATAAAAAATTTCAATTTCCAAACTTGTTTTTGTATAGGAAAATGAACTTTTCTGAGGTTCAGATACTAAACTCATTTGTGTGCCCAAATACACTTAAATACAAAGTTTAAGCAAAATATATGAGCTCTACATTTTAAATAAAAGTTAAAACACACTATTTGCACCACATAGACACTTCTTGTATTAAAATATGGAATTGTGTTGATATTTCAGTACCATTAGTTAAATGTTTCTATTCAGCTAGCTTTTAACATGTGTTTGTTTGTTTAACTATCAACAGCTGTTTTATTTAGCAATTCAATATAAATTGTTTCCCATGTTAATCTTATGGACAAAAAATTAACTTTAAAGGCTTCCCGTGGGCTTCAAAATTAAAATATCAAAAATCTAAAACCTTATTGCAAAACTACGAACTGAGAGCATTCTTTTGACACCTCAAACTTTAAAATTGGTCCAGAAATAAGGGAGGAGTAGTGTTAACAAAAAAGGGCATCACGTATTGTATATATAGATATGCAGTAATGTAACACAAAAAGTATAGTTTTAATTAAACACTATACAAACATTACCAATCTTTTTCTTGTACAAAATTTAGTACTGTTCTCCTATTTTTATAAGATTATAAAGTAGTTTTTAATTCTTTGTAATGAGTAAGTATGAACATCCAATTAAAAATTATCAAGTATTTTAATATATTTTATTTATAGTTCGTTGTAGTCACTCTATTTCAGTCGAAATGTATCCTCCTCATGTAATTATGAGTCTTGCGAGTCTTATCTTAACTCATAAAACATAGAATGCCAACGATCATTTAACCATGACTGTGAAGAGTAAATAGCTATGCTCCAACAATGACCATTTAAATTTACTTGGCCTTACAAATATCTAATTGTATTACAATTTACTGTAATGCTTGGATCACTTGCTTTCTAATGTTTTAAACGGTTCAGTTTAGTTTAATCAGTTCTATAAATAGAGCTAAAAACTTCAATCACCTTTAACGTTTAAAATCTTTTACAATAAAACAAACAGTTTATTGTTTGTAATTTTATGTAAAAAGTTATATTTAAAAAGCACTCAAAAATTAAAATGAGTAGCTGCATTTTCTTTGTTTCCTGAGAGCTCCTTGTTTTTACAAAAATGTTTCAAACCTCACCATGCCAATTGGAAACTGTCAACGAAATCATTGGAACTCATTTATAAATTTACATAAAACAAAATCAATTTTAAATTATGGTTATAAAACTTGTTTTGACATCATCATATTTTAGCGAATTTCCCTATAGGGAATACGCTATTACGGTAGTAGCCATGGTAAGACCTAAGCCCGGGACCACTTTACTTTTTCATTTTGAAATCCCCAGAAGCCAAAAACACCATTCGTTCATTTCCATATATATATATATATATATATAGTTCTGTATATATATATATATATATATATAGTAATATATATATATATATATATATATATATATATATATATCTATGTGTCCGTGGTACTGATAACTTTTGAAGGAGACCTCCGATTTTGATGAAATTTGGTATGGAGGTGTAAGACCAGGTCTATTTTTATGAGTTCGCGAACCAGCATTGTCGGGTTATGGGAACGGGGTTTTATGGGGTTTCAAAGGGGTCAAAAATGGGTTTTTGGCATTTTTGGACCAAAATTTTCAAATTTAGCTAAAACCATTTAAAAGAGCTTAAAATAACAAACAATTTAGTATTTTGAATCTTTAAAATAGCTTAACTGGTTATAGAGAAAATTCAAATGAAGTTTCCCATGTTATTCTTATGGGTAAATCTTTAAAAAGTTAATCTTTAATAGTTATGCGGGTGGTCAACAACTGGATGTCCGATCACGGTCTCTCGCTTGCTCTCAGTAAGACGGAGATTGTGATCCTCACGAAGAAGAGGATCGACACCGTCGTCCCGCTCCGAGTGGGAAGGGAGGTGGTCACATCAACTCGTGCCGCCAAATACCTCGGGGTTATGGTGGACACCAAGTTAAGCTGGAGGGATCAGATCTTCCGTACGGCGGACAAGGCCGCTAAGGTAGTCACTTACCTTAGTAGGCTGATGGCCAATGTCGGGGGTCCCCGATCCAGCAGAAGACGTCTGTTGATGTCCGCGGTCCAGTCCCTACGGGGCAGAGGTGTGGGCAGGCGCTCTAGATAAGGAGTGCTACAGGTTGCGACTCGCCCGGGTTCAGCGCCAAGCTGCGCTCCGGGTGTGTTCCGCCTACCGAACAGTGTCCGAGCCTGCCGTCCTGGTGATCGCCGGAGTCATCCCTGTCAAGCTCTTGGCAGGGGAGAGGAAAGCGATTTATCAGAGACAAGGCGAGATCGGCAAGGACACGGCAAGAACAGAAGAGCGCTCCCGAACCTTCCAGCAGTGGCAACACAGCTGGGAGCACGACACCCGAGGACGATGGACTGCGCGACTCATCGAGCAGGTCCAACCATGGGTGGAAAGGCGGCATGGCGAGGTGGACTACTACCTGACCCAATTTTTGACAGGTCACGGCTATTTTAGGTCGTATCTGAACCGGATGGGAAAGACCGGTTCACCGGACTGCATTTATTGCCCGGGTGTTCCCGACGATGCGGAACACACATTCTTCCGCTGTCCCCGTTGGGAAGGTCCCCGCCTGGAGGCCACACAAATCTTTGGTGTATTTTCGGTGGACTCGGTCTGCCAAAAGATTTTGGAGGATAAGAGCAACTGGGATTGTTTGTCACAGTTCGTCCGGGGCATCCTCCTGGAAAAGAAAACCGATCTGGACCGCGAAGTGGCCTAGATCCCTTGATCGAGCGGCTGGATAAGGAGTGAGCCCCATGGGCGTAAGCCAAATTTAGGCCTAGCCTGACGTAATGTGACAAACAATTCCAGGTTAGATTCCTAAAGAGTAGAGGAGGTTTTTTAGTGGGTAAACCCGTTTTTTTTAGGGGAGCCCCACACTACAGGCTGGCCACCTGTGTGCGTAATGCATTTTTCCGCCTCTCCCTCAAAAAAAAAAAAAAAAAAAAAAGGGGTCAAAAATGGGTTTTTTGCATTTTTGGACCTTAATTTTTAAAATTCATAAATTTTAACTGAAACTATTTAAAAGAGCTTAAAAAAAACAAACAATTTGGCATTTTTAATTTTTATCATAGCATAACTGGTTACGGGGCAAATCCAAAAATGTGTTTTCCATGTTATTCTTATGAGAAATCAAGAAAACCCTATATATTGCTTATTTATTGACATAACTTAATCAAATTTGGTATGTACATTATCTATATAAGGTTTAAGTTATACTTGCTTACAAAACCCATATGGCGGCAAACCTACATACTCACCCCCATGGGGTTTATGGGGAAAATAAAAAATTGCCAGAGTTTGATACAATTTTGTGTTTACATTCACCAATTATTGATTAACTTAGATTTTCTAACAACACCCAATGGCAGAAAACCTACATACTCGATCCTATGGTGTTTTTATGGGGAAAGTAAATAATCTGAAATTCCATTGGAAATTTGCTGAGTACGCAGGTCTGCTGCGACGGGGGTATTTTAAAAATAACTAACGGTAAAGAATTTTCAACTGACCCCAAATATTTCAAGGTGACAAAATGTATTATGTACAAGATATTTAAACAAGTTTGTAGCAACAAAATTGATATGAATAGAGAGACTACTGTAATGTGAAATGAGGCCAAAAATATTCAAAGAAAAAAAGAACCATTGGAGATTCATTAGCACGCTCGCTTTTTGATCAAAGGGAATAATGAAGAACAGTGTGTACCTGAGAGTCTGGATTAAGATGAGGGGTGAACGGAATAAGAGAAGGACTTAATGATCTTCATCGTAAAGTACTCAAAAACTTTTACTTCTTTACTTTTTAGTGACATTGATTCGAGCTTCCCTGTAGAGTTTTCTTAATTAAATCACTCTTTTGAAACAAGGACCTCACATAGTGGGTATTTTAACATGAATATGAATGAGAGATTAGTGTAAGATGATTGTGGCTCTATCATGTAGTCTTGGACTAAGGCCGACGTTCTCCTTAGACAGGACTGTTAATTGACAGCACAACAGCCAATGGTATCTAGGGACCTACAGTTTAACATGGGATCCGAACCACAATTCACACTCATTTCACATTTGTCTGTTAATTATTGGACGATTTCACCGCGAATTATAAGGACATAAAGGAGAACAGAGTTAAAACTTTGTTCAGGTAACATTAAAAATAAACGTGAGTTAAGCTTTAAGGAAATATAACTTGTACATGATAGATTGAGCATCTCGAATTTTCATTGTAGGTAGCAGTATTCATGTTATTGATTATCTACAATATCATGCCTATTTAACGCAAAAATTCTCAATCGAATATAACCCCTATTAGTAAAATGTGTGGAATCTAACGTAGAACATGCAATAACCCCTCATTTAAAAAGTAGACCTACTTCATTTCAAGTTTAACAGTAAAGATGACTATGAAGCTAACACCATTGTCGGAATATTAAAGTCTTTTAAAGTTATCCGACCTGAATAAATCGTGCAACTTCTCTCAAATATCACACAAATTTAAGTTTGCTCTTTAATTTTCATTTTATTTGATGTATTTTGGGATATACGAACCATTTTTGATTACTGAATAAAACCCAATATATTTTATCGCAATAAAAATAGTATGTCTAAAAATATTAAACAACCTATTTAGTAAGGTCGCCATTTTAATAAAGGTGGAATAATAGTAATCATTGTACAAATGCGCTATTCATTATAAAGAGATTATGTGAAACTGTGGAAGATACACGTAATAAAACATAATCGTTAGCAGTAAAAAGTATATGTATGACTTTTCTAAGTTTTTTTATTCAATAACCAAAATAAACGGTCAATTTAAAGCAATGGTTACACTAGTTTTGTTTTAAAATATAAAACGATTACATAAAACTGTATTGATATTAACTATCTTGGTAAAAACATTGTTATTTAAAATTTTCCATTATATTTGCAATCCAAAATAATACTACAAATCAAAATAAATTGAATTTTTTACTCAGCTGCAGATAAATCTATATAAAAATAATCTATTCTGTAGAGTTAAAGAGTTATTTAAATAAACTGGTCAGGTTGATTTGTTTCCACCGCTACAGTTGAAAGCGTTTATCACTGTAATATAAGATATTATCTCTTAACGGGCGCCATTCAATAAAAGTGACGCTTTGCCTGCTTCGGTCATTTCACTCAAACGTTTTCCTCTTAGACAAGTCGCACATTTTTTTTTTTTTTTTTGAGATGATCAGATTAAATGTAGTTCAACCTACTGAAATCGTAGTGGAAATGTAAATTTAATAAATTATATTAACTACATAGAAAATGTAAACTTTTACATTATGAAAACTACATAAAAACGCAAACTTGTACGTTCAAAAGCAGTTGCAAACTTTTCAACGTGTATGGCATAATAATAAATGGAAAATTAATCTTTCGTGTGTTAAAAAAATTTATCCAAAAAGGATTTTTACTTGGTAGGCTTATAGTTGAATTTTAAACTCCAATAATCATCATTAGACATTTGAAAGTATTTTTTATTTAAACTGATAACCCACTTTAATATTAAATAAATCATAGGATTTTATGATTTTTATTGGAGTTTTTAAAAGTTACTTTTAGTAATACTGTAACCTTTACAAAAACACATAAGTCTAATGCAATTTATTTTGAAGGAATACTTAAAGTTGTAAGTGTTCCTTATCACCTGCCTTTACAGTAACAGGAGTATAAAGCTTTCCGCTCTCGAAGGCACGTATTCTTTGCTCTCTAAGATGAAAATTCAGTGAGTACTCCAACAATGTATCTTCACTTCTCTACGATTCAATAATGTGGAGTTGTTCCTTACACATCCCTCCAAGTTGACTTTCTCTTTATGAGACAGAAATAAAATGTTATATAAATTATTTATAAGAATTTTTTTAAACTACACCGTAAAAGTTGAAAATTGTGTCAGATTATGAGTTGATTTATGATATACATAGGACGTATTATGCTTTGTCTTTATATATTTATTTTTTTTATTTTTACCCAACTATTTGAATTATTTTAATTAATCAAGATACAAAAACAATGAAATTCGGCTAATGTAGCTAAGGTTGTAGTTTGTTTGTTTGTTTTTTTATAAATAATTCGACTGATTGTTCCTCATTCAGTGGCACATAAAAAAAAATTTCCATTATTTCTAAAAAGAAGAATCATGATAAACCTTGACCATAGTGATGTATGTAGGGAATGATTAATGATGCAAGACCGAATTCATAAATTTGTTAGGGAAACGTGTGGTCAAAGTGCGCATTAATTCTTTTAGAAGATAAGTTTTTGTTCCAACGTTAAGCCTGCATAAGATGCGTTCTTGCGCGGGCTTACACAAAGGTAGGGCTTATAGATGAAAAATTAAAGGTAACTTAAAAGTAACTTAAAACTTGTGTAATCATTAGTCCTTTTTATATAATTTTTATGTTTTACTTTCTATCTGAGATAATTATCAAATCTATATTTCTCCTACGAAAAAGTGTTTTGGGATATGGAATTATTAAGGTGATTGAAAAATTTTTTAAATGAGGTTGATTAGTTGCGGCTCATCCGATACCTCCAGCAAGCATGATGGCAGTACAGATTTTAGTTAATTAATGACTTACACCTTTAAAACATCATTAAGCGTTTTCTCTTTTCTATTAACTACTTATACGCGTATTATATTACTGTTTACAATTGTAAATTCTAATAATTGCTTTAGAACACTCTTTGTTGTAGACCTGTAGGTTACCACCTGGCTGACAGTCAAAGACAAAGAATAATTCTATTTTGTATCTTTCTTTGTTGGAAAGGAATAGTCCAGTCGAACTAAAAAAAAAATTACCACTAAACCTGGGCAAAATTGTTTCATAAGCAATTGAAGTGGTATTCACCTCAACAAATGTTGCTTTATAACATATCCAAAATCAGACAAAATCAGTTCATGGGAAAGTAGAGAAAAATCTATTTTAAAATTGTGTTGAAATTTCATATTTTGTGATTTATTTAATAGTCTATTTGTGGGTAACTTCACATAAAAAAATTATAGTATGGACTTTTTCTGCTGTTTTATGCGTTTTTTGGGGGTGCCAAATCCGAATTTGAAGTTTGTCTAAAGATATTCCTTATAATTCTAGAGATATCTGCAAAAAACTTAGAAATTTTAGTATTTTTTTAGTATTTTTATTTTAACCCCGAAACCATACATTTTTTCTTAAACTATGCCATCAACAAAATAAAGTACAGACAATTTTCAACACATGCATAAAGTAATTTTTTAGAATCAACTACTATAAAACTAAATCTCTTAAAAATCTTTGGTAAATTTGGCAAATTAAAAAATAACGTTATTTAATATTTAATAACATTCAAACAAAGTTTTGCAATTTTTGTCCTTTTGCCCTTAAAAAAAAATAAAAATAAAAATAAAAATAAAAAATAACAATAGTATGGTATTGTCACCAAGAGACAAAACAAATAGTTTACTAGTAGGGTCTGGCCAAGTTTTGTTGCTATAGATAAAATATTATTATAAATTTTACGAACATTCAAGATTTAATTAAATCTTTAGTTAATCATCACCCTTTCCTTGCGTAGTGTTATTGTTAAACAAAAATTGCAAAGCTTTGTCTGAATGTTATTAAATATTAAATAGCGACATTTTAAATTAGTTAAATTTACCAAAGTTTTTTAAGAGCTTTAGTTTCAGTAGTTGATCCTAAAAGTTGACTTTATGCATGCATGTGTTGGAAATTGTCTGTACTTTATTTTATTAATGGCATATTTTTAGAAAAATTATGGTTTCGATGTTAAAATCAAAATACTAAATAAAGTATTAAAATTTCAAAGTTTTTATGAAGATAACTCTAGTATTATAAGGAATATCTTTAGACAAACTTCAAATTCGGATTTAGCACCCCAAAAAACGTATAAAACAGCAGAAAAATCCATACTATAATTTTTTTATGTGAACGTACCCATAGATATACTATTAAATAATTCACAAAATATGAAATATCGACACAATTTTAAAATTGATTTTTCGCTACTTTCCCATGGATGGATTTTGTCTGATTTTGGATATGTTATAAAGCAAAATTTGTTGAGGCGATTACCACTTCAATCGCTTATGAAACAATTTTGCCCAGGTCAAATCGTAATACCAGACTAGTACAACAGATAAGTCAGAGGGATTATTTTTAGGTATATTATATTTTTTTAATACGTTTATGATTTGGTTTATTGCACTTCATTGTAATTTTTTTGTGTACTTTGTAATAAAGCGTGATTTCATTTCAATATTACTTTTTATTTCAAAATCTATATTTAGAATTTACTTTTATATATATTGTAATTAAGTTATTTTGGAACATAATTATAAGTCTGCTGCTGTAATAACTACTTTCAGTCTGTATTTAGAATGTTCATATTACCTTATATTGATTAAATAATTTACTTTTTAATGTGATATTTGTAAAATGTACAAATTTATTCAGTCAACAAACACCGCCCATGCTGAACTTAAGCATATTTAGTAAATCGAGTTCAACAATTTAAAAGTAATTTCGGATGTAATTATTTTTTAACATATTAAAAAATACAAACAGAGCTAGTCGAGACATAACATTTAATGAGTATCAAGCAATTTAACATGTAAAACACTTTTTACTTGTATGAATTAATAAAATCATCATTAATATAAAAAGATATAGATATATCATTTCCCTCCCAAAAGCAATGTTACTTGAAATCTTAAATAGTCGCACAAGTTGCTCTTTTGCGTAGCAAATAAAACACGTTATCAGTTAGAATGAAGTCTATTCGATAGATTAAGCCGTGACGTGGGGATATACTCTTGCTGTAGAAACATTTATCCCTGTAATATATCTCTAAATCGGTGCAATACAGTAAAACGGGAAGCGTTTACCTACCATGGTCATTCCACCAGCAATTTAGATCCCTCCCGGCAATTTGGCACACGATAGTGTAAAGTTACATAGACGTCGTTTTATTTGACGTCTGCATTTAATTTATTACCAATATGCTTATTCGATTTGGCAAACATTTTACTATTAATAATATTTATTGATTAAATTCATGAAATAGTTTTAATTATATACAATTATTTGTATTTTTTATAGATACAAATCGTTTGATGGGAAGGAGAAATAAATCTTGGTAAGTATAAAATTTATTTAAACAACAGAAATATTTTTTCTTTAATAATGTTTTCTAAGAAAGGTTTTATGAGATTAGCTTTTATATCCAGACTACAAGTGATATTTTTTCATTTATTTCAATTTTATAATTATTTCTCTCTCACGTTGTTTTTATACTTATCTGAATTGATTGAATTTTAATACAAAATTGTTGTAAACTTTATTTGATATATCAATTAATTCATACACTTAATGTAAGACTGTACCAATATTAGTTAACTTCGTAGGTATATTTTTGCTACACAGATATATTTTCTCCATGTACTATTATATTATAGCTGGTGTGTAAAACAACAGCTCGTGAGGGAAAGACACGCAAATCCTTGATCGCGTGTAAATTGAAGTCTTTTACTTTAACTTCCTATTTGGTTCTTCTGCGTGAAAATAAAACACTTACTTCATATCAAATGACTTAGTCTTGTGTGTCTCATCCAAGACATGGAAACACACAGTTACATTGTACATATATTTTCACAGTTGGAGATGTACAGGTGGTATAGCCTAACAATTGGAGATTGTACATATATTTTCAAATTGGTAAAAATGAATTAATCAAAGTTCTGTAAACCAATGTGATATATATTTTGTATTATCATAACTTTCACCAAAACAAGGTATGTAATATTGTAATTTAATTTTAATATATCGCATTTACAAATATGCTACTAAATACTTTTACGGTAGCTATTTTTTAAAATTAATTTCCAAAGCATTAAATCATAGGAACATCATCAAAATTCTTTTAATTTGCATTAAACGTCATACTATTAATTCATTTAAAAACAGACCTGCATTATTATTTTTTAAATAATTATTTATACTGTATTTAATATTAAGTTTTTTTACATAATTATAAACATCTTTTAGGAATACTTCTTTATAAGAATTTGTATATAATGTTAAATTAAAAGTCATGGATATTAAGTTAAGACGTTAACTGTAAGAATGAACAGTGATTTCCTAATGTTCACCTCAATAAATAATTATTTTCATTTTCATTTCGTAAATTAAATTGAAAACTAAGATTAAATGTTCATACATAATTCAAGTATAACCATTCAAATCTTACTTACAATAAAAACCATTACATATACCAAAACTTGAACTACAAACTTGAAAGTATTTCATCAAAATTTCAAATTTCTTAGTAGTGCAATACTGTTTAATCGTGTACAAAATAATTGCTTGGCCACAAATATATTTTTTGAAATTTTAAATTTTTATTTATATTTAAAAAAAAGAAAATGTAAAGTGCCACTGACTAGCGTTAAGGATTTAGACTGACTAGGATTTAGACTTAGAGAACGAGTTTTGCGAGGGAAAAAGAGAAATCCTTTGTGACGTAGTGGAATTTATCACCTTTTCTAACAGCGAAATCCTTTTGATCTTTTTACTGTCCTTCATGACTGCTGTTGGGTTGGTTAAATATTGTTGAGTTAAATATAGGTTCAATATTTAAAACCGTAACAGCTGATGAACTAAAAACTTCAACTATATGATTTTTAGCAATATTATCTTTGTCATTTGAATTTGTTTCACTTCGTTATTGTGTTCACTCAAACCTGTGGTATAAATTTAGTTTAAGTTAAACGGATAGTTAAAACTCAGCTTATTATGCGTGTATGTAAAATCATTATCTTCAAACAGTTCACCAGACTTTAAAATACATGTATATAAGTATAAAATTTTGCCTTTCATAAAACTTTTAGCTACAAAATGATGATCCAAAAGTTTATATGTTTTGAAAGTGTGATATTTTATGTGAGTTACGATATAAATTGACAGTATATTATTAGATATGCAATACATGTAAGATCATAAAGTAACTAAATAAATTCTAAAATTAAACAAATAGTAAAATGTTTATTAAATCAATCCCATATATATAAGTCAATAACTTAAACTTGATTGGAGAGTTTATTTATAAATTGTTCTTAGTTTCATATAAATGCAAACAAAATCCAGGGATTAAGTTTTGAGAAATTAAGGTTTAAGTTAAAAACTGTACAATAAGACATAACCACAAATTAGACTATATGTTAAAGATTCTGAGCTTTGAGAGTCTGGATTTATTCATTTACAAACATATTTCTTGTAAGTTTCGTAAAAAACAAAATAATATACTTTATGAATGGGCTACTTTTCAAGGTTGAACAGTCCATTTATTTGCTCACATGTGACAATATAATTACCAACATTATGTACATTTTAGTTAATCCGTTCTGGACTTACTGTTAGTAAATTTTCCTCTAAAGTTATACACTACTTTGCGTTTTATTTAATTTAAAAATATAATAAAAATGATTACAAACAATAATAATAAATAAATACATTTTTTAAGTTTTACAAACATATTAGCCTAATCCTTTTTACATTACCAAAGCTTTAAAACAAGCCACTCAAATGAATCAATCATAGTTCAAACATTTTACACAAAGAAAACATGATCCATTCTGTAATCAGGGGCGCACTAAATTTTCAATGAACCAAGTCCTACATATAACAAAAAACCTTGGACATATTACAATTAAAATTTATTTTGACTTTAAAATAAAAATGTTATTAATATTTTATTTAATCTTAAGAAAATAGGACAAAACTGCTCCAAAATGAGGACTCTGTATGAATGCATTTTGAATTATCATTCTAAAAAAAAAAAAAAAAAACCCAGAACTGACTATAGCTTGATCTGTTTACCAATAGAGTGCCAATTACAACATTGTAAAATTTGATTGACAAACTTTGACTTTCGGAGCTCAATGTTACCGTAGTACTTATGTAGACCCTTGAGCACTAGTCAGATTTTCAAAATCCAAAACAAGTCACAAAAGTTGAACTTTTATTAACATCCTAAGTTCTGCTTAGCGTCCAAAAAGTAAATATAAACCCTATTAACTTTGGAGTAGGTATGGGTGAATTGTTAGATGTGGATTGGCCCTCTATTTTCACATCCATAATTCAATTATCCAACATAAATAAATTGGGTAGTAAGTAAAACTTAGTAAACGATTGAATGATACAAAAATTTATATATTTAACAATATACGTAACACAATGTTTTGTTTAAAGAAATCAAAGCAAGTATTAGTAATATTCTAAAGGGGCAAAAATATATATCATGAATTCCAAAGATGATTTCAATACAGTATTTTATAAGGATCCAAGTATTCGTTTAGCAGGTAAAGCACTACTACACAGTTCACATCGTGTAGTATTTAATACGACACATGAAATATTTACATTTATCTGCAGGAAGGTTCATGTATTGTTAAGCCACTCGCATTGCAGGCCATGTAAATGTTGCTAGCGCAAAAATTAATTCTCTTAAATCTATCTGTAACTTTGACATTAAAGGTGAATGGACCGCAATTAAGATACTTTTATATTACATCGATTAACTGATCTGTCATTCGCCGATAATAAGAAGTTTTAAAAACATATAAAACTAATAGGCATAACTAGAAAACATATTACTGCCTTAGTCCATTGTGCTAACCACTTCGCCACTGTGTAAACCAAAAGACATTATATCCACGATATATATTTATTAACTAGCTGTTGCCCGGCATGCTTTACAATTCCAACCTGAGGAATTTTATGCCCTTAGGGTTTACTTCGTTCGCTACGCTCACTCACCGCAAGTCTATAATATCCTTTCATTGTTTATTACCAATTTTCCCTTCATACTTTAAATGAGAACAGCTGTTTTAAAATTTCAACTTATTAGTACATCTGCTTATATACAGTTCTATAAAAATGTTTTGCCCATAAGAGTAACATTGTAACTTGCTAGCCACTGTGGCAAAGCCCTGAAGACAAATGAAAAAACGGGAATAAGCCTATCTTTCTTAAAGGTAAATAACGTATGGTTATACAAAATTTAAAATAAATTGGTCCAAAAGTATTCGCGCCCATTCAAGACACACAAAGACCAAAAGGTACAAAAACTTATACTTTTTTATAGATATATGATAATTTTGTTGATACTTTTGTTTAAAATATTATTCATTAAAATAGAAGAAGTGGAAAAGAATAACATTTTAACTGACACATTCTATTTGACGTAAAATTGTCACTGACAGTAAGTACATGCCAGTTACTGGAAACATTTATTACTATTAAGAGTGTCAGGTACGGTCTTAACCGAGTGCGAATCTAATGAGGGCCTAGTCACGTCAGCCCGCACACCGCTTTCCATATCATCAAATATACATCTAGTGTCATTACGATGTCATAGAGTGTTGACGACAATATCGATAGTGTGAGGAGAGGGGAGGTGATGTATGTATAATTATGTATCGGATTATATGTAATTCGGTAGTTTAACTTACGATGCTATTGTTTGTTAATTCTTTCGACTATTCTTTTAACTTAATTTTTACCATTCATTATGCAATGTAAGGTAACATTATTTGTGAGAACAGTAAACTGTTGAATTTTTTAATACAGCCTATGGTCACCATGGTATGTAGATATGCCACTAAAATGATGTTGTGGGCAAATTTAAGGTAAATTATAACTAGTAAATGTATGGACCAAGTTTTATCAAGGTAGGTTAATAAATAAGCAAGTTTAGTTATTTTGTTCATTTACGAGGAGAATGACTTGAAAGCATAGAATATTTTCATTGTTTGGTTTTTTTACTAGAAATATATTAGCTTGATGATTAAGATGTTAACATATATTAATAAACAAAACAATTTATGAACCGTAAGTTAGAATGAAATAATAAATTTAACTTTTTCTCTATAGTAACCAAAAAGCAGATTTTTTTATTGGACTAAATAAGGTTAAATTTTTTCTATCATGATGGGTCAACGAGTAATCTGGAGATAGGACACATGTTATGTACTTTTTGCTTGTGTTGACCTCCTGACTAACCTGGTACAGAAAAGAAACGAGATCAAATAATTTATTTGTTACACATGGTCTACATTAAGGTTATATTTCTTATATTTTTAGAGTTTACATTTGTTTAAACCTTATGACGGTTGATTAGGCACAAAGTATAGTAAATTAAAAAAAAATAATAAAAAAAAATGAATTGAATAAAATCTCCAAATTCTAATGTAGCTTAAGGTCCAAATAATTACAGTATGTAAATATTGTACTATAAATTTGTCTCATTATAATTTAAAGTTGCAATCCGAACCGGAAAAGAAGTATTGTGTCCTTAAATCTGCTTCGTTTGGGATTAAACCATGCACCCTGAGGATTAATATGAGAAACACTGGAGCTGTGTGTCTGTCTTAGGAAACAGTAATTTTTTTTAGTTATACTTATTTTTTTACTAAATAAATTTTTGTATTTTTTTCTTTAAATTTCAAAATACCACTTTAATAAAATTTTTTGCTATGTAAAAAAATTAAAATTAATGTTTTATTTTTTACATCAAAATGTATATCATACAATATATTTGTTGATATGGAAGTATTTATTACAACCTCTAAACTATAATAGTATCATGCGGAGAATAAGTGTGAAATATACATAAAGACAAATGGAAGGAACACAATATGTTACAAGAAAGAGTTGAACTGTTTGCTGCCACGATTTGCGGTCCGAAAACCCAAGTTGTCAGACCTACAAGTTTATGAGTGAAACTTTAACTGAATGTAATGAAGCAATCTAAACTTTGCTAAGTGTTATTCAGATTTACATTTAAAACTTTGGTTATTCAATTATTCAGTTTCCCCTGAACGTTACAGATTTGTTTACATTTTACCTTGTAGATCCTAAATAAACAAAACAAATACATACCAATAGTGAATAAGTATTCGATATTTTATAGCAGTAAAATTACAAATAAATTTGCTTTTATTCAATAAAAAAGTAATAAAAAGAGGATGGATATGGTCTCATAAATTAGCTAAAAAAACTCTCCTACAAATTAATCCAAGTGCGATGTTATAAATACTAAAAACCTCTTTTATCTCAATTGCATGGAGTGGCATTTGGATAAAAAGGTTATCAACCTGGACAAATTTTAAAATTATAGTCCACAATTATTATTTAAAATGAATGTAGAAAATCGCCGATTGAAAGCACATAATATAACTGTGTTTAAACATATCTGAACTTTATTTTAGCACAACCTTGTTTAAAACGCTTCTTAACATATAAAATATTACAAAAAAAAACCGTACGTACATAATTTTGATAGTGGATTTCCACATAACGGCACAGAACGAAAGATATCTACAGACCCTTCCGGAGGAAATGAAGAGGGCGGACTGTTGTTAATCGGTATGTCGTACAAACAATAAAACTTTCAAGAACAATTTGCTATGTAGAAACAACACAATCGTAAAACAGTAACTATTTGAAACGTCACACTCTCTTACAAATCGCTTTAATTTTGGTACATACACTCTTTAATGAACAGCTTATGTTAAGTTTAGAAGTTAAATAAAATTTTATGAAATAATGTTATCTTTGATTTATTTTTGACATTTTGATGTGTCATATTATAATCCTTTTATTATAATTGGAAAATGAACCGTGTAATAGTAATTAGAGAGTAGGGAAGAACAGTTACATTAATTTTAATATATTAATCCCCTACTACTCGATAGGCCTTCGCCAAATACTCCATAATCCTTTTCCTTAAAAAATTTAAATAAATAAAACTAAAATTATCAAGTATCTTTATTATAACTTTGTCAATAAATATCTTGCAAAGGTTATCGATGAAACACTGCAAATATTCAATGGATCGAAATTGTAGATAGTTCAATTAAAAATTAAGCAAATCAAGATTTGAAGAAAAAAATTAATCTGCCACAAGCAAAAACCAAAATACAAAAATTTCATATTCATTAATCATAATTCCACCTATTTTTGAATAGGATTTAACATTCTATTGTATTCAAGGTGTTTTTCATTTTATATTATCATCTCACATTACGTGCTTCAAAACAATCTGTAATTTGTAGAACCTTCATAACTGGGAGAGTCAAACATCACAGAAATAAATTATCCTGGTGAGCATTCATCATAACAATGGGAAATTAATGCGAATTGGTACTGAACCACTGAAGCCTGAAATAGTTTGGCGACCTTTCATAAAACAAGTGGATACGCCATTGGCTGATGACATTTGAATGATCACGGAGTCCACAAACACAGAAATGTTTATTTTATGTAAATTTATTTTAATAATTAGTAATAAAATCTAAAGTCTGCCAAACCCTGATATTTTAATGTTTATTGTATGTCTATCTAATATATTGTATATTTTTGATTATTATTTTATCCATTTGATGAAACTATTTTGGTACCGGTAAAATATTAACCTTTTAATGGAAATAAACCACAAATTATCCTATTAATACTTTTAAGACCTTAAACGTTGTGAGGGATGTTATTAGTGTGTGAAACACAAGAACGTCAGATATGAGCAGCGGAAGTCCCTTCAACATCCGTTCGTCCACCGGAAGTCTGATAAGATCCTCATTACATTGTCTAGATGTCTCCACTAAGTAAGATTCATCCGTTTGGTCAGTTTAATACTTTTATTGAAATTTTTTTTACTATCTTGAACGATTAACTCAAAGAAGTTCGTTCATGAATATTTATGTGTGTGTAAAACCTAAAAAAAAGTAAAACAACTACAGTATTAAGTTTGTGTAAATAATCATTGCACAAAGATAATAACAAAAAGTAGGTTTATTAAAACTTACCGGAAAAAGTTATGTTAAACGTGAAATATACCTAATCACTTTAAAATATCGTTTAGATTGTAAATGAAACTGGTGTAAGACTTAATGGTAACCTACCATAAAATCGCGTTAGAAATGAATAAAATTATTAAGTCCAATTATAATTTACAGGGGGTTTGGTCAAACTAATAGTAGTTATCTTTTACAATTTGATTATATTATTGGCCATTATTGTAAATACATTGAATTAACCATTAAAAATACAAGAGACAAGTTTAATAACATTGACTGTGTTCATTTTAATATTAATTGAATCCTAAACCCTAGAGGCTAATACTGATGGCATCATCGATTTACTGTTTTATTTCTATCATCGGTTAATAAATTATTAATTTAGTATTTAAAGTATATGTAAGTAGGTTATTTCTAATGCTTTAATCAATACTTGTAAACCTAATTTATTACTTTAATAAAAGCATAATATGGTAATAAAGAAATAGTCACACATGGAAAACATATTTTATGGTAAACTACTTATAGTGAACCTTCAGAATTTATTCACCATTTTATTTGTCATCATGTAAAATATATTCAATGAACCATTAACGATTGTAAATAATTATTAAATTGTTGACTGTGCTCATTATGTCATGAATTGAATATTAAATCCCTTGTGGCTAATTCACATGTCATCATCGATTTCCTATTTTATTCCTATCACCAGTTACTTAATTATAAATTTAGTTTTTACTAGGATATTTGAGTTACTTCCAATAATAATCATATCAAGCTTATTAATCGATGGTATTAACGATATCAATGATATTAAATTAAGCTATGCACAGCATGTGAGGGTTGATAGTTCATTATATAACTGTCATTATATAAAGCAATGTTCGCCTCGGGATGATTTTCCATCGCCATATTTCACAACTTAATCTACTCCTGCCGTTAGGAGCGGCTTAGCAAGCCTGTATTCGTTGCATTATGTTATCAGTCTGAGACATAGATAGCTTAAAAAATCAATCCTCTTTTGAATTTTCTGTTACTAATTAACTTTTCGTTGGAGTGTACCTTGTTCTAATTGTTCAATTTGAGAAAAAAATTGTACACTCTAATAAAAATATTTCTTTCCTGAGTGGTTTAAGCTCTTTATTTTATGGCATTACATAAAATAAAAATAATTTAAATAATTTATAAAAATAATTTTTAACTAGCTATTTTTAATTGTTTACTTTATAAAATACATATTAAATGTCATTTTGTTAAATATTCGATTGTTAATTGATATTAAACAATAAACTGAATGGATTGTAAGAATTTTAGTAGGAAAGAAGTTACGTAAACATTAATGAGGTATGTCACTTTAACTTGTTACTAAATAAAAGTTTTGCACTTTATTTCATCACTAATGCCTATTTTGTGCAAAATCTTATTATTTTCTAGTTCACACAGTTACATCACAGTGTAACAATCCTGACTTTCGTCTCAATTATTAATTTTTCTGGCTAACTACATAAGACACAAAATATTACACAACTTATTAATAGTAATCTCATAAATAGGTCTTTTTGTTGCAATTGGAAAAATCTCTTAATTGTATATTATTACTGATTTTTTTCTTGATTGTTAATATTACCAGCTGCTGACATCAAACCCAGCTAATTTTCCCCTTGGGACGAAAAGGAACTACTTTAGCCCATCAGCGATTGTATCTCTAGAGAAGTATGACGAAACAACATTTTACCAAATGTTAGAAGATACAATTTAAAATATTTCAATCAATATAATTTAACACCGTTCTTCAACAAAAAAATTTGTTTCATCAAGAGAATAAGTAGTTAAAATCATACTTATTCAACCTGGGTTGTACTATAATATTTCCACTATGACAACTTTGAACTTTTGACATCAGTTATATTCTATTCCATCTTTCCGCCTTATAAATGAAGGCGACGATCCCGTGTTTTCTGGGTCTCTCTGTTGGGTGACGCGCTTACCAGACTGTCGCCTCATGGTTGAACAACTCATTTAATGACGTCATTTTAGAAAATGTCTCTCTCTATATAATAATATTTATAAAACTTTTGCGTTTTGAATTTAAACTATAATTTAACTAAGTTCGCAATGACTATTATAATTCAAAAATGTTATTTCAAATTAAAATTAAAAGACTAAATGCTATTATCCAGGATATAGTTACATTTTTATTTTAACTATTTAAATTTTTTTGATTATGCTTTGTGGAATATATGACTAAATGCTTAAGAAATGACATTTTACAGCAAAAAAAAAAGATATTTAAACCCGGTTTGGTGCTCTAAATTTCTTGCGTCTTGTTTATCTGTAGGTGATTTTAAAATGTGAAATTAAGGTTACAAAAATGTTTTTAGGGAAAAAATATTAACTTTGTTATTCAAACGATAATGATGTTAAAATGTTAACAATATGAAAAATAAATAAATAAATTACTACTACATAGTAAAGTTACTACATTAAATAAGTTACTAATACATAAAATTATGTATTATAGTAATACTAAAGTATTATTACATACATATCAAGGGATCCAGAGGTTACTAACATAATTCCTATGCAGATTATTATAATGTAACGGTAATGTATTTAATGTAGGTAGACCATCATTTGCGTATCACGGAGCACATGTGCCCAGTGGAGCGAGAGATGAATCTGTGGTCTGCCTTAACGATCTGTACGGCGACCATCGCTCGGCGCTCACTGATGCTCACTGCGCAGTTATGTATACGGCCACTGCAAGGCAACAGTAATTTAGGTAACATGAACATCATTTGCGTATCACGGAGCACATGTGCCCTGTG
This sequence comes from Neoaliturus tenellus, assembly GCA_030545055.2. Classification (NCBI taxonomy): domain Eukaryota; kingdom Metazoa; phylum Arthropoda; class Insecta; order Hemiptera; family Cicadellidae; genus Neoaliturus; species Neoaliturus tenellus. Next base: position 226,281,072 of record CM061533.1, read on the forward strand.
GAGCGAGAGATGAATCTGTGGTCTGCTTTAACGATATGTACGGCGACCACCGCTCAGCGCTCACTGATACCCACTGCGCAGTTATGCATACGGCCACTGCAAGGCAACAGTAATGTAGGTCATGAATATAACAACATGAACAATATAAATAACATGAATATAAATAACATGAACATCATTTGCGTATCCCGGAGCACATCTTCCCTGCGGGACGAGAGATGAATCCGTGGTCTGCCATAAGAGCCATATTCACCTTTGGGCTAGTAGCTCATTGTTGCGCAGTCGGCAATGTTAACCATATTTTTTATGTCAATGATATAAATTTTTCTATTTCAACTTCTAAATTGATGCTATATGCTGATGACACATCCATTATCACATCTAATCCTTCCCAAGAAAAGATTAAAATTAATACCCAAATTGAAATAAATAATTTAATGAATTGGTTTGAACGCAACAAGATGAAATTAAATGTAGAAAAAACAAAGCTAGTTAAATTTACAATGTCAAACCATAACAAAACAAAAAATAACAATTTTGCTATGGAAATTTAAAATAAATCCATAGAATCAAATAAAAATTTGAAATTTTTAGGATTTCACTTCGATGAGAATTTAAATTATTCAAAACATATTCATGAAGTGTCAAGGAAGGTATGCCAAAGTATTTTTATTATCAGAAGACTTTCAAAATTTCTTAATTTAAAAATGAATTTATACTTATACTATTCATTTATATTCCCACATCTAAAATATGCAATACCTGTTTGGGGAAATAAAAATAAAAGAACGAAACAATTATTCATATTACAAAAAGGAAGCATTCGCAAATATTTAGACTAAAGAAGCGAAGATCATGCAAACCTATTTTTGAAGAATGAAAAATTTTAACCTTACCATGCAGCTATATATACGAATCTTCAAATTATTTTAAATATTTTATGAACAAATTGAAGAGACAGACAAAATTAAAGAAACCATTATAATTTAAGAACCACTGAAAATCTTCCCATTCAACCACACAGAACAAGTTTCTATCAAAATCAATATATGTTTTCTGCAACCAAACTATTTAATAAATTACCAGATAATATAAAAATGAAAAATGCCCATTCAAGTTCAAAAAGAAATTAAAGAAGCTACTTCAAGAAAAATGTTATTATAGCGTCGAAAATTATCTTCAAGACAAATTATAAACACACTTTACTTATGATTCAAAATTTTTGTAGCATTTATCTGTAAAAAGCCTATGCAATTTATACAATTGTAAATGGTCAATAAATAAATAAATAAATAGCTTTTAGGCAAGACATGGTATTTTATTCACCTGTTTTGTAAGTGTTTAGTTGAATAGTTATATTAGACCCTTCAGACATTAAAATTTGATAAAGTTAAAAATATTACTCTCTGTGACGTCACAAAGGTACTAGATTTCCTTATTTTTAAGATTTTTTGTGCTTATATCATAAATTGTTCCCCATATTTCACGTTTGAGTTACCTATAACAATAAAACGAAGATGACTCTTAACGATCTGTGCGGCGACCACCGCTCAGCGCTCACTGATGTTCACTGTGCATTTGCGCATAACGGCCACCGCAAGGCAACACGACCATCAATTGCGTATCACAGAGCACATGTACCGTGCGGGACGAGATATGAGTCTGTTTTCTGTGCGGCGACCAACGCTCAGAGCTCACTGATGTTCACTGTGCATTTGCGCATAACGGCCACCGCAAGGCAACACGACCATCAATTGCGTATCACGGAGCACATGTACCGTGCGGGACGAGATATGAGTCTGTGGTCTGTGCGGCGACCACCGCTCAGCGCTCACTGATGTTCACTGTGCATTTGCGCATAACGGCCACCGCAAGGCAACACGATCATCAATTGCGTATCACGGAGCACATGTACCGTGCGGGACGAGATATGAGTCTGTGGTCTGTGCGGCGACAACCGCTCAGCACTCACTGATGTTCACTGTGCATTTGCGCATAACGGCCACCGCAAGGCAACACGACCATCAATTGCGTATCACGGAGCACATGTACCGTGCGGGACGAGATATGAGTCTGTGGTCTGTGCGGCGACCACCGCTCAGCGCTCACTGATGTTCACTGTGCATTTGCGCATAACGGCCACCGCAAGGCAACACGACCATCAATTGCGTATCACAGAGCACATGTACCCTGCGGGATGAGATATGAGTCTGTGGTCTGTGCGGCGACCACCGCTCAGAGCTCACTGATGTTCACTGTGCATTTGCGCATAACGGCCACCGCAAGGCAACACGACCATCAATTGCGTATCACAGAGCACATGTACCGTGCGGGACGAGATATGAGTCTGTGGTCTGTGCGGCAACCACCGCTCAGCACTCACTGATGTTCACTGTGCATTTGCGCATAACGGCCACCGCAAGGCAACACGACCATCAATTGCGTATCACGGAGCACATGTACCGTGCGGGACGAGATATGAGTCTGTGGTCTGTGCGGCGACCACCGCTCAGCGCTCACTGATGTTCACTGTGCATTTGCGCATAACGGTCACCGCAAGGCAACACGACCATCAATTGCGTATCACGGAGCACATGTACCGTGCGGGACGAGATATGAGTCTGTGGTCTGTGCGGCGACCACTGCTCAGCGTTCACTGATGTTCACTGTGCATTTGCGCATAACGGCCACCGCAAGGCAACACGACCATCATTTGCGTATCACGGAGCACATGTACCATGCGGGACGAGATATGAGTCTGTTTTCTGTGCGGCGACCACCGCTCAGAGCTCACTGATGTTCACTGTGCATTTGCGCATAACGGCCACCGCAAGGCAACACGACCATCAATTGCGTATCACGGAGCACATGTACCGTGCGGGACGAGATATGAGTCTGTGGTCTGTGCGGCGACCACCGCTCAGCGCTCACTGATGTTCACTGTGCATTTGCGCATAACGGCCACCGCAAGGCAACACGACCATCAATTGCGTATCACGGAGCACATGTACCGTGCGGGACGAGATATGAGTCTGTGGTCTGTGCGGCGACCACCGCTCAGCGCTCACTGATGTTCACTGTGCATTTGCGCATAACGGCCACCGCAAGGCAACACGACCATCAATTGCGTATCACGGAGCACATGTACCGTGCGGGACGAGATATGTGTCTGTGGTCTGTGCGGCGACCACCGCTCAGCGCTCACTGATGTTCACTGTGCATTTGCGCATAACGGCCACCGCAAGGCAACACGACCATCAATTGCGTATCACAGAGCACATGTACCCTGCGGGATGAGATATGAGTCTGTGGTCTGTGCGGCGACCACCGCTCAGAGCTCACTGATGTTCACTGTGCATTTGCGCATAACGGCCACCGCAAGGCAACACGACCATCAATTGCGTATCACAGAGCACATGTACCGTGCGGGACGAGATATGAGTCTGGGGTCTGTGCGGCAACCACCGCTCAGCACTCACTGATGTTCACTGTGCATTTGCGCATAACGGCCACCGCAAGGCAACACGACCATCAATTGCGTATCACGGAGCACATGTACCGTGCGGGACGAGATATGAGTCTGTGGTCTGTGCGGCGACCACCGCTCAGCGCTCACTGATGTTCACTGTGCATTTGCGCATAACGGTCACCGCAAGGCAACACGACCATCAATTGCGTATCACGGAGCACATGTACCGTGCGGGATGAGATATGAGTCTGTGGTCTGTGCGGCAACCACCGCTCAGAGCTCACTGGTGTTCACTGTGCATTTGCGCATAACGGCCACTGCAAGGCAACACGACCATCAATTGCGTATCACGGAGCACATGTACCGTGCGGGACAAGATATGAGTCTGTGGTCTGTGCGGCGACCACCGCTCATAGCTCACTGATGTTCACTGTGCATTTGCGCATAATGGCCACCGCAAGGCAACACGACCATCAATTGCGTATCACGGAGCACATGTACCGTGCGGGACGAGAGATGAGTCTGTAGTCTGTGCGGCGACCATTGCTCGGCGCTCACTGATGTTCACTGTGCATTTGCGCATAACGGCCACCGCAAAGCAACACGACCATCAATTGCGTATCACGGAGCACATGTACCGTGCGGGACGAGAGATGAGTCTGTAGTCTGTGCGGCGACCATTGTTCGGCGCTCACTGGTGTTCACTGTGCATTTGCGCATAACGGCCACCGCAAGGCAACACGACCATCAATTGCGTATCACGGAGCACATGTACCGTGCGGGACGAGAGATGAATCTGTAGTCTGTGCGGCGACCATTGCTCGGCGCTCACTGATGTTCACTGTGTATTTGCGCATAACGGCCACCGCAAGGCAACACGATCATCAATTGCGTATCACGGAGCACATGTACCGTGCGGGACGAGATATGAGTCTGTGGTCTGTGCGGCGACCATTGCTCGGTGCTCATTGGTGTTCACTGTGCATTTGCGAATAACGGCCACCGCAAGGCAACACGACCACCAATTGCGTATCACGGAGTACATGTACCGTGCGGGACGAGATATGAGTCTGTGGTCTGTTCGGCGACCACCGCTCAGCGCTCACTGATATTCACTGTGCATTTGCGCATAACGGCCACCGCAAGGCAACACAACAATCAATTGCTTATCACGGAGTACATGTACCGTGCGGGACGAGAGATGAGTCCGTAGTCTGTGCGGCGACCATTGCTCGGCGCTTGGTGCTCACTGATGCTCACTGCGTAGTAGTGCATAATGGCTGCCGTAAGGCGCCGGAAATGTGCGAAAATACTCTGGCTTAGCTTCGTAATGGCTTTGCTGAAACAAGGCAGTTATATTACTCTTAAGAGTACCCTTCAACAATGTGAAATCACTAAAACGTACCGTATAGTATACGAATGTTTCAGACGGTATTATTTCAACTTGTTTATATAAATGTTAACTTGTAAATTTTTTTCCATCATAGTCTACATGAGTGATTTATCAATTAGAATAAGTTCTAATAATACAACAAAATATTAAAAGTTGAGAGGAATTAGACAGTTTCTAATGTCACTGAGACTGGTATTATCACACTTTCAAACTTTTTTATTTGAGAGTTCTAATTCAACTATTCACATAGAGTCATTTAAATATTACAAAGTTTGAAAATGTTGTTGAAAAAAATACGTCTGAAAAGGGGGGAGGGTTCAAATACCATGTTTACTCAAATGAAATATGGCTTATTTAGGCTACTGCATTACGAGTCCTACGATAAAGAATAATCTCCACCCTAATTGCCATTAGATAATGACATAAATAGATAGCTTTAATTGATATATTATTATATTAAATAATTACTATATTAAATGCTTCATTTTAAATTATTCTCAACCCTTTTAAAAGTATTTATGTTATGTTACAGGTGAAACTCTAATATGTATAGCTCATCTATAACTATTACAATGAACCCGGCAAGAGATGCCGCTGTGTAATGATCTAACGGATTGCGAAAATGAAACACGCGATATCTTCTAGACATCTTGAAATAAAGAAGGAATAATACATGTTCGAGCACTTTAAACAGAATAATTTCCCTTGAGGAATATGCATCACCAGCCGGGACTTTCCTCTTTAGTTTGCAATACCTACATGACATGCGCTCAACTGTAATGTGTTTAAATTAAGTAAATTTCAGACGTAAATAATGTTTAGGATATTTCTGTCGCTACCCATTCTTTATTTGAAGCGAAAAAGGAAAAATTAAGACAGAAAATTATTTCTAGCAAAATGAAACCGATGGATGAATAAAATATTAATATTTTATTCTTAAGTCTACACTACACTTCATTTGTTCATAACAACGCTCCAAGATGGTTAAAATGTACGTTTTGCATCAGACCCTTATTGGGTATTTAGTACAGATGGGGTATCTTACTTGAGCATACGTTTGTAAAATATTTGTAACATTTATTTTATTTTAATTATTTTTGGGAATGAAAAGTGATACGAACCAAACCCGTAGCATGAGATGTAAATTATTGTCATAGGGATAAGTTTGACATTATAAGTAGGGGGACTTGGCCGGCTGTCCGCCTGCTGGTGGAGCCGGTGGAGCCCCCCCCCCCCCCCGAGACCACCCAAGTTGCGGAACCCCCCCCCCCCCCGAATTAGTAGAGGTATTTGTTTTTTGTTTTTTTTTTTTTTTTTTCGTTTATTTCATTTATTTTCGCTTATTTCATTTATTTTCGTTTATTTCATTTATTTTCGTTTATTTCATTTTTCAATTTACATAATTTGCTTCCCGCCTAAACGCTACCCACGCCATCAACGTTAGTTACATAACCGACCGTCCGTCCTTGAAACCCGCGCGCTTTTTACAAAATGTCGTTCGACTCATACACTGTAAGTAAGCGATTCACTCAGTCTTACACAGTCACTCGTGCGGTACAGACATGAGCGCGTCCGGATTAATTGACGAATACTTGAATGCATTCATGGCCGACATCAACGCCGCGGACGACAACGCTACACTCGAGCAGATACCAGTTCCACCATCACCGAGGCCTAAGAAGAGGATAAGACCTACGCCTAAGCCTAAAGTGGAAGAAACAGCAAAACCAGGATGGGTTCCAAAACCTTCAGATGACTGCCCCATCGTGTCATGGCTTGAAAATGGACCTTTTTACGCGGTACAAAATCCATCAAACAGCGGACCAGTGCTATTAAAAATGGAAATGTATGATGGTTCGGATATGGTGTACAGATGCGGATTATTTATAGACAAGAATAGTGAATTATACGAGAGCGTCAACCAGGTAGTGGACAAGTCAGAGAATATGTGGATTAATAAAGCTACGGGAGTACCGAAGATTAGCGGCTTGACACAAACAGTAACACGATACAGTAAGACAGTAGAGAAACCGAAAAAGCCAATGATAAAACCGAAAAAGCAAGCTGCGCGTAGAAGAGCCACCAAGAAAACATTGTAGGAACAACGTCTAGACACTGTGGAGTGCGACCTCACCGAACACCTGCGCTCATAAAAAATCCATGATGGCCGCCACCCTTCTTGACCACCTGCGCAAACAAAAGATCCTTCTCAGAATTCATCGACCACCTGCACAAACAAAAGAAGCGGAACGACCCTTCTCAGATTACATCGACCACCTGCACAAACAAAAGATTGGACACCTGCGGGACGATCCTTCTCAGATTTCATCGACCACCTGCGCACATAAAAAATTCCAAGATGGCGTCGCGGGCAACAAAAACCGAACGAACGGACCGACCGAGCATCATTCTTCGCCTGGAGACCACTTCGACTAGTCGCATCATCCGCATACTCTCTCATCATTACCATGTCGAGCATCAGCAGCAGCATGACTTCAGAGTCCGCACCTGGTGTAACGATGGACCTGCGAACATCATTGAACACCTGCAAGTCCAGCTCTCCGGCCTACACCCGCCTGTCTGATCTGCGAGAGGAGTGCAGCTATGCGATCAGCGGGATGGAGCGTGTGACCACTCCATTCGGAGAGACAGTCGTCGTCATTCTCGAGGGACAAGTCGGCGATGATTTCTTCCTACGAGTCTACCTGCCCAGGCGTTTCAACCAAGTCCTGAGCGATCACGACATCGAGCGGTACAACAGTGGCTTCGGAGATCGCCTACGTCTGGTGAAGCGCAGTCCACTTCCAGGCAGTAAATTCACACCGTTGGAATTTTTGTAAAGCAAGAAAAAGAAGACTCAAGATTTAATTAACCTTTATAAATTTTGATAGCTTTCGTAAGCAATAAATAATCCATGTACATTACAGCATAAACTAATGTCTTTTATTTTAAGATGAAACCCCAAACCTTTATTTTAAGAAAAGTGTATGGTATTTAGTTTTAGTGTCAGTAGCAGTCATGAGCTTGAAGTGGCAGCATCCATTCTCAGCCATTGTGGCGGGTCCATCGGGCAGTGGTAAATCACATTTTGTGTCCAAGTTTATTGAACATATAAATGAAATGTGTGATGTAAAATTTGCCAAAATTAACTGGCATTATGGTAGTGGTGGAGGAGGAGGTGATGTAAGTAATTCCAAAATAAACCACATTGAGGGCTTACCAGACTTGAGTGATTATGATGGTAAGGAACCAATACTGGTTATAATTGACGATATGATGCGTGAGGCAGACGATAGAGTGGTGGATCTATTCACGAAGGGTTGTCATCACCGCAACATCAGTGTGTTTTTCATTACTCAAAATCTTTTTCATCAGGGTCGTGGGCAGAGAGACATCTCACTAAATGCTCACTACATTATATTTTTTAAAAATCCCAGAGACAGAGTACAAATCAGATATTTAGCCAGGCAGATATATCCAGACAGCCCAAAGTTCATAGAGGAAGCCTGCCTACAGTGACGCCACGAAACAGGCACACGGTTATCTACTTTTGGACTTGAAACAGTCGACATCTGAGGACATGAGAGTACGCTCTTGCATATTCCCCGAGGATCGTGTAAACTACGTGTACTTACCAAAGAAAAAATAGCTAGTCAGTTGCAATCATGTCGTGCTTGAAGAAGGACGCACCGCTGCTCAGAGCGCTGATACACGCAACACCCAAGGAACGCAAGGCACTGCTAAAGGTTTGTGACAAGAGTCGCATTCGTTCAGTCTGCGAGTGTGCCTACAACGTGCTACGTGGGAACGTGCCTCTGTCGAGTAAGACTAAAAGTCAGTTGAGCAAACATAAAGTGACTCTGAGACGCTTAGTAAGACAAGGACAGTGTTGGGGACAGAAACGAAAGTATCTAGTGCAGAAAGGCGGCGGAGTTTTTATTCCATTACTGTTGGGCACAGTGTTACAGGCAGCAGTCAGTAGTGCATTGGGAAAGTGAAATGGATGTCCAGACGAAACCGTTTTATTTGACTTTACTTAGCGGCACGGGTCCCTCAATACATTATTATCCGAAAAATACTACACATGATTTTACTGTACAACTACCGAATTACATTTGCTTGGACGGTAGAGATTGGGAAGTAGCGCTCGTAGAAGCGCATTATCCATGTACGTTCGCAACAGTAGACTCCGATGCTCTACTAAAAATATTTGGTTACAAAAAGGAAAAAGACAAGAAGTCTGCAGGAAAAGAAGACAAACCATTCAACAAAAACGAAGTATGGATCGTCGACGTTAAACCAAATCCCGGAAACTACACTTCAGCCGAAAATTTGTTGAAACATATCAACGGGTTGGAAAGTGTAAAGAAAACTGGAAGTGTATTCGATATTGACGAAGCAAAGCGTCTTAAAGTGACGTTGGGAACAAATACATTGGGATCTACCGAAGGAGTGGCTGGTTCCCCAAAAATCGGACTTCAGTTAGGAATAGTACGGGGAGACGAATTGGTTCATGTGCCAGGTTTACAAACGAGTACTAGACCGATTAATTTAAGTCTTGGTTTACCATCACATATGCTCGTGCACTGCGATCTGATTGAAGAACAAATATTAAGCGATGTCCGTACACCGTTATTGAGGATTATCAATATATCCCACACGATAGATGATTATGGGACGTACAAGGCAGCACACATTAATGATCCGCACTACGTCCCGGTGAGAAAGAAGACATTCGAAAGTGTGAGAATTTATGTGAAGGACATCTTAAAGCGAGATCTCTCATTCCGTCACGGAGCGTTGACCGTTAAACTACACTTCCGACCGGCCGCTGCTGCACATCAATAATGGAGCACGCAAAGAAGATGGCTATCGTCCCGCAAGAGCTTATTGAGCGCTTACAGGCTACATCATCAACGGAGAAGCCGTCAAGCAATTTGTCCACTACGGAAGGACTGGACGTGGAGATGCAGAAAATAATGAATAACAAGAGTATAGACGATAGTGAAAAATGGAAACTGTACAATCAGGCGTTGCAGCGTTTCTTACACTTTGCCTCTAATAATCGCCAGCCGATTAATATCCCAATTGTGGATGCGACATTCGGTGATGATGCCCAACACCCGACACGGGGTGCAGCGGAAGGACCAGTCGATGAGATTGTCGAAATGTTCTCAAAGACATACAGGAGTGATGCCCGCAATCTGTTACGATTTATGAAAAAACCCGATAGTCGAATCAGTTGGGATATCAACTACTAGGTGTTTATCGATGGTCGAAAACTGCCGAATGCGAATATAGTTGATATTTTGAATAACATAGTGAGAGTTCGAATAACCGAACGTATACCGCCAGGATGGATGGAAGTGATGACCGCTTTGAAAGAAATGAATGTACCTCTAGAATTTATAAATAATATCAGAGCGTTACGGGAATTGAATGACACATTCAAATCACCATCACGGCTGACCAGTTCACCGAGTGCGCCATCACCGCGCAGAACACCGATGCGAGAGCGGCTACGTTCGTGGGCGACAGTGAAACGAGGAGCTAAGGAGCGTCGCGGTGAGACATCATTACAGAGAACATTACGCGAAGTCGATAATTATCTAGCGAAAACACCGATTGAAGAATCGGCGACTGGCGGCTATGCTACGTCAACTCCTGCAAACAGGGATGAATACCAGTGGGAAACGGAGCCGCTGGGCTTTCTAGACAGGTGGGAACCGTATCCGGCCAAGTGAGCATGGATCACCTCTATTACAACCCCGGCGAGCCCGGCGCGTTCGGCGGTGTCGCACCGCTAGTGCGAGCTGCACGCAAGAGAGATATTTCAAAGTCGAAAGTAATCGAATGGTTACAATCACAGGACACTTATACATTACACAAGCCGGCCCGTAAACGCTTCCCACGCAACCAGTACTCGGTTTTCGGTCCGTATGAACTGTGGCAAGCGGACTTGAATGATATGCGAGGATTGAGTAAATACAACGATGGAGTCAATTACCTGCTGACCGTGATAGACGTGTTCAGTAAACGTCTGTACATGAGAGCGTTGAAGAGAAAGGAAGGTGCAGAAGTGGCAGTTGTATTCGAAGAAATATTCAAAGAAGCGACTAAAACTCCGCGTTGCCTCCAGTCTGACAAAGGAACAGAGTTTACCGGCGCCAAGACCAGACAGTTATTCAAAAAGTACGGAATAAAATATGTGACTACGCAGAATCCCGATGTTAAAGCAGCAGTAGTGGAACGCGTGAATCGTACATTAAAGTCTCGCATGTGGCGTTACCTGACTTACAAAAACACTTACCGATATATCGATGTACTGAACAAACTGGTGAAAGCATACAATGCCAGTGAACACAAGAGTCTCGGTGGTGGATTGCGCCCCATCGATGTGAAAAATGATCGGACGATAGCACAAGTGCTACAACGCATGTACAGTAAAATTCCACGTCGTGTTAAGCCCAAACTCAAGATTGGTGACACGGTGCGCATAGCAAAGGAGAAGGGCACGTTTGCCAAAGGCTACGAGACCAATTGGAGTAACGAAGTGTTTACTATTCGTAAAGTGAACACTCTGATGCCGCTGCCCATGTACACGCTGGCGGACCTCAAAGGTGAAGTTTTGACCGGTCAGTTTTACGAACACGAATTACAGAAAGTAATCTATCGGAGTGATCAACTATTCAAGATTGACAAAATACTGGACACTCGTGGCAGAGGCACCAGTAAGCGTTATTACGTCAAGTGGCGAGGTTACGGAGACGAGTTTAACTCTTGGGTGAGAGCGCAAGACTTACAAAATGTCTAACTCGCAATTCTTCCTGACGCTGCCCAGCAACAGTTCTATGGAATATTTCCCCAACAATAAGGTCTCAAACTACACTACGCATCTTTCGAAACAGATACGATTGGAAGGCGCGTGGGAGATGGCTCTGGTGGAATCTCACTATCCATGCTCGTTTCCATTAGTGGGCAAGAACGAGATTATAATAATCGAACAGGATACTATTCTTTCCGCCAAAGGTATGGAAGAGCCAGACAAGTACACGTTTACTCTGGACATGGGTTACTACAAGAATATAACCGAACTGCTGAATATGATCAATGATGCGAAGGACCTCATCGATTACGTAGAGTTCACCTATGATAAAGATGCGGACAGAGTGGAAATAAAAATACTGAAAGAAGATGTGGTTGCGATACATTTAGACTATAAACTGGCTTTACAGTTGGGATTCGATCCGCAGCAGAAGGACATTGTGAAAAACAATAAAGCGTCATGGCCACCGAATCTGTCGATGGGGCTTCCAGCTAATATGTACGTGTACTGCGATCTGATTGAGCCGCAGCTGATCGGAGACGCTTCTGCCCCGCTATTGAAAATCATCAACATTGACAGAGGCGACTACATGCACGGGGCGAATAAGACTGTACTGTACACCAGCCCGCATTACGTACCGATCACTAAAGGAGCATTCGAGACTGTGGAAATCGACCTCAGGGATCACACTGGACAAAACCTGTCATTCCTGTTCGGGACGTCGTACGTGAAGCTACATTTCAGAAGAGCTCTGCATAATTAACTGTAATAATGGCTTCGAACGATCCGTACATGGCGTACTACTATCGCCAGCATTCGCAGACGGGTGGATCAATAGAAAAAGTCTTTCGAGGCGCCGCCTATCAAAGAGGACATGGAGTCGGCAGCTTCTTGGGCGGTATGTTTCGCACCGTATCTCCGATAATCAAGAGCGGAGTTGCGGCATTGGGCAGAGAAGCGTTAAAGTCCGGAATGGGTTTCCTCGGTGATGTCACTCTGCGTACGAAACATCCCAGAGATGCGGCGGAGGAGCGCATGAAAGAGTTTACCGGCTCGTTGAAGCGCACGGCCGATGATAAGATTGAACGAGTTCTCCGTGGTGGTGGCAGTGTCAAGCGTCTGCGGCCGACATCCAAAAAGCGCGGATCGCGTAAGAGTGGCGCGAAACGCGCAACGCGCAAGACTTCCGCGAAGCGCGCAATGCGTGGCGGCAAGAAACAATCGAGTAGCGGTCGCACACTGCGTGTCACACCTCAGTCTCTGGCTAAACTCCTCAGAGGAAGGACGTCATCATCGCCGTCCAAGAAGAGAAAAGCAGCAGTTAAAAATAAAAGGAAAGTAGCAAAGGCAATAAGAGATATTTTTAATTAATCATGTCGTTCATACATCAAAGATCATGCGAATGCGTCAAGACGGAGCTGGACTTGTTTTCTCTACCGCCCACACAGACGAGTATCGAAAATGGAAAATGGATTCAATACAAACCGATATCCACACTGACGGACGATTCACCGATAGAGTTTGTAGTGCCCGGCAATGGCGAAGAGTATACCGATCTCTCGCAAACAATGCTGGAAGTCACAGCATCGATAATCAAGGCGGACGGAGCGGCGATCGCCGAGGCCGATGCAACAAAAGCCGGTCCAATAAATAACTGGCTACACTCGTTGTTCAGTCAAGTGGACATGTGCATGAATCAAAAATTGGTTACACCACAAAACAACACGTACGCCTATCGAGCGTACATCGAAACAGTATTGAACTACGGATTCGATGCCAGGAAATCGCATCTATCGTCCGTGCTGTGGAACGCCGATGATTCAGGCCATATGGAAAACACCGAAGACGATAATGACGGATTGGAAAAACGACGGAAGCTAACGAAAGGAGGACGAGAAATCGATTTGGTCGGTCATTTGCATTTGGACATGTGTAATCAGAATAAATATCTTTTGAACGGAGTCGAGCTACGCTTCAAGTTAAACAGGTCGAAAGATGCATTCTCCATAATG